>ML677084.1:17618080-17695730 GCA_007922155.1 Mesoclemmys tuberculata
AGGGCGGTGGGGCACACCCAGGGCGGTGGGGCACACCCAGGGCGGTGAGTCCCTGTGGCAGATCAGGAGGTTGGGGGTTTCCCATGGAGAAATGAATCTGAGTAGCTCAGCTGCTCCCTGCTGCCAGGACCCTGCCTCATCCCAGCGCCCTGCTCTGCTCTCTCCGCAGGAGACGGAGATGACATGCCTGTGGTCAGCCTGACAGTCCCCTCCACCTCCCCACCCTCTTCGTCTGGCCTGGTGAAGGATGTCTGCGCCACCCCCCCGTCCTCGCCATCCATGAGCAGTGGGCTCGCTGTCGTCGGGTGAGGCAGCCTGGGCCACCTGCCCCATGGTCAATGACTAAACCCACACCCCAGGGGGCAGATCAGCACCATCCATGTGTGTGCAGCGCCTGGCGCGATGGGGGCTGGGCTCTGACTGGGCTTCCCGCAGGGCGGGTAGATAATCTTTACCATGTTCCAGCTGGGGAGAATGAGGCATGGGTGGAGGAAAGTACGAGCTTAGCCATACAGTGAGTCAACAGCTGGGGGAACCCTGGCGTCCTGGTGCCCAGCTGAGTGCAAGGCCATCCCGTTAGAATGGTTCTGTGCCTTTCCCTGCGTTCCTGCCCCCAGGGACGTGTGCGAAGTAATAGCCTCTGCCATGGCAGTGTAGGGTTGTCCAGCCCTTGTAGCTACCAGTGGGGCAGGTCCTTTCCCTCTGAGTGCCCCCAAGTGGCTGGTGCTCCTGCATCTGGGATGGACTTTGAGCTAGTGCTTAAAGCAATGACCCAGGAAGTCAGGACATGTGGGGTCTAGTGGGTTAGTGTCGGGGGTCTAGGTGCTGTACCTAGTTCTGGGTTGTGTCAGACTACCTCTGTGCTTTCTGCGCCCTCTGTAAAGCAGGCTGGCGTTCGCTTGCCTCCCAGTTATTGGTTATCGTTTGCAGGGAGCACGGGAAATCCACAAGAGAGGTCAGCCCAGGGGTCAGATCCAATTTAAGCTGTATTTGCTCAGCTGGGCCCCCAGTAACCTGCCCTCGGGAGCCAGAATTCCTGGGTTCTGTTCCAGCTCTGCTGCTGGCCTGTTGTAGGTCTTTGGGCAGAGTCCTCCTGTGCCTCAGTTTCCCCATTTCTGTGATGTGGGTAGTGCCGTCCTGCCCCTTGGGGGTGACCCCCCTGCTCTGCCCAGCTGCTGCTGATGCTTCCCTACTCTCCCCAGTCCCCCCAGCAGCCCCTATGGAGACGTCATTGGCCTGCAGGTGGACTACTGGCTCGCCCAGCCCACGGAGCGCAGGAAGGAGGGAGAGAAGCGGGACGCCAGCTCCAAGAACACCCTCAAGAGTGTCTTCCGCTCGGTGCAGGTGTCACGGCTGCCCAGCGGCGCAGAGAGCCAGCCCTCAGGGACCATGGCCATGACAGTCGTCACCAAAGAGAAGAACAAGAAAGGTGGGCGGCAGGACCCTGGGGTGTGCGAGGCTTAGATGGTAGGCCCACGTAGCTGTGAGGGGGCGAGGAATGAGATGTGTGGCCTTTTCTCTGTAGGCGTGCTGGCTCTGATCTGGCCCTGGGGCAGTAATGACCCAAAAGTCCTCTCCGTCTGCTCACCGTACAGTGTCCCCATAGAGCAATGTCCATGTGCTGTGTCTGTAATTGGCACTAACTGACCCGTTCCTTGGCCATGCTAGGGGCAGAGGACTGGCTAGGCCCTGGGTGTGGACTCCCATCTTGCCCCAGAGAAGTCCTGTGAGCTAAGGGGAAACCCATTCTGTACCTCCTCTGGGTAGGGACTCACCCAGCCCTTCTTTTCAGCACAAAAAATGCCCAGGGGCCAAAAGAGGCAGGGCTGTGTCCTTAGGACGCCCCCGCGCTGCCCGGTGCTCAACATGCAAGGTGCTGTAGGAGACAGCTGGCTCAGCTGCAAATGCACCCCCCCCCCCAGCTCCCTGTGTCATTGGTGGCTCTGCCACCACCACAGTTTTCCCAGCCCCCGATCGCTTGGTGCTCCCTTGATCACCCCCTTGTGCCGGAATTGCTGACTGAGTGGGGATCGCTGGTGGGCTCTGTCTAAACAGCCCCCGCTCATTCGCGCTGGACATTGGATTCTGCTTTTATCACTGAAGCTGATGGCAAGAAAGTGGACTGAGAAGGTTTGGAGGAGACTTGATCACGAGCCACAATTCCTTCTGTGGGGAGGAGCTTTCTAACTGTTTTCGTAGCCGTTATGGCCAGAAGGACCATTAGATCGTTGTGTCTGACCTCCTGGATGGCACAGGCCAGAGAACGTCACCCCGTTCCCCCTGCACTCAGCCCCGTCACTTGGGTTTGACTAACGCATCTGCCCGAAAGGCAACAGGCTAGCCATGGAGACACCGAGATGGTGAGCCCACCCCTTCACTTGGCAGGCTGTGCCAGTGGTTACTCACCAGCACGGTGACCGTTGGTGCCTTAATTCCAGTGTGAATGTGTCTGGCTTCCGCTCCCAGCCACTGGTTCTTGTTCCGCCTTTCTCTGCTAGATTAAAGAGCCTGATCGTGCCTGGGATTTTCTCTCCTTACGGTCCTTTGAATTAGGGTGTTAGAGGAATTCTGAAAACACACTGGATAGGCTGAGTCAGCAGCGGAAAAGTGCTGGGGAGGACGGCTGCTAAGCCACCGTGAGCCACAGGTCTTCTGGAAGGAGAGATTTGCTCTTCAGGGCACTTCTGAGGAGTCCCGTGGGCGATGCACACACACAGGCACTGGAAGGGAAGCTGGTGGCTGAAGAGCATGAGGCAGAAGAGCAGCCCTTGGCTGGACAAGGCGGTATCCTGGCTGGATCCGAGGGGCTGTTCATCCAAGGGGCCCGGCAGAGGCTCGTACCGAATGAGCAGCCGTGGCTTCAGGAATGCAGATGCCACATAAGAAAGAGGCGGTACTTAGAGCCCAGGACTGAGTTGCCTCTCGCCCATGTTGATAAGCTAAAGCTCTTTAACGTTGCAGACGCAGGCCAAGCGAGAGCTAGGAGCGAGGCCGGACACGGTCAGCTTGGAACTGAGGGGCCAGTCAGCACTGAACAGGGAGGGGGATTTGCCCTGGGGACTGGGTTCTCTGGCATGTGAGGAGTCTCAGTCCAGATGGGGCATCGCTCTGTAAAGCTCCACTCCAGCTAGACGCTGAGGGGCTGGCGGCAGGGCTCCCTGGGCAGGTGTCTGACTGGAGGGTCACAACGGCCAGTCTGGGCTTAGGTTCACTGCTGCCTGTCAGTCGAGAGAGGAGAGAGATGGTGAGTCCCCCGGCTGGCTGGGTAGGAAGGTTACATGGGGAGCCCTGGCTGTGTGATATGGGTGTCTCGGCCTGGGGGGGGCTCAGTCCACACCCCTCTGACCTTGCCATCTCCAGTACAATTTAATCCATCTTCTGCATGCAGCAATGTTTGCAGTAGGGCTCCCTTCCCCCTCGATGGACCCTAAGGCTCCCCAACGTGGGGACAGCTCCAGCAGCGCAAGGTTTACAATCCAGGCTTGGCCGCACAGGAAGAGACTGTTCCTCGCCCCGCACAGGAGCCGGGTCTGTCCTCAGTCCCGGGCTCGTCTGGGGACCAAGGGCATCAGCCTCCTCCCAGCTTGGGGAATGAGCCTCAGCTCCTTGGATCTGGAGGGGGCGGCAGGGCTGTGCTGGGCCCCCAGCCAGCTGAATGAATCCCCATGGGACCTTGAAATGCCCCTCCCACCTTAGCCAGAGGGCTTCGGTGCAGTGAGGAGGGGGAGACTGGGAGCCAGATCTCCTGGGTTCTCTCCCTGTGTCCATCGCTGACTCGGGAGCCATGACCAGGGGGTGGGCGGTGTGGTCTGTAGCCATGTGACTGTCTGGGGCTTTCCCAGCATCTCTTCATGGGGCTCCAGAGATCAGCGCTGGTCTGGCCTCCAGGGCAAGTTATCCTTACCCCACAGTCCTGGCAGAGAGGGACTGGGCCAGCAACTCCCTGGCCAGGCCTAGCTCAGGAAAATGGCTCACCCCTTGCTGCTGCTGCAGTGCACGCACCTCCCCTGAGCTCCAGGAGGGAGTCAGATGAGGCCCTTTCAGCCAACTCCAACTTCTAGCCACCTCCCTGGAGCTTCTCGCCTGCCCCTGGGCGTCCAGCCCCCAGCTGTTATCCTCTGAGCTGAGCCAGGTTTGAGTCACTGCCCTAAGAAACACATTGGGGTGCAGTACATGGGGCCCTGGACTCCTGAATCCATTTCTGGCTCTGCCACTCATGGCATGACTGGGCACGTTGCTACCCCTCTGTGCCCCCCACCTGATGGGGCACAGACTGAGTGCTTTGAGAGCTAAATATGACCCACTAGCACCCGTGTGGGCTCCCGACTGACCCCTCAGAGACTCGGGGGGGAGAGCACAGAGCCCCACTGTACTTCCAACAGCCAGCGCTCCAGTTGGATCCAGCTGGGTGCGCTCTCCCTCTGCCTTTCCCAGCACTAATGCCCCTGCCTTGGGACAGAGCCATGGCTGCCAGTTCCTCCA
Organism: Mesoclemmys tuberculata; assembly: GCA_007922155.1. NCBI lineage: Eukaryota > Metazoa > Chordata > Testudines > Chelidae > Mesoclemmys > Mesoclemmys tuberculata. Next base: position 17,622,563 of record ML677084.1, read on the forward strand.
TCCCCACACAGTGGGACTTGGGGCGAGGCTGGGCACTGAGCGCAGGGTACATGCGTGTCCCACAGCCGCATCCTGCCTCTCGCCCAGGTGCCCTCCCCTCAGCATTGCCAGCTAACGGCCGCTGGCTCCTGTGCTAATCGGGGGGGACTCCCCTGCCTCTCGTTCCAGTCCCCACCATCTTTCTGAGTAAGAAACCCAAAGAGAAGGAAGTGGATTCCAAGAGCCAGGTGATCGAGGGCATCAGCCGGTTAATCTGCTCTGCCAAGCAGCAGCAAACCATGCTCAAAGGTAAGGTCTGCCACGGCTGTTCAGCGCAGTCACTTCTGGAGCAAGGCAACTGCTTATACCGGGGTCCCTCACCTGGCGCTGAGATGCAGCCACCGCTGGGGAGGGGCGCTGATGTATTTATACGGGGATCCCTTTGCAGGGCTGAGTTGCAGCCAACTCTGAGGTGAGGCAGCTGTTGATCCAGAGGTCCCTTGTCCAGCATGGAAATGCAGCCACTTCTAGGGTGGGGCAGCTGTTTAACACCCCCCCTGCAGCCCCGAAGTTTGGGAGGCAGGTGGGAATTATCCGGTCTGTTCAATTCCAGGGCTGGAACAGCATTGCGAGCCTTGTAGTGGGGGCAGCCTAGGGCCACAGGAGCCTCAGAGCTGCCCTAGGCTGCCCCCTGCTCTGCGAGTCAGCTGCTAGGCCCTGCTCTGACTTCCCCCGTTCCTTCGCAGTGTCCATCGACGGGGTGGAGTGGAGCGACATCAAGTTTTTCCAGCTGGCCGCGCAGTGGCCTACCCACGTCAAGCACTTTCCCGTTGGACTCTTTGGCTCCAAGCTGGCGTGACAGCACCCGCCGGCCTGTCCGCACCTCAGCCAGGGGGAAGCCTCTTCTGCTCCGTCCCGCCCTCCTGGCGTAGCTGCGTTGGTATGTTCTGCACTGGAGGGGGCTGGTGGAGGGAGCAACCCAGTGCCAAGCTGTCATCCCCCCCATCACCAGCTTTGTTTCCAGTTGCCACCCACCGCTTTCCTGTGTGTGTGTGTGTGCGCACGTGTGTGTCGGGTGTGTGCACCGCCTTGGTTCCCAGTGCTCCGCAGGGAGTGACCGCAGCCGGCCGCTGCAAAGGGATGGGCCTAAAGGACTGAATTCTATTGAGAGAGACAGACACACTCCCCCCTCCAGCCCGGAGCAGCCATGGGTCACTGAGCAGCCGGGGCCGGAAGCATTGCGTGTATGAAAATGTGCTTAGCCTGGCACAGCTGACCAGCGGCTCCAGCCTCACCCGTGGCCCACACACTCCTGCCCCCTTCTGTAGCCTTTCTCTAAAAGCACAAGCAGCCAGGCCACAGCTGGGTCCCCAGTGCTGTCTGCCCTGGCATAGCACGTGGGCACTGGGATGGCCCTTCCAGCACAGCCTGCCTTCTGTACACAGTGGGCGCTCGCTGACCCACGGCCATTGCACTCGCAAAGAGCAGGGGGTCGCTCTGCCTGGAGTGGAGGAGAGCCCTGGGGAGAGATGCTGCAGCTTTTGGGAGCCCTAGTATTGCAGCCACTGATGGCTTTGTGTCCAGGTGGGAGATGAGCCCGTGGCAGGGGGCCCCTGCTGATGAAGCAGGAGATGGAGGGAGTTGGGGCTGGAGATTTGGCAGGGGCATGCTTGGACCGACAGCTGGGTGTAACCATCCGCTGATCATGCGTGTTGTCAATCCTAACTGTTTGCCAAGACCTAGTTGCTTAATTTCATCAGTGCCCCACCACGTCTGTCACCTGCGCCCCCCACAGCCAGGCAGCTCGGGACAGCAAACTCCCGGCTCAAGCAGCCAACTCCGTTGCTGCAGGCTTCGCTTTCCCACTGCCCCCTCCACCTCATCCCATGCTCAGCTGCTAGCTGAGCTCTGGCCTGCACCGTGCTGCGAGTGGCTGGTTAGAAAGCCCCAGGCTGGCTTGGCTGCCGTGCTTCAGCTGGTGTCTTTCCCCAAAGCCAGCAGCCCGACTGTAACCTGCTGCAAGCCGGGGCAGCGCCAGGCCTGCTGTGGGCACAGCAGGGGTCCGGTCACGGGGGCTTGCCCTGTTTGTTGTGGCGCAGAGCAAGGACAGAGATCGTGTGGTGGGGGCAGGGGTTATATTCCACAGAATGAAGCAGCAGCAGGCTGGGTCCCGCTCCCACCCAGGGGCCATGAGCCCCACACAGCACTGAGTGCCCAACCCCCTTTAGCACCCGCATGGCAGGAGCTGGGAAGTGGCACCCGGCCATCCCATACGTTTCGCTCCTGCCTGCACCGAGCCAGCATCTCCAGCACCAACTTAAATCAGGCCCCGCTGTTAGGCTGCTTCTCCCATGCCCCGTTGTCTGTGCCCCGCTCCCCCCCCTCCCCAGCAGGCGGCAGCCAAGCGGTTGCATTTTCCATCCGTCCAGGCTTGCTGTGAGTTCTGCTCGTCTCTCCCCGTGCGTCCGGCAGGGAGCCGCAGTCACAGGAGCCCGAGTGTGTGGCCGAGTCTGGCAGGTCCAGGCCTGGGTCCAATAAATCAGAGGGGCAGAAAAGTAAGTGCCTCCCTGAGCCTGGAGTGCCACTGCCTCAGCCATAGGGACCCCCACACTCGGGGGGGGACTTAAGAAGCAGGCAGGAGCGGCAGCCCAGCCCTCAGGCGTCCTGCTCAGTGCAGCGGGCAGCAGAGGGCGTGAGACTCCCACCAGTCTCCCCTGCCCACCTGAGAGCGATAAAGCCCCATGTGTCAGCAGCAGCCTGGCAGAGCCCCCCTCTCACACCTGGTGCCGTACGGCCTCCATTGATTTCCCACTGCCCTCCAGGCCGGCCTGGCTGGAAGGGGGGTCCCTGGGCTGCGGCAGGCAATACCCTCAGGCCTGCTCCGTTTCGTCAGGAAGCCAGTCGCTGGCTGAATTGCTGCTTTGCCCCCCCCAGGGGTCACGGGCGTGCTGCAGGATGGTCCCTGGGGCTGCTCCAAGGGGAGCTGCGAGCAATAGCACGGGCTGGGACGGGAGCTGCGAGGGCGTCAGTGCCCCTGCTGCCTGCGCCGCGGGTCACTCGCCTGGGCGTGGCAGAACCGGGGAGGCTCTCAGGTGGCCCAGGTGAGCTCTGAAGGGCTGGTGCGTGTAGGCCAGAAGTGAGCCGCATCACCAGCGCAGACGGGCCCAGTGTGAGCCCCCTGCAGACCAGCTGGTCCCAATAGTGTCCCATCCGTCTTCTGGTCTCCCCTGGCCAGGGCCCCTCACTTGCTGAAGCCTGGCCTCCCCCGTTGCCATTTCTACCAAGCACAAACAGCTGCAGCCAGCTCTGCCCAGGGCTCCCCCTTCCTCTGGGCTCAGCCTTGCAGTTGCCTCTGGTGTAGGGCTGGGTCGTGGCCCCGCTGGCACTGTTGGGTGCTGTCACTCCATGGGAGATGAGTGGGCCAAGTGCAGATCATCTCCCAGGCAGGGGCACTAGGTTAGCGCTCGAGGGCACCCCAAAGGCCCTAGGGGGCCACAGCAAAAGTTCTAGTGTCCCTCAGGCTGGGCTGCGGCGAGGGACTGCAGGAGTGGAGGGAAGCACCCACGGCCCACATGATCCCAACACGTTTTCACAGCCAGAGCCAGCAGGACAGTGCAAGCCACCCCAATCTCCATGAACGCCGGTGGGTCCCCCCCCGTCTGTGCCCCCACAAATCACTGCAGTGAGAGCACTCTAGAAATGCCCCAGCCTGCGTGCAGCCCCAGGGAGCTCTGGCTTCACGCGAGCACCCAGCGGGACTGCAGTCCAATACACAGGGGTCTAAAGGGGCCTTGTCTAGCCCTCAGGGCATAGGTGGGGTGGACATCTCGATCTCTCCCTGTTCTCCTGTGCGTGGGGTCCTCTGGGCACACAGGGCACCGTGTACATAGCCTCATGGTTTGTGTAAGTGCGTGACTCTCCCGTTTGGTTTGCGCACGCCGTCCACGTTGGGATCATTGTTCGGGGTTGGGGAGAGACCCCTGTTGTATTTGACACATTTTATGGGGGAGCTGTTGTCCCCACTTTTTTTGGAGTTTTTTCATTAAATAAACTGTGGTTATTTCTTAAAAGGCATTGCTTTATTTGAGTAGCGGCGTCGCTTCCTGTCTGTTCATCTGAACCCAATTCTCTTCCACCCCAGCCCTGTCAGCCCAAGTCAGCTAACACAGGCCAGGTGCCCCTGTTTGTTTGCAGTGCACACATACTGCACTGGTCCTGGCCCTGGCCCCCATCGACACACGCTCACAAGAGTCTCCCCCTCCTCCCCAAACCTCCCACTGCTCCCCCCTGCTGGGAGAGGCAGGGAAGAAGCTGGAATCCCACAGAATGAAGACGCTCCTGCCCCAGAGTGCTGGAACCATTTTATAGTGGGGGTGTGGAAAGCATCGAACAAACTTGGGAACCCTCTATAGGATGGAAGCCAGGCATTTGGCTGCAATTATTATTTCAAGCTAAGGGGTGTAGCTGCTGTGCATCACCCCTGGCTGCAGCGCCTCTGCCCTTCCTCAGTCAGTGTTACAGCCCTGGCACCCCCCAGGGTAGACACTGCACAGTTCCACCACCATCCTCCTGCTGGGTCCTTCCCATTGTCTTTGGGCTGCTGCGTGGTGAGGATCCTGCCGGGTCGGCTCTGTGGGCCGGGACTGCTCAAGGTGATCTCAAACTGGCTGCAGTGGAGAATTGCAGCTGAGGAAAAGTGCTTGCTTCTGGGCCAGAGAAAGCCTCCCTTTCCACCGTACATTGGCACCCCTCCCCCGCACCAATCAGACAATGCTGGTCCTAGGCCTAGAGGCTGCCAGTTTGGGCCCTGCAGCCCAGCTCATTCTACCATCACATTAGCCTCCAGGATGTGACTAGGGACAGCCAGAAAGAGACACTACCCGGCCCCTGATACTCAGCTCTAGGACAAGAAACTGCTTTCACCATTGGTAACGCTCTATAAACACACTGCTGGGGGCGCCAAGGCTGCCACTTCTGCCAGAGGCCTAGATCGAAGCTCCGGTGTGTGCACACAACTGGAGCACGGGAGCCGAGTGGACAGACCGTGCCAGTGCAACCCCTGGCTGTATAAACAAAGGAGGGACCGGGAGGGGATTTCACAGTGTACGTGGCATTGGTGAGACCTGTACTTGGCACAGCAGGGGTGTATAGGGCATCGTCTGCTTGAACGTCTGCTCAAATTTGGCCAAGTTATAAACCTTTGAAATATCGCAGTTTGCACATGAAACTTGCTAAACGCTTCACAGCTGCATTCTGGGCAGGTTCTAGCCATGCTGAGCATGCTCCAGCCTGGGGCAATGCAGAGCTGTCCTGGAATTGCAGCTCTGGGCTGCTGTAGTCTGGGCAATTTGCTCAGTGACACTCTTCCTCCCTGCCCCCCATTCTGCCCAGACACTAGGGATGAGGAAGCTGCCTGATTCAAAGGCAGAGGGGTCAACTGGACTGGGGGTGGAGTAGAGAGCAAGGAGGAGGAATACACTGGCCCAACCAGCTGTGTGCAGGTCAGGAGACGGGCTGGTACAAGGATGGCTGGGATCCGGACTGGCCTGGTGCCACAAGATTACGATTCTTGCTTCTGCTGCTATGGTGCCGGGGTGTATGAAAATGTGCCTGGGAGTTGGAGGATCTGAGGGGGCTAGGATAAGAAATCTGATAACGGGGCCTGGGCCTGGCTCTGTGAGAAGACTGGTCCTGGGAGGAGGGCCCAAGGAAAGAGGCCGGAGTGGGGGAGCTTGGAGGGGAAGAAGCAGACGTCTGTGTCCACTGAGGAACCTTTTCCTGGAGCATGGAACCCAGGATCCCTGCCCTGTGCCTCGGCATGTCCCCCGCCTCCCTGGCCAGGTGAGAGGAGGCTATTTCCCCCTGGACCAGATGGCGAGCTGAGGCCTGGGGAGACGCAGGCCAAGAGCATCCCCTGCTGCGGGGCGCCCGCTGGGAGACAGCTTGGCTCGGATTTCTCTACCTCGGGGAAAGGCCGGCTAAGCGCAAAGCCCGCTCCCAGCTGCAGTGCTGGGCGCTCAGCGCTTCTGCAGCCCCGGCCCCAGGGGCACAAATGGGAGGGACGGGCCTTGCCCCCGGGTCATCCCTCCCCCCGACCCCCTGCTCTAACCACTGGACCCCACTCCCGGCACGACGGGGATTGAAGAACCCAGGCGTCCTGGCTCCCAGCCTCACCCTGCTCTAACCACTGGACCCCACTCCCCTGCCAGGGCTGCGGACTGAAGAACCCAGGAGTCCTGGCTCCCGCCCCAGCCACTGCCCCCTCCCCCCGCGCGGCGCTGGGGATAGAACCCAGGCGTCCGAGCCCCGAGCCCCCTTTAGTAGCCAGCGGCGTCCTTCCAACCGGGCCGGGCAGAGCCCGCCTCCCCTTTAACGCCCTGCTCCTCCCCTTTAAGGCGGGGGTTTTCTGCCCCCCGGACACCAAGTCGCCGGCGGCGCGAGCCGCTTGCCCCGTTACAGGCCGGCTCCGCGTAGGCTGGCGGGTGTCACGTGACGCGGGGCGGGGCGGGACACGATGGGCCCGGCGGCGGCGGCGGCTCTGGGCTGAGTCGGGGCGGAGAACGCGAGAGCCGGGGGGCGGGGCGTGCCGCAGGTAGGGGCGGGGCCCGGGGGCTCAGGTGTGTGCGGGGGGAGGGTCTCTCCAGCCGGGCGCTGGGTCCAGCGGGGACGGGGGGGAGGCACATCTGGAATGGCCCGGGGGCCACATCTGGAATGGCCAAAGGGAGCTGCGGGCACCACCCGGCTAGCTGGGGAGCGGGGCGGGGGGGTGGAGCGGACTGCACATCTGGAATGATTCCGTCAGCATGGGGGAGGGGGTTCCTCCGCGCCTGGCCCGACCCCGTGTGCGGTGGAGGGGGTTCGTTCGCCCCCGGAAGGGCCCCGGCCGTGTGGGTCTGTGTGGCGGGCGGGGAGGGGCGTCTGGACTGGCCCTGGGCGTGCGAGGGGGATGGGAGGGTTGCGCCACATCTGGAACGGTTCCGAGTCCTTTGGGGGGCGGGTTCGACCCAGAGGAATGAGAGTAAAGCGGGCTGGGGGGAGGGGGAGGGGGAGGGGGAGGGTCCCCGAGGGTGTGGGGGCTGGGGGGGTTACTCCACATCTGGAACGGCCCTGGGCGGCGGTAGGCGTATCGAGGCGAGTTAGTCCACATCTGGAACGGCCCTGGGCGGTATGGCGGCATCGAGGGGGCTGTCCTGCACATCTGCACCGCTCTCAGGTGGCAGGGGCGGCCCTGGGGTGGGTGCCTCCACATCTGGAATGGCCACGGGCGACGCGGGGCCCGGGCGTGACTCGGGGCAGCGTCGGCCCGGGGGTCCCCGGACGTGGCTACCCGGCCCCGCTCCGCTCGCTCCGGCTGCAGGGGAGGCGGAGCGAGCAGCGGGGCGGCGCGGCGGGCGCATTGCGGACTGAGCGCGGGGCCGGGCGGCCGGGGGCAGGTGAAGGACGCGGGCGGGGGCCGGGGCGCACGGGGTGCGGCGGGGGGCGGTGCAGAGGGGCCGGGCCCGGGGCGCCAGGGCACAGGTCGGGGCGGGGGAGCATGTCCGGGGGTGGCAGCTGCGAGGTCCGCCGGGGGGGTCCGGGGCGGCGCAGACTGGGGTGTGGGGTGTGGGGCGCAGGTGCAGAGAGCGGGGGGGGTGGAGGAGGATGCACGGGGCGGGGTGCGATGCGGGATGCAGTGGGGCATGGGAGGAGGTGCGGGCTGCGCTGGGGCCGTTTGAAGTGGGGGGCTCGGGGGAGAAGCGGGGGACCCGGGGATCTCTTTGGGGGCCCGGGGAGGTCGCTGAGTGGTGGGGAGGCGGGAACGATCTGTCTCTCCCGTCCCGGCTGGGTCCCGCGGGCCGCCGGCTGAGTGGGGCCCGCACCGCATTGCGTCGCTGTGGTCCGGCCGCTGGCCTCTGCTGGGGAAGGCTGGCACTGCGGCACAGGGAATCAGGGGTCATTCCGGGAGCGGCAGGAGCCCATGTACCGGCTCCCTCATGCGCCCCTAGCTTCCCCCGCATCTCCCCGGGGGTCTAGTGGTGAGAGCAGGGGGCTGGGAGCCAGGACTCCTGGGTTCTGTTTCCAGTTCTGGGACAGGAGGGGTGGGGGTCAAGGAGTGAGAGCGGGGAGGCTGGGGGCCATTCTGCGGGGTGGCTGGGCCAAGGCCCTGAACGTGTGTGAGTGAGGAGGGGGCCAGGTCCCTGTCTCATAGCCCGCCCCCCACAGGAGCCTGGCCATGGCGACCATGGTGTACCCCCCAGAGGAGAAGCTGAGCCAGGACGAGATCGTGCTGGGCACCAAGGCGGTGATCCAGGGCCTGGAGACGCTGCGCAGCGAGCACCACTCCATCCTGGCCTCCCTACTGGGCGCCACGAGCTGCCTGGACAAGCCGCCCCAGGACAGCGCTGTGCAGGAAAAGTCCAGCCTGCTGCGCAAGTCCCTGGAGGCCATCGAGCTGGGGCTGGGGGAGGCTCAGGTGAGGCCTGCGTGGGAGCCTCGCGTCCCTCCCCAGCTCAGGGAGGGGAATTGAGGCTGGTTGTTGGGGGGGCTGAGAGCCAGGCCTCCTGGGTTCTGTTCCCAGGTCTGTCGCTAGCAGCATGACCCTGCAGGCAAGAGCAGTTTCTCTCTGAAAAGGGCAGGTGTGGCCTCTGGGTGGTGTCAGGGCTGTTGGGGATCTGTGAGGCTGGGAAGGGCAGCAGGAGGCAGCAGAGCCTGCGGCGTGGAGGAGGGCAAGGGATTCCTGTGGGGCACAGGGAGGCTGGTGGCGAGGCAAGGAGAGGGGGGAGGGGGAGGGGTGTGGAGCTGGGGAACGCAGGAAAGCTGTGGCCGGTGGGGAGTAGTGGGTGCCTGTCGGGGTGGGGAGGTCATGGGGCAGTGGGTGCCGGGGGGAGGGGAGGGCTGTGGGGGGCATTGATTCTGGGGGGTTGGTCCCCATCTCACATCCCCCCAGGTGATCATCGCTCTGTCGAGTCACCTGAGTGCGGTGGAGTCAGAGAAGCAGAAGCTGCGGGCCCAGGTGCGGCGCCTGGTGCAGGAGAACCAGTGGCTGCGGGATGAGCTGGCGGGCACCCAGCAGAAGCTGCAGCGCAGCGAGCAGGCCGTGGCGCAGCTCGAGGAGGAGAAAAAGCACCTGGAATTCATGAACCAGATCAAGAAGTTCGACGACGACGTCTCCCCCTCGGTGCGTGCCCATGGAGCCTGGCGTCATGGGCTGGGAGGCCAGGACTCCTGGGTTCTCGCCCGGCTCTGGGAGGGGAGCAGGGTCTAGTGGTGAGAGCGGCAGGGTGGGGCTCGGCGCCTGTGTGCTCCCCAGGCTGGCGTGTGAGAGCTGCAGCCCTGATCCCCTTTTCCTTGCCCAGGAGGAGAAGAACGGAGAGGCAGCCAAGGACTCGCTGGATGACCTGTTCCCCAGCGACGACGACCAGGGCCAAGGTGAGCCGTGCCGCTGCCAACGTGAGCGCTGCAGGGTGAGGGCCAGCTCTGTGCCCGCCGGCCCTCACTGCCTCCCTCCCCTGCAGGGCCAACGCCCAGCAGCAGGGAGGCCGCGGCGCAGCACGGGGGCTATGAGATCCCGGCGCGGCTGCGCACGCTGCATAACCTGGTGATCCAGTACGCCTCGCAGGGGCGCTACGAGGTGGCCGTGCCGCTCTGCAAGCAGGCGCTGGAGGACCTGGAGAAGACCTCGGGCCACGACCACCCGGACGTGGCCACCATGCTCAACATCCTGGCGCTGGTGTACAGGTGGGGAATGGACACAGGGCTTTTCCCCTCTAGGGGCACCAGCTCTGATCTGGCGCCAGGGCATGAAAGTCAGCCCCACCTCTGACCTCAGAGGGGTCCTGTTCTTGGCCACCTTGGAGGTAGCCTCAGTGGGGACCCCAGGCCTGGGTGGGCCTTGGAAATGGGGATCCCTGCTAGCTTTGGTCAGTGAGAGTGTCCCCCCCCCCCGAGCTGTGCTCCAGGACCCCCTACGCTCAGGGCCAGGCCTGGATGCCCATGGGTCTGACCATGGACTTTATGCCCCCTCCACAGGGACCAGAACAAGTACAAGGAGGCTGCTCATCTTCTCAACGACGCGCTGGCCATCCGGGAAAAGACCCTGGGCAAGGACCACCCTGCCGTGAGTGTGCCAAGGGAGGGGCTGGGGGCCATGACTCCTGGGTTCTGTCCCCAGCTGGGTGGTTCTCTCCCTGGCGGGGGGGAGTGGAGTCTAGTGGGTAGAGCAGGGGGGGCTGGGAGCTGTGGGTGGTTGGGTCTGGTCTGTTACCCCCGATTCATCCCAGAGGGGCCGAAAACTTCACGACCTTGAACTGGGCAGAGGAGGGCCCCGTGGAGGGGGAGAGGCGGGAGCTGTGCCCAGGTGGGCAGGGGCAGCTGTGCTGGGTAAATGATGGCACCCGTCTCCCCCTGCAGGTGGCTGCCACCCTCAACAATCTGGCTGTGCTGTACGGCAAGAGAGGCAAGTACAAGGAGGCAGAGCCGCTGTGCAAGAGAGCACTGGAGATCCGCGAAAAGGTGGGGGGACGTGGGGGGCGGGGCTGGGGGACGTGGGGGGCGGGGCTGGGGGACAGCTGTGAGGGGTAGGCTGCAGATCAGGGAGGGGGGATGCCAAGTGGGGATGGCTGTTGGGGGGGTCTGTGAAAGGGGATGCAGCTGAGGATGGGGTCAGTGGGGGGCGTGCAGGGGCAGGCTGGGGGTCAGTGATGGGGTGCAGCTGTGGGCCAGAGGGTGCTACGGGTAGGGCTGCAGGAACAGCTGCGGGGTTGGCAAGGTAGTGCAGCATGCTGTGGGCAGGGGGCAGGGTGGGGGATGCAGTGTGAGTGGGCGGCGGGGCTGGTGGAGTCCTCGGGGACCCCTATCCCGGGTTCCCAAGATTGGGGCTATGCTCTTGAGCAGTGTCGTGGACACACACCCACCCCTGTGTCGCTGAAGCTGCTCTGAGAGCCAACAGCATCTCTTTCCTCCCCACCCGGATAGCCACGCAAAGCACAGGGGAAACCGAGGCACACAGGCTTTGTATAAAATATTACCAAAACTTCCCACTGAGTCACCCCCGCACCCCTAGGTGCTGGGCCGGTTCCACCCCGACGTGGCAAAGCAGCTGAACAATCTGGCGCTGCTGTGTCAGAACCAGGGCAAAGCGGAGGAGGTGCAGTACTACTACGGGCGGGCGCTGGAGATCTACGAGAGCCGCCTGGGCCCCGATGACCCCAATGTCGCCAAGACAAAGAACAACCTGGTAAGAGCTGGTGCTGCAGACAGACAGACACCTGCACAGCCAGGGCCTTATGAGCCCCATGGCACAGCATCTTCAGCAGCCCCCTGCCTACAACTGACCAACGTGTTTTCTGCATGGTGGGAGGGACAGCTCCGCGGGGGGGAATATGCTCATCCCTGGGCTTCGGCTTCCAGCCTGGAAAGAGGGAGGGGCCTATGGGGAAGAGGAGGAGCAGGGGGTGGGGCCAGAGTTCCAGGGCTCATTCAGGGCCCCCAAATTGGCCCGGGCCCCTGGTCACAGGCCCCATTGGCCTGTGTGGTAATCCACCACCATTTAGGTGCCCCTAGACATGTGCCTAACTGGAGATCTGACCCTGTCCACAGCACCTCTCGCCCACGCCCTGTGAGGGAGGGGAGAGGGGTCAGAGCGGGGGCAGGGAGCCAGGACTCCTGGGTTCTATCCCCTCCATTGACTCTGTGTGACTATGTATAGGTCCTGCCCCTTCGCAGTGTCTTTGTTTCCCCATGCGGATGGCATGGGCAGCGTCTGCCCTTCCCCAGGGCTGAATTTGGGCTCGGGGCTCCTCCAGGGAAGGGGCAGATAAGAGCAAAGGGCCCGTGGGGAGGCAGAGCGCACTGCCCCCACCTCGGAGACAGCCTGGTCTAGCCTCGCCCCTGTATGGCCAGACCGGGGAGTGCAGGCCAGAGCTGGGCAGCCCAGAGGAACCACCAGGTGTTTCTGTGCCCAGGAGCCTGGATGGAGACATCCCTCTGTGCCTGGTCCTGCCGCTGCCCCGTCCTTCCTACACCCAGGGCCCCCAATCAGACTTTTCTCCCGCACTCACCACATTAACCCCGGCTCTGTCCCACAGGCATCCTGCTACCTGAAACAGGGCAAATATAAAGAGGCCGAGGCGCTGTACAAGGAGATCCTAACCCGGGCACACGAGAAGGAGTTTGGCTCAGTCAATGGTGAGTCTGGGACGGGAGCACTCTCCCATCAGTCAGGACTGGGCCCAGTGCCCCAGAGTGCCACAAGGGGGCACTGTGCGTTGCGGGGAGCAGGGCTCAGTAGGGGGCGCTGTCCCCCTCACGGTCAGTGCTGGTCCCAGCAAGGGGCGGGGCACGGAGCTTAGTAGGGAGCGCCCTCCCCCCCGCAGTCCCACTCCAGAGGAGGTTGTGACCCAGAGCCAGGCAGGCGTCCCTAGGGCGCTGTCGTAACTCCCCCTCCCTGTCTGTCCCTGCAGGAGAGAACAAGCCGATCTGGATGCATGCAGAGGAACGTGAGGAGAGCAAGGTATCTGGGTGTGGGGGTGCAGGACTGTCAGAGGGACTGGGGCCTCAGTGGGGGACCCTACCCTTTGTTGCTCCCACTGCGCAGTGGCGGGGGCCAAGGCTTAAATTCTCACCGAGTATTTCCCGGGGCTCAGGGCTTCGGCCCTGCAGGAAGCACCGGAGCTCCCGCGGTCTGAAAGGATTTATTGGCGCTCTGCTTTGGGTGGCTCTGGATGGCTCCGGCTCAATTTAAGCCCTGGGTGGGGCTGTCGTGTGTGTCTGTCCCCCCTGCAGGACAGGAGCAAGGACAGTGTCCCCTACGGGGAGTATGGCAGCTGGTACAAGGCCTGCAAGGTGGACAGGTGAGTGCAGCTTCCCGGGGGGACAACACCCAGGGCCCCCATGCGGGGGCAATACTCTCCCACACTCCACCCACCAGTTAGGCTCTGCCCCGCACAGTGACTCTCTGGGAATTAGAGCAAGCAGGGCCACAAGCCAGAACTGCTTCTAGCCCGAGCTCTGTTCCTGTTTTATGTTGGTTGAACCCCTCCCCCTCTGCCTCAGTTTCCCCTATGCCCAGGGTGCGCTGAGCAGGCTGTTACTTACTGCTTCCTCTGGGTCCCCTCTCCTGCCTGCAGCCCCACGGTGAACACAACCCTGAAGAGCCTAGGGGCTCTGTACCGGCGCCAGGGCAAGCTGGAGGCCGCCGAGACGCTGGAGGAGTGTGCCATGAAAACCCGCAAGCAGGTACCACCAGGCCTGGGGGAGGAGGGGACTGAACTGGGGAAGGAAGCAGGGGGGTGTCTAGTGGGTAAGAGCAGAGGGGGCTGGGACCCCTGGGTTTTCTCCTCTGTCTCCCCTATGGTGGAATGATTTTAATTATGATTTAAATCAGGAAGCAGAAAACTCCCAGAGCTGTGGATGGAACCTAGGAGTCCAGGCTCCCAGCCTCAGCCCCGCTCTAATCCACCAGATCCCAGCACCCTCCTAACCGTAACACAGCTTGTCTGGATGTCAGATGTCATTTGAAGAGGGGTTTTGGTTTTTAAGAAAAAAAAGCGTATTTCATTTCCCTGAGAACAATCCAATGCCGATGGTCTCCCCGCAGGGCGTGCACGCCATCAGCCAGACCAAGGTGGTGGAGCTGCTAAAGGACGGGGGCCGGTCAGAGCGCCGGCCCAGCCGGGAGAGCCCGCCCAGCAGCGCTGCCAAAGCCGAGAACCGGCCGGAGCCTGAGGATGGGATGGGCACAGAATGGGCTGGGGTGAGACGCTGCTGCAGGGGGCAGGGGATCGACATGCAGGGCCAGAATGCCAGGGGCCATTTAGCATGGTATCCCCACCCTCACCCCCCTGGCTCAGCCCCATGGGCCCAGCCAGCCAGGTATCCCCCGGGTCAGCCCCACGGGCCCAGCCAGTCGGGTACCCCCTGAGTCAGCACACGGGCCCAGCCAGCCAGGTATCCCTCTGGCAGTGCCATAGTCCCTTACCCCAAGCAGACTCATGGGGAGGAAGTTGGTGGGTGTGGGATATGGGAGGTCACATGGGGATACCCCACAGAACCCATCTCCCACCCCAGGGGTGCTCGGGAGTGCTGCACAGATGGGGTGTATCGGGGGGTAGCCTGGGGAGGCTTCAGAGGTTGTGTCAAGGCATCCCCGTGCGACTCATCTTGCCCCCCCAGGATGGCTCTGGCGCCCTGCGCCGGAGTGGCTCCTTCGGGAAGCTGAGGGATGCCCTGCGCCGGAGCAGTGAGAAGCTGGTGAAGAAGCTGCAGGGGACCAGCCCCCAAGAGCCCAGGAACGTGGGGTGAGTCCAGCCCGCCATGCCCCGTCCAACTGTCTGTCTGTCTCTCGGACGTCCTCTTTCCTCCCAGCCCTTCCTAACAGGCTTAGCCCTCACCAGTGTCCGCCCACAGCGGACGACACAGAGCCCCAGTGTGTCTTAGAGGGGCGGGGGCCGGACTCCTGGGTTCGATCTCTGGGAGGTGAAGTGGAGGGAATGAGAGCCCGGACTCCTGGGTTCTCTCCCTGACTCTGCTGGGACTCTGTTCTCTTCCCCTGCAGGATGAAACGGGCCAGTTCCTTGAACTTCCTCAACAAGAGCGTGGAGGAGTCGAGCCTGGTGAGAAGTGGGCAGGGGGCAGAGGTGGGGTGTGCCCCTTGGGCCCCCCTCCTTGTGCCCTGCATAGCGGCCCCTGTCCTGACTCCCATCCCCAGAGACTGCTGCAGCCCTGCCTCCTGGGGGTGTGGGCTGGTCACGCTGGGGGGAGGAACCTGGTCAGAAGGGATCAGTCCCCAGGTGCTGCACAGGGAGGGGAAGGGGCCGTGCACAGACCCCCACTGTATATGTGGGCCTCTGCCCGGGGGGGAGCTCCCTGCTCTGCCCAGGCACTTTTCTCCCTGCTGGGCTCGTCAGCACTGACTGGCCCAGCCCGGCTGCCCTCTGTGTCCCAGCGAGTCCCCCACCCCCCAGAACCAGGCCTAGCTTTCAGCCCCACCTGCCCGTAGGGCCAGAGAGTCCCACCGGTGCCGGGGTGGGGGACACATGGTTAGGTGAATCTCACTGGATGTCCAGTTGTAGGTATGTGGTGGGGGGCAGTGATGCAGGGAGGGGGTGAGGAAGGGTCACAGGAGCCCCCCATCTCCTTGTTCGGCTTCATCGCTCTCCCTGGCTCCTCTCTAAGGGGCTGAGCCCCGTGTGACCCCCCCATTCTCTGTTCCCTGCAGCCGGCCTGCAGCAGCCTCTCTGAGAGCCGAGGCCTGAGCTCCAGCACTGTGGACCTGTCCAGACGCAGCTCCCTGCTGGGGTGACCCCCATGAACACCCACAGACCCCCAAAGACACCCCCACTGCCCCCTTGAGCCGTCGTAGAGGAGACGACACCTGCTGTTACACCTCCGTTGGCTGGATCCACTCTCCACCCAGCGTGCAGTGACTGAGATGGGGCCGTATCCCCTGCCTAGAGACCAGGGCTCCCCACCCTCTGCGTGGCACGGCCTGGCTCTGCCTGCTCTGGGATCCCAGGCCATTCGCTCCATGCTGCTGTTGGGAGTGGGGGTGCCCCTTCATGCCCAGTCCCACCCCCTGAGCTGCACCCGGCTGCCCTCACCCCTCAGCCTGCGGATCTGATGCTTGGAGGGGATTGGCTGGGTCGTGCTGGTGGGGGGCAGAGTGTTGGGGGGTGTTCAGGGGAGATCCCTGGAGCTCCACTGCTGCTCCCGTCATTGCTGGGTCACTGATCACCTCTTTTCCTTTGTATTTATGTTTCGTTCTCAGGGAGTCCCCTCCAGAGGGAGCCCCCTTTGCCCCTCTTTGCTCCCTGCTGGCCCCCGACCAGCTGGGAAACCCCGCCACCTCTGTCCCCTCAGACACAGCAGCTGTCGCTCCCCTCCCCACAGCGCCCCACAGCAGTGGGGAAGCCCCAACCTCTGGCTGAAGGAGGTTGGTGCCTTGTGCACGAGGTGTGGCTGGTGTGCCCCCGGTTTGCATGGGCCTAGTGCAAGCTGGTGCCTGCCCCTTCTCCCCGATTCAACACTAACCCCGCTACCGGGGGGCAAGGGGGTCTCATTTCCTTCTAGCTAGAGCCTGGGCCTTACACTGGAAAACACTTGTCCCCTCTGGGTCCAGGGGAATGGGGAGATTGGGTGTTGCACAGTTCATTGCCCTCCCCAGCCTGGCACATCTCTGTACTCTGCTATTTAAATGGCCCCCAACCACTGCTGGGCCCCAGAGCGGGAATAGGGGGCTGTTACCACCCTCCACAGGGGCTGGGCCCCAGAGCGGGGGGTGTAGGGATGGCTGGCCAGTGCGGGGAGAGGCTGCTATGGAAAATCTCCCTCCAACCTGCCAGAGCCCTGGCTGGCTCCCTACTGAACCTTCACTGCTTCACCACCTGCCTGTCTCCCTACAGGGGAGCGCACGGGGGGGCCGGGCACCTGCTGAGTTTGCTCTGAATTTACCAGTGTTGCTGTAGAAATAAAAGGTACTTTGAAATCTCCTCGTGTGGGGGGGGCTCTGCCTGCGGGGGGTGAAGACCCCGGATTTCCTCAGCTGCGATTCCAGTTCTGAGCTCCCCTGCTCGAGGCAGGGCCCTGCCCCCGTGCTCAGCCCCCACGAGCCAGGCCTGACTTGGCGTGCGGCTAAGTCCAGCGTGAGGTGTGAGAGCTAGTGTGTGGGACCTTGCTTTGCTCCTGCCAGGGGAGTCGTTTCCAGCATCTCTCCACCGCCAGCAGGTAAAGGCAAGCTGTGATTGGCCCATCATCCCAGGGCTCCGGGACCTGGGGCTTGAAGAAATGCACCTCCTAGTGTGTCCCTGCCATCGATTTGAATATATTTACATACATTTACATATGGGCTGTGCCACAAACAGGGACATTTCCCTGCTTTCATCCACATGCCCCCAGGCCCCATTTGGCCCACAGCCTTTGTCACCTCAGCTGGTGCTATTGGGAAGCCTCTGATTGGCTGCCTTTCCTTGGCTTTGGGAAAGACAGCCAATCAGCTGCTGGATATGCTGATGGACTGGAGCAACCAGGCCTTTCCCCTGCAGGCATGGCTCCCCCCCCATCTCCCCCCTGCCTGCCCTCAGCCCTTGTGATAGCCCTGGAAGCCTCCCACCCTGCCCCTCCCCAGGTCCTGGCTGCCCCCCTTCTTCCGCCTTCCAGGGGTGGCTGTTCCACTGGCTTTACATTTCTGGGGGTGGGTCCCACAGGGGAGTCAGGATATTTGGGGGACGGGAGCTGCCTCTCCCAAGCAGGCCCCAGGGGGATTTCCCCATCATTTGGCCAGGGGAGCGCCCGCTAGGGGAGCCAGTTTTCAACCAGCAAGTCCAGTCAAAACGAGAAGCTAGCAGTGTCCAGTCGGCATTGACAGTCCAGTTACCTGCAATAACCGGCCTCCACCCCGGGGGCAGGCAGAGCAGCGGCTGGAAGCTGGAGGAACAGCTCTGCAGTGGCCCCGCAGGCAGAGGCAGGCACTGGGGATGGTTGTCCTGGGGGTGGGGAGAATCCTAGCTGCCCCTCCACCCTGCTGTGCCCCGATTGCTTCTGGGGCCTGATCCCCCCACACACACCCCACTGTGCTGGTTGGGCAGGCTGCACGTTGGCTCCACCCAGCCAGGGTCTGCAGGTGGCAGGTGAGTCCCAGCAGGTGTGGGGTGGGGGGAGAGCAAGGGGACGATGGGGGGGGGGAGGAGTGACCAGGGGTGGGGTCTTGGGGGAGAGGCAGGGCTGGGTCTGAGTGAAGAGGTGAGGTCACTTTGGAGTCTCGAGGGGGCGGGGCAGGAGTGTCAGGTTTTCAGCCATTCGAAAATTGGCAACCCCACCTCTCTGCAAGGGGATGCCAGGGGGGTCGCCCCAGTGTGTGCGCACTGTGGGCATTGACTGCACTGGAATTGCACGCTCTTACTTTAAGGGCTGAGCAGGGGGTCCTGGTTCTGCTAGTAGGCTGGTGGGGGGAGGGCTCTGTAAAAAAGCTAGCACGCATGTGAGTAAGGTCGGTTTGCAGCTAGCCAGCCTGCAGCAAAGTGGGGTGAGCTGGCGCGTTCTGGTTTTTAGCGAGCAGCCTGCTTTGTCTCTCTCTGCTGTTGGGTTGTTGTGTGTTGTCATTCTGATTTCTAAGCAATAAAATAGCATCAGGGTTAAGCTTCCAGCATGCACGTTGTATGTTTTCGTCTCCTCCTCTGTTTGCATGCCATGAACCATAACAGGTGCCAGCCTGCCACACTGCTATTCCCGGCTGCACTCTTTACAGTGCCCCCTGTTGGGAAAGGCCAGGACTGGAGTAGCCAGGAGTTCCCACAGCCAGAGCTTCTGCTCCACACCCTACTGCCCCCCCCTACAGGGAGAGGCTGGACCCTCTTCCTCAGCCAGCTCTCCTCCCCTGATCCTCATAGTGTTTTCTGCAGGAGCAGTCCAGAGTAGACTGGAGTAGCTGAGAGCTCCCGCCTGCAGTACAGCCAGCACTCCTTGCTGAGACAGGCAGGGACTGGAATAGCCAGGCAGGAAGGAGATCCCTGCACAGCTAGTCCTCCTTCCCTTAATGAGTAATTGTGAGCCGCCCTTGCAGCCACTGTTCCTGGCATGCTCCCAACGGCGTCTAGACTGACAGGAAGTTCAGGGTCCACCCAGTCCGTGATTGTTCAGAGTCTCTTCCTTCTGTACCACTGCTCTGATGATCTCCTACAGGTAGGGTGACCAGATGTCCTCATTTTACAGGGAGAATCCTGATATTTGGGTCTTTGTCTTATATAGGCGCCTACTATTATCCTGGACCCCCGTTCCGATTTTTCACACGTGCTATCTGGGCACCCTACCTATGGATCTCTCTGGTGGGACATCTCTAAGGGAGAGGGCACTTACTGCACAGAGTGTGATGCTCTTGAGCATCTAAGATACTGTCCACATCAGGGCTGTGTGGGGCCCCCTAGGATTATAGATGAACAGGCACAAAACTAAAAGGGCCATCATTAGAAGAAACCTCCTCTGTGTATCACAGAAGCCAGATGCTGCTCCAAGCCATTTCTGCAGCCAGCCCCATCACCAAGTACCAGGCCCAGGTCCTGCTCTGTAGCACTGTGCAGTGAATGCCCCGTAGAGAGGGCAGAGGCCTGTTGGAAAGATAGATCGGGAGCGCTGGTTTCCTTTGTCCTGTGATCCAAGAAAAAGGCTGGGTTTCACTGAAATGAACTAGGGGCAAATTCAACACAGGCCAAAGGCAATAGCGACCCACACAGTGCCTCATCCACCTGTGGACCTCAGGACCCCTACCCAGGAATAGAACCCAGAGGTCCTGACTGCCACCCCCTGGCTCTAACCACTAGATCACACTCCCCTTCCAGAGCTGGGGCTAGACACCAGGGCTCATGGCCCCCAGCCCCTCCCCTCTTGGGTTCCGAAGTTAACTTGGGGAACAAAAAAAAAAAACTACATCCCCCAGGGGCTTTACGGCTGCGGAATCAGTGACGGGGACGCTGATCACGTGGTCGACAGAGTCTGGCAAGAAAACTACATATCCCGTGAGAGAGGGCGTGTAGGGCGCCTGCGCACTTTGGCCAGTGAGCGCGTCACCCAGGGAACGGAGGAACTACGCATCCCGTGAAGCGATGCGCTCCCCGCACAGGCGCGCGGTCGCAGGGGAAGGGGCGTGGCCACGCGTGAGCGCGAGACTACATATCCCAGGGTGCCGCGGGCTGGGCGCTGCATCTGCGCGCTGGCGGAGCCGACCCGGGGGGGGGGGGAGGAGGAGGACCGAGGGAGGGAGCCGCAGGCCGCCGCCATCTTGTGAGTGAGGAGGAGCCGCCGAAGCCACCGCGGGGGCGCCGCCATGAACCCCGAGTAGTGAGTGCGCGGGAGGGGCGGGACCAGGACCGGGACCCCCGAGCCTCAGGCGGGCCGAAGCCCCGCGGGGCCGCCTCCCCCAACCCCGCCAGGCCCCGTCCGCGGGCGCTCCCCACAGCCCCGGCCCGGCTCCCCGCTGGGCCCCGAGCCGCCTTCGCCGGGGCCTTAAGTTCCAGCCCCCGTGGCCCCGCCCCCTGCTGCCCGCCCGTGAGCGCGGGCAGCTCCTGCCGGTCCCGGGACCCCCGGCCGGGCCCCGCCTCACGTGCCGCTCCCCCGGCGCCTGCCGCTCTCGGCCCCTCCCTGGGGGCGAGACGTGGCTCGCGGGGAGAGCAGCCGTGACCCCCCCCGGAAATGGCTCGCCGGGGGCCGGGCCGTCTGCGCGGAGGAGCGCTGGGGTGGCCGGGGCGGTTTTGGACCAGTCTCGTTATCCTGGCACCTGCCCGCGGGCCTGCTGGCTGCAGCAGCTCGGCAGATCCGAGATCTGGCGCTGACGGGCAGCTCCTGCGGTTCTGCTCTTCGGGTGGGACTTAGCAGAGGTCCTGGCCACTGGGAGCCCGGTGCCCTTTCTCTTCCCAGCCCTTCCGCTCTGCTTCCTGTAAATCCCGCTCCCAGCTGTTTCAGATGGGTACCGGAGTCTGCTCTTGCTGGGATCTCCCTTGACTGTTAAACAGCTGCTGTCTCCCACCCCAGAGGTGGCTGTTTTACAGTGCTGGGCCAAGTGATGTCTGAAATGCATGGAGATGGCTCTGGTGTGAGAGGAACCGGGGGCGTGAGCTCTCCAAAAATGAGGGGTGGCAGCCGCAAACTGAGCCAGCACTGTTGCTGAATTTCTGACCTGTGTGGGTGTGTTCTCTTGGTTACTGAGTCAAAGACCCCACCAAAGTCTGGGGTGTGGGCCACCCCAAAGCATCGCTCTTGTATGCATGTTGAATCAAAAGGAAAGTGACAGGAGATAACATGAGTCAGGACTTCCTGTCCTCTTGCCACCAGCAAAACACACTCATTAGGAAATGGTGCTCATGTTGCCTGCCACCAGCTGCATGTGATTGTGTCACCAGGCTAGTTGGGCTAGTGAGGGGTGATGGAGCTGGGGTATCGGGGCTACATGGGCCCGTTGGTCTGATGTGACAGATGTAACAATCCTCAGATGCCAGAAGCACTCATGTCCCATAACTAATTGTGGTGATCCCTACAGGAGCCCCTGGAAGTATCATGGGAATGGTACAAAGGATTCTAGGGCCATTTGGAGCAGACACATGGTTCCAAATGGCCTTAGAGGCAGGGAGCATGCTGGAAACCCCTGGTGCAGAGACCTCAAGTAATCATGGAAGTGGGCTGCTGTCTCCTTGCAGCAGCATCAAGCTGGTGCTGATGAGTGAGGTCTGTTCAGAAGCACCCACTAGCTGTGTCTGGGCCTAGCATCCCTACGCATCCTGAAATTGCAGGATCATTTCTGCCTTGGTCTCTTTGGGCCTAGATGTGTTCAGTCAAGGCTCAAACCATGTGGCCATGTCAGCCGTGCGTGGGCATTAAACATTCTGGCGGACTGTCTTATAAGAGCTGGGGTATTACCCAGACATGGCCAAAACTTCCGTTACCTTCCCCCCCACCCTAGGGGCAGTTGCATCTCCGCACTGGGAGAGGAGTCACCTGTCTAAACAGCCCCTGCAAGTAGCTAGCTGTATGTCAGTGTTGGGAGAGCCCTGTAGCACCTTAACGACTAACACATTTCTGCAGGCATAAGCTTTTATGGGCTGCAACCCACTTTGTCAGATCCATGAAATGGAAATCACAGATAGGAGGTGTGTGCGTGTGCGCACACATACCCAAGGGTAAGAAACAACAAGGGGAGGACAAGTGCTAACAGTCAATTCAGTTAGAGTAGATGAAGCCTCTTCACAACCATTTATTAGAAGGTGAGAATGTGTGAACAGTGACAGTTATGGCCCCTGTATCAGCAAGCAGCAGTATTTTACTGGCATCTTCCTGAGTACAGTAGTGACAGTGGGTCTGTGCTCCTTCCTGCCTGTATTGCGCAAGCAACTAAAGTGTTATACTGACAGCATGGTGGCTTTAAGAGGCAGGATCTGAGGGAGGAGGGCTCTGGTTGGGACTGATCTGGAGTCTCTTCCCTTTGTGACAATGCTGATGCTGGGGGTGGAGAGGGGGAAGAGACGCTGGACTACAGGATTCAGTTTTGGCTGCTTCTGTTCCTGAGCAATGCTGGGGGCAGTTAGGCACTCGCAGTACATGGTGACTGTTGAATGTTGTCTGGGTATTGACTTGAGAGCTCCCAGAGCCTGGCCTCTGGATATGATGGAGGGCTACATACATATGGCTGGACCAAACACTTGGCGCTTTAAAAAGCGTAATCTATATTGTTCCTGTATTGCAAAGGGGGAAACAGGCACAATCTCAATAGCAGAACCGAGCATAGAACCCAGGAATCCTGAATGCCAGGGCCTGAGCCTTACCTATTGCTCTGCACTGTCTCAGATGATTGTAAAGTGTCCTGTTTCGGAAGGCTGTGCTGATCAGCAAGGGGAAGCATTGTTGAGGGGGGTGCAGATAGACAAAGCTGGAGCTGAATATCGGAAAGCCCTTTGTGACAGTGGGCTCTCTGAAGCAAGGAATCTCCTCCCAAGGGTGGTGGTAGCACCCCTGCTATGGGGCGTGCTCGCTGTGCTGTGCCAAGCATACAGGAACCATTCTGTGTGGCTGGGCTGGATGAGGTAATGGAATCTGCCATCACAAACTCCAGCCTTACACAACAACAACAGCCACTCAGCCCTTGTGCTCCTGTGACGAGTTCATCTAGAGGGGTCTGGAGGATAGAATGCTGGGAGAGGGAACACCCTTAAATCCTGCCGAGTCTCTTCTGCCACATCACTTGCCTCTTCTTTGAAGAGCGATTTACAGAGCATCCCAAAGCCTTATTCCACCTGTTGAGCAGAGCTGTAGAAAGCTTCCATTCTGGTTTTGTGTGAGTATTAATCCCATATAAATTGTCCCATGAGGCAGTTCTGTGTCTGGATCCCAGCAAGGGCTGGGTGGCCCTCAGTCCTGTGGTTTTAAACGTCCCAGTAAGTGGGCTTTCTCCCCGAACCTGTGCAGCTGATCTGTGCTTTCATGATGCATCCTGCCTAAGCAACACCCTTTGTTGGGGAGGAAAGTCTGCCCCCCAGGTCCAGTCTGGGGATCTTTCCCAGCCACTCTGGCCTTTTGTAGTCTTTCAGCCATCCCCATCCCCTCATTGTATTGTTTACCGAGCAGAGGAAAGCAGCTCTGCCTGTGCCCCATGCTTCTATTGATGCTGGAGCTGGGTTCTTTGCCTGTTGGACAGACTCATCAGCTAGGTTCCAACATGCAGGGTGAGCTCCTGCTGCCTGCACAGTCCTGAGAGGAAACCTCAAAAGCAGAGGGGTTGCCTGGGGATACAAGAGCAGGATTTGTGTGGGACAAGAGTGGGATTTGGCTTGCAGCTGCTGTTGAGCAGGGGAGAACTGTTGCATCAATTTAGATTGACTATATGGGCTAAAGTGTTTAACATAATTCAGTCACTGTCCAACATTAAATAGTGTTAAACAAGGGTCTGGGTTAGATATACTATAGACCTCATATACTATAGACCTGCTTAGTACCATGGTAAACATACCATTCCATTATTTAAACCTTCTATTGCAGATACAGAAAAAGGAAAAACATTTAATACATTACATTTCAAATGCTTTTAAGTATTTTTATTTTAACAGAACCCCTTGTTCTCTTTCCCTTTCGCTGTAGAGTTTTTAGACCAAAAAATCTCCTTTGTCTGACAGTAACAATATAACTGTCCTTTTGTAGAAAAGAAAAGTTAGTAGAGATGGACCAGGGCTGTTGCTGTTAGTCTGATCCTGTTTCCTAGTAAACAAAATAAGACACGCAGAAGGCGAGAGAAGAACAGCAAAGATAGAAAATGCAACTTCTGTCTTGTTGACTTTCACTTGCAGCCTCAGTGCTGGAGGAACACAAATGCAGCAACATGATCTGACTAGCCACTCAGACCTGGCAAATGTGTACCAGCTTCAAGTTTTTAGGGGATTGCTTTTAACT
Organism: Mesoclemmys tuberculata; assembly: GCA_007922155.1. Taxonomy (NCBI): domain Eukaryota; kingdom Metazoa; phylum Chordata; order Testudines; family Chelidae; genus Mesoclemmys; species Mesoclemmys tuberculata. Next base: position 17,646,440 of record ML677084.1, read on the forward strand.
GCTTCTTTCTGGTCCCGGGTGTAGAGCAGTGTTGCAAAATATACAGTTTTGGCCAGTTGAGGCAGACTCTGTTAGACTGAGGGCAAAAGGAGAAGGATAGGAAAAAGAAGAAATAAAGTAGGGAAGGAAAAGGGCATATGGGGTGGGGCTTAAAGTTGAGATTCAGCTGAAGTGAGTGGAGGTGGCGATGTTTGACTCCCTCTCTTTGGCCCACTCTTGTCAGGACATCTTAGATAAGGATGAAGAAGGTCAGAAGGCCTCAGATGGTGGAGTGGCAGCCATGATGGTGAAGTACACTCATTCCCCTTCTCTCCCCCTTAGGTCAGCCAGCATCATGGGAGCCTCCTCCATCTTTTCCCCCCAGAGTTTTCTTTCGTAAAGGACTCCAAAAGGGAGTGATAGGTGGAATAGCCTATTCATTACTTTGTCTATCAAATAGTCCTAATTTCTGGCACCAAGTTTGGTTCATTGATTTCCAGTCTTAGTATTGCGTTGTTTACCAGGGAATGCTCTGAACACAGTGTTATATCAGTAGGCCTCTTCTTTTGGACTAGCTTAATTTTTGTCTTTTGCACTTCTTCCCAGTAACATCTGATCTAGGTTATTGTGATGTTTTGTGAAGTCCCACTTTTCACAGCTGAGCTCACAAATAAGGTAAATTTGTAGGCCAGTAGTTATAGCAGGACCCTGCTTGACATGGATCTACGGAGCTTGCTGCCCTAGTGCAATGGGTGGGGTGTGGCTCTGAGATAAGCCTGGCATCTATCTCAGCTAACAGGTGCTGCAGAAGAGAAGGCTCTGCCTGCATTGGAGGCTGTGGGAAGGAGACCAGGAAGTGGTGGTGCAGCAAAGCTCTGCCTGCAGAGGTGTGGTCCAGGTTCTTTATTGGCTCTGGTCACAAATGACTTTGCTCCAGCCCACATGTTGATGGGATATGTGCAGGGGGAGCTACCCTGGCTGCTCCCGGCCAGTGGCGATGGGAGAGCAGGGGACCAGTTCTCCCCAGGTCAGCTGGAGCAATCTGTTTGGAACGAGAGTCCATAAAGGGTGGTGGGGGTGGGGGTGGTATTGTGTTATCACAGCAGCTGGTATCTGGCTGGCTTCTTGGAGAAACAACTGGCTTCCCTAGCACCTGTTACTAAAGGATCCTGAAGCACTCAACCCTGCCAAGGGCAATTAGCCCCTTTCTATAAGTGGGGAAACTAAGGCACATAGAGGTGCAACCTGCCCACAGTCATGCAGTGTTGGTGGAATTGCTAGGAGTAGAACCCAGGGCTTCTGCCTTAACTGCCAAACTACTTTCTTTCCAGAGAGACAGGCACAGTCACAATTTCCTGCCCACTGCCTTCCTGAGCTGAGGACAGAACCAGAGTCCTGTCTCCCAGCTTTCCTGATGAAAGGTCTGTCCCCTTACCCTGTATGCGTGACCCTCCTGAGTCAGCTCTGAAGTGCTGGCTTCCAATCTGGGATTAGGGAACAAGCTACTTCCATGCAGCAGGCACCACTTCTCTCTTCTCACAGTCCCTGTGCAGGGGGCTGTGGGAGGCAGCAAAGAGGAGCTGTCAGTGGGTCAGGGGTCTCACCCATTGGGTTTTCATGCAGCATCATGGAGCCCTGGAGACCTGCCACTCATCTGTGCAGCATGTAGGGCAGAGGCTATCAGATAGCTGGGGGTGCTGGAAGTCAATACTCTTGGGTTCTAGTCTGAACTTTCCCACTAACTCATCAAGCTGTGGTCAAGTCACTTCCCACTCTGGGCTTCTGTTTCCTCATTTTTAAATCTGGACAATAACTTCATGGGATGTTGAAGCTTGTCATGTAAACTGCATAGTGCCCCTTCATTGACAGGGCAGTGAAAGCCTCTGGGTCATAGGTTCAAATCCAGATGTCAGTCACAAGCAAAACCAGTTCCTTCATACAGCTACTGCACAAACTGCATTGGTGGATCTGAGGGTCTGTTGGCACTACAGAGTTAACTTGAGCTACCTATTCTGGAGTTGGCTTCACTAAAGTGCCAGTGACCACCCTGCGAAATAACACTAGAGCTGCTGTGGCTATGCTGGCACTGCTTGTGTTTGGCACGAAGACTTCTGGGGGCACATCCCATAGTTCTTCGTCCTGGAATCAGCTGAGCTCTTCTAAGTTCTTCTCCAGTGAAATATGGGAGAACTGACCTGTCCTTTCTGGACAGGGGTGGCAAGGAGACAGTGGGGATGGTGGGAAGGCATTGGAGGGCTCATGGCACTCCAGTGGAACTAGCCTGCACCCATGCTGCAGGGTGAGTGAGTTAGCTGCCGGCTGTAGCCTACACCCTACCGGCAAGCCAGCTGAAGTAAAACCACCTCCACATTTGAGGGAAGGGTTTGTGTGAACATGGCTTGAGTTAGGGACAGCACTTGCATTGTAAGCCAAGGTAACTGTGGTGAAGAGGAGCCTTCAGCCCAGCTTGCGCTGTCGAAGGATTCTGCTTATAAAATCCTCCTGTTCCTGGCACTGAGTGGACTCGGTGCTGGCCATGGGCCACTTTCTTTATGTTTACACATTCTCTCCCTACATGGGCCATGCTGCTGCAGGCACAGCATGAGGAAAGCTGCATCAGTTTAACAGGAGTTTAAGTTGATTTTATTTAGCCAGTGCAAACCCCTGTGTAGGCTGTCTCATGCTTATGTCACACAGGAGGCCAAAGGAGCTGGAGAGAAGGGACCACAATCCATTCTCAGAACAATCTAGTTCCAGCTGATGCCTCATGACTTAAGTTGAATTTAAGATTCAGAGTTTAAGGCTGAAGGGAACCATTAGATCCTCTAGTCTGACTCTCTTGTGTATTGTAGGCCAGAGATTGTCACCTGGTGACCTCTGTATTGAGTCCGGTCATTTTGGGTTTGGCTAAAGCATCTTCTAGAAAGGCATCCAGTCTGGATTTGAAGCCACCATGGGATGGAGAATCTACCACTTCCTTTGGCTGTTTGTTTCCAAGGCTAATCATCTACATTGCTTACAATAAAAAGGTGCCTTATTTCCAGGCTTGGCAGGGTTTGATTTTATCTAGAGCTGTTAGTAAATGTCTCTTTCAGCTGATACAGTGAAATTGACCAATCAAATGGTAACAGTTGGTGTGCCTGTGGGGATTGGGTGTCAGGTGCCGGGACCCTTCTGCACCCCTGCTGTCACAGGAGTGAGTGAGCTGGTCTGTGGCAGCAAAGCTGTGCTTCCACAGGGCCAGTGACATGCAATCCCCGCAGGCACCAAGTCTGAGACCTTGGGAGGCCGTAGTGGTCCTAGCCCAGTGGAGCAGAGACCCTCAGTCTGGACTGCAAGGGGGTGGACAAGCCCTCAGCTGTGGGGGAAAGCCACCCCCTGCTGGGGATTACACCTATGCTTCTGGCTGGTGAATGAGTGGGGTTAGTATTGCCCAATCCCAGCAGGTACAAGGTGTGGGAGGAATTGTTCCTGGCCACAAAGGAGGCCACCCCACTGCTGAATGGCTCCTACCTTGCATGGCCTCCCCCACATCTTGGGTCCCTTGGCTGCACAAGGATCCCCCTGTAGCCCTGCTGTCAGCGCTGCACTAACCCAACTCCTGCAGCTGTGGGGAAAAAAGTTAAAAATAGAAGAAAAATCTTAAATAAAAATAGATAATCGTCAAAATTGACTTCTGCCAAGCCTGCTTATTTGCAGTTTCAATTTACCTTGTTTCACTTCCGGCAGTTTGACAGTTTAAAGCCAGATGTCTATAGTGGCTTTACCCTAGTTTGTGGCCCAAGAGCCCTGGATGTAGACATGGACCCTGTTGTGCTAAGCGCTGTACAAATAGAGCATTTGTCTGACTGGTGCAGGCTTCTCATGTAGCTGGGGCTTTGAGTCCCAAGATCATAGACTCCAGGCTACCAGCAGCTCTTCTGAGCAGACATTCCCTGGATCTTGCTCTCTCTCCTGTTGCCATCACTGGTGCTTCGGGGCTTACGTTTTTATCGATGCTCTCTAATAAGAGTGGGTGGTGGTGTGAGGAGTAATGGGCCTTTATAGCTCGCCTTGGTACTTGCAAGAGCCTGTGAGGCTTGACAAGGGCTGGTGTTAATTAGGCTTTGTAGTGAGCTATGTGATAAGCTGTGGGGGTGGCTGTCTCTGGGGATCCTGGTGTGTATCCAGGGCTACCCTGCACTGGCTCTTAATGATTACAGTATTTAGAAAAGCCTTGTAAAGGAGTTGACTGTAACAGGCATGCTCAATAGCCACAAAGCCGAGTGCTAGATCTGCACCAGAAGGGCAGGGGGAGAGCCCAAATCCAACTTGGGGTATGCAGAGCCTTGGGTTTTTGCCAGTTACAGCGTGGATTCAGACTATAGCTGTGAGATGCAGCAGCCGGGCAAAGTCACTGCTTGGATAGGAAACACTCCTCCTCCCTCAAAAACGCAGGCTGCTATTGCGGAGGCGTGGGTAGTGATCATTCTGTAAGGGGTGTTCTCCCTCTGAGCTGGTACTGAATCTAGTGGCCTGGCACAGTGCTAGAAACACTGAGTTCTAGGGAAGGGTGCTGCTGGGCGTGCTCTCCACCCTGTGCTGAGATGCGATGCCCTTTTGTCGAGATGTTGATGGTCTGATAGCCACTCACTTTCCCTAAAATTCCCAAGTAGTAGCTACAGTTAGTCTGAGTCTAATTAGCCGTAACTTCTGCCCACGTTATCATGCAGCATTGGGCAGGGACCAGGCCAGGGGTCTTGTGTAAACCGCTTGCCGCTGTAATGTGTCATCTTGCACCCTGCTTTGCGGTGGAGGATGCTATCGCTCTGTGTAGCTGCTGTGTTGGCAGGATGCAATGCTTAAGTACCCGGAAGCATTGTATCCTGCCAAAACAGCAGCTAAAGTAACTAGGCTTTGCCACTGTGCTGAGCTGTGTTGCTGCTCAGAGGCCTTAGCTCAGCTGGCCAGAGTGAGGCAGAGGTGGGGCTGTGCATGTGTCTGGTGTTGCATGTAATAGGGTCTGTGCAGAAGCCTCTTGGTTCTGTTCCTCCTGGCTTGTGGTGTGGCTGGAAAGCACACATGATCCTTGCTGTTGCTGGTGGCGAGCTGTGCTGGGCAGTTAGTGGTGTCCAATGGCCAGGACCTCAGACAGGTTGTAAAGGGCTGAATGTTACCCTAGCGCAGGTTATCCTTCTGGGGATAGAACAGACCCTCTGCACAGGCTATAGCTATTTTGCCTGAAACTGTACTGGCTTAAGGATGGGCATCACGGTGGAATTGAAAGGGCAGGGTAGGAGCCGAGACGCAGTTCTTTCCCCAGCTCTAGGAGGGAAATGGGATCTAGTGGCTAAAGCAGCACAAGGCACAAGTGGGGGCTCTTACTGTATCACCTACTAGTGTCCTGTGTTGGAGAAGGGTGCCTTGGGAACAGTCTGTCTCAGGGCTTGGGCTCTGGCTGCGATTGGCTCTGGCTGCCCTGAGTGTAGCATGGGTCTCTTCTGTTCAGGGATTTACTGCCACTATCCCCCACTGCAGTAACACTCTGTTCCCTGGTGCTGGTGCCAGAGCTGGTTGGGGCTAAGCTGCCTTTGTGTTAAAGACCAGTCACTCAGCAGGTCTGCCCAGGAGGTCTGTGGCCAGACTGGGCATTTCAATTCCTTCTTGGCCACCCCTGTGTACCGATCACCATGTGGGAAGTTCTGCGGCTGCCTTGGGTCTGAGTGGCTGAGGGTGAATTGCTGCTGGGCTGGGTCACATCCTTCCTGTGCACGGAGGGATGAGTGGTGCCAGTTTAATTGCATGTGGCATTGCCATGGCAAAGTATTGGGGTGATGGATCCCACTCGCGTTGACTGGGACTGGGCTGTACAAATGGGTCTCTTTCACTGCTGTGGCTATGCTCACTGGGCCAACATGGTGAGGGAAGCAGAGAAGTTGACTGGAGAGCAGAGATCTCCAGCTGGCATTGAGGGGTTGAAGCTGCTCTGGGCAATGGGTGACAGCAGTCTATAACACTCCCAGAAGGGAAGTCTGAAGTGGAGGATGGTCAGCTCACTCACACCTGGAGACTCTGCTCTATTTGCCTCCCCCAAAGAGACTCTAAAACCAGCCTGGAGATTTCCCAGGCCCCTCACTACTGGGGCAACCTTCTCTGATTGCCTGCCTAGCCCTAGCTGTTCCTCTCTTAGGGTCACCACTGACCCCCTCAGTGAGTTTAGCAGCCTTGGAAGTCCAGGATAGGAGCCTAGGATGGGTAGGGCGGAAGCTGCAGTGCCCCAGAACACCTGCGTCCTATAGAAGGCCAGTCCTTGAGGTCAGCTCGGCTTTGCACTGTGGTGCTGGTGCACCATCCGTGCAGGACTCTTACGAAAGGTCTTCTTCCTTCCCCTTCCCTGCAGTTGTGATGCTGCAGCTTCCCCAGCACTGGGTGAGGATTCTGCTGCAGGTGTAGATAGGGGGCTGGTCACAAACAAGTGGAATCTTAGAAACTTTAAATATACGGGGTCTGTGTCAGCTCAGAGCTTTGAGAATTGCCCCAGTGCTCAGCGTTCACCCACAGGGCTGCAGTGTGGCATGGGGGGACTTCTCTAATCCCAGCAGAGCCAACAGCCCCAGCAGGTATGTGAAGACACCCACAGGTTGCTGTAGGCTGGGGAGGGGGGAATGTCTGAAACCTGGGTTTGCCTGGTCAAAAACTTCCCACTAAATCCTTGTGCCTTTGCTCCATTTCAGGGTCTATGTGAAGGCCTCTAGCCTTGGCCTTGCTGAAAGGCTCTAGGATGCAAGAATCGTGGGGCGATCAGAACAGGGCTTGCTGGCCTCCAGCTCTGAATGCCTTTGTTTTCCCCCAGATTCTCAGTGTTTGTCAATGCCTTAGTCTGGGTCCCTGGAGCCATTGCACTGTGACACCTCCCCCCCCCCCAGTTCTGTCTTGGGGGTCTTGTAGTGAGCTTGTTCCCACTCATGAAGCAGTGCAGGTACCAAAACCAAGCACTCCATGCTATTCTCCTTGCTCCCCCATATTTCTGGTGTCCTCTCACAATTTGGAGGAAGGATGACCCTGCTCTGTAAGATATTGCTATTGTAGAGAAGTCCGATTAGATTGATGTGAATTTATAGTGTGCACTGATCCAAAGCAAGGGATGGGGCTGGAGTTAGGACTCCTGGATTCTGACCTCCACTCTGGGAGGGGAGTGAGCTCTAGCGCTTAGTGGGGGCTGGGAGCCATGTTTCTTGGATTCTAAATACATCCTCTGTGGAGCATCTGATGCTCCCTGTTGTCTCTTGGGAATGGTGTGGGTGGCAAGGAGCAGAGTCCTCACTGCCCAAATCTCTGGGAGTGACTAACGATCCCTGTTTACAAGAACCCCCATTCCCCACTCCAAAAGTATTTGCCAGCATATATGCTTTCCCCACTATGTATACGCCCAGCCCTTGCCTGCTGGGGGTGTGGGAGTGTGACTCTCTAGTCGTCTTCCACTGGAAACACTCCCTGATCTGAGCCGGGGAGAGGTCTCAAGTTATCCACACAGCTAGAAAAGGTCAGGAAGATCCCTGATGCTCTGCATGCCCACACAACTGCCCTGCCCCCCTCATTTGCCACCTCTGTCTGTTTCAGTGATTACCTGTTCAAGCTGCTTCTGATTGGAGACTCCGGTGTGGGGAAGTCCTGCCTCCTGCTACGATTTGCTGTGAGTGTCCCTGCCCTGTGCAGAGCCCCTCGTGATCCAGCAGGCAGCTATCTAGCCATGTGACAGGCTGGCCATATCCATTCTGGAGCTGCCGCAGTGGGGCTGTGGTATTTGAGATGTGACTAGTTAAGTCTCACCACCCTGGGCATATTATGAAAAATCAAACCCTTGTACAGTGGCCTAATCAAATTTGCAAGCTGGCAGGCCTAAATTTCTTCCGTGCTTGGCTGGGAGACAGCCACGGTGCAGAGATGTAATACAGTGCCTTTTCCTCAGTCAGTGCTAACCCCAGTGCCTCAGCAGCATGCTGGGGAGGAGGGTGCTGGGCTGTGGGGAGCTAGGGGAGGGGGCGATGCAGCAGGGATCTATGCCCTTGTGGTCAGTGTTGCCCCAGTGCAATGCTAGGGGACATTGCTATTGCAGGTGCTGCCTTTTGCAAAAGACTTAAAACTGGGCTCCTGACCCTTTGGGGTCAGCTAAGACCCTGTGATGTTGTCCCAAGAGGCCCGGTAATCACTGTTGTCCTGGTCCGTTTCCATCTTGAGTGATTATATTGGGCCTCCCATAACTCCACATCTGGTTACAGGCATCACTGCCTGTCCTAACTTACACCTCATCACAGTGTGCCGCTAAATGGCCCCTATATCCCACCCCAGTGATGGCTGCCTATAGTCTGTCGAGCTGCCCATAAAGCACTTGGGGATACCAAGCATTACAGGCCAGACGGGGGGCTCATGCTGCACGCCCTTTGGTGAGGTGCAAGTACCAAGGGATGACAGCTGATTAAACTGCAGGAGCTTAGCAGCGCCTGACTAGGGTCTCCAAACTACCAAAGCACATCACAAAACACCCCATTAAAGGAATTCCAGCACTCGGCATCCATTCACCTTTGAGTGGTGGCTGTTAATGTCTCAGGAGTGCTCCCTGGCTCCTGACCTTTACCCTGCCAATAGAATTGGGGTGATGAAGGTTCCGCTGCCTCATTGTTTGAGCATGGACCCCAGCTGCTCTGATAACCCCCTCATTCTGCACCCTTCAGGATGACACCTACACAGAGAGCTACATCAGCACCATTGGGGTGGATTTCAAAATCCGGACCATTGAGCTGGACGGCAAAACCATCAAACTACAGATCGTGAGTATCTGGCCCCTGCCCAGCTGCAGCTGAGAATGGATGTTGCTACATTGACCTCTGGGGACTGGCTGGCTCTGGAGGACAGGGAATGGTATATGGGGACTTTCCCCTCAGCCAGTCCCATGCCCTTGAGCTGGTATCCTCTATCTCAAGAGTGGGGAATGAGGTATGGGGTCTGTCCCCTCTAGGGGGTGCTGTCTGTGGAAGAGGATAAATGCAAGGTGCCCTGTCCAAACTCTCCCTCCTCTCCCCCTTGCAGTGGGATACAGCTGGGCAGGAGCGGTTCCGGACCATCACCTCCAGCTACTACAGAGGGGCGCATGGCATCATAGTGGTTTATGATGTAACAGATCAGGTAATGCTGCCCCAGGCATTTGGCCCTGCAGATCCTTAGATAGCTCCCTGCATCCAAGGCCCCTTTCTGTTCAGGCAGTGGCCTTCCTGCTGGACACACAGGGAGCTGGGACCTCTGGATTCCATCGAGGAGTAATGGGTAGAGCAGTGCTGTTGGAGTGTCTCACTGTTGGTAGCCAGACCCCTGCCTGCTTGGCAGCCCTGAGAACCAGGCAGTACTCCCAGAGCTGCGTTGCCTCCTGGCAGGCTGGTGGGAGTGGGGAGCGATGGGGGCTGTGTGTGGGAGGGGGGATGGATCCTGATTACTATACCCCAGTGACCATCCATTCCTGCACCCTTTGATACCCTTTGTGCTGGGCAGTGCCCCTTCCTGGGACAACGGGGCGTTGCATTCCTTCAGCATCTGCTGGAGCCAGGCATTGCCCTGGGCACTGCTGACACAGGTGGTTATGACCTGTGGCAGCAGCTACTCTGCTCTGTGCCAGCCACTGGCGTATCCAGGATGATGGCCCAAAGAGCAGGTTGCAATGCCAGGCCCAGGGGGCTGCGCTGTCGTCTTCTCCATGTTCACCTTGAAGGTAGGGAATTGGGCACTTTCGGAAGATGGCAAGGCTGGCAGCAGCTGCCTGAAGTAGATGGGAGGGGCATCAAGATAACAGCATCTAAGAACAGCTGCTGAACGGGAAGGGCTGTACTCGCAGAGCAAGCACTGGGAGCCAGGACTCCCGGGTTCTGTCCCCAGCTGCGCTACCGACTAAGTTGCTTCCCCTCAGTCTCCTTTCCTGCCTCTGAAAGGACATGATCTGTTGCTGAGGGGTGCTGGGGACCTGCTCCCCACTGTGTGCTGTTGCAGGAGTCTTACAGCAACGTGAAGCAGTGGCTGCAGGAGATCGAGCGCTATGCCAGCGAGAACGTCAACAAGCTGCTGGTGGGCAACAAGTGTGACCTCACCACCAAGAAAGTGGTGGACTACACCACTGCCAAGGTGAGCAGGGCAGAGCAAGCCCCTCAGATGCCTGTTGATAGCATCTCTTCCCCCCCGCCCCCCGGCACCTCCTGCATCTGGAGGGTGCAGACAGGGCCCTACCTGAGAGTTGCTGCCTCTCAACTCTACAGGGCAAAGTCCCTGCTGCAGTGTTCCTGCAGTATGAGGAAGCTCCACTAGGTGGCAGCACTTGCCTGTCAGCCACTTCCTCCCCTTGGTGCCTGGCTCTAGCTCATAGAAAGGCTTGCTGTTCGCCAGCAGTAGGGCTGGTCTCGGGGATGGAGGCAGCCAGCCAGCACAAGTCCCAGTACCAGCCATAGGCTCGGGCTCTGGCTCCTGGCCAACTGGCTGGCTGGGGGACGCTAGATGAGTGCGCAGGTGTCTGGGGGCAGAACTAGGCTACAATGTGGGAAGCAGCAGCCTGCCTTGTGGTACCAAGGAGCTGGAGCCAGCTGGGCTGGTTCCTTTTAAACAGAGGCTGGGGATGTGGGAGACCCTCCAACCCATCATGCAGCACTCCTGGGTTCTACTGCTGGCCCAGGAGGGAAGAGGGGTGTATAGAGCAGGGGCCTCTGAATTCTCTTCCTAGCTCTGCTACACACTTACTTTGTCCCTTTGGTAAGTCACTTCCTTGGGGTGTGCCTCTGTTTCCCCATGTACAGAGGGGGGCTAATGACTGACCAGACCTCTGCCTGGGGGAGCTTGAGTCTGAATGGTGAATGTCAGACTGGGGCAGTGCTGAGATCCCTGTCCCCAAGGCGGTGAGGGCCCTCCTGGGTAGGTGGCTCTTGGGGAGAGTCACAGCCCTGCCCTGTGGGGCTGCAAACAGGAGAGGCCCTGCCCATCTGTAACCTTTTCTTCCTCCCCTACCTTTTCACAGGAATTTGCAGATTCCTTGGGCATCCCTTTCTTGGAGACCAGCGCCAAAAACGCCACCAACGTGGAGCAGTCATTCATGACCATGGCAGCTGAGATCAAGAAGCGCATGGGCCCCGGTGCCACCACTGGTGGGGACAGACCCAACCTCAGAATCGACAGCACTCCAGTCAAACCAGCGGGCGGAGGCTGCTGCTGAGGCCCGGGACCGTGGGACGGGGTGGGGAGGGGAGGGGACCGTCCAACCCTGTACTGTCCAGCACCCTCCTCCTGTGGCGTGGCAGCTTTCCCGGATGATACCGTGCAGGGGGACGGGACGGGATGTCTCCCGTGGGGTGGGGTTCGGGTTCTCTGCCTGTGTTAATTACTTACCCTTGTTGATGTGTGGTGGGACAGACCTGCCAGGGTCCTCTCCCATCCATGAGAACTTCCCTCTATGCAGCCTGTGTTGCCTCGGTCCCGGGTGCCCAAAGCCTGGCAGGATTCCTGGCTCCTTGTGGGGTCACTGCTGCTGCTCCCCTCCCCTTTCTGCTGGGTGCATGGGGCTACCCTCGCTCCACTCCCAGCCTCTACTCTCCTGCCTGCAGCCCCTTTCTCTCCAGTTCCAGGTGTGGGCGAGTCAGGTGAGCCTGTCACCAACCCCACGTCTTCCTGGGAAGCCTCCTGTACAGTTTAAGTTTGTTCTGCTGCCTGGTACTTGGTATCCAGGGGGCAGTCCCTTGTCACTAGTGAAATAATGGAGGGAGGGGCATAGGCCTCTTGGAGCTGCTCAAGTTACCCACCACTGATTTGTGCCCCCTGCCTCTACTGGGGGGGGAGGGGTCTGTCATGGCTTCTCCAGGTCTCTTATCATTCCTCTTGCTCCCAGTGGTGCACAGACTTCTGTTTAATCCCCTCTCTGTGCAGCTTGGGCGTCCCCCTTCCTCTCCCTGCCTTGCTCTAGTTCAATATTTATACCCTGCTGTAGATTCTCCCCAGGCATGTCAGAGTGGCTGTGACGCAGGGCTGACCCAGGAACACTGAGTGGAGCCTGATGCTTCTCCCCCACTTCCGGCCCTCTGTTCTCTCTGGGCCCTCGGTTTCCTCCCCAAGCCCTGCTGAGGCTGTCTCATGGTGCTCCCCAGCCAAGGGGGGGCAGGCAGCTGTCCCCAGGCCACCCCCGGCCAGGCCCACTGAATGTATTCAGGGTAGTATGGACAGTCAGGGGCCTTAGAATTGGCCACAGAGGCCCATGGGCTCCTTGCACAGCCCCTTCCCCAGGGTTCCTACTGGTTCAGGAGCTCCCCACACCTCTGCTCAGTGCATTAGCCCTGAAGGGTGGCTGGTCGTCTTCCCAGCTGAAGGGAAGATCTTGCACTTTTGGTGGGGAGGGAGTGTGGGGGGGCGTGTTGCCCTCTACTGCTCAGCTCGCCCTGCTGCAGCATCAGCCCTTGCCATCATGACCAATCACCAGCCCTGGCAAGAAGGGGGAGCTGAGGGCCTCAGCCTGTGTCCCACTGTCTGGCCTGGCCTGGCCCTGCCCCTGGTTAAGGTGGTGGGAGGAGCCAGCTGGGCAGTTCACTTATTGGCTATTTTCCACCAGTGAAAGAACTTCAAAAAAAAAAATGGAACAAAAAAATCCCAAAATAAAGGTGAGTGCCTCTGCGGGGAGGCTCCTGCAGCCTGCACCCTTCTTCCTGTAGGGCGGGGTGGGGTTAGAAAAGGGGAGAGGTACCTGGGCTCGGTGTTAGCTCCCTTCCCCTAGCATCAGGCAGCTCTTGTGGGGTATAGACACTGCCCTCGGGCTGGCTGGGCGAGGTGCCATCTCCCAGGGGGGCCCCCAGTCAGTGGGGCAGGCACTGCATGGTGAGAACAGCCCTCCCTGTCCTGACTCTGCATCCCCTACTCTTGCGGCCTGGGCTCACCTGCCTCTGGCTGCCATGGAGCACAGCGGGGTCCTTGCACTGGGCTCTCCTCTGCCCTTTTGAAAGACTGAGCGGGGGCAGAGATTGTGTCCCCTTGACTCAGCTGTGGGCTCTGCGTTTTAGAGCAGGGCCGGTACATACCTGCCACAAGGGTGGGAAAGCAAAGTCCCAATCCAGGGCTAGATTGGAGTAGCAGCAGTGCTGGGCTGTTGCACCCAGCTATGGGGAGGGGGAAGTCTTGGGGCAGCTCACTTTTCTCTCCCTACTCCCCCCCCCCACCACCACACACACACCCTGGCACTGTGGGGCAGCACCCTGCATGCTGGCTGGGGCCTCCTCACTGGAAATGACACCTGCCTTCTGCTTGTCATGTGCCGGTAACTACCCCCGGGAGCCCATCTCCGCAAACACTTCCACAGCAAAGGCAGGCTCCTTCTGATTCCCCTGTGGCTCAGTGGCCTGGCTAGAGCACCGTGGCTTTGTCTGGCTCCGAGCAGCAGCAGGTGCTAAGGCGCTACCTGCACCGAGGGGCCCTCCCTGCCCAGCAGGCGCTGACTGGAGAGAGCTTTTATGCAGAAAATAGAAAATTTGGACTCAGCACTGTTGTGATGTGGAAACAGCCGTGTGCTTCCTCAGCCGTGGGGGGCTCCTGTTCCCCTCCACGGGCCTGGGCAGGTGGGACTGCAGCTCCTGTGATGGACCATGGCTTCTTCCACTTGGCTCCACACCTTCTGTCCTAGCATGGGTTTCTCGAAGGTGGTGGTGGAAAGGGGGGAGGGCAGAGTGGGCTGGGCCATGGCCTTTTTTTATAGCCTCCCCCTCAACTAGGTGGGAGCTCTTCAACAGTGCTGCTTAGAGAAGTTTTGACTGGCGAGGCTGCACTGGCCCATGTATCCGGTTAGCGGGAACATGCATCTGTAAATGCTGGTTATAAGTAAGTAACCTTCATTTTCCACTTCCTTGCCTGGTGCTGAGAGGCAGCTGCCTAGGGGGTGTGTGGTGGGGCTGTTAGAGGGGGACCCCTGGCCTAGCACTGAGATGCAACTCCCTCGGGGGTGGGGCATGGGGCCTGAGTATTGCTCAGTGAGCCCTCAAAGGAGCAATCAAACCCTTGGCCTGGCACCATTTCCAGACTGAAACGTGGGTGTGGCAGCAGACGCTTGTCACAATGTTGGTTCTTTCAGAAACTCTTCCAGGGGAAAGCAGATTTGATGGACAACTTCTCCTTCTCCCCCCACAAAAAAAAAGTGTTGACAAAGCCTGGGGCCTAAGGGTAGAAACCTTGTTCTGTTGAGCCAGCATCAAGAGCCCTCAGCCATTCCTTAGCATGTGGGCTGGTGACCTACCCACAGCCAATTTGAAGTGGAAGCCCCCAGAGCCTGGACGGTTTCCTGTCCCTGGGCCAGCCGTTCCAAACTGAATGGCTCCCTGTTGAATAGTGCCCCTTATTTCCACCTGGCCCTTTGGCTCTTGCTCAGTCTTTGCTCCCTGGAATCAACTGCCCTTGAAGGGGGTTTGTCTGGAGGTTAGTGGATGAGGTAGTTCTCTTCTCCCCTTCCCCCCCCTCCAAGTATTCCTCTGAGCCAGGCGTGCAGAGCTGCTCAGCTGCTGCACTGGGTAAAAGTGCCTTGATTGCTGCAGCAGCAGCATGTGGCAGGGGGCCAGGCCTGGCTGATGCTGGCAGGGAGGGGCTGGCTCAAGCCTGGATCGGTGCCGCCACCCCACCTGGGGAATGAGCTGAGGTTTGTTTGACCTACATCAGCCCAAGCTGTGTGCTCACCGCTGCCTGGAGACTGGCTGTGCCCTTGAGCCCCAGGCCAGAAGTGGGGCTCCTCCTTTGGGGGTGCTGTGGGCTGGCACCCCCTCACTGCCAGGGCCAGAGTGCCCACTGCACTGGCTCGCTGCAGGCAGGGGGCTGGATCTGCTGCTACAAGCAGCCCTATCCGGGTAGGCTGTGGAACAGGGTTGGGGAACTAGGGCAGCAGTTGGGTGGAGGGGCAGGGCCTTCTGCTCCCCACCTAGCTCCTCAGCCCCTGGCGGGGAGGGACTGGACACTGCTTCCCAGCAGGGAGCTGGGCTGAGCCAGGGAGTGGCTTGGACCTGCCAGCCCATGGCATCCACCTATAGGGTCCAGTCCAGGGGCTGCTCTCTGGGGCTGCTGCTCTGTGGGTGGGCAATGGAGCCCAGCTGGAAAACGCCAACCCATGCCGGGTGCGTATGTGCTGCTACTGCTGTCTGTGGGTCGAGGGGGCTGCCTTGGGTACCCCCCCAGCCCCCTGGAGGAATTAGGAGGTAGTTTTATTCAGCACCGGCTCATGGGGCTCAGCCAGTGGGAGCTGGGGTAAGGGCTGGGGCTAGGCTATTCCTGCTGCTCAGGATGAGCCGCGGTGGCCCCCTCCCAGGAACACACCACTATTTTAAGCCCTTTTGCTGCCAAGAAATAAGGTCACTGCGAGGGGCGGAGAAACAGCAGTGGGAGCTCACGGGCAGGCATTCCTCCGTAAACACCCCTGCGCGCACCCTGCTTTCTGCCTTGCTCACGGGCTGCATCTCGGCACTTGCTGGGGGTCCCTCCTCCCCGCATGCCTGCATCTCCACAACAGCCAGGGCATCCTTGTAGAAACAACCCTTGGCCCTGCCCCAGGGCCAGCTGCATCAGCAGGCTGGGGGCCGCGTCCCTGTGTAACTAGCCCCACACGCGAGGGGCACTGCTAAAGGCTGTGGGATGACAAAATGGACAATCTTGCTGTGACTGGGTCTGAACTGGGTGCTGTTCTCAGCAGAGCTGGGCTCTGTCAGTCTCTGCGGCTGAACCTCTTTCTACAAGAACTGGCCGGTGCTGTTGTGAATGGTTCTGGTATGGCTGCAGCTCACACCTGGGCTTTGAAATCTGGCAGGGGGTAGCCCCAGGGCTGGGGATGTGCCTTTTGGTAGTCCATGGAAAGCTGTGCTAGTCTGGCTGAGTTATGAAGGGCTGAAAATGGCCATTTCCCCTCCAGGGGGTACTTGATCCTGCAGGATTTTAGCAATGAGACTAGGGCCCTTGGCGTTCACCAGCCTGGCTGGGGCCTCTGTGGCATATCACTTCTGACCTGGGCTGGAATGCAGCTGCAAGGAGTCAGCTTCAAAGTACCTGTGGACCCAGGGGAATGACCCCTGGGCTAGGAACCTGCTGTACTAGAGTTTCAGACGGGTTGCTGTTAATAAGTCTGTGCTCTTCACAGCCCTTAATTTGGCATGGAGGAATATCTCCTTAAATATGGGGGAGTCCTTTCCTAGTGCTCAGTGGGTTCTGCCCCCTAGTGTCACATTGGGGCCAGCCCCAACTGGGTGCTATTTGCAATGCAAAAGGCTGGACCTAGCAGCTAACAAGCATCTCTTGGTGCTGGTTCAAGTAGTAGCAGTCCGGATTACAACACTGAAGGGACTGGGAGAGCTGAAATCCTACAGAGGACACACAAGTGAGCAGTTTATGGTTGCACATGAAAAAATTTTGCCTTCAAAAATAAACACTTGGGAAACTGTTCTCTCCCCTCCCATTAAAGGCATCTGAGGAGCTGGGGGCAGTTTCCCAAGTGTTTATTGTTGAAGGAACTCAAGCTCTCAGGAGTTAAGAAATGCCACAGCAAAGACTGCCCCCTTTAAGCTGAACTCTGTCCACCCGTGCTACTGCATTGAGGTCCTGCTTTGACTATGTGGTGGCATACAGTGCCTTTGGTGATGAGCTCACGTCATCAGGAATCCTGCGGCTTTTAAAAATAATTGTGCTCTTTCCTCTCGCCTCCCTGAACTTGTCAGGGTCATATTTGTAAACTCTCCCCAGACCACTAGGACTGGGTGGATGTGAGTGTGTGTGGGGAGAGGGTGTTTAAAAACTATACACCTTGCAAGCTGACATTCTCCTAGCTTCTTGTGAGTCCGAGAGCTGGGACTTCAAGAAAGGCACCAAAGAGTATGAGATTTGGGATCAAATCCTGAGAGCTGGTGCCACTAGCTATTTGCTCCAGGCCCCTGCCTTGCTCATTGCACGGGATGGCTAGCATGCCTTCATGTGCTAGCCTGGCAACAGTTCCTTTCTCTACACTGTATGTGCCCATCTCTTGTCACTGGCAACTCTAGAACCCATGGTGGAGCCAGGCTTGGGAATCTCCTGGAGAGTTGCTTGAAATTTCAGGTTTAGGGGGAAGAAAGAAATGACCTTTCCTGGGGAGGGGATGATATATTTCTTTCTCTTCTCCTCTCCCCCCCCCAATAGTTTTTCAAATATTTTTCCAACAATTTTTATCAAACGTTTTAGCAGAAATAGCATTTTCCCTTCACCAAACCCCCAAGCTCGGGGTCACACACACACACAAAAAAAAGCTATGAGAAAAATGGGTGATTGGTTGATTGAGAAATGTGACAAAAATGGGGCCCTTCTGAACCACACAAGATGGGAAATGAGCAAATTTCCTTCTCCATTTCTGTGGCATTCCCTGCCCCTGCAACTCTGAGCCCCACCCATTGCCTCATTGTTCTCCGCTCCTTTTCAGGGGTAGGCCCATCACCGTGGCATCTGGGTCCCTCACAGAATTCAGTGTTTGTTCTCACACGCTGCTGGCAGGGCTAGTAGCTGAATTAGACTCATAGACTCATAGGTCAGAAGGGACCAATATGATCATCTAGTCTGACCTCCCGCACAAGGCAGGCCACAAAACCCTACCCATACACATTTATAACAACCCCGAACCCATGACTGAGTTATTGAAATCCTCAAAAGTGAGATTTGAAGACCTCAAGCTGCAGGGAATCCACCAGCAAGCGACTCATGCCCCATGCTGCAGAGGAAGGCGAAAAACCTCCGTGGCCCCTGCCAATCCGCCCCGGAGGAAAATTCCTTCCCGACCCCAAATATGGCGATCAGCTAAACCCTGAGCATGTGGGCAAGACTCACCAGCCAGCACCCAAAAAAGATTTCTCTGCAGTAACTCAGAATTGTAGCAATGGGAAGCTGAAAGGCAGGGAGATGCTTGCCCAGGGACATCTCTAGGTCTCCGGGTCCTATCCGGCACCCCACCTACCCTCTGCACCATGCTGCTTCAGCTCACCTTCCCAGGAGCGTGGTGTGATCCCTGTTTTACAGAGGGGACCTGAAACAGTGACTCGGCCACAGCCCCCTGTGAGCCCTGGCACATGCAGGATTCAAACTCGTGATAGCTAGTGCAGCCTCAGCTCCTATCAATTCAGTTGCAGGGGTCAGTACGTCTGCAAGCCAGGGCCCAGGGGCTCCCGTTAGGCACCGAGAATGAGGAACACACAATTAGTGACCACGCGTGAGCATTTTGGTTTAAGTGACTTGCCAGGTGCCCCCCAGGAACCCTGTGGCGGAGGCAGGGATAGATTCCAGCTCTCCTAACCGTGAGCCCCTCCTCCCTCTCCCTGCAATCCCTTGCCTCATTCACTGCTCACCAGCCAGCTTCTGCACCAACTGAGGCAGGGCCAAGAGACGGGCCAGCTAGTGCCCTGAATGAGACAGGAAAAACAGTCTGTGGTAATGTCATTAAAGCTTGGGGTATGATGCAGGGAGGCTAGGGATTTATAAATGCCTGCCCCAGCTACCTGCCCATCTCCACACGTGGCATGGAGGTGCTGGAACTAGGGGTGTGTGGGGGGAGGCGTGGCTGCACCCCTTGGATTGAAGCAGGCTTCCTTCACGTACAGGGTTCAGCGTCCTGTTCAAAGGCTTTCAGCATCCGCACTATAGACGTTCTAGCGCCCTGGTTTGGAGCCCTGCAAAAATTCAGTGGAGATTTAAGGGGGGCATCAGCTGAGCTGTGCAGGGAGAGGGCTGGAGCCCAGGGCTGGGCTAACGGGGCTGTGAGTCCCAGCCAAGTGTCCCAGCCATCTCCCTGCTCCCATTCTCCTGGCAGACAGGCTGGGTGGGGCTGGTGCGTTGCTCTGGCTCTGTCACAGACTGTTCTGTGCTGTGTTGTGAAGGGGAAAGCAGCCACCCGGCCGGCGTCGGGTGTAAAGTAAAACAGAACTTGAATAATACATTTCATTCTAATTAAAATTATTGCTCAAATGAATCATCGCATAATTGTACCAGATTAGGAATATTTAATTAATCCAAAAACATGCCCAGAAATCTGCAAACAAGTTCCCCCACCTCCCTAGAAGGGAAATTTCTGATCTCCTCAAGGGGCCTAACTAATGCTTTCCATCTGTGATACCGTGCCTATGGCCCTCAGTCCCTTCTTACAGCCCCGCCTGAACTCCCCCCATCTCTGTCAGTGCCTCTCCACCCTAACCCGCGGCCCCCACACGCAGATCAACCAATGCCCCTCGATCCTGACTCAGCGCTGCTCCCTGATGTCCCTGCCGTGTGCTTCCCACCCCACAGCTCTGCAGGTGCTCCTCAAGTCCCCAGGAGACTGAGAATGACCAGGCCTGGTGCCTTGCCACACAAACGGAGGGGCAGGCGTTGTGTGTTTGTGGGTATGGCAGGGGTGTGTGTGCATGTACTGGGTATGTGTGTATATGTTGTTGGGGCAGGGCAGTGTGTATTTGTGAAGCTTAGGGGAAGGGTGTTTGTGTGTTTCCAAGCATAGTAGTGCTGTTATCCATTTGTCGGGTTATGTGCAGAGCGCCACGTGTATCTATTGGGGGGGGTCGGGTCCTTCAAAGGCTGTGTGTGTGTTTAGACACAATACGAGCATTTGCAGTGTGAAGTTGCAGGTGTATGTTTAGACAGGTGCTAGCGTGCCTTTGAGTACAGGTTTTTTTGTAGGGCGTATGTGTGTGCATGTATGCACTCTATGCTTCTAAGGCCGGAACGGATCACACTGATCAACTAGCCTGACCTCCTGTGTAACAGACAAAGGCCAGCCTTGAATTAATTCCTGGCTCAACTAGAGCAGAGCTTTTAGAAAAACATCAGCTCTTGATTTTCAATTTACCAGTGACGAAGAATCTACCACGGCCTTGGTAAATTGTTCCGATGGTTAATTCCCCTCACTGGGAAAAACTTGGGCCTTATTTCTAGCCTGAATTTGTCCAGCTTCAACTGCCAGCCCTGGGCTATTGTTAGACTTTTGTCTATGAGATCAAAGAGCCCCTTATCAAATGTCTGTTCCCCGTGTAGGCACTTACAGACTGTGATTAACTCACCCCTTAACCTTCCTTTGTTAAACTTAATAGACTGAACTCCTTGAATCCCTGGCTAGACATTTTCCAATCCTTTAATCATTCTC
This sequence comes from Mesoclemmys tuberculata, assembly GCA_007922155.1. Taxonomy (NCBI): domain Eukaryota; kingdom Metazoa; phylum Chordata; order Testudines; family Chelidae; genus Mesoclemmys; species Mesoclemmys tuberculata. The sequence goes on from ML677084.1 coordinate 17,666,577, forward strand.
TTGGCTTTCCTCTGAATCCTGTACACTCCTCTCCAATTTATCAACACCCTGCTTGACTGGGGCCACCAAAACTGGGCACAAAATTCCAGTAACGTTCCCAACATGCAGAGGCAATAAAACCTTTCTTTTCCTATTCCTGATTTCCCTGCTTATACATCCTAGGCTCACATCAGTCCTTTGGCCATCACATCACACTGGGAGCTCATGGTCCCTTGATTATCTTCCACAGCCCCCAACTCTTCAGAGTACCTGCCCCCAGGCTGGAGGCCCCCATCTTTTAAGCATGGCCTACATTTGAGGTATAACTTTTCATTTGGCCATATTAAACAGCCTATTGTTTGCTTGTGCCCAGCTTACCACCTGTGTGTGTAGGTGCCTGCCGTGTGTGTGTTCGTGTGTCTACACAGTGTGTGTACAGCATCTGTAGCATGTGTGTCCAGCTCATAACGAGTGTGTGTGTGGGGGGGGGGACTGTGTGTTGTGTGCATATGAATAGCTACACAATCTCCCATAGCCAGCTCCTCCCACAAAGCAGCCCCCCGCTACTCCTCCTTATGTCAATTCCAGTGTCCCCCACTTCCTCCCCCCATGGTACCCTCTGTCTTCCCACCCCACTATTGCCATCCCCACAAGATCCACCTCATCTCAAGTCTCCAAGCTCCCCCATTCCTGCCCCTCCTGGGAACCCAACACAATGAAACAATGGAGGATCCTACTGGTGAGAGATGGGGAGGATGGGCCAAACCCTGGCAGCATTGACCAGGGAGACCCCCCTGCACTGAACCCTCCCCCACTCCCCTCACTCATACATGCACTGCTTGCCCCACCTGTCTCACAGACCTGCTTTGTGTCTCTCACACACACACTCCTATCCCCCTCATCCACCCATTGTATCACATACTCACTCATACGTACTCCTCCACCAAGCCTCTCCCTCACACACACTCTCACACCCCCTCTCGCTGTCTCACACCTTCCTTGTCTCCCTCACACAACACTCACCATTTTCTCTCTCACAGCCCCTTCATCTCACTCTGGCACCCCCATCGCTCCTTGTCGCTCACACACTCACACTCCCCCCATCCCTTTATCTCACACACACCATTGTCATTGTCTCTGCCTCACACTCTCTGTTTCCCTCACACCCCTCCTTGTTTCACACACACTACACCTCCATGTCTCAGCCATGCACACTATACATTGTCTCTGTCTCACACCCCCTCACACTCACCTTCTCCCCATCTCACACCCTCTGTCTGTCTCACTCATCCTCACCCTCAGTTCATACACTCACCCCTCCCTGTCTCACACTGTCCCCCTCTGTCTGTCTCACTCACACTCACTCCTCCCTGTCTCGCACACATTACACCTCCATCGCTCATCAGTGCACACCATCCATTGTCTCTGTTCACGCCCTCCCTGTCTCCCACTCATACCCCTGCCCACTCACCTCTCCCTGTCTCACATCCCGTCTCACACTCACCCTCTCTATCTCACACCCCTTTTCCCTGTCTCACTCCCATTCTGTCTCACACGCGACACCTCCGTGTATCACCCACTCACACCACCCATTGTCTCACACTCTTAACCCCCACTCACATCCCTGTCTCACCCCGTCTCACACACATTCCCGCCCCCTCCCTGTCTCACACACACCTCTGTGTCTCCTCCATGCACACCGGCCATTGTCTCTGTCTCACGCCCTCCCCGTCTCACACTCACACCCCCTCACACTCACCTCTCCGTCTCCCCCCCCGTCTCGCGCACACTCCCTCTCACACACCCGTCTCACTGGCACTCGCCCTCTCCCTGTCTCGCACGCTCGCCCCTCCCTGGCTCACACTCACACCCCTCTCTCTGCCACACTCACACGCGGTTGCGCTTGCGCCCCGGCTCCTCCTCCCGGCTGGTTGCGAGGGGGGCCGGGGCTGCCAGTCGCGGCGGAGCCGGTCGAGGACCGGAGCGGGGAGCTGAGCGGAACGGAGGCGGGGCCCGGAGCGATGGGGGCCCGGGCTCCCCAGCGCTCCTAGGCAGGCGGCGTCTCCCGATCCCCCACGGCGGCGCCCCGAGCCCATGGGCGGCGGCGCCGGCTGACCCCCCCGCCGGACGGGCTCGGAGGGACCCAGGCGTCCTGGCACCATGGCGTTCACCTTCGCCGCCTTCTGCTACATGCTCACCCTGGTGCTGTGCGCCTCGCTCATCTTCTTCGTCATCTGGCATGTGAGCGGGGCCGTGGGGGGCAGGGGGCCGGCCGGCTGGGAGGGAGCCTCGGGGGGTCGCAGGCGCCTTCTCTCCCGAGACCCAGCCAGAGCCCCCCGGGTTCACCCCGTTCATTCGGCCCCTTTCTGGGTTCGGGCTCGCCTCGCTCCCTGCGCCCCGCACCCGCCGCGTCTGTCTGTCCCTGGCTGACGGGCTGTCCCCGCCTCTCCGCTTTGAATAACAAGGCTAGTAATTCTGCAAGGAGAGAGACAAAAGACAATCCCCCGCACCCACACCCGCCCCGGCCCCGGCTCCCATCACCCCACACCTCCAGGCTCCCCCACGGCCCGTGCACGGGGCTGGTGGTGGCGGCCGGTACCAGTTTGGGGGTTGCTCCCGAGACTGGGCTGGTGGGAGGGGCAGGGCCGGGGGGCTGGTCGGTCCCTGGGGGGGGGAGAAAAGAGGGGGATGGAGCCGACGTAGCTAAGAAACCCAGCGATGGGGGGCTCTGCCTGCGCTGCCCCCCGTACGACCCCTTCCCCAGCTCCCCTGGAACTCCCCATCCGCCTTCCACCCCCCTCCCGACTGAGTCTCCCCCAAACGCCCCCCCGGCGGGATCTCTCCCTCCCAACCCCCTCCCGGGCAGGATCCCCCCACCCCCCGAATTCTCCTCCGCTGGGCGGCTTCCCCCCTCCCTTTGTTCCAGGGCGGCTGCACATCCCGGGCTCCCTGGGATGAAGCCCCCCCTCCTCTCCCAGCCGTAACTAGGGAACCTGGCGCTGGTTGCCATGGGAACTACATCTGTTTACAAGATGGGCTCTGGGTATCAATAACTGGGTGGTGGGTTTAACTCCTCGGGTTCTGGGAGCGAGGTCTCTCCATCGCTCCCAGCAGGGCCCTGCCGTCCCTGCACCCCCCAAGCTCCACCAGTGCCCCTCAGCCCTGCCTTCCAGCCCCGCTCCTACTATAGCCTTGGTGCCCTTCGTCCTCACCCGCAGCCCCCTGCTCTCCCAGCCCTGGGCTCCCCCCTCATGGACACTCTGGTCTGTCTGGCTCTGAGGTGCCTTGGCTTCCACTGCATAAGGCAGCCTGGGCCTGTCTCCCCTGTTTCTCAGATCACTGACTGATGGGGAGGCCTTCTCCTCCCAACCCCCTCCTCATGGACATCACAGTAGAGCTGTGTTATCCCCCCTCTGCCCCCCCTCCAGTGCCCATCTGCTTTGTCCCCTGCCCCTGCTATGGGAGGGCTCCAACCACAGCTGTCTGGGCAAATGGTCTTTATAACAGCAAAGGCTGAAAATGTGTGTGTGCTGGGAGTGATGGGCACCAGCAGCATTGTGGGAAGCCCAGGGCTGGGATAGCAGGAGGCTACAGTCAGGAGTGAGGGGCACCAGCAGTTTTTGAAGCACAGGGTGCATTTGAAAGAGGGACGATTCCTGACCCCTTGCAAGAGGGGTCCGTTCTTAGCAGTAATGAGCCAGGTGGACCTGGGAGCTGCCAGCTGGGGGCTGTTTATATTGGGATTCCACCCCTGGCACTGAGATGCAGCCACCTCTGGGGTGGGATGCTTGGCACTGATGTGCAGCTGCCTCTGGGGGCTGTGGTAACAGGACAGTGTCACCCAATAGTTTAGGACAGGAAGTGAAGCAGAATCCTGTGTCTGAAGAGAGCCCTAGGAGGACACAGAAGTAGGGCTGGGTGTGAGCTGCGTTTCCCATTTCATGGGAAATTCCACAAATTCAACATTTTATTTGGAACAAAAGCAAAATACTTTGAAATTTTCCACAAAAGGAAACTCCAAAAAAACCCCACGTCATTTGGGCTTAATGGAAGCGTCTTGTTCCCATTTTGACCTTGTTCAACTTTTAATGCTTTTTTATATAAAAAAACAATGAATTTTGTTCTGAAAAGTCATTTAAAAACCAAAGGCCAAAGCTTTTTATTCCAGGAACATGCCAACAGGATATTCTGGTTTTGACAGAAATGGCATTTTATCAAGAAACTGTCTGATGAAAAATTTCAGTCAGAAGCACAAGGGAATTTACCAAATAGAATGTGACCAGGGCCCCTATGTGTCAGGGTTTTGTCCTGGCCCGCTTCCTGCAGCACGGCGCTCCCTGATGAGCCTCCTGACCTGTCCCCCTCCCGGGAGCACAGCACCCCCTTCTGGCTTCTGCATCCTGCCCTGCTCCCTGTAGTAAGCGGCCCCCTCGTCAGTAGGGAGCTCCTCCAGCCAGGGCCCCTGCTCTGAATAGAAGGGGTGAATTGCTCGGTTCTCAACCTGTTTACCATTGTGGGCCTTATATGCAGCTCCCTGTGTGTTATGTGGGCCGTATGCACACATATACACTACCTGTATGGCCCTGAGGATGGCACGCGGACCGCGGCTCTGTGCTGGTTACGCTGCAAGTGGCCTGCGGGCTGAGAACCACTGCTCTGGACTGGCTGTATCTGCCAGCAACAGAGCCCCAATCCTGCCCTTCCCCAGGCTGAGAATCCAGGAGACTGGGATCGGGGAACCCAGGGGATCAAGTTGGGGGACCCAGGCGAACGAGGGACCCAGTTGACTGGCACTGGGGGACTCAGAAGACCCAGGTGATGGGGGCCTCAGGTGATTGGGGGACCTAGGCGATCGGGGATCATGGTGCGGGACCCCTTGGAGCTGCAGGGAAAGTTCCTCCCGCCCACTGCCCCCCTCCCACTGGAAACCATCGCGTTACCCTGGCGACCATCTCCCAGGCGGCCAATGGCAGGCGGGTCGTGTGCTGGTTTCTCTCTCTCCCGTTCCGGGCAGGTGCTGGGCGCGGGGGCGTCAGGGACGCACCATCCCCGGCCAGGCCCGGATTATGGGGCATTGATGGGTGCCTCCAGGCTGGCAATTATCGGGCCCCTGCTGGGCTTTCGCTGCCCGCGGGGACAGTTCCCAGCCCAGCTCCCCTGGGGACCAAGCATGGGGAATGGAGGGGAGGAGATGGAGTTTGTAGCAGTGCAAAGCCGATGCATCTCAATCCTGACCCACAACCACCCACCCCTGCCAGTGTCCCTCAGTCCTGACCTGCAGCCCCCCCAGCTCTGCTGGTACCCCTCAATCCTGACCCGTAGCCCCCTGCTCTGCTGGTACCCCTCAACCCCAACCTGCAGTGCCCCATAATTCCTGCTAGCTCAGCCCTGGGCTTCCTTCCCCCCAGCATACACTGACCCCTTATCTTCTTCACAGTCACCTGTCTGTCACCAATGTATGGCTGACCCAGCACAAGCTGGAGTGTTGGATCCTGTCTAGGGGCTGGTGTGAGGTGAATTCGTAAGGTCTCAGCTTCATTCCGTATGGGGCAGGCACGCTGTCACAGGAGCAACAGCTAAACAGTTCAGCCAGCCACCCCAGTACCCCGTCCATCCCTCCCTGCCTGCTCCCCCCCCAGCTGACAGGCTGTTCCGGGGCTCAAGTTGTGGGGGGAGGGTGCTGGAGCGGAATCCCTCCCCTGCCAAGCAGAGGAGCCGCGTGTGAGGGTTGCTAAGCAACTGCGACAGGCGCCTGTGGCCTTCATTGTTGCTTTGACAGGTACCAAGTGCAGCTCAGATCTGACTGTGACTGGCAAGGAGCCCAGGGCTGGGCTGGCAGGGGACTGCGGGTCAGGATTGAGGGGCGCCCGCAGAGCTGCATGGCTCAACCCATTACCCTGGCGGTGGGTCTCTGCTCTGAGAACCCACAAACTGGTGACAGGAATGGCTGGGGCAGGAGCCAGGAGGCTCTGGGGGCTGGGTTTAGGCTTGAGTGGATGGTCCTAGACATGCTGCTGCTGCTGGAATGTGGCGCTAGGGGGACCAAGCTGGGGGGTGGGGGCTCTGGCGGGGGCCGTGAATCCCCCAGACACACATGCTGGGGACCAGGACTGGGCTCTGGCTAGTGACGCAAGCCACTTCCCCTCTGATGGGTGTCAGCTCTGAGCCGGGCGGGGGGCTCCTTATGAGGACCCCCCCCCCGCTGTCTCACACCGGATCTGTCCCAGCCCCCGGAGGACGGGGAGGCGGTGGCTGAGTCACCCCGTTTGGCTGGGGCTCCGGGGCTGGCTGTTCTGGAGCCGGCTGTGCTGGCAGAAGACCAGGCAAAGCCATGTGGTGCTGGGGGAGGGAGCTGAACCCCAAGGGAAGCTGGGTCCCTCCACATCCTGCTGGGAGCTAACTTCCCTGGTGACTCTCAGCGGGGGATGGATCCGGTCCCCTCAGGGGGCAGATGCAGGTTCAGGGGGACTGGGAGCCAGGACTCCTGGGTTCTATCCCAGCTCCGACAGGGGAATGAGGTCTAGTGGTTAAAGCAGGGGGGCTGGGAGCCAGGGTGCCTTCTCTGTTCACTGATATTTTTGTTATTGATATGGAAGTGCAAAGCGGCTGAGACTGGTGAACTCCTGTCGGCTTTGTCTCCTCTGAGGGATTTATCAAGCAGTGAATGTTAGCAGGAAAGGGTCTGTCTGTTCCTCCCCACCCCCGTCTATCCATGAGCCAGCCAGTCCCCCAGCCCTGGGGCTAGACAGGAGCCAGCACCCCCTAGAGAGGAAGACCCCATGTCCCATTCTCTGCCCTGGGGCCAGGAAGGAAGGATGACTGAATAGGGAGCTGGGAAGGGAGGAGATCTGGCTGGTTGGCCCCAGGGCACATTGTGCCCCACTGGGTGAGGCTGGCAGATGTCCTCTCTAGTTTCAACAGCCCTCAGATGGGGTCTTCCTCACTGCCCTCTGCAAATCTTCAGGATGGGGTCTGATTTGCATATATAAATGAGCTTGTGTGGGTGGGCCAGGCACTGCACAGGTGATCATGTTCTCAGGCAGCCCCCGCTATGGGCCTGTGTGAGCCGCAAGCCCTGTTTCCCACAGGGCCCCTCCTGGGAACTCCCTGCCCCTCACTCGGTGAATGGGGGAGCCCCCATGGGGAGGTCAGGAGAGGAATCCCTCTATAAACTGCTCCTGTGCCCCACCCTGGAGGCAGCTGCATGTCAGCACTGGGTGAGGGACCCTTGGATACAAGCCCCCCAAGCATGTGCCACTCCTGACTCAGCCAGGTCCCTGGGCTGGGCAGGGAGGATCTATCTGTCTCTGGGGTTGCCTCTTACCCTGCTCTCCCCCCACAGATCATCGCCTTTGACGAGCTGCGCACAGACTTCAAGAATCCCATTGACCAGGGGAACCCGGCGAGGGCAGTAAGTCAATAGATGTGGTGGGAGAGGTGTGTCTGTCTCTGTGTCCATCCGTGTCCGACCCTTCCCTCGACCCACTGCCACCTGCTCCAATGTCGCCCTTGGCATTCCTATTTTTTCTGAACTGCGGTGTCCACTCAACCATCCTCTGCCCTGAATGAGCGACAGGCGGTGACTGGGTTTGGGATCCCAGACTCCTGGGTTCTGTCTGAGCTCAGGGAGAGGAGTAGGGTCTGGTGGGTTAGAGCAGGGCGAGGCTGGGAGCCGGGACTCCTGGATTCTCTCCTGTTGGCCGTGCTGCACTGAGGTTTGTGTCAGTCAAACTTCTTTTTTTTCCGGAAAGTCCCAAAGTTCCCATCAGTCCCTGGAGGCCGGCTGCTGGGGGGTGTCAGTGCCATTCCGGGGCAGGAATTTCAAAAGGCTCCCGCACCCCTCCAACCCACCTTTCTTCCTTTCCCTCCCCAGTGCCCCACGCCTTGCTCTCCTCCTCCTCACTCCTCTGGCCCAACCTTACTGCTTGCCAGCTGCATCTGTGAGTCAGAAACAGCTCTCAGCGCTAGTGCCCCTCAGTCCCGACCGTCAGCCTTCTGTTATCCCAGCTCTGGGCCCCGCTCCAGCTCTGCCACTGCCCCTCAATCCCAACCCACAGCCCTCGGTCCTGTCCCCCCCAGACTCTTCAGTCCCAGCCGCCAACCCCCTGCTATCACTTGAGGTGGGGCTGGGTTCAGGGGAACGGCTGCTGTTCTCTGGTGTGGGGGTTAAGAAGCGTCACCCAACGGCTGCTCTCCCAGTGGTGTGGGGGGAATAGTAGTGACCTGGGGCCTTGCGTGGGGAAGGGGCTTGAGGCAGGGGTGGAACCCAGGTGTCCTGACTCTCCCTTCTCCCCCTGCTCAAACTCATGAGACCTTGTTTCTCAAGCCGTGGCTCGGGACCCAAAATTGGGTCACCAGACGTCTCGAAGAGTCCTGCGGTGGCTCCTGTCCCACGGGGCCAGCGGCGCTCGCCTCCCTGCTCCAGGCACAGCAGCATCTAGGGTCCCAGCGCTGCGCAGGCTTGGCCCATCTGTCACGACGACGGGAGCCTGGGTAGGCCACCTGTGAGGAGGGGCCCGGCTACCCCGCAAACCAGGTCACAACTCCACTCTCACATTTGGCCCAGTCGGGGGCACGGCCACACCAGCATGGCACTGCGACCCCAAAGGCTCCCACACCCAGCCAGCCCCACAGCACAGGAACTGCAGGAGCCACTGTTGTGGGTGAGAGCTGGGCAGGACCCGACCAAAACCACCCCAGGGCCTCCACCCTGAGATTATTGACTGGCTCGTGACAGGCCATAAACATTTACCAATGGGTCCTGAGCCCTAAAAGGTTGAGAACCGCTGGCCTATACTTCCTTCCCCTAGCGGGAGATAAAACCCAGGCATCCTTAGCCTTTGGGGGGTGGGAGGGGCTCTGGGGGCTGCCTCGGAGTTGCTGGGAGAGGAATTCAGGTCACACTGAACTATTTATATTTAAAGAAACTGAGGGTGAGTGACAGCCCCAGCTGCAGCTTCTAGTTTGGGGGACCCCTCACACTCTCCTGCCCCTCAAGTTACTGGGATTGACTCTGTCCAGCCCATGCACAGTGGAAAGGCACCCTGCTGTGCCTGGGCCAGGCTAAGGAATAACTCCTCTCCCTGTCTGCGCAGCCTGCAGCCCTGGAGTCAACCACCTCCCTCACTGGCAGCATCTAGCTCACTGATGGGAAACTGAGACACAGGTGGGGGAGAGACTGGATCAGGATCATGCAGCAAGCAGATGAGAACCAATAGAACCCAGGAGTCCTGGCTCCCGGCCTCCCCTTCCCCACTGGATCCCGCTGTCATCCAAATTCCATTCATTGCCTTTTGAGTCCTGGAGTAACCTCATTTCACAGTTGATACCAGAATCCGGCCCTGACCCCACTGCAGTCAGTAGGTGACTCTGGATTTATCCCAAGTAACCAGCATTAGACTCTGGCCCTGACTCCATGGCAGTCAGAAAGTGACTTTGGATTTACTCAGGGCAAATGAGCTCTGAATCTGTCCCAGCCCCATTGCTATTGCTGGGTGACTGGATTTACTGCAGGGGAACTGAGATCTGGTTCCACAGGGGCTGGTGGGGATGGGAGTGGGGGGAAGGAGGAGCTGGGGAAATTAATGGGGGGTGGGTTCTGGGGGCTGGCTGTGCTCAGGAAGGAGTGGGGGGTAAATAGGCCTGGGGCACTTGCTGTGTGAGTCCTGCTTGTAAGTTTCCCTTTCCTGTTACTGATCCAGCCAGGTTTTGGGGTTTGCTGGGTGGGAAAAGGGCAGATATGCTGAAGTCTGGGAATAGAGCCCTGGAGTTCTGGATCCTGTCTTCCCCCTCCCGCTGCTCTGACCACAAGATTCCTAGATTATAAAGCCAGAAGGGACAATTATCCATCCTGTATAACTGTTCCAGTGTCTAAGCTTAGGATAGTAAAGCACTGGAATAGGGAGGTTACTTAGGGAGGCTGTGGAATTCCCATCAGTGAAGGTTTTTAAGAACAGGTTGGGCAGATGCCTGGCAGGGATAAGCCAGGTTTACTTGGTCCTGCCTCAGCGCCAGCGGGTGGCCTAGACAACCTTGTTAGGTCCATTCCAGCCCTACATTGCCATGATTGTGTGACACCAGCCAGAGGACTTCCATGAATGGATTTTTTCCGTGATAGAAAAAACCTAGCTGGCTTCAAAACTGATAAATGTATGGGGGGATGGTATGATTGGACAGGTTAGTTCGACAATTGACTGATCTTTGACTGTTGATGGTAGCTATGCCAATGACCTGTGAAGGGATGTTAGATGGGCTGCGTTCTGAGTTATTACAGAGAATTATTTCGTGGGTGTCTGGCTGGTGAGTCTTGCCCATTTACTCAGGGTTTAACTGATCGCCATATGTGGGGTCGGGAAGGAATTTTCCCCCAGGGCAGATTGGCAAAGGCTCTGGGTTTTTTTTTGCCTTCCTCGGTAGCATGGGGCACAGCTCACTTGCTGGTAGATTCTCTGTACCTTGAAGTCTTTAAACCATGATTTGAGGACTTTAATAACTCAATCATAGGTCAGGGGTCTGTTACAGGAGTGGGTGGGTGAGGTTCTGTGGCCTGCGTTGTGCAGGCAGTCAGACTAGATTATCACAATGGTCCCTTCTGGCCTTAGAGTCTATGAGATTCCTGGCTGCACTAGAGTAGATCTGTTACAAAAACATCCAGTCTTGATTTAAATGTCGCGGGATGGAGAAGCCATCTCAGCCCTTGATAAATTGTTCCAATGGTTAATTACCTTGACTGTTAAAAATGTGTGTCTTATCTCTAGTCTGAATTTGTCTAGCATCAGCTTCCAGCCCTTAGCTCCTGTTAGACCTTCAGCTTCCCTAGTGATGCTCTATTCCCCAATTTCTGCTCCCCATGTAGGCACTTCTGGGCTGGGATCAAGTCACTCCTTCACCATCTCTTCGTTAAACTAAGCAGATTGAACTTCTGGAGTCTCTCATGGCAAGGGATGTGCTCTAATCTTCTAGTTGTTCTCGTGGCTCTTCTCCAAGCCCCCTCCAATTTATCAACATCCCTCTGGAATTGTGGCCACTTGAATGGGGTGCAGGATTCCAGCAGTACCACATATGGAGGTAACAGAGCCTCCCTTCCCCTCGTTGAGATCTCACGGTTTATACATCCAAGGATTGCATTACCCCTTTTAGCCCCGGCTTCAAACTTGGGAGCTTGTGTTCTGCAGATCATCCACCAGGACCCCCAAGCCCTTTGCAGAATTGCTGCTTCACAAGTTAGTCTCCCCCTTTCTGAATGTACAGCCTACATTCTTTGTTCCTCGATGGGTATGTTTACCCTTGGCCACATTAAAACACATATTGTTTGCTTGTGCCCAGCTTACCAAGTGATCCAGCTTGCTCTTTGTATCATCTGCAAACTTTCAGGGATGATTTGAGGTTGTCTTCCATGTCATCAGTAAAAATATTAACTAGTGTAGGACCAAGAACTGATCCTTTGGGACCCCACTAGAAACGCACCCTTTTGGTGATGATTCCCTGTGTACAGTTACATTTTGAGACCTAGCAGTTAGCCAGCGTTAATCCATTTAATGTGTGCCATGTTGATTTTGTATTGTTCAAGCTTTTTAATCACTATGTCATGCCTTATAGAAGTCTAAATCTATTACATCAGCTTTATTACCTTTATCAGCCAAACTTGGATTCTCATCAAACAATATATCTGGCGAGTTTGACAGAATCTATTTTCCATAAACCCATGTTGATTGGCACTAATTATATCAAACCTCTATAATTCTTTATTAATGGAGTCCCATCTTATCGGCTGCCCCGCATCTTGCCTGGGATTGATGTCAGGCTGACAAGCCTATAATTACTCAGGTCCATCCTGTATATCCTTTTTCAATATTGGCACAACATTAGCATTCTCCCAGTCCTCTGGAACTTCCCCAGTGTTCAAAAGCTTATTGAAAAATCAACAGTAATGGTCCAGAGAGCTCCTTGGTCAGCTCTTTTAAAACAACTTGAATGCAGGTTATCTGGACTTGGGGATGAAGAAATGTCTACCTTTGGTAGATGCTGTTTAATGGCCTCCTAAATTACCATTGGATGGGAAGTGTTTCATCATCATCATATGATATGAACACGTCATCTGGCATTTTCTCAAATACAGAACAGAAATATGTATTGAATACTTATGCCTTTTCTATGTTATTAATGACAAGTCTGCCATTTCCATCTAGTAATGGACCAATGCCATTGTTATTTAGTTCTTAATATACTTAAAAACTTCCTTCTCATTGTCCTTAACTGTGCTGGCCAGATACCACTCCTTGGGTCCTTTTGCTTCCCTTATACATTTTCTATAATTCCTAGCTTCTGATTTATATTCATTGCTATTGACTTTCCATTTCTCCCATTTGTGTATATCAGTCTCTGTCTGTTTATCTCATTTATTGCACAGCTGCCCTCACTCCCTCTTTAAGATAGGTGGGTTCTTTCTTGATTGTGGCTTTTGGGCTTCTAGTAAAATGTTCTTAAACAATTCCTAATTATCATTCACATTTTTCTCATTAAATTCTTCCTCCCAGCTGATTTGCTTTCAGCCTTGTGCAACTGGACCTTTTAAAGCACAAGTTAATATATCGCTGGTTTGGACTTTATTTGGTTTGCACATAACAAATGTGATCAAGTCATGATCACTTGCACCTAAACAGTAACAAATGTTTCGTTCTGTGATCGATTCCTCTTTATCTGTCAAGATGAGATCTAATATAGAATTCCCTCATGTTGGATGCAACACTCTGAGTTAGGAAATTGTCATTTATAATTGTAATCTATAATCTATAGCAATTCTAAGGACGCTTTAGACCTCCAGCTTCACTCAGATTGAAGCCTCCTGAGTACACTGTTTATCCCCTCTTTACACATTATATACAGGAGTGGAAGGAGCTGGTCGTCCTGTTCCCTAGTGGGATTTGGTGGTCTGTACAAGACACCATCTAGTATGCAATCTATTGCTTTATCTGTTAGGACACTGATCCATAAGCATTCAAGATCATTTGTAGAGCTCTGCGTGGATACAAAATTTGTAGCTGCATCCAATCCGCAAAAATGGCCTGCAGATATCCACATCTGCAGATAGCAAGCGGACATCCATAGATTTGCAGGGCTCTAATCATTTGCGTCTGAGCTGTGTGACTCAGACACACGTAATGCCACTTTTGACACTCCCCTTGCCTTTTTGCCCACTTGATCCTGCCTAAAGAGGTTACACCCATTGATTGCTTTTTATTTTTTAAACATTCCTACCCCACTCCCCTCCCAGAGCCGGGTATAGAACCAGCAGCTCTGACACCCAGCCCCTCCTCCCCATGCTTGAGCTCCCCTCTCTGGTCCTGCCTCCCCACCCCTTTTCTCAGCCCTCCCCTGTGCCAGCTCTGAGTCTAATTCCCTGTTTCTTTCCGCCCCCCGCAGAGAGAGCGATTGAAAAACATTGAGCGGATTTGCTGCCTCCTGAGAAAGGTGCGTCCGTGTGTCTCTGTCTCTGCCCCACCTGTCTGTGTGTTCCATGTGGCCCCATCCCTGCTCTGTACGTCTTCGCTCTCTCCATTCTCCAAAACAGTGAATGACCAGTTCCTCAACCCCCAACCTGAGAGCAACTGGCAGCACTTGAACCTGCCACCCCGCAACTCCTGCACCGCCGAGTCCCCCTGGACCTCTGCTGCTCCTCCCCTCAGCCCCAACCTCTCCCCACAGCCTCCTGACCCCCATCACCCCCCCCAGGCTCCCTGTACCTCCTCCCCATAGCTCCCCAAACCTCTCCCCACAGGCCCCCTGAACCATCACTCCTTGGCTCCCCCTCTGCCACCCAGCCAGTCCCCACCTGCCTTAGGGCCAGATCAGAGCTGGACCCCCTGGAGGGAAGGGCCCCATATGCTATTCCCTACTACCCTGAGCCAGCCAGTTCCCCCACCCTGGGACCAGATAGGAGCTGGCGCCCCTTGGGGGGAGGCGTCTCTGTTGGGTGTTGCTCAGCTTTCCCGTTTGAGAATACTCTGTATTATCTCTGCCTGGCTGGTGGCAGGCCAGGACACGACCACGTCAAAGCCTCCAGCTCCAGGGAATAGTGATGGGCTCCAGCCGGTGAGAGCACATTGCTGGAGGCATCCACCCACCATTGGATCTGGGAAGCAGGACTCCTGGGTTCTGTTCCCCACTGACCATGGCCTGCTCTCCCTTCCAGCTCGTGGTCCCCGAATACTCCATCCACGGGCTCTTCTGCCTCATGTTCCTGTGTGCAGCCGAATGGGTCACCTTAGGCCTCAACATCCCTCTGCTCTTTTACCACCTCTGGAGGTGAGTGGCTGTGCGCCCTGAGAGAGGGCAGCTTGGGAAGGGGGGAGTGCAGCACCTGGGGGGCAGCCGGTCAGGACTGGGGGACATGGGCAGAGCTGGGATAGCAGGTGGCTGTGGGTCGGGCCTGAGGGCGACCAGCTGAGCTGCGTGTGGGGCATCCGGATGACACACATGCTAGAGGAAGCCCCCTTGCACATGGGGCTGGGAGGGCCAAAATGCTGTCTGAACCCCTGCCCCATTGTGCCCCAGGTACTTCCACCGCCCAGCAGACGGGTCTGAGGTGATGTACGATGCCGTCTCCATCATGAACGCTGACATCCTCAACTACTGCCAGAAGGAGTCGTGGTGCAAACTGGCCTTCTATCTGCTGTCCTTCTTCTACTACTTGTACAGGTAGCGCCCACGCAGCCTCTGGCTGGGGAATCTTTGCCAGGCGCGGAGATGCAACCTCCTCTGGGGAGGGGGGAAGGGCCTAGGGCCGTTTATACAGGGGTCCCTCACCCAATACTGAGATCCAGCTGCCCCTGGGGTGGGGTGCAGGGTTGTGTACCCGGCACCGAGCCCCTCCCTCTGGACCTGCAGTCCCGTTTATGCTGCCACATGTCAGGGTGTCTCTTTCTCTTTCTCTCCCCAGTATGGTTTATACTTTGGTGAGTTTCTAAGAGGACTGAGTGGGGGGCCCCCACAATTGTCTCAGCGGCTGCTCCCGGACTCCTGAGTTAACCCCTGACCAGCTGTTTCTAGGAGAGTGCAAGAGATGCTGGGAACATGGGGGGGCCCTGAAAATCCAACACCCCCGTGGGCCTGATGTTCCGCCCCCCACGCATTTGAGGCTCTGCACCGTCGTTGGACAGCTCACAGGATCACATGTTGGCCCTTCCCGTACTAGGGCTGCCCCACGTTTGGAGTGACTCAGTAAACCCTGCTGTCCCCTCGTTTCTGCAGCACCTGTGAGGGGGGGAGAGTATCTCCTTCCAGCCATATCTTCCCCACCTCTGTGATCGCGGCCAGGGCTGGAACCCCCAATGCAGCTGGGACAGGATGAGCTCCCCAGCACTCCCCATTGTGAGTCTGTCTGTTGGGGGGGAAGGGAGGAGGAGGGGGCATCCTGCCTTTTAGGGGATGGGGGAGCTGGGTGCTCATCCTCTGCAGTGTCATTGTAATGCAAGGGGGTCAGGGTTGGTGTCCCCAGCGCAGGACCAGGGGGGGCTATTCTATTTGACACATTTACATCTGGGCGGATTATCTAATCCAAGGTGTGTGACCCACCCAGGATCTCCCCACACCCTGTGGGGCACATCCCCTGCCCCCCCACCTGCAACCCCAAGGTTGGCTCAAACCCCACACATCCCAGGGCGTGGCAGGGTATTTCTGTGTGGTCGTAATGTTGAATTTGTTAGCAGAAGTTATTGTCTGGATGAGGGGGCTCGGGGCCTGTCTTAAATAGACCCTGGGGGGTAAGGGGATCAAGGCTGAACAATGACAACCCCACCAGGTCCCCCCTAAAATGTCAGGGCCCCCCTACCCTACCTTCTCATTGCCAAATCGGGGGAGGATTTTTTGGGAGGCACACAAGTTTGGGCCATTGGGGTAGGGGTCCCTGGGTGTGGGCTGGACACCCTGTTATCTGGCATGGGGGTCCCTGTGCAGAGCTCCCCATTATTCCATTTGGGGAGCTGTTCAGGGCTTGGAGCTGGTGTTGTTGGGGAAGGAGCCCCTGATTTTAGAGGGAGGGGATTCCACCCCATCCACTTGGAGTCAGACCGGAAGAGAAAGGGACCTAGGTGCTTGAGCCATCCACAGTGTGTGGGGGAATCCCTCCCCATTGCCTCCTCCCACGGGGCATTTGTGTAAAAAACGAAACATTGGATAAAAAATCCTCAACTTTGTGGCTGAATAAAAACTTGCAAAAAAAAACCAAACCCCCCAAAACCCATCGCCCTCCTGATGTCTGTAACTGGGCCATGGGGCCAGCAGAGAGCACTGGCGCTGATCCAGCCCCGGGGAGGGGTCGGGGGGGAGAGGGGGCAGGGTCTGGCTGGTATGGGGCAGGAAATGGGCCATGGGGCTTTCTCCTTCAGGGGTGATGTTGGCTCCAAACCGGCCCCAGGGTGGGGATCTGCCGGTTTCTGGGGGCAGGGAAGGGGAAACGGGGTCTTTCCACTCTATGGGGCACCAATTCCAAGCCGGTCTTCTGCCATGGCGCTTCATTACCCCCCTCCAGAGCCACAGGAGAGGGGCTGTAGAGTTTGCCAGACTGTGTCTCCCAAGGGCAGGTGGCACATGGCCGGGGCTGGGAGAGGCTTTCTTTGGCACTGCCCCTGTGTGGGGAGCGAGGAGCTGGGCAGCCCCTCCCCACCACTCCCAGCCTCCTGGGGACGTCTGCTCCCAGCCCCATGGCAGTGGGGCACTGCTTTGCTATAAGACAGTGCAGGGGCCGTCTGCGTAGAGATGCTAGCCCCGTATTTCCAAACGAAGGGACTGTTTGTGCAGCACCCCACCTCACCTCCCACTAGTATTACTGCGCAGGCCGCACCGCCAGTCACCCGGCTATTGCGTGCTGCTTTTTGCAGTGCTCAGCAACTCCCCGGCGTGGTGCGCAGAGCTGAACCCGTAACAAGGGACTGTTGGCAAGCCCAGCATCCCATCGCACACACACCGCCCCCCCCAGTAGCAGGGACCCCCCAAAGCCTGCCAGGAGGGGATGTGCATCCCCGCCCCGCAGCGGGGCAGTGCTGGTGGGGTGTACGCAGCTGTGGGCACATGCCCACTGTCTTAGCTCTTCAGCCCAGGTCAAGTCCCTGCCCCCCACCCACCCTGTCTCCTTCCCACACAGTCCCCTATGATACTACCCCCCACGCTCCCCCAAACAGCCCCCTCCTCCCCCAACCTTCTAGCAGCCATGCAGCTGTGGCCTGTGGCTGCAGCTATCTAAGAGTGGCTGCTGTGGGAAGGAGGCTCATAGTTACAGCAGAAGCAGCAAGCTCTGTCCTTATGGGTAGCCCAGCCAGTCAGGTGGGGGGGCACCCCCCCCCCCAAATGTCTGGACCCTGGGCAGGGCGTACTGGCTTCTTTCCCCAGCTGTAGGAAGGGGATTGCGGGTAGAGGCCGGGCAAGGGGGAGCAACCTGTGAGCAGGCTTGCAGGGCGCCGGCACTCCACTGGGAAAGGAGTGGGGGGTTAAAGAGGGGGTGGGGGGGGTGAGAGCCAGGAGTCCTGAAGGGCCTCGCTCTTTGCTAACATGTTTCCCCTCCATAATGAGATCAGGCAAATTCTCTCCCGGGGCAGTTGTATGTCTGCAAAGTGCTTTGAAGCGCTGGAGAATAATCAGCAGCTGCTGTTTTCTGGGCCATTTATCCAACATTTCTCATCAGGGAAATTCCTGTCTCAGATCACATTTGTCACCATGCTGCCAGAGAGCGCATATGAGCGCGAGCGAGAGCCCTGCGTTGGCAAAGTGCCACCGCCCCCAGGCTTTGATCCACTGGGAACACGTTCCAGCGCAGCCACATAGACAGGGATCCCTCGCCTGGCGCTTTGCAGCTGCCTCTGGCGTGAGGCACAGCGGCTGTTTATACAGGGCGTCCCTCGCCCGGCCGTGAATGGCAGGCACCACCGGGGTTTTGGGGGGGGGGGGGGGCCCCCCCCTTGCCGGGCATGGAAACGTGACCGAGCTATGTTTTTTTTCAGGGCAGGGGGAGGGGGGGGATGTGGCAGTAGAGGCTGGGAGCAGTTATATAATGGCCAGTGCTCATAACCCACCTTACTTGCTCCTGCACATTAGCCGTGAGCTGGCTGATGGCGTTAATCTGCTTAGGTGAACCAGCACCTGACTCGCCCCCCCAAGCTCCAGCCACAGGACCCCAGCTGCCTGCCTGGGGGCTGCTGTCAGCCTCTCCCTACAGTGCCCAGTGCAGTTCTGACACCCCCCCTGCAAAGCCCGTGAGTTTGTCCTCGATTTGCTCCATTGCCCCATTAAACAAAGCAGGCTAGCCTGGGCGGGGGAGCACGAGTATGTGTTTGGGGCCTACGCTCCAGCCCTCTGGAGAGGGCTGGGGGGGTGTTGCCAGAACCAAGCCAGCCCTGAGCAGAGTGGCAGGGACATGGAGTGGGGGGATTGGCTTGCAAGGCCTTTCTCTCCAGGGAGTGCTGGCTCCCGGGCACAGGCGTGGGTGCTGGTGCAAGGTGCATCAGGGTCACATCTGATGCTACTGAGAGCCAGGGCTGCAGATCTGGTCCCAGCTGGGGGGGGGGGTGCGGGTGGGGGGGGCTGTTGGTGCGAGAGAGTCAGGCGTTCTGCGTTTTAGTCCTTGAATTGGGAGGGGCAGTGGAGCTACTGGGGAGCTGGATGTGAGGACTGCTGGGTTCTAGTTCTGTTAGCTCACTGGGGGGCCAGTTCACACTTCATTCACCCCACAAGATTGCTGCTTATTTAGATGAACCAGCAGCATCCAGATCCGTCAGAAGCAGGAAGCTTGGAAGAGGGGGGAAGTTGCTCAGAGGGTGGGGATGGGGCACTTCTGGGGGAGAGGGCAGAGCTGCTCTCTCGTCCCCACCCAGCCATGCAGACTGAAAGCTGAGGTGCTGGATTCATGGTGATGGGGGGCTGGCAGGGGATGAGGAAGTCTCCCCCCACCTATTGAAGTCAGCATTGCAGCATTAGGTGTGCTGGACTGGGGGGGTTGCAAGGAGATAATGAGCAATTAACTAAGAGAAACTGATTGGGGGGCAGCGCTGGGCTTGCAGGGGGCTGTGGCTCAGGACTGAGGGGCCCTGGCAGGCTGTGTAGCAAAACCTCCAGCTGCTCTGGGCCATACAGGACTCCCTTGCTCATAATCGGGGGCATCTGCTGAGGAAAGTTTATGGGGATCCACTAGCAACTCCCTCCATTCGCTCCTGCAAGCAAGGGGCCATGTGTGCTAGGATCTCACCGGGACGCCTGCTGCCAAGAGGCAGTATAACGTGAGCAGCGTTGCAGGCAGGATGACGCTTATCTCCTTGTCCGCGCACCCCATCGCCCCTGGGCTGCTGTGGCGAGAGGGATAAAGTGCTGGGAAAGGGGCACAGCGCAGACCCAGCAGCAACACAGTGGCACGCACTCAATGCAGACTTGAAGACGTTGTAATTAAAGCCAATCAGCGTGGGTTTCTGCACAACAGATCCTGTCAAACTAAGTCGCGGTGACTTGATCGCTCTCTGAAGTACTTACATGGGGCCCGAAACCTGGATAACGCTGGGCTCTTCCACCTAGCTGCCAAAGCTCTAACATGCTCTAACGGCTGGAAGCTCACGTTAGACAAATTCAGCCAGGAAATAAGGCACTTTTAAAAAACAATTTAATAATTAACTGTTTATTATTACTGAATATTAATTAATAATTGCCTAAGGTGGCAATTTTAAAATCAAGATTGGATCCCCCCCCAGCTATCTGCTCTTGTTAAAACAGGAATTAATTCAGGGCAGTCCTATGGCCTGTGTCATACCACAGCTCAGACTACAGGAGCCCTACGTGCACTTGGTTCTGCCTCAGAGCAGCAGGCGGGTCTCACTGTCCCTTCCAGCCCTACACGTCTATGGTTCTACAAATGGGACAGAACTAGAAGAATGGCTTCAGGCTGGGAAGGAGGGGCACTGCTAGTATCGTGTGTGGATCTGGGGGGTCCACAAGACCTGCAAGGGTGGAATGTTTTGCCTACTGGGCCCCACCCTGCTTCCTGCTGCACAGCAGGTCCCAGCTCCATGCCAGGGCATTGAGGCAGGGTAAAGTGCCCCCTAGTGGGCTGCTGCCCCACTCCTTGCTGCACAGCACCCTACCTCCATGGGCCCAACACCAACGCACAGACCGAGGGTTAGTCAGGACTGTTTATTCCCTGCTCCCCCACTGCTGGGTTTTGATGGAGTTTTCCAGGAAAACACCGATATGCTGGAAACACTGTTTCCCAGAGGACAGATACCCAAGAGCAGAAGGGAGGTGAGGGTTAGGGCCCGGCCCCCGAGGTGATCTGGCTGGTGAGTGCCAAAGCGCAGGTTAGTGTTATCATCCCTCCTTCATAGCGAGGGTGAAAATGAGGCATCAGCAGGGGAAGGGATTCGCCTCAGGTCACCCAGCCAGAGGGGGATAGAACCCAGGAGTCCTGGCTGCCGGGGTCTGAGGTGTCCATGCTTCAGCGATGTGTGTGGTCCCAGGCATCTGTGCCTCAGAGGGGGTGTGTTCTGGGTGCCCGAATGTCTGGGGGCAGTCCCAGGAGTCCGTGTGTTTAGGATGAACTATCCCCTGGGATGCCACACTGCCCCCATCTCAGCGGACCAGGTGGAAGGTGAGCCAGTAGACGATGAGTGGCTGGCAGGCAGCAGCCCCCAGGGTGACATAAGTCTGACCGCGCCCACTGCCCCCAGGGTGTCCCATCCCATCCGGTGCCAGCGAGGGGTGGAGCTTCATCCGCAGGGAGCGTGCCTGGAGGAAGACAAAGTTAGACAGGGGTAATCCACTGCCCTTGTCGACTCTCCCTGTCCCCACCTGACCTTTGGGGAGACAGCTTTACACATGGGGATAGCCACCCCCACGCCTCCTACTCATGCTACCCTGTGCCCAGCCCCCTGCCTCACCACCTCCCCAATCCCCAGCTCCCGGGATTGTGGGGACTGCGCTGCTCCCCTGGGGGCGAGTTGGATATTGCAGCTACAATGGCGGAGGGAGCCATTATCAAAGTTCCCTGATGCCCCATGTTCAAAGGCTCCTCCTCTCCCCACCCCCTGCAGCTGGGATTGGCAGATAGGGCACTGGGAATGAGTCGAAGTCCCTAGGTGTCTGTATAGGGGCTGTCCCCATGGGGTTACACAGGCTGTAGGTGTCCAGATAGGGCTCCGCACTCACCAGGAAGTACATGAGGGCACAGGACGTCCAAGCCAGAGCCACATAATACCCGTCACTGCCAAAGAGCAGCCCTCCCAGCACAGCCAGGATCATCCTGGTGGAAACAGAGTTAAGGGAGAGCAGGGCCAGGCCGTGAGTGGGGGACTCCCCACATCTCTCTTCCGTGCATGGATGTGCCAGCTCCCCCTCCTCCAGCATCACTCCATCCAGTACACTCCCTGTTCCTGGAGGGAACCCTGAGACTCGCCCTCAGTGTCATCCCAGCCAGCCCCACATCCCAGCCACACACCCCAGACTCCCTCCTCAGCATCACCTCATCCCGCCCTAGATCCCAGCCAGACACCTCAGACCCACTCTCAGCTTTCCCCCATCCAGCCATCCCAATCCTGGCAGAACCCCCAACCTCCCCAGCTCCACCCCTCCCAGCCCTCTCCTTCCCCCTCCATTCCCTACTGGTGCATCCCAGGAGGAGATGTAGTCTGTGTGAGGGACACTGGCGTAAGTGGAGAATGGGGGCTGGAGTCTCCAGAATACGACTCCCATGATGCCCTGCAGTAACTTTTCCAAACGCATTTTGAGCACAGCTGAAATACGTTTGTCAAAATATAAATTTGTGGCAAACAATTGAAGTTTTCTATTAAAAACGTAGACGAGAAGAATTGTTTCCATTTCAGCCGTTTTCTGTAACCCCACCCCTGCATTTGTAGCCTCAGGAGCTGCCTGGCACTGCCCGCCCCCCTCCTCCCAGCTGGCTTGTGGCAGCAGGACACTCACCCCACGTATTTGTAACCACTGTAGGCCAGCAGGTCAAAGGGCGTGAGGTCGCTTTGCACCGTCACGAGGTACAGGCTCAGCAGCAGGGCGAGGACTTCGATAACCACCCACACGAAAGCAGTGCTGGCACACATGCCCAGCACCTCCGGGGAGAACCTGCCAGGGAACCATGACAGCGAACCAGCCTTAACCTCTGCCTGTAGGGTGGGGTACAGGTGCTATTTGGACAGGGATCCCTTGTCTGGCACTGAGATGCAGCCACCTCTGGGGTGCGGGAGCTGTTTACCAGCACATAGCTAAGCTACACCTGAGCCTGAGACAGGAAGTAGGGGAGAATCCTGCAACTGACTGAAACCAGGGATTTCGAGACAGGTGGGAGTCACCCAACCTGGAACTTGGTCAAGAGGACACCTGGGTTCACACTTCAGCTCTTGGGGAAAACACCAGGGGATCCTCAACACCTGGGAGTCACTGGGACAAAAGACACTGTGCTAGGGCACTGGGGTCAGCACAGCCTACGAGGGGAGAGCCTGTGGGGGAAGAGTGAGCTCAGAGGCTGGGGGGTCCCAGGGAAGCATGACTCACCTCTGCTGCAGACCTAGGGCCATGCCGGCCAGCAGGATGTATGTGATAAAGGCCATGCCTGAAACAAACACACGGATGAGGCATGAGCTAGAGCTTCCACTGAGGGGGCAACACAGCCCATAGACAGGACGGGGAACGTGCAGGGAGGGGATCAGCCTCCCATAGGGCCGCACTAGCGATGTCTGTCTGATTGGGCAGTTTGTCCATCCACCCATCCCCATACATGACATCCCCTCCCTCCTTTCACACCCACCAACTGCTCTCTCGGCACTAGGTTCAGACAGAAAAAGGGGGTCCATTTTCTCCTACGACTTGTAGCTAGGATCTGAGGGGGGAGGGACAGCAGAACCTGGCTACTGGCCCCTGGACTTGGGGTGGGTGGGGCTGAGAGTGGAGGGCATCAGACCTGATTAACCTGGGTTAAAAGGAGAGGCCTCTCTTTGTCACTATTTGCTGACCCATGGCCCCTCTGTTTGATCATACTCACTGGGGATGTACAGGTCAGGTGCATTGATGTCCTGCCGGGGTGTCAGGGGTGTGTCCCTGCTATACCGAACCTCCCAGTTCTAAAGAGAAGGGAGAGTGATTGAATACTGCTTCTAAGCCTTATAGAATGAAACAGGGGAAACTGAGGCACAGACAACAGGGTCATGCAGTTGAGCAAATGGGAGAACCACAACTAGAATCCAGGAGTCCTAGCTCCCCGGGCAATCCCCACACTATCCCCCTAAACTGCAATCTCCTCCCAGTGCTGGGGATAGAACTCAGGAGTCCTGGCTCTCAGCCCCAAGGCCAGCTTTGAGACCTCATATCTCATGCATCAAGATGTACAGTAAGGGCTCCCCATACCTGGTGTGCATAGGGGAAGAGCAGCAGTGCCAGCTTCTTGGTCACATAGGCGGTGTCTACAGCAAATAAATGCTTGAGCTTGTTCACGGACATGAACCTGTGGATCTGTGCAGGGAGAACGACAGGGTTATAGCACCAGAGAGATGTCCTGGGTGCTATAGTGCGAGGAAGAGCAGGGAGCTGTGCTGTGGGATATAATGGGGGGTATCATATTGGGTGGAGCAGGGGTGGTTAATGGCGGAGTTATCACACCAGACTGCATCAGGGAGTTACTACACTGGGCAGAACTATGGGGGAGGGAGGGGAGTGACAGGGACTTATTGTGTTGGGGGGGAGAAGGTGGCGGAAGAAGCATCCTCACAGGACGAAGCCCATCACTAATTAATTAATGACACCTCCCCATTCTTCTGTGGGACCATATCCAATTTATAGAGAAGAAACTGAGGCAAAAAGGAAGAGAACCCAGGAGTCCTGGCTCCCATCCCATCCCAGCTCTAATCCACTTAGATCCCATTCCCCTACCATAGGCAGGTATCAAACCCAGTAGTCCTGGCCCCCAAGGTCCAGTCCCCTCCCAGAGCTGGGAAAAGAACCCAGGAGTCTTGACACCCAGACCCCCACTTTAACAAGCTGACTGTGCTCCCCTTTTTGAAAGGGCCATGTAGACTCAGTTCCCTCTACCCTGCAAAGCGGGTGCTGTCGGAGTAGGGGAGGGCTCTCCTCACCATGGGGGCATAGGCTATGCAGGCTCCAGGGGTTGCAGAACATTCAGCACCCCCAATCTGCTCAGCCCCACATTCTACTCCTGTGCAGCATGGGGGTCTGGGTCTTGTCTGTCTCCCCATACCTCCTTGTGGACAATGTCCTTGCCCTGGCTGGCAATGGAGGAGCCATAGGCTACAGCCACGTTGGCCATTGGGTCAGCCAGGAGGGTGTTGAAGCCCATGTCGATTCCTGAAGTGGGGGCACCTTGTGCTTGGGGGAAGCCAGTGCTGGTGTCGTCAAAGAGCTGGTGGGGGTCCGGAGCTGAAGAGAGCAAGGGGCCCCGGCCTCGGTGCTTGGAGCCTGCAATACATATAAAATCAGTGTTAATCAAACGTGCGGATTAGTAAATAACAGCTGTCATACAAAGTGAGCTGGACTGGTTGGGAAGCAGGTCACTTTCAGACACAACATGTTTTAAAAGAGCCAAACACAAGCAAGACAGGCTGCGCCGACAAAGTGGGAACTATATCAGGGACAGCAGCGACTCTGGATGCTGCCCAGCGATAAACAACTGACCACGAACTCCCAGTGTGACGCTGTGACGAAAAGGACTAAGGTGTCCCTTGGTCTCACCCAACCTACGGCACTGGCGAGACCCTCACTGGAGCCATGCGTCTGGCCCCGGGGGCCGCAGCTTGAAAAAAACCTGAAGGAGGTGCAGAAAGGAGCTGCCAGCCGGACGGGAGGACAGGTCTCTCATGCTGAGGCTGGACGCGCGCCATCTGTTCAGCTTCTCCCAGAGAAGATCAAGAGGCGGTGGGGAAAGTCAGGAACCTGGTGCCTAAAGGACCCTCATGGGGAGGAGATACCGGGAGAAAGGGACGCCCTGGGAAACGGGGACTTGGGGCCAGGAACTCCTGCCACAGCAGAGCAGGCCTGGCCCGTGGCACCCCCCGCCCCACACAGGGCCAGGGCCCGGGACCACACAGGGCCCGGCACCCCCTGCCCCACACAGGGCCCGGCACCACAAAGAGCCCGGCACCCCCCCGCCCCACACAGGGCCCGGCACCCCCCGCCCCACACAGGCCCGCACCCTCCATGTCAGCGGGCCGGGGCCGGGGCCGGGGCCGGGGCCGGGAGGGCGCAGACCCCAGGGCGGGGCGGCGGCAGAGAGCAGGGCCTGAGGCGGGCCGGGGGGGACGTGCAGGGACGACCCCCGCCCCGAGCCCGTGTCCGGGTCCCCCGCCGGAGTCGGGCCCCGCGGCCGCCCCCCGAGCCGGGCCAGGGCAGCTCGGGGCCTGCAGAGGCAGGGACCCGGGGGTCCGGGCCCGCCCCCATGGCCCAGCTGCCCCGCGTAGGCCCGGGAGCCACGCGCCGAGGGCAGCCCCGGGCGGGCCGCGCGCCCCGCACTCACCTTGCCCCCCGTAGCCATGGTGATAGGCCATGGCGGGCCGGCCCCCGCGGGGGTTTCTGGGTATGAATAACAATGAGCGGCGGGGCTCCGAGCGCTTTCCAGCGCCTTTCGTTCGCTGCCCGGGCCCGGGCCCCGCCGAGACCCAGCACCGGCCACGTCTCCGTCCGGGCGGGCCAGGCAGCCGCACGCTCCCCAGCTCCGATTGGCCGCCGGCCCACGGGGGGGCGGGGTTGGAAGACACGTCGTGATGATTGGGCCAGGGGATATCAATCCAGAGCCAGTTTCTCCAATGAGAAGTTAGAGGGCGGGATGGCTGGCCGCTAGGAGTGGCGCATGCGTTATTACTGCACGTGAAGCTCGAAATGCCAGGAGTGGGGCGGGGGAGAAGGGCGGGCAGGTGCGAAGGGCCGAACGGAGCGGGCGGGGGAGGAGCTCAAATCCAAGCTCTGTTCAGAGGTTCGCGGCTGTTGTCAGCCAAGATCAGGGACTCTCCACATACAGTCATAGATGCCAAGGCTAGATGGGCCCATTGTGATCATCTGGTCTGGCCTCCTGCACAGCACAGGCCACAGGCCAGCCCAGGATTTATTCCTGTTTGCAGCAGAGCAGCGACCTGAGAAAAAACATCCACTCCTGATTTAAAGGTTGTCAGTGATGAAGAATCCACCATGAGCCTTAGGAAGTTGTTCCAATAGTTAATTACCCTTGCTGGCAAAAACTTATGCCTTATTTCCAGTCTGCCTTTGTCCAGGTTCAACTTCCAGCCGTTGGCTGTTAGATCCCTGTCTGCTGGGTAGACGAGCTTCTTGTTAAATTTCCATACCCAGATAGACTGGGATCAAGTCACCCCTTAACCGCTTTGTTAAGCTACGCAGATGCAGCTCCTGGAGTCTCTCACTATAAAGCATGTTTGCCGAGTCTTCAGTCATTCTTGTGGCTCTTCCCTAAGCCCTCTCCAATTTATCAACATCCTTCTTGAATTGTCACACCATAACTGGGCACGGGATTTCAGCAGCGAGCACACCAGTGTCACATACAGAAGTAACAAACCCTCCCTTCTCCTGCCTGAGATCCCCCTGTTTATGCATCCAAAGACTGCATTAGCCCTTCTGGACACAGCACCACGCTGGGAGCTCATGTTCAACTGCTTAGCCATTCTGACCTCCAAGTCTTTTTCAGAGTTAACAATTACCAGTCCCCTGCCCCTCCCAGACTGCTATACATCCCACAGCTGTCAGGTGCACCTGCATAATGTGGAAAATATCAGGCACATGAGTGCAAGCCTCTCCTACACAATGCCCTGGGAAAGGTGCACTCAGCTACCAGCCAGTAGCAATTGGTGTGAGGATCCTGTTGTGATTGTGGGGTCCCAGCCAGGGCAATTGGAACAATAAATACACAGAGAAGGGGATGGGGGCCTGAGGCATCTACCTATGGGGCTTTTGCTGGCCCCAGATGCGGAGACAGGGAGAGTTCATGTCTGAATAACAATGAGATACAACATTTTTAAAAAACAAAGTCTGCAGGAATTAGTCAAATCCCACAGCGCACTGAGGGACTAAACCCATTGGGCCCCATCTGCATCCCAAGGCACTGCCACTTTGGGCCACTGTCTTCCCAGCCTCCTTGGGAGATAATCCTATGGCCCAATGGGCTGGCCCCACTTTCAGGTGGATTTGATTGTTTCTGGGGGCAGATTCTCAGTGGGTGAAAGTCATCCCAATCCTGGTGACTTCAGTGGCACCTGGTCAATTCCCATCTGCTGAGGGCCTGCCCCAGAGAGGTCTATTTAAAGCACCAACTTCTGGAGTCCCAAGATTACAGGGATTTGAGTAAATAAAGTGAATTTCTTAACTTTGTGTTGGGGGAAAGGGGCAGATGTGAACCCCGAGCCAGTGTGGGGTTTACCCCATTTCACTGTCCCTGTTGAACAGGCTTGACTCCGCAAGGCCTGGCTAGAGAGCCCTGACCACAGTATGGGCTATTGGCTGTATCCAGGAATGCAGGCAGTTCTGGTGGAAACCAGCTGAGCAGGTGCTCCCAGTGCCATGCTGTTGCTATGAGGGCAAATGTGATCCTGGCATGTCTGAGCAGAGGGTTATGGAGCAGGAATAGGAGCAGGAGCAGGGAGGTGAGCTCCCTTCTGCACACAGCATTGGTGAGGCTGAGACTGGATCCTGCACCCACATCCAGGTGCCACACTTCCAAAAGCTGGTGACAAACCAAGGGGAGCTCAGAGAAGAACCACAAAAACCTTTGAGGCCTGGAGGACCTGCCTTGCAAGGAGAGACTGAAGGAGCTGCATTTAGTTGATCTCAGAGAAGGTCCCAAAAGGAATCAATCCTGTTCTTTCAGCACCTTCATGGGGAGATTTCTTGGAGCAGGGGGCAAAACCAAGGGCTGTGAGCCATGCTGAACGCATTCAGCCTGGAACTGGGGGATGAATGTTCAACAGAGAGAGGGGCCTCACCCTTGAAACAACTGCCCCAGGGATGGGAGGGTTCTCCATCCAGTGGAGTCTTTCAATCTAAATTGGGTGTCTCTCTAAAAACTCAACTCCAGTTCAGCCACATGGGGTGCAAGGAGCCCTGTGAAGCAGTACCCAGCCTGGGTGATGCAGCAGTCAGAATGGAGGATCAGAATAGGCCCTTCTGGCCTTTGAATCTCCTATCCATAAATCCTGTGGCAGGGAGTTCCATAGCTCATCCATTGACTCTCATGCTGGTCTCGGTGGAATCTAGTTCTTTGCACAGTGCACAAGAAAGTATTGCAGGCTGCATTTTCTCTGAGGTAGTGGTTCCCTTGCCTGGGCATTACCCCCTTGTCCTGGCACCATGGGAGCTGCAGGGAAAAATGGGGAGGAGTCATGGGGGGAGAGCAGTGAAGACAGTCTCTCTTCTCTTACCTGAGCAGTGGAGGCTGTGGGCATCCAGGACCAGACATTCTCCTAGGGGCATTGAGGGGACTGAATTCCTATGTACATTTGGGGGTTTTGTCCCTTACGACTAAGACACTTCCTCCAAATATGGGTCCCAGCAGCTCTGGGGAATGAGAGCCTACGTAGCCAGTAAGGATGGAGCTGATGGTTCTGGAGGAGCCCCCTATTGCTAAGGGACCGTCTCCAAAATGCAAAAATATGGGGGAGGGTGAGAATGGACAGACTTCGGCAACACACAGCTAAGACAACTTGCACCCCTAAGGCCAAGGAGGAGTGGGGTTGTAGGCACTGAGGTGGGGGCGGGGAGGCACTGGGGATGGTGCCAGGAGGTGCAGGTTGGTAGGAGCAGGAAGCACACGGTGCGGGTTGCAGGATGGTACCTGGGCTGGAAGCCGAGTGTCCAACGGGCATGATGTGCGGGTTACCTTTGGGGGTGAGGAGTGAGGGTGCAGGGGGCAGAGGCAGGTAGGATGTGCAGATAAGCACTGGGGGGGTACAGGGCATAGGGGGGCAGTACAGGGACACGAGGTGTGAAGGCCTAGGGTTAGGGCACGGGACAGGGTGGCACTGTGGCACAGGAGTTGCAGGGGCCCTGGGGTGGGTGATAGCGGGGGGTAGAGATAGGGCAGAAGGAGTAAAAGAGCTGTGGGTTTGGGGGATCACAGTATGGGGTGGCAGGAGGCACAAGGGCCCCTGTGACTGAGAGCAGTGTATGTGTGGGGGGTGGATGAAT
>ML677084.1:17700730-17923732 GCA_007922155.1 Mesoclemmys tuberculata
TGCGGGCAGGGTAGGTGGGGGAGCCCAGTGCGGGGCAGGGTGATGGGGGGCAGCGGGGGGGTGCAGCCGGGGCTAGTGCGGGGCGGGGGGAGCGGGGCAGCGGGGCAGGAAGGCGGCTCCGGGAGGCGGCCCCGCGCCGCGGGCAGGGCCCGCCGGGGGAGGCGGAGCAGGCGCACGGTGCAGTCGGAGCGGGGCGCACAAGATGCGCCAGGCGGGGAGGCGGCTCCGCGCTCCGGCCGGGGGGCGCTGACCCCGCCATGGTGCCCGCGATCCCGGCTGCCGCAGCCCCCAGCAGCAGCCATGCTCGGCGGGGGGGCGCTGCCCGGCCCGTCCCCCGCGGGGGACCCGCACCGGGAGGAGGTGAGAGCTGGGCCCGACCCGGGACCCCTTTGCGCGAGCGATGCGGCGCTCTGCCCTGGGGGGGGCAGCGCTGCTCTGCCCCGTCCCCCCCGTCCCATTCGGAAACCAAAGCGCCCCCCCCCGGGCAATGGGGCCGGGCGCGGGGGATGGCTGCGGTGGGTGTTTGTGGTGGGGTGTGTGGGGTGTGCGGGCTGGGTGGGGGACGGGGAGATAGCGGGAGGGAGCGGGGGGGGCACGGCGTCCCCCCGACCTGTCTTTAACTCTCTTTCCAGGGGGCAGGACGATGCAGCGCAATGCTCGAGCCGGATCGGGCGGGGGGTCCCCGCGGGCCGGGGTGGGGGCGGGCTGCTGTCGGGCCCGTCGCGGGGAGGCGGGTCGGGTCCGGGCTCTGCATTGCAGCAGAGCGGCTGGTGGCGGCGTCTCCTTCTTGATGGGGCTGGGTCTGTGTGTGTGGGGGGGGACGTGAGCGGCTCGATCGGGACAAAGGCTGGGATGGCAGCGGGTGGGGCCGGGCGGTGGGCGGGCTGGGATCCCCCCTGGACAGTGGCGGGGTGGGGAGCGCTCGGTTCGATCGTCCCCCCGCCCCGGTGCTGCAGAGAACACGCCTAGGCAGCAGGGGCGGGGTATGGCCGCGGGGCAGCCCTGATTTGGATGGTCCTGCGCTGTTCGGATCCCTGCCTTTCCCTTCCCCCCACCAGACCCCTGGGCCCATCCATCCATTCCCGCTCTGGGAGGCTGTGGGAGCCAGTGGTTAGAGGAGGGGGGGAGGGGAGCCCAGAGACCGGGGTTCCGTTCTCAGCCCCAGGCTCTAGGCCTGGGCTCTAGGGCAGGAGGAGGTAGGAACCAGGACTCCTGGGTTCTGTCCTTGGGTCTAGGAGGCAAGTGGGATCTAGGGGGTCAGAGGTGAGCAGTGCAGCTGGGGTCCAGGACTCCTGGGCTCTGTTCCCACTTCAGGGTGGGATCCAGTGGGTCAGAGCCATGGGGTTGAGAGCCAGGACTCCTGGGTTCTATCCCTGGCTCTGGGAGGGGGCATAGGGTCGGGTGGTTAATTTGTCCCTGAGACTTCCCATCCCCCAGTAAACTCATTGGTGCTGATGCATCTGCATTCCCTAGCCCTGCCCTGCGTCCCAGAGTCCATTGGTTTCTGGCGCTTTGCCTGGGACCGGTGAGAAGCTGGTCAGGTGGAGGGCGGGAGGTAGGTGCTGTCTGCTGGCAAAGCTGGGAGTTGTGCTGGAGGGGCCTTGTGTCCATGCAGAACCAGGTCCTGTGGCCTGGCGGATCTGCTGTGGAGCTCGCCGTGAATCCCCTTCCCGGGATGCTGGATTCTGAGTCACATTGAGGCTGTTGTGCCTCTAGCCAGCCTGGCCTGCTGCAACCACAGCATTGCCCATATGGTCCAAACCTGGCATGGGTGGGATTCGAACTGGGGATCCTCGGTGCTGAGCCACAGCAGCAGGGTGCTTCTTAACTCCCTCCAATGAGCAGTGTGGCCCATTCCCTTTCCAGCCAATGGACTACTCACCTGCAATCTGATTGGTTGCTGCTACCTGGCTTGGGGCAGCCATTTTGATATTTGGAATGTGGAGGGCAGGGTTTGGGACATGGGGCCTTTCCCCTGTAAGGGGCGGCAGCTCTGATCTGGCCTCAAGGCAGGGGGGGAGTGGCTGGCTTGTGAGGCTGGGAAATGGGACATGGGGCCTTTCCCCTTCATGGGGCACCGGCTCTGACCCAACCTGAGGGCAAGGGCCAGGCTGGCTGGCTCTGGGGGTAGGAAGTGGGACTAGGGGTCCTTTCCTCACTAACTGTGTTTCTCTCTCCCTGGAGCAGCAGCGCCCCCTCAAGCAGTCCCTGAGCAGCTCCCTGTGGCATGAGTCGCACTGGCGGTGCCTACTGCTCACCTTGCTGATGTACGGTTGCTTTGGTGCCGTGGCCTGGTGCCACCTCTCCACTGTCACCCGCCTGGCCTTTGATGGGGCGTCCCGTGGCACCTCCACTGTCTATCATGCCAGCCCCTGCTCCGACGGCTACCTGTACATCCCCCTGGCCTTCTTGGCCATGCTTTATCTGCTCTACCTGGTGGAGTGCTGGCACCGCTTTGCCCAGGCCCGGCGCCAGCCCCGTGCCAGCACTGCCAGCGTCCATGAGCTGGTGCAGCACATGCAGCAGGCGGTGCCTTGCGTGTGGTGGAAGGCGGTGAGCTACCACTACATCCGCCGGACGCGCCAGGTGACCCGCTATCGCAATGGTGACGCCTACACCACCACGCAGGTGTATCACGAGCGCGTCAACACCCATGTGGCTGAGACCCGCTTTGACTACACGGCCCACGGCGTGCGTGACGTCTCCAAGGAGCTGCTGGGCCTGGCTGAGCATCCGGCCACCCGCCTGCGCTTCACCAAGTGTTTCAGCTTCGCCAGCGCGCGGGCTGAGGCTGCCTACCTGGCGCAGCGGGCCCGCTTCTTCAGCCAGAACGAGGGGCTGGATGACTACCTGGAGGCGCGTGAGGGCATGCGGCTGCAAGATGTCAACTTCCAGGAGCAGCTGATGGTCTTCCCTGAGCCAGGGCGCCCTCCCTGGTTTGCCAGGCGCTGGGTCTTTTGGGCAGCCTCGCTGGTGCTTCTGTCCTGGCCGCTGCGGGTGCTGGCCGGGTACCGCACCGCCAACGTGCACTACCACGTGGAGAAGCTCTTCGGTACCGAGGATGGGCCTGGCTCCCTGGAGGCCCCTGGCTACGGACGCCCCATCCCACGCGTGGCCACGGTGGACATGACGGAGCTGGAGTGGCACATCTGCTCCAACCGCCAGCTGGTGCCCAGCTACTCGGAGGCGGTGCTGATGGACCATGGCATGGCAGGCGGCGCCTACCTACGGGGCTGGCAGAACTGCCGCCGCACGCTGAGCAGCAACTCGCTCCCCTCCCACAGCACCCGTGCCCTCTACGCCCGCCTGCCTTTCAGCCGCAGCCGCTTCTCGCTGGCCGGAGGCATCTTCCGCAGCTTGAGCGGGGGCGGGGCGGAGAGGCAGCCCCTGGGGAGCCCGCCCTGCTACCATGATGCCCTCTACTTTCCAGTGCTCATCATGCACAGGGGGGAGGGGTGCCCCCGACAGGGAGCATCGGGCACAGCAGCTGGGACGCCTCTGTGAACTCAGTGCATGGCCAGGACCGCAGCTGGACCATGGGTGCCCAGAGAAAAACAAATATCCTATCCATAGGGAAAAATTATACCCCCACCTCCCCTACCCCGGGGACCCCAGTGCTCGTGGCATGAAGGCCCTGGATGAGTTAGAACAAGGGGCGCCACTTCACAGTAAACAGGGCGTGTGTTCAGCTCCCCAGGGGTAGATCCAGAGTCACCCACTGAACGCTAGGGGGTCAGGGCTGGAGTCTGAGCTACACGCCAGCAGGTGGAACCGGACTCCAGAGGTTAGCCTGAGTCCCGGGCTGTGAAAGGGGCATTGACAGACCTGTGCACAGGGCGGCAGGGCAGTATGGGAACCTAGGGCAGGGGGCAGCCTTCCCCAGGTGTGCCAGATGTTCAGGAGAGGGTGGGGCTGCCCTAACCCCCCGATAGTTTGTGGACCTTGATGTTTTGGGTTTTGTGCCGCATCGCCCCCCTCTCATCCCATGAGGGAGTGAGGCTGCAGGACAGTTTAATTTCCTCTCAAACCTCCCCCCAAAGTATTTATTCTGCCCTGGCAAGCCCCCTCTCCCCATAGTATGGGGCCCGAGGCTGTGCCAAGCGGGCTGCTGGTTTAATGGTGCATGCCCGGGCAGGCCTGGTTGGATAGTGGTGTGAGCGTGACAATGAATAAAATAACACAAACCCACCACGGTGTTCGGGCGTGTGGCTGTGCTGTTTGCTTCTGGAAGGCGTCAGCCAGGCTCTCTAGACCCCCCCCCTGGTGCCTGCTGCAGGCGGGGACAGCTGTGCAGTGTGTCTGTCTGGGTGAGGCCCCTTGCTGAAGGGGGCCGAGCCTGGTGTTCTCTGGGCAGCGCTATCAGAGGCTGCCCCTGGTTAGAGAGGATGAGCCTTGCTCTGTGGGCACGCAGAGCCCCCCCCCCCGAGAGGTGGGGTGGGGCATAGGCTGGGGTCATGGCACGATCTGTGCTGTGCACGTGTGTGGCTAGCCTCCCCCCCCCCAGCATCTCCACGCCGGGTGAGCGAGGCCTGTATGAATAATCCCTGTGCCCCTTCCAGCGGCAGCTGGCCCTCAGCACTGCCCAGGACCCTCACAGCCTCGATTGCTGAGTCCCCTGGGGCAGGGCCCCTTTAAGAGTGGGTGGCATCTCCCAGGCTTGGGGGGTAGCAGGAGCTGGACTCAACTGCTTGGAAACCAAGTGCCTCCCCTCCCAGTGCTGGAGCCATGAGCTGATCAGCCCTGGCACGGGCGTGGCACGAGCAGTACCCTGCAGCCAAGCCCACAGCCCCTACTATCCCACTGCTAAGCTCGAGCCCCGGGCCTGAGGTTTTGGCACTAGCACAGGCTGCAAAGGGCACGTGCCCCCCGCTGAGCTGCTCCCCTGCTCCCTGCAGTGCTAGGGTCAGCCCTCCTGGCCCAGGCTGTAGCAGCAACAGACACAACCGCTGGCAGAATCAGGAGGGTTTATTGATCATCTGAAGGACGCAGGCACAGCTTGAACTTCCCCAGCTGCTTGGTGGGCCGAAGCCCTGCGCTCCTGGAGTGCAGGCCCAACAGGGGGCACGGCTGATGTAGAAGAGGCAGGCTTGAGCCTGAATCAAGCCCCAGCTGAGCCCTCATGGCTTCCCCATCACTAGCCGGACCCTGCATGGCCCCAAGTGGTTCAGGCCACACACTCTGCGGGTTTCAGACTCTTCGAACAAAGCCAGCTGAGCCCCCACAGCCAGGCAGGGAGATAGAGCCCATGAGCCGTTGGTCTTTGCTGCAAACCTGGCATCTGCAGGGCCCTGGTCCTGCTCCCAGGGGCATCGTCCTGCCGAGTAGCTCAAGGAGCACTGTCCCACTGCTGCCCCAGACACTCCCATTCTGGGAGCCCTTGGAGCCAAAAGAGGAGGGGAGAGGAGAATGGGGCTGGAGTTTGTGCTGGGAGAGGACGGTGCAGGCTCTCTTGGCACCATCACCTACCATGCAGCGCAGCACTGCTGTCTGTACCCAACCCGCCTCCCAGATGCGGGTGGGCATCACATCCCAGCCACGCAGTGACCCTGCCTCCTGTAGCTGCCAGCTGGCTGCCCGGTGAATCACATTCTTCCACGTCATCACTGAGGGGGCATTCCATGACTCCGGCCTGCCCCCAGCCCGTTCCTATGCAACAGATGCTGGCACCGTCTCTGGGGGCTGGCGTGGGATCCTTCAGCCGGCTGGCGCCTGCAGGGAGGGGGCATCGCTCCGGCCCATGATGGCCTGGTGCTTGGGCTGGGGAGGCTGGGAAATTAAAGAAATTAAGGTAGCGGCAGAGATAGAAACTAGCATCCCACGCATCAGCCCAGCACCTGCTGTGCCAGACACTCAGGCATGTCTGCACCACCCTCAAAGCCAGGCACAGGTTGGCAGCCTTTACTCCTGTTACCAAAGGGTCTCTCATACTCCTCTCCCCCAGGGATTGTACTCAGGTCAGCTCACTCCAAAACCAGAGCCAAGTTTGGTGGAACAAGGAAGCCAGAGAGAGAAACATTATTGTGGGATTCAATTTGGCTTTCAGTCCCTCCCGCGCTGCTCCCCACAGCGTGGCAACCCCCACCGAGTCCCTGCTCTGACC
Organism: Mesoclemmys tuberculata; assembly: GCA_007922155.1. Taxonomy (NCBI): domain Eukaryota; kingdom Metazoa; phylum Chordata; order Testudines; family Chelidae; genus Mesoclemmys; species Mesoclemmys tuberculata. The sequence continues at coordinate 17,706,831 of ML677084.1, forward strand.
CCCGCAGCCCAGCACCCCCTACCGAGCCACCTGTGTGGTTTATGGACATCTCCCTACCCCACAGGTCAGCCACACTGTGCTGAAGGCTGGAGTAGGATCCTGTGTCGGACCCCAGGGAGGGCTTGGTCCCTCACCTGTTCTTGGCTGAGGCTGCCCAGTCCTGCCGCTGGTGGGTTGTGAGCCGGTTTCCCACATGGGTGGGGGGTGAGGCCAGTCGCTTGGGCCAGTAGCACTTGCAGGAGGGGTTGGGTCCGGCAGTACTAGCTGCGCAGCAGGTTCTGTGTCGCTTCTGGGGACAAAGGAGGTGGGTGTCAGTGCAGGGACGAGGTTGGTGGAGAGACTCCTTATGCCCCACCTTGCTGAACACCCCGAAGCCACACACTGTCCCCTACCGCGTATCCTGGGTGGGATCGTCTCCTACAGTCCATTCCCTCTTGGGGGGCCAAGATCATCCCCTACCGTGACAGCACCTTTAAGTGACTTCAGCACAGGTTTGCACTAGAAGGGCACTGGTAGTTTTACTGTGACTCAGGCAAGCTTCCTTTGAACTGGGCAAGGATCGTCAAGACTAATTAAGTCATAAATAACTTGATTTCATCTTGCACATCATCTGTTGATTGCAAATAGCTTTATGGAGTGGGGGATGAGCCCAAGCTGGGAACAGGCTGTAGGGGCTGATCCCATAGGATAAACATGCCTATTTTATAGACTGGGAATTGACGTACAACGGTGTTAAGTGACCTGCCCAAGTTGAGCCTAGCGCCCAAGTCTCCTGACCAGTGCCCTGTGTTCTTGAGAGCAAAACGCCACTGGGAACATGTGCGAAAATATGAACTAGGCCTGACCTCTACCAATAAATCCAGCTAGTCCACGTGTAACTGGCTGTAACACCCGCTCTTGGGGCTAGTCCTGAGGTTTGAATCCCCTACAGTGTTTGCGCTTACTGTATTTGTAGATTGAACAGCAGAGGACCATGCTTTTAGAGCCAGTTCCCTTGCTGCTCTGCTGCCCCCAGCCAGGGGCATCATGATACACGTGCACTGAACATCAGGGTAATGGCTACCTAGCACAAGCAAACACAGATTCCTGCCAGTACCTCCTAATATGGGCCAGATGCGCTCATACAACCAAAAGGAGCAAGTCCCTAAGTCAGGGGGTGGTACGCACAGGCGGCTTGAAGCCCTTAGCTGGACCGCTTGCTCCTGGGGCTGCTTTGCACATGCCTTTGGAGCCAGGTGACAGGAGACTGCGTGCTAGTTTGCATCAAACATGGCAGAACGCCCCCCAAAATAGCCATTTTTTGCATGATTTTAACCTAACAGGGCAAAAGTTTAACATCCACGATGCAAGAGTGCGAGGCCATTCAGCGAGGCCTCAGATCAGCAGCCTTTCAGCCTCAGAGCCAGGTGGCAATCGCTGGCCTAAGCCTAAGCCATAAACTCTTCCTTGGCCCAACGATAGATCTGGTTATGGTGTCACTTTTCATGGTCACATGTTGCTTAACAGGGTTTTGCTGTATTTAGCAGCTCGCCCTCTTCCACCCTCCTCCCCTGTGGGCTCCCCTTCCCTCCTCGCGGTTAGTAAAATTCTGGGCTTCAAGTCTCTCCCAAGCTCTCCAAATCCCACTGCATTAGTACAAAGTAAAACACAACACAATGGCAGGGACGTGCTCACGAGTGAAGCCACCAGCAGCAGCACAGTACAAGCAGGACCTTAGGCACCCCCTTTCTTAGGGAGCAGTGCGAGAAGTATTTTAAAAAGAAAAAAAACCCAGGCTCTCGTTCCCGGTGGAAGGGCCCATCCTTCTGGGGGTGTCACTCCCTTGTAAGGACTGGGGTTGCTCAGGGCCAGAGAACACCAGACCGCGAGGGTGCCAGTAGCACGGCAGGAGTAGCACCGTTCGAAGGCACGTGCGGTAGGTGCACAGGTAGGCCTGGCAGGGTCCCACTAGTCCCAGAGTCACATGGCTGAGTGAAAGGGTATCTTACTAGGGCTGGGAGGAAAGGGGAGACGCTGCACATGGCCTCGGCCTGGAGACTTAACCAGTTACACTTTAAAGTGAGCAACAGTGGGTCTTCTTTGGGCCCCAAGGCCAGTCCACCTGAGAGTCCGGGCTCTTTAGGTCGGGTGCCTGGGCTGCCCTCTTCAGTCCCATCTCTATTCAAGGAAATAGGAGCGTGCAGGTTTCCAGGCCAGATCATACAGTCTCTCTCCTTGGGCCCCTCTGCAATGGTCCCCTGCCCAGCTGCTGCCGCCCCAGAAGCCGCACAAAGAGCTGCACCCAGCTGTAATGCTGGCAGTCCCAGCCACGTGTGGGTCTGTGCACAGGGTCTGGGGATTCCACTCCACATCCAGCTTCCCTACAGCTCCTGGCCTGCCCTGCAGCCATTGCTTCTGCCCCCCAACAGACCTTGGCTACCTGCTGGTTCAGTACCTTTCCCTTACCAGTCCAGCTGATAGGGAAGTGCAGTGGGGAGGGGGCTGATGCGAGCTATGCTTCCCGGCTTACCAGCCTCATCGCATGTTCTTTCAGGGTGAGCTCCTTTGATATTTATCTCCCGAAAGCAGGGACATTTTTGCACAAATCAGTGAGGTTCTCTCTCCCTGTCGGGGTGGAAGTCGTCATAACAAATCAGCTGGCATGTGTTATGTTGCTATGTTGAAGGGTGGGTGAAATCTTGTTGAGCTGCCTCTTATTCAGGATAAATGTAAGAAGCAATTAAGCTCCTTGTGGAGTGAGATAGCTGAAATAATAGGAGCCAATCCCCAAACCACAGCTCACACGCAAGGGCAGGCAGGAGATGAGCTATGGGGGCAGAGAAGTTTCACTGGGAGCTGAATGCAAATGTAGAGGGCTGGGTAACGTTTCACCTGCGTGGATGAGCCGGTATGGTGGCACCACCACAGAAACACACAAAGAGGGAAGCAGAAAGCCAAGGACAGCCAGACACTTACTTGTTGCATGACTCCCAATGGAAGCTAAGAGAGGGTTTTTAGGCAGTGCTGACTGGGAAGAGAGGCTTGGCAGAGCGAGCAAGGAAACTGCTTCCTGTTTGATTCCTACTGTGCTCAGGAACCAGGATTTGGTGTGCATTCTCTCTACATAAAGAGGATTGCCCCAAAGAAATACCTTATCCATCATCAATTTCTCTTCCTCACAAACAACCCACAGGACCCTGCATGTTGGCTAACCAATTGGGCCAAAAGGGGTAACCCTTTAGTAAACTCCCACCGCTGAGAACGGATGAGGCTTTTAAGAACAGAAGAATGGCCAAACTGGGTCAGGCTGATGGTCGATCTAGCCCAGAAACGATGGCAAATGAAGTCCTTGGATCTGAGAGGCTCGTCTGGTCTCTGCTGAACAAGAAGCAAAGATCGGTGTGCTGTCTGTAGTTGACAGGAGAGTAAACTGGACTCGGATTCCTTTCCTGCTTCCACTCTCAAACCATGGCTTAATAGAACAGCAGCGGGCTAGATCTAAGTTGTAGGTTTATTGAGTCTGCCTAATTGTCAAAGCACAGGGCAAATATTTTTGTGGCATTAAGGCGGGGGTAGTTTACGCTGTGGAAACAAAAAATTGTTCTTTGGAAAGCAGGATGCCTGGCTGAAGAAGTAAAGAAGTAAGAGCTAGGAAGGCTCAGATGTTCAGAAGGTATTTAAGCCCCTAACTCCCTGTTATTTCAATGAGATTTAAGTGTCTAAAAACCTTGGAGGATCTGGGTTGAAGTTCCTTAGTATTAGCAGAGAATCTGACTCATTTTCCTCACCCAGGGTACTTAACTTCTACGTGCTTTAGCCATCCTAGTTCAAAATAACAGGCTAAAAACAAGGTCTCACTCAAAACCAGATGCAGTGAATAATTTGTCTGGGTAAATACATGACAAATTACAAGCCTGTTATAAAGTGGGGCAACAGAAAGAGGAACCAGTTCTGATGGTACCTTGGGACCCTCCAGTCAATCACTGAATTCTTTTTGTCCCCCTCCCCCTTTGTCTCTTCTCATGTTTCCAGTTCTAGTGGAAATCAAGGATTTGATTCGGATTTGGATGGATAATACATGGGAAATCTTTTAGTGGTTTTACATCTCACCTTTTTTTGCTGTATAGACTCATTTGAGCCTTTTCAAAAAAATACTATGTATTTCTATGAACAAGCTGTTTGAAAATTAGTTAATATGATCTTAACATTTCAGGGAACAATTTTTGATGACTGAGAGGAAGTGGACCAGTCCCAACCCATACAATAAGAAATTGTACAAAGACCTCATTAGGAATATGTAATCCTTCCAAGCAAGTTTTTGGAGTCACAGAAACTACTTCGAGTTCACAAATCCTATTTCCCTATAATAGAACCATAGAAATTATCTCCTAGGTCATGCAGTCTACTTCCTTGGCAATGCAGCAATGAACCTTGAACATTCAAGTTTACTTTTAAGTTCAATTCAACTTTTAAAAACTCTCTCCTAGACAACATGATGCCTGCAATCTCATAACATGCCAGTGATTTGCCACTCCAGAGGGAGCTCGAGCCTAATAAGCAAGGCTAGCACAAGTGCTCTATGTCAAAGATAATATTTTTGCTTTGGAACTTCATTTCCACTGCTTCTCAGCTCCCTCTTTCACAACATTCAGGTCAACAGACCTTTGAAGTCCAATGTTCAAGTGGGTTCAAAATTAGTTAAAATCAGGTCCACCATCCTTAAATATCAGTAGGGCATGTTTTGAGAGACAGCAGAAGTTCTTGTTGCAGGATATTCCAGGATGGGCTGGGCCTCACTACAAGAGCGATTTCTATACACTCACTCTTCCTCAGTCAATGCCTTTGCTGCTCATTCCCCTCTCAGCCTCTTCTTGGGCCTACCCCTGGACCCAAAGGAGTTTGTTGTTGTTATTAAGAGCTGAGTGAAAGTAAGAATTTACAACATTTCAACGTTTGTTTTCATCTCCGATGGGGACAAATAGTTGACATTTTTACTGTTTCTGAGGAGCCAAAATTCGGAATATTTTCAATTCAGAAACGTCCAATATTTTTGATTGAAATGAAACATTCTGATGTTCCCAAAGTTGAAATATTTAATTTTGGTTTATTGAACTGACCCAGAGTGCTTCGTTTTGAGCCAGTTCAACATGAAATGGCATTTTGCCATAATGGCACATTGGCATACGGTAGTTGTAGTTCAGGAGTCTGTTGCCCCCATCCTTCTCCATAGGTCAAACTCTCTGCCTGGACTACATCTCCCATGATTCCGGATGCATAATCTGACTTCCATGGTGCATCACACAGCGCAAGCTACAGAAAGTCCATATTGCATCATGGGAGACATAGTCCTCCAATCCAGAGATCCTGGCTCAGGGGAGAGAATGGCACAAATGACAACGCCCTAATACAAAAATGCAGTTTAATGTGTTGTTGAACTCATTCAAAATAGAACATTTTCAGGTCAGTTCAAAACCTGAAATATTCTGATTTATGTCAAACAGACCCAAAATTAACCATTTAATTTTGATTTTCCTGATGGAATATTTTCTGATGGTAAACAAAGTTGCTGGAAAATTGAAATTTTCTACGGGAAAATTTTGATTTTGTGAACATTTATTAATTTCCCACTAAGTCAAAGTTTTCCTGTAGAAAATTTTCATTTTCCAGAAATTGTATTTTTTCATCACAAAATAATTCCAACAAAAAATTCCCAACCAGCTCTACTGTTTATGCACACAGCTTTAATAAACATAGCAGAAGAGAGAGGACAACAAATAGCTCCGTAGTGATGTGCTGAAGCAGCTCTGGTTATTTTGACTCAGAGCCTGTAAAGAACCATCTCTTTCTTTCAGATAAACCATGCATAGTTATGAAAATTCAACCACCAATCAGGAACCCTGGAAATAAATTACTTGAATCATACACAACCAAAACAGTGTTTTTATCTGTTCCTAGATTGCAAGTTAGCGCTGTACTGGATATGATAAAAACACAACTATCCCACCAGCCATGGCACAGGGGAGACCAGTCTAAGCACATCTTTTCTCCCCAAACACCATTACCATTTATCACAAAATATTCATGCAAAAACAAGGGTTCCTCCTATTGTCAGGAGTCAACCAGGTCAGCTCCAAGTTTTACAGACACAACTTACTTTTTTTTAAAAACAGATACACTTTCAAGCATATTTAAAAGGCCAACAAATGCAAGTTGCATAGCCAAATAAGCCAAAACTTGCAAAAAGTAAGGCTTCAAAGCCCTTTTGGATTTGTAGAGTTTTTGTTTACATCCATTTTCAAAATAATCCATCATTTCAACCAACATAAAGAGTGCAAAAACTGCACTGTACTGCACATACTGAAATTACCTTGATGGGCTAGACACTTACACACACTTAGCACAAACAGAGGATAGTTTTGCTATCCTTGATACATTTAAAACTGATTTGACAGCCCAATTTCATGTTGTGTGTGTGCGCCAACAATCCATGCAGTAACTGTTAAACATCCAATTTTTTATGCCTGTATTTTTATAACCTCTGCCAGAATCCAAACTCTATCCCAGCAAATTCACCTTTTTCTCAGGAAATTTCTTCTGCTGAGATTGCTAGAGAATTGCTAGATTGCAAGTTAGCGCTGGAAACAAAGAAACAGCATTTGGACATTTCCTTGTAGCACAATAGCTCTGATTCAGCAAAAGACTTAAGCACATGCTTAAATCTCACAGAAACAGTATAAATCCAAACAGAGGTTGAAGCCTTTATTTTTCCAGGGTTTGATATGTTTTTTCTTTAAATCAATACATTTAATCCCTTGCTCAAGTGCCTTGCTGAAACAGGGCTTTGTAGCTAGAGGCTCACTTGTGTGTATTAAGGTTTTACAATAATGTCTCCTCTTAACTGTCAGCAAAATAAATTAGCTCTCAAATTAATGCATTGGTTCTTCCCAATAGAGTGATCGATGGCCTCCCTGGAATTACACACAGTGCTCTCGTTTCAGCAATGAAAAATAATCCACACAATTCCAAAGAGATGGGTGGGAAAAGCCTTTTAAATAACAATGCACCAATTTAAAAGAGAAGTATAGAACTTTCTATAATAGTCTTTGTCAAATAGAGCCCTACACATTTCCGGTTTTCCTTGTAGTCTCCATTGAAATCCAAGGGTTCAGCTTTCCATTTGACAGCTCCCCATGAAACACATCAGCAGTGTATCTTTGCTCCTCAATCAGTGCTGCAAAATTCTTGAGCCAGCTCATGAACCAAGGAGGATTGAAAACCAAGGCCAGGAAAGACAGGGTTTTCCTGCAAGGCAATGCAATCAAGCATCACCAACAGGTACTTGGCTCTTTTACATATTACACGGCTTCCCTAGAATACATTATTGGTCTCAGGTCTTTAGGACCCGGTTTTCATAAGCGCACATGCAATCAGACTGCGTGTTTGCGCTTCCTATTACCAGCTTTCATGTGCAACACATTGTGTGTGCAAATTAGACATGCAGTTATGAAAACCAGGCCCTTGAAATTTCTGATTATATGATGCATTGACAAAAGTCAGTTAGGTGCATAGATATACTGAGGAAACAATAAGCCCTTCCTTCATTCTATCCCTAGATCCATTTAGGTTGACCAGATGGCAAGTGTGAAAAATCAGGACGGGGGTGGAAGATAATAGAAAAAGCCCCAAATATCGGGACTGTCCCTATAAAATTGGGACATCTGGTCACCCTAGATCCATTCTTCTGCTTCTTACATGCAGTGCAAGGTGACACATAAAAGAGCTGAATCAGTGCCCTTGAAGCCAATAGAAGCCATTTTTCACACACCACATGGACTTCAATTCTTGCCTTAAAAAAAAAATCACTACTGCCGTCTGCTTCTTCTGTTACTTTTAGCATAAACCAGATCATGACTGAAACAGTGACACGCTGGAGGCTCTGGAGGAAGCCTATGCAGCTCTTTCCCATTATACTTCTCAGTAGCAGTTAGGTATTTACGGTAAGAATGGGGAGCCTGTCTCTTCTTGGTCACTTCCCCCCCTCCCACCTGATGGTGGAACCTCAGAGACTGTCCAAACAAATCCACAAAGCAAGTCCCACTGCCCTTTCTAAAGCCCAGCTGTCTGTAATATTGCAACAAGCCCTTGCCCAGAGTCAGCTTGTGTTTGCTGCTAACAAGATGGAAGCCTTGAACTGATAGGCAGCTGTCACTTTTGGACCCACGCGGACTAGACAACGCTGGGTGTTGGAATGCTGGGTTCCAAAGCAGCACAGGATTCGAGAGGAGGAGGCCCATGGCAGCATTGGTCTAGGGTCAGGAGTTCCAGAATGGGAGCGTGTGTTGGAAAGACAACAGAGCTTAGGCACACAGGGGTGGTTCTCCAGTTGTAGGAGGTCGCTGACGAGCTCAGGACAGATAAGAGGAGAGCTGGCATCAGAACCCAACTCCTGAAGAGTCCCCGGGTGCAATGGGCCCTGGAGAAGACCTGCTTTGGGTGTCCATTTGTCAAGCAACTGCAGGGGGTCTCCATGCACATTTCAGTCAGTGAGGTGGTGAAGGGTGAATTGCTACAGCAAGGAGATTGGAAAGTCTTGTCAGTGGCTGTCACAGGCAGTGGGGAAGGCCGAACCCCTGGACGGCGCGGGAACCAGGAGGCGGGGAAGCCACTGGGGAGAGAGCGCACCCATTACAATTGTAAACAAGTAAAAATACCCAGCCATGTTACCATGCTCTGATTTGTTGCCATGGTGACCAGAAAGCTGAGCAATTACTGAAGAGCATGTTGGTGATACACACATTTGTCCTGTGTGGTGTTGGCTACTCCCACAGCTACCGGATGGAACTGCCCTGTAGGGCAGTTTCTTATTCACCGTGCTTGATGCAAGTGAAGAGAAAAAAACTAGAGGCCAAAAATCAGAAGCAATCCGTAAGAATGCGTACATCAGACCCTTTAGTTAGCATTCAGTGACACCCATGTGCAAGGGAGTCAAAGCTGATCTAACTTACATGCAGAGAAGCCAGAAGCAGGTAAGAATGAGTAGTTTAGAAGTAGCCCCCACTATCCTACAGCTCCTTGGTGTGTGCCTTACATCAGCTTTGATTCCCTTACACCGGTGCAGAAGAGGTGGAATAATAGCTAAGTATTAAGCTCACACACATCATCCATTTTGGAGCTATTTTTCACTTCCAGCGTAGTGTACAAAGTGGTTATTTGTGACCCTACTTCTCTTGAAACTTTAATCATGTACGACTTGTGTCTGGCTTTAACGGCTTATTGTGCCAGAGTGTCTAGTTCAAGTCAATTTAAACATATGGCTTGTACCTTCTGTATTCTCTCCCATACTGTCCCTATTACACATCCATGTGCAGGAGGCAAAATAATCTAACCCCTTACAGCCTGGATTTCCGGGAGGTAATGGCCCAGAGAATGATGGCATCAAAATACGATATTATTGTTGAGAACCCAAGTTTGGAAAAGACAGACATGGCAGGCGACCACCACTTCCCCACACACCGTGCCAGGCTGCAGCCTTGTAAGGGCAGACGATGGTGAGAGCAAAGCAAGTGGAAAATTGGGGCTTCATACTTCCGTGGTATCAGAGAAAGAGAGACGAAAGGTAAGGGACTCTAGTCACAATCCGGACTGGAAGCAAGTGCTGAACAACTGGAGCGTGGAAGAGTTTGGGGCCCAGGGACAGCGGCCAGGCCAGCACTAGAAATTCACCCAATTCCCAAGTGCTCCAATGGCTATCTGCTACAAACTCATTTCTACGTCACCTGCATCTGGGAGGCAGTCAGAAGCTGTCTTCAGTGACTCAGGAAAGAAAATATTACCTTTATGAATTTCTCTTTATAACTGGGAGAAATTTAAATGGAACTTGCTCTCATTCGAGTAGAATTTGAATAAATACGCCCATTTTTGCTTTTCCAAAACTATTTGATTACATTATGATTAACTACACGAAACAAAAAAAATGTGCAAGTCAGGCCTAGGTGCCTCCTCTGGGTATGCCAAGCGTGTGCTGGAGGCTCTGCCACCTTGGCCCACCCCACCCAAAGGTGTCCTTATGGGGGAAAAGAGTAGTGAGTTTAGACCTCCAAGAGCTGCCTAGGATCAGCTGTGGACAGAACTCGGAGAATTGGTCCTCCAGCAGCTAGAAGGGCTGGGAGCAGACACAAGCCAATCAGGGCCCACCAGGCAAGTAAAAAGGGCTGGTGGCTTCCTCCAAGTCACTTGGACTAAGGAGGCAGTTCTGGATGAAGCAGGAACAGTCAGGCAGAATCTCCTGTCTCAACCCAAAATGCCTAGCCTGGTTAGGGACCTAGCTCTGAGTCAGCAAAAGGCTGGCCATTTACGTTGTGGAACACAAAGCACAGGTGACCTCCTGGAGTTGAATACCAGTCTGACTGCGGTAACATTACAAAGAGCTTGCTTGCCAGATGCTTGGCTGGTTCAGGCGAAGCCAGGGCTTCACCCCTTCTCCTCTGCAGGCTGCTCCAAGGAACTCAGATCAGAAGTCGCAAAGAGAAGGGAACAATGTTTAAACAAAATCCTTTTCCCCCAAAGTATTTTCCCTTTATTTTTGCATCTCATTTGTGTTTCCAGCTATACATAAAAATGCTTAGAAAGAAGTTACAAAATTGTGCAGATTGGACCAGAGGGGTACAGAACGCCTCACACAGTGCATCATTTCACGTCTTCCTCTTCGTCCTCCTTCACTGAAGTGGGCCCGCGTGCATGGCACTGCAGCTGAGTGGGTCCTGCATCAGTCGGTGGCAGTCTCATTTTCAGAATCTAAAAAACAAAACCACCACATCAGATTACAGGCCCATTGTGTAAGGAATACATCTTCAGTAGAAGGTGTCTATCTGCTGTGGGCATTTTAGGTGCCTTATGGAAGCAGAAGTCAATCACCCCCGATGAGAATGACAACAGCCATTTGTGGCTTGCTGAAAGCTCTCAGAGATATTCTGGTTAGAGGGCTCTTCAAGCACATCTAAGCCATTCAACTGGGACCCAAGTTTCAAGGTGCAACCTTCTCCCTAGTACCTCTCCAAATTTTTATATCACAACAGCTGGGAGAGTTCCAGTCCCTCAGGAGATGATGGGGGGAATGAGGGAATATATCTAGAACTGGTGTCAGTGTATGGAAGGAGAATACTGGATGGAGATTCCTTATTGTAATAGGGAAGTGAGGGGGAATCTGGTATGTGCCCTGTTAGAAGGGTTGATGTTCCGATTCTCGAGTTATCACTCCAGAGCTCTCAGTCAGCTCTGAGCAGCATGTGCCGCACCCCACGTTACCGCAGCGCACTTGCATTGGTGAGGCTACCCATGAAGAAGAGGCTTTCAGCGGCTGCAGGTCTGGCAGCATTGTCTCAACTGGCCATGCTTGTTTAAAAGAAAAAGGGCCAAGGCCATAGCCCTCCAAAGACCTGGACTGCAGAGAAAGAGCTAACCCAGGCTGGCAGAACACAGAGTATGAACAGCATCCTACAGACCCTGCTACCTTCACACTGTACAGTGCAAGAAAGTGGGTAAGATACAGTAAGTTCTGTAGGGTGCCTGGAACCAAGTTCATACAGCTTTAAAATGTCAGCGTCAAAAACTCAAATCATGCACCTAATAGCGAGTGCAGAGCAACACGTAAGCAGAGACATCTTTTCCCTCTCCCTCATTGTGCTTCCACAGATTCTGCATTAGCTACAGTCACACATCAGTCTTTTTCGGTAGCCCCCATTGAAGTACACTGAAGTCTTCCTGTCCACATCCCAGAAACATGCCTGGTGGTTATCAGAGCTGCAAGCATGTTTGGTTTATACTAGGCTCTTTCGGTATACAATAAGAATGATTGCTGTCTTTAAGATGGCAGGCTCTTCCAAGCAAAGCAAAGATGAAGGCTACAGGGGAAGCGTGTACCATACAAGCAGAGTGATTCTGTTAAGGCTGGGTACAGGTCTCATTGGTTCCCAGGGTATTTATATTAAATCCAATCTCTCCTTTCTCCCTCCCATCACTGCAGCTGCCCTGACCTGCCTGTATACGTCACTAGTCCACTGTGAAAGGTAGCAAAAGCTGCATTGATTGAGACTGACTGTCATTCTTCCACCTGTGTCTGATCAAAGTCAAATTCAGCTTGGACTTGGATCCACTACAACCCTGGAACAACCTCCCATTAATAGCGATAAATGCCACTTAGTCCTTCTATGCCACGTTTCATCCACACAGCTCAAAGTACTTTAACAAAAGGTGGGTGAGCATCATCTCCATCTTAGAGAGAGGGAAACTGAGGCACTGTGAGGTTATGGGAAGGGCCCAAGATCAAACAACGAATCCGTTGCAAAGTTAAAAACAGAATCTCGACTCCTGCTCACACCACTAGCTGAAGCTTATCCCACGTCCCCAAAGACACTTCTGAATTCTGAAGCCAGCCTGAAGTCTCCACAGGACAGAGACTGAGACCTCAACATCTGACTACGTCCCTATTAAATGCATAGAGGAGGACAGAGAATCCATTAAACCCAAAAACCTTGTGCTGGGTGGGAAAAGGAAAAACTGATTTTATTTCACATGCTATCCTGTAGCCGCTCACGGTCTGGATGGAGAAGGAAGCAAACACTGAAAAGGGATATTAGACAGGTTCTTGAAGAAGCTTTCAGGCCTGCAAAATATAAGAAGAAATTCTGATAGCAAACTAAATGATTTTTCACAATGTATTTGTCCTGCTCAGTATACATTGCTCCTCATCAGCACGTGTGCTTCCTGTCTGGTTAGCCACCGCAGAGTGGCCTTTTCCCTATTTCCTTCACATCTCTTTGCCTGGCAGGCTGGCTCATGCCAGCACTCTTGTTACAATCTCTTACTGTCTATGCTAAGATTCACTGATGCATTGCAATTGAGTACATTACAAATCCGGAGCCTGATTTTCCTCTGCCATGCACAGTGTATGGCGAATGAGCAGGGCAAAGAGGCCCACTGGGTTTCCAGGCAAGGTAAAGCTTTAGCAGGAATTGCTCTTTACCTTCTCTGCCTAAGAGTTTCTTTAGCAGAAAACACCGTGCGAGTAACTCAGCACGTACAGACTGCGGTGCCATTTCTGTACTTGGATAGGGACTTGAACAGTATTTTCTACTGAAGAATGATTTGCAGCAGGTATATTTTGTTGCTGTCAAGCCTTTATGGCTCGAACGTCTCCAAAGCTGAGCCCCATCACAGGGCTTTGGGAGAAACTAGGACAGAAGAACCAAAGCCAGTATTGAGGCGCTGACGGCGCAGTCCCATACTTTGTAAGTTTCTTCACTTCTATCAGCCATCTGTGGGAAAGAAGTGCAGGAGTCAAAAACCCTCCATTTCACAGGATGCAGGAGCTGTTGTGGTTGCACAGTATGGCAGGTCTGATTGTGGGGCTGGACTTAACACTGCAGAAGGGAGCATGATTCTTTTCAAAGGGTGGGGGATCTACCCTGGAGATTTCTTATACTCCATGAGATCAAAGGCAGCATAGGCCCTTTCTAACGCGTGACTACTCTAACATGTTGAATATGCACCAGTGAATCTGTCTGCTGGCCAAGTAAATGAATCCAAGCTCCTCTCACACCCCAAGCGTTGAAACCGCCAAGAACTCTCAAGGGTTTCACGGTTAAAGCCGAGATTAACTTAATGCTGTTAAAAGCTTCCCTGACATGCCCAGTGTTTGTGTATTTGTCAAGAAAAGCCTAATGCCTGATGATGTTTTGCATGTAGAAGATGGAAATGCTTCAAATACTCAGGCTTTCAGACTCAGACTGAAAATCATTCTAGGAGAAAAGTTCTCCGTTCAAGACTGAATCTAAAAAAGGATAGTCACTACACACCCCCTGCATTACAAAACAAGAGGGACCAGGAAGTTCACAAAATGAGGCCAATTTATTATGCAGCCAGATTTCTAATGCCGTACATGCTATATCAGAGGGACTATCCAAGATTAAATCCCAGATAGATGATTTACAGTGCATTTATTTACCAACAGCACCTTGAGTAGTTTTAGAGCACATCCAAATCCCTTCCAGCACCAAGTTCTTTGATTATTGACACCGACCCCCTCCCGTTTATCCAGGCTAGCACTTCTTTCACTTATCTGCAGTGAGAAGAGAATGGACAAGATCAGTTTAGAACCTGATCTCCCGGCACAGAAGAGGAACTATTCATTGGCCTCAGCACATGAAGCAGTTGACACAAGGAAACATATCAAGAAGCAGCCAATGAGCTAACTGCTCGCACCAGACCTTATCTATACAGCCTCAAAAATGTCAGGTCTAAGCTAATCAGGAGTCAGCCTCCAGGGTCTAGGCTGGGAAGTCATTTTAGCTGCCTCAGATCCATTCAGGAACACCACCACAAAATCTCTAGAATGGCCATGGGCTTTGTACCAAAACTCAGTCTAGAGGGAAAGCTATACGGCCCTGGCATCATAATTACAGGCTAGAGTCCAGGTTAAAGTATAAAAAAAATCTAAGACTGGAAATAAAAGATTCAATAAATAATAAAATACTAGCATAACACTCCAAGCACCATCTGGTCAGCATCATTTGTTCTTTTGTTAATTCCCCAATCACATGGCAAGACCCACATCCCCAAACACGAATGGAAATATTTGTGTTTGTACACTATTCCTATATGCAGAGAGACTTACTACACAATTCATCATGCACAAACCATTCCAGCACCCAGCACCTTCTACAAATGGAGCAATAAGTCTAAGACTGAAAGGGGAAGAAGGATGCAAGAAACCTTACAAGTTATTATTTAGGACCCAACCTTGAACTATTTAGTTTGTAACCCCTGCCTCAAGACCAGTCGCTTCAACAAGAAATAGCCAGCTGACCTCCGGGGGCTGGCAATGATTCAGGAACTCAGCAGATTTTTGCCATATATATGGGTGTATAAAAGGCTCCTGACCGCTGCTGGACAACACCAGGAACCTCTGCTTATTTTGAGAAAGAAAAATCACGTTGGACTTAAAGCACTTAAAAATTGATCTGATTAGAAATCTCCATGGGTGACTCAAAGATTTTGAAAGGATGGTTACTATCTAGTCAAACACCATATCCATCCACATACTATTTGGGGGTTTCGTTCTAAGTCTGAGGGGTTTGTTGGGTAGGTTTAATATACCCCCCTGTTTTCTGCAGTGAGAAAGGTTGCCAGTTCACCCTTCATTCAGCCCCGGTTGTAATAACTGACTTTACCTTAGTTGTGAGCTCAGCTGTGAAAAATAAGTGAAAGCTCATAAACTGTCCCAATAACTAATTGGTGGGAGCCACACATGGGAGTTGTCAGTCAGAGAACAGTTAGTAAGAGCTGGCCTGCTATTTCTTTTTAAAACAAATTACATGGCAACTAGCAATTTAAAATGACCCCTTTCTACCCCACAGTCGTATCCCAGTGCTTTACAAGAAGCAATTAATTTATCTGCACAATACCCCTGGGAGGAAAGGTCAGAGAACTGTCCCCATTTTACAACCAGCAGCACTGAACTAAGCCACAGATATTAAAGCAAAGCCAGCCAGAGGTGTCAAGCAGGTGTTCAGAGTGGACCTGCCAGTGACTTCAGTTGCTGTGGCAAATGCTCGGCAGCGCCACAAAATGTGACCCCAGGTGTCTCATGTTGGGCACCCAGAAAACAGGCGCACTCAGGAGCCACCTGTGAAGTTTGGTTTAAGTGAAGTGCCCAGTGTCACGTAGGATTTCTGTGGCAGAGGCCGGGATAGAATCCAGTTCTCCAGGACAGCGTTCAGATGCCTGAACCTCAAGAGACCATCCCCTCTTTCTGCAGTCCCCTCCCTCATTCATGGCACAGCTAACCCCCACTGACCTCACTCCTCTTCCTGTTTTCTCTTTCGCTGTCCCCAGTACTCAGTTGTGATGGGGGCTTAGTGGTTCATCTCCCTTAGTTGAGGGGATAGACCATTAGTATTGGGGAGCCCAGACCCATCTGTCCCAGTCCTGAAACTAGTACACCACTAACTTCCGCAGCAAATGAAGCAGGGGTTCTAGAGACAACAGCCTGATTCCGTACACAAGCCTGACTCTCTTAGAGCAGGTCCATCACAGGCCCTGAATGAGGCAGGTGTCCTGGGGAAAAAAAATTGGATGCGACTCCGTATGAAAGCCTGTCATAACGCAAACACACAAGGGAACGGAGTTAAGGTTGCACAGGCAACTTAATTGTGGCGTTTGCTAACTGGTGAATGCTTGACTTTGCAAGTTTTGTAATCTCCTAAACTTTTAAAAGCTTAAACATGGAAAAAACCCAGAATTATAAACAAAAATTCCATCATGGGGGACCATGGGATGTCAGCAGGATTGGGTTTTTTAGTTCCATGGCACGTTCTCTACTACGGGAGCTAAGAGAGTAACTGGTAGCAGAAGAAGGCTATTATCTTCTGTGTTGGCCTGGCATGATAGGGGGATGAGACACACACTAAGCCAGTGGGTTTCAAGATACTTGATGGACAGCAGAGGAATGGTGGGCCATAGGAATAAAGGGTTCCATCCCAGGCTCTGTAAGGGAGTGTTCTCTAGTGGGCACAGCTACTTCTGCTTCTATCCCCACCTCCCCAG
Source organism: Mesoclemmys tuberculata (assembly GCA_007922155.1). Classification (NCBI taxonomy): domain Eukaryota; kingdom Metazoa; phylum Chordata; order Testudines; family Chelidae; genus Mesoclemmys; species Mesoclemmys tuberculata. The sequence goes on from ML677084.1 coordinate 17,723,412, forward strand.
TTCATGCCTGTTACCTCCCCCTGCTGCTCTCTCCCTCAGCTGCTGCCCTATGCCTCCCAATGGCTCCTGCCTCCTCACGCCTATACTCCCCCATTCCTGCCTTTCTGCTCCCGCACAACCTGTTATCCCCTGTCCTCTCTGCTGCTGCCCTGCAATTCCGGCTCCTGTCATCTCTCCTTTGTTTCTCACCCCTCTGCATTTGGGTCAGTTGGCTTCCTCCTCTGGGCACTGGCAGCAGAGGCACTGAGAGGCTAGCAGAACGTCTTCCTGCTCTCAGTCATGGTGTCTGGCACCCCATTGCAGGGAAAGTCCTGCTCAGCCCCTGCAACCCCAGATGAAGCATGCTGTCAGTCAGTCTGTGGGACTGACACACGCACTCTGGTCTTCACAGAGGAGCTGGGTGAGGATGGCGCATGCTCAGTGCAGATGCAACTTCCAAGCATTTAGCTGCCAAACTCCAGCAAATCTTTACGGAGCATGTGCAAAGTGAGTTTTCTCAGAGGCTAATAAACTGGCCAGATTTGGGCAGATTTTCATAGAAATGACAAATGGCACATTCCGGACACCTGCCAAAAGTAGATCTCTGCTCCTAATGACGGAGACCCTGGAACTGCTCAACAAAAGGGTTGAAAGACTCCCCCCCCCCGCAACATAAGGGAAAAAAACTCCCCCCAACCTCGTTCTCTGGAATGGCTGAGCTGCTTTCACCGAAACGTCAAAAGAAAATGTCAAACTTAGGCAGAGTCTCGGTATGGAAAATTTCAGCCTGAGCAGCTTAAGTTTGGCAAAATTATTAGCAATTGAAACTAGGGTTTTATAATGGAAAATGTCAGGTCACCCTAACTATCCGTGGCCCAGATCGTGACAATTACAATCTAGATACAGATACACACAGCTTCCCTTTCAAAGACTTCATGCAAGAAGAGGCGTGTGCTGTGCCAGTTCTTTGAATACAGGATCACTTTCACTACCACTGCTGCATGCCCTAGGACAGTGGCAGATACAAGCAGCAAGCAAGAAGTGGGAAAGGCAGCATTTTCTCCTTAAAAGCAAGGAAAGGAACAGATGGCTTGGGGTGGGGGAAAGCTGTCCGGGGCAGGTAGAGAATAACAGGTTTCACGGTTTTAGGAAAATACTAAGTTTTTCACACAGTTTTCAAGCACAAAATGTTTATTTTTCTTCTTTATAATATATACAATTCTTGGGGGTTTTAGTGTCACTGACTTTGTCAGTATAGAAGGAGTGCTCTATACATCAGGCAACAGCGACAAACTGTAAGATCCAGTGCAAGCTGAAGGAGAAATAACGTGAGAACATATTTTCCAGGTTTGCTCAGGAAGCATACAGCCATGAATCTAAAGAAATAAATTAAAGATACATGTTACAAAGAACAGAAAGCTCTTACTACTGTAAGTATTTTGCCCAGGCAGAAGACTGCATAATTGTCTATAAAATTCAATTCTAACTGAAATGATGGAATAATAGATTTAAAGGGTACAAACAAAATAATTTAGACAGTTGTTATGCTCAAAGTACAACAGAACGATACAATTCACAGCTTGGCAGCACAAGACATCTGCACAGCCTTCAGTAGGTAGTATAAAATCTCACTGCAGTAAAGAAATATAGAATAGTGTGCCTTCAAGTCTGACTATGTAATGTTTTGCTACCTGTGCCCTAATGCTGTCCCTTAGTGCATTCTAGCAAAATGAAACTTACCATCAGCAAATCAGTTTTCGTGGTGACCTTGTGCCTTTTGACTGAGAGGTGAAGATGCAGATTTTATGCACAGTAAAATGGACAAAAAACAACTTTCAAACAGCAGAGAGGTGTCCTTGCTACCTACAGTGCAAACTTAATTGAAATTGAAAAAATTCAAACAAACTGTAGTCAAAAACTAAAACTGAAGGAGTCACTGTTCAGATAAGAAAAATAAGAGTTTCACATTTAATTCCATTTCAGTGTGAGTGCTGTTAGCACTTCAGTACAAAAAAAATACCATTCTTAACCAATACTGCTGACAGAATTGAAGGGAGGATACATGCAAATACTATACTTACATAGTTCTTATAGCAACCTGGAGATGGGTTGTCCCATAATCAAGATTTCAGTTAGATTTTTCACCTATGAAACATGCCTGGGTTTGTAATTTAACTGAATTACACAAGCCCGTGGGGGAAAATAAAATGTAATCAATTTCCTGCTTAACTAAAGGAAAACAGTGTTTTGCCTGCCTGCTCCCTGTAACAAAAATAAGTTGTCACTGGCAACAAATTTGCCAAGGACCGCATAACAAAAGAAATTGCACTGCCCAAAACTGTTCCCTCTACTTGTATACAATGTACTTTCATAGCTCCTGTAAATGCTTCTATTTTTAAATGTATCTATTTCACTACTCATTGTACAAATGCAAATGGATTTCAATCAGTCTCAATCCAACAAATCTCACCTTGTGAACTTCTGAAAAGCCTTAAAAATTTCAGTTCAACCCACTAATTAAAATAAAAGCATTTACAGTAGAAAATGGAATGAAACTAAACAAGAGCTTCAACTGTAAACCTTCAGTATTTTTGCAAATAAAAACAATAACGAATTTAAACTCACAAGCAGATTGTAAATAAAATACACCTTTCAAATATTTGTATCTCTCTTTCCAGCTGGGACTGAAAAGCTTAAATTCAAGGCACTGTCCTCCTGCAAGGTTTAATACAATTTTGTAACCTTCAATTCAAGTACATTAACTTTAAAGATTGCGAGTGTAGAACACAAGAGAATAAAGTGTCTTTAGCAATCAAATGTAAGCAAATATTGCCATAACAAACAAACTATCTTTTGTGAAAACATTTCACAGTGATTGCTTGATGCAGTGTATGGCTGTGGATGCTATTAGACCTGACCTGGGTGCCAGCAGGAGAACCATACCTCTTCAAAACACATATGGCATCTATAGGCTCAAACACTCAGCATTCCACTTCTGAAATCATCATCATCTATCAGAAGGCAACAAAGCTATGTTATTTTCACGTTAGGGCCAGGTGGACTGACAGCTGGCTGCTGCAGTAACACTGGAAACATCTGCAAGCCAGTTTTGTCAAGAGCTGGAAACTGTGCAGTGCTCTGACCTCCTACAATCCCGGGTTGTGCTGTTGTGCCCGACCACTGTACTCCATAAACTGGTGTAGGGAAAACTCCTCCATATTGACAAAGAGGCATCACATAAGGTGTTACTGTGCCAGAAAGGGTAGTACCTGGCAGAGGCACTGGCATGGATGGTGAAACTCCAGGAGTTAATGCAGCTGACATAGGACAAGACACTGGAACAATGCACTTTTTCCCCACTCCTGTTCTTACTGAATTAACCTATAAAAAGACAAATAAAAAAAGCAAAGCTATTAAGCTGATATTCTCCTAACTGACCAATGCAGAGGTTATTTTCTGAATGATGAAAGTTGTGTGGAATTGGTCATTTTCAACCCAAATGGCAAATGAGTCAGTTCTTATGTTAATCTCACTCCCTCAAGTGGCAAAAGCTTTGAATGACACAGCGAGTAACAGCCCATTCCCTCCTCTTTCTAACGGAACCCCCCTCTACGTGAGACATAGACCGGAGAGAAATGCAATGAATAATCTTGCACAAAGTTCCTTGGCCTCTCCACCATGAAACAGCTACTATTAGGGTCTTTTGGTAACCTCCAAAACAGAAACCTGGCTCTCTCAGCACGAGCGAGAACGGGATAGGTACTATTCACCTTCTGATTCTCTCTAAGTACAAGGGGAAGCTTGGGAAATTAAAAACAAATTTTGATGGGGTGACTACAGAGCCTAAAAGGGCCAGGCAGGCCAGGGTATGCCACAGAACAAGAGAGAGAACTCAACACAAAAAGCCACAAAAGCCATTTCTTGTAAAAAGTGACCTGTGAGATCTTCCACTTATGCCTGCCCAAGACAAACGAAACACTTAGCCCAATCTCATGTTAAACTTCCTCAGTTCTTCAGAATTCTGGCACAACTTTTCAAAGGCAGGGGCGGGGCTTAGCGCTCAGTGGTTCCACCTCATTGTTCACTGAAACCAGAGTATCTGACGTTTGCATGGTGGGGTGACAGAATGGGCTCTTTTCCAAGCATAGGGGATGGCTGGCTTCCTGGAAATTATATAATCAATAATAGGACAAATACAAAAGAATGCTTATGGTGTACGACACAATCTGATCTCCCTGTTGACTGTTGACATACATAATTTACAATTTTCTGCAGTGATTCCACCAAGTCAGCACCTATTCTTGAAACAAACAGATTGGTGCTTCTTTTAATTTGGAAATCTCAATATGGAACAGGTCAAATTGATGACTGGTTCAAGTGGGGAATTTTTAAGGACCAAAAGCAAACATGAGTAAGTGAATGAATGTGTGAGGGGGTGGTGGTGGGTTACCTTTTTATTTTTTAATTTTTTTTTATTTTAAAAGGATCAGTGTTGTCACAGAGGGACTTTTTGCTTTTGGGGCTGGAACATGTAATTGAAAAACACCACACAATTTTTTTTTAACCAGTGCAGGAATATGTGGTGGCTTTTTGTTTCCTTAACTTTATGTCTAAAGCGAAGTCTGAGTTGGACTGAGTGTATCAATATATTAAAATGTATATGCTACCCGTCTGGTAAAACCAGTGATGCAGCAAAACCTACCACTAAAGATAAGGGCATGGACCAGGATGATTTTTCAAAACTGTTATTTAAGCCCATATTTTAAGATACTAACAATGATATTTTCAAGCAAACTAGATTGTTCTAAGTAACTGACAACAGATATACGGCATACATGCTTCACTCCAATTTACAACTGATTTATACTGCCCCCACAAGCAGTGGGCTACATAACATTACTGGAAGTGACTAAATGGCACTACTGCAGATGGTTTGACTAGTTTATCTGAATGCATAAGAATCAGAACTTGGAGAAATGCTTATGGTCAGCTGTATGTAGCTCTTTTTAAATGCTGAGAAGTATGGTTCTACACCGGTGAGTGTGTACGTCTCTAGCTCTCCCCCTCAACTAATCAATCTTGGGCATAGCTGCTTCTTATAGATTATACCTATACAGCTGGACAGAACATTATCTGGTTCACAAAAAATAAACCACACACACAGGCTTTATCTTGTAAAAATCAGGACAGATTCCTGTTAACATTTCAGGCACTTCGCTATTGTTTTTGCTGTGCATCCTGCCAGAAAATGATCAAATGAACACTACCAATGATGGCTGCATTCCAGCCATTGCCTCTTTCTCCACATATAGGAGGTTGACTGTCAAACTATTTTCCAGCAACCTTTCTGTGATTCTTCAGCTGTACTGAATGAAGATTGATGTGGCTTGAAAGACATAATTTCAGTTGGTATCTTCACAGTAGACAATCCTCCAATGTTTTCAGCAGATTAGCAGCATTCTTGCATCTCTCAGCATCTATTGAGTGTGATGTCACAGCCAACATCCAAGCCAGGGCCTTCACAGTGCCAGGGAGTGGGGCAGTTGATTCTGGATTTATGAGTTTCAGTGAAGTCATGGATTTTAATTCTCTCTGCTCACTTACTGCATAAAGTGCAAGGCAAAACCTGACCAAATCGGAAATCCTTGTCGAAACGCTGATCAATAGCTTGAGTATCTGTGTAGGGCTGTAATCAAGATCAGCTGGGCATTTAATTAAATCTGTGAGGACCAGGCAGGTATTCCCACTGAAGCACACTTGAGGAATTTTGCCAGGCTCAAGACATAGCAAGGCACTCCTGGGGTTTTATCAGATAAGCTGCCCAGTGAATTGTAAACATCCACCAATAGATCCAAATCAGAGTTGGGGTTTCCATAACTTATCGTCTCAGTGGTAATTTCAGTGTTGAATTCACAGCCGAGGTTGAATAATGTCACTATTTCCCCTTTTGCCTCACGAGATGGCCAACTCCATTTGATAGAATGAGCCATTTTCAATCATTAGATACTTGCTGGACCAGATGTCCTATTTTGTTGGCTAATTTCTTGTCAGCAAAGCTGGCAGCCACATCTATTACTGTCAGTTACTCATTTGGAAGGAAGTTCTGATGCAGCTCATTTTATCCTGTCCTGATGACTCCTGGATACACACTGCTCATCAATGATGAGTGTGTGATACACAGTGCCTTCTGTTTGAGCAATTACAGGGCATCTTGTTCAACTACAACAGCATTTTCCGATATCAGCATCTGCGACACACCTTGAAATACTTGTGATTGGCCTGGATCACATATTTTATACTCAAGTTGTCTTGGGAGGTGTATGAATATCAGAAGCTGGTGTCTTGGTACAAATGGTACAGACCCCAGAACCTTGCATTTCATTCAATTTGTTCAGAGGTGTGTAAACCACAACAATCTTTGCAGAACAGTTTGCAGTTGTGTCTTCTAGCTCATTGACACTGTTTCTAAAAAAGCGAGTTTCTCTGGGATCAGAAAGAAGGAGTAGAATGTGTCTTTATTTTCTAGCTGATATTTATACACTGTACTCCTACAAGTGGTGAGTGGTACTAAATCACGTCTTATCCTATTCTGAATGGATTTTACATAATAGAGTGTTTGCCTATCAGTTTCCTTTTACGTTTCCTTTCTGCTATTTGTTCTAGACATTTTGTTTATTAAGCTAGCCCAGGCTTAAACATTCTGGATAAACAAACACATGGTTCTCACAATAAATGGATCCACCAGATGCGTTGCAAAATTGCATCTAAAGTCACACACTGTACAAATACCTTCATTGGTAGAGAAATTTAGAAAGAAAGAAATTAAGCTAAACTGAATTAAGGCCACTTCAATTCTGAATGAGAATGCCCACATAGGGGTTTAATGCAGTTTACGTAATCCACCTTAAATTCACACCTTCAGTTAGCTCAGATTAATTTTCCTGTCTATCCCTTGTAGATAAGCCCTTAATGAAGTTTTTGGACATGCTAAAAAGTATTTTATAAATAAAATATTGAGATGGAAGGTGGTGAGCAGGTCTATTTTAGTTCCTTCCTCCCTTAATAATCCTTCCCCATCACATACACTATACTTATCTTACTTGAACCACATTCACATAACTGTGCAAACAATGCATAATTACACATTAGGAAATTGAGTCAACACAGCTTACGTGTCTATACGATATATAAAGCTACCCGACCTACCGGAGCTGAAGCGAACATAGGGCAAATCTTAAGAAACCACCACAACCAATGTAACCAAGCTACAGAGAACAGAGTGAAAAAAATTGATGAAGCCTCCCAGCCAAAATCCACCCATTCTGCCAGAACATTTCATGCCCTGGTTCTCTCATATGGAGTAATGGAAGCTCCTCCTCTCTTCACTTTCCCCAACACTCAACTCCAATCCATTGAAATGCTACAGCTAAACAGATCTTCTTTCCCTGGTGTGTTAACTATGCCAGCACCCCCCCTCCTTTATCCCTTCCATCACTTCCTGTTTACCTACACCTTAAGGCTAGGTACAGCTCCACTCCTGCCCACCTCTCAATCCTTCCTTCCACATGCCCTCCCTTTTATATACCATGCTTTCCAAACTCCTCTTACCTTAATAAAACTCCGGTCTTCCTCTGGGTTTTTCACACTCCCCACTACACCTGGAACAACTGTTAACAGTCCTGAGCCACAGATCACCTCCCCTTCAGATCATTGCTCATTCTTTTGGCTGGCTTTTTAATGCCTTCTCCACAGCTATCTTCTCCTGTGCCCGTTCTACTTCTAGACATTAACTTACCAAATACATCAGCACACAAACCAACAAACAAAATGGAGACAAGCTGCAGTAAGTAGGAAATGGTTGGTCTTCTTTCTGCTCCAACTCTTTTGCCTCTCGTCTTTCCTTGCCAGGCTAGGTTTAAAGTGCCAGTCACATCTAGGAGGGGTAGATAAATTGTTGGATATATCCTGTTTTTCCAGAGATTTGTCTGGTCAGTTCCCACAGTGCAACCTTAAATGATTTTTACTTCAACCAAGACTTGACAGGGCGAGTATGTCATATCTACAATACAAGTAGAATAATCTGTGTGTAGTATATCCACCACCGGCAGGATATGGTCAGTGCTGTTGGCTACGCTGAGTAGACCTGGGATGTCACTCCACACAGACTCCTCTTTCCTCCCGTCATTGTACAAGTGGTCAAACACCAAGGGATCCGAGGAACAATTGAGAACTTGCATCAGATGGCCCTGCCAGTGCCCACTTACTTGGTATCTATACAAAGCTGGATGTAGGGAAAGCTAGACAAGGGACGATAATGAGAAGTGAATGCTGTTCAAGCACAAATTTCACCACAGTTCCATTATTCTTCCAAGCCAACAGACATGGAACATAGCAAAACAAGGGCTGAGAATCTCCCTTCCCTGTCCTTTCCCCTACACCTACTTCAGAATTCTTGCTTCTTCGACAGTCAACTAGCTAAAACAAAGCCCAAGCAGGTGTATGAACTAGCAGTAACAGACAGGCTCTATGACACACCACATGCCAGTGGCAGAAATGAGGCTGCACTTTTTATAGAGCCATCATATCAGACTCAAACATTTTTTCTGTTCACAGCTTTCCTTTGTGGTTGTTTCTCTTACAAGCTTTTAGAGCTCATGTAGTGGCAGGAAGGAAAGCCAGGCCCTAGCTGATGAATCCCTTGGTCCCATCAATTTCAGGTAATCGGCTTACCCAAAGAACATTCAACGTACTTTATACATAAACTGCCTTATGTTACCAGCTGCATTCCTGTGTGTTTGTGGTGCCCATAACTATCTACAAGAGTTGGTTATTTCAGTACATGGATTAGCATTAATGAAAATTTTCTTAGTAGATGGTCTGGCATCAATACCTAACTAATTATCTCTCTTTACATTTCAACATGTACTGTTTAATGATCAGACTTCATGCATACTTTCTGTTTGAAAGGGAATATGTCACACGAAAGCTCAGATGAAAACACTACCAGTATTTGGGTGCTCCATAATGCTGCTGAAAACAGGAAGGTATTTTTTTTAAAAAGGGAAAGGAGTGACTATATTTCATACACAAAGTGATAGGCAACATGGTGTGGTTTACTATAGGAATTCTCATCTCAATAAGGAACAAAACAGGAAGCTGGTTTTTTTTCCCCCTCAGAAGGGAAAGTTAAAGACCTGCTTTGCCAGCCCAGTCTCATGTATTGCCTGCTATGCTTCCAACCATGGAGAGCAGGAAATTAAGAATGAGAAAAAACACTATACGCCTTTATGCAATTGGCTGAGCACATCTACCAACATTTCATAGGATCACAGAATCGTAGGACTGTAAGGGATGTCACGAGGTCTTCTAGTTCCGTGCCCTGCATTCAAGGTAGGACCAAGCATTATCTAGACCATCCGCGACAATGTGTTTGTCCAACCTGCTCTCAAAAATCTCCAATGACGGAGATTCCACAATCTCCCTAGGCAATTTATTTGTCCTTAATTATCCTGAGAATTAGGAAGCTTTTCTTAATGTCCAACCTAAACCACCCTTGATGCAATTTAAGCCATTGCCTCTTGCCCTATCCTCAGAGGTTAACAAGAACAACTTTTCTCCCTCCTCCTTGTAATAGCCTTTTATGTACTTGAAAATTGTTCTGTCCCCCTCCTCAGTCTTTTCTTCTCCCGATTAAACAAATCCAGTTTTTTCAATCTTCCCTCAGAGGTCATGTTTTCTAGACCTTTAATTATTTTTGTTGCTCTTCTCTGGATTTTCTCCAATTTGTCCACATCTTTCCTGAAATGTGGCGCCCAGAACTGGACAGAATACTTCAGTTGAGGCTTAACCAGCACGGAGTACAGCAGGATTACTTCTCGTGTCTTGCTTACAACACTCCTGCTAATACATGCCAGTATGTTTGCTTTTTTTGCACCGTTGACTCATATTTAGCTTGTGATCCATTATGACTCCTCAGATCCCTTTCCACAGTACGCCTTCCTAGGCAGTCATCCATTTTGTATGCGTGCAACTCACTGCAAAGAGCTGTTAGTTGATTTCCCCTTAAAAGAACAGCTCTCACTTAAAAAATTTACCTATAATACCTGTGCGTGTAAAACACAAAGCAAACAGTTTGCCTAGGGCAACAAAAGAACCATAAGGGCAACAGAAATGTCCTTTCAGAAAAAACCCCACAAAGTTTGCTGATCGTGTTATAGGCTGATGGAGAACCAGACCGTATTTTCACTGAGCCCTAGAATCATGTGGGCAACTCTTATTAATATTAATGGAAATCCTGAGCAGAAAAAGGGCAAAATGAAGATGCACGGATTTAGACGGAAGGGATTTCCAGCCCCATGTAGTCTTGCAAGCTTGTCCCAATGTTACATCATGGAAATGTGACTGCCTCACATGCCACAGCTTTCTTTAGAACATAAGAACAACTATGCTGGGTCAGACCAATGGTCCATCTAGCCCACTATTCTGTCTCTGACAGTGGCCAATGCCAGATGCATCAGAGGCAGTGACCAGAACAAGGCATTTATCAAGAGATCCACCCTACACTGTCCAGTCTCGACATCTGGCAGTCAGAGCCTTAGGGGCACGCCTGGAATGGGGTTGCATCCCTGAGCATCTTGGATGGATGTATGAACTTATCTATTTCTCTTTTGAAACCAGTTATACTTTTAGCCTTCACAACAGCACCTGGCAATGAGTTCCACAGGTTGACTGTGCGTTGTGTGAAGTAGTTCCTTCTGTTTATTTTAAACCTGCTGCCTATTAATTTCTTTGTGTGACTCCTGGTTCTTGTGTTATGTGAAGGGGTAAATAACACTTCCTTATTCACTTTCTCCTCACTATTCATGATTTTATAGATCGCTATCACATCCCCCCTAAGTCATCTCTTTTCCAAGCAGAACAGTCCCAGTTTTTTAAATCTCTCCTCATATGGAAGTTGTTTCGTATCCTTAATCATTTTTGTTGTCCTCCTCTGTACTTCTTCCATTTTTAATATATCTTTTTGAGATGGGATGACCAGAACTGCATGCAGTATTCACGGTGTGGGCGTACCATGGATTTATATTGTAGCATTATCATATTTGCTGTCGTCTTATCTTTCAGTTTCCAAATGCTTCCTAACATTGTTAGTTTTTTTGAATGCTGCTGCACATTGAGCAGATATTTTCAAAGAACTATCCACAATGGCTCCAGAATCTCTTTCTTGAGTGGTAAATGCTAATTTATCCCCCTTTAATTTTGTACGTATAGTTGGGATTATGTTTTCCAATATACATTACTTTGCATTTAACAACATTGAATAAACATTGGCCATTTTGTTGCCCAGTCACCCAGTTTTGTGTGAACCCTTTGTAGCTCTTCACAGCCGGCCTTGGACTTAACTGTCTTTAGTAATTTTGTATCATCTGCAAACTTTGACATTTCACTGTTTACACCTTTTTCCAGATCATTTATGAATATGTTGAACAGCGCTGGTCCCTGCACAGATCCCAACGGGACACTGCGATTTACCTCTCCATTATGAAAACTGATCATACATTCCTACTCTCTGTTTCCTGTCTTTTAACTAGTTACAGATCCATGATAGAACCTTTCCACTTATTCCATGACTGAATAGTTTGCTTAACAGCCTTTGGTGAGAAACCTTGTCAAAGGCTTTCTGAAAGTCTAGGTGCACTGTATCCTCTGGATCACCACCGCCCACATGTTTGTCGACCCCCTCAAAGAATTCTAATAGATTGATGAGGCATGATTTCCCTTTATGAATACCATGTTGACTCTTCCCTAACAAACCGTGTTCATCTACATGTTTTATAATTCTGTTTTTTGTTATAGTTTTAAAAACACTTTGCTTGGTAATAAAGTTAGGCTTACTGGCCTGGAATTGCCAGGATCACATCTGGAACCTTCCAAAAAAAATGGATGTCACATTAGCTAGCCTCCAGCCATCTGGTACAGAGCCTGATTTAAATGACAGGTTAGGAGTTCTGCAATTTCATATGTGAGTTCCTTGAGAACTCTCGGATGAATACTATCTGACCCTGGTGACTTATTACTGTTTCAAAACCTCCTCTTCTGACCCCTCAATCTGGGACAATTCCTCAGATTTGTCAGCTAAAAAGAATGGCTCAAGTGTGAGAATCTCCTTCATATCCTCTGCAGCCAAGACTGATGCACAGACTTCATCTAGCTTCTCCACAATGGCCTTGTCTTCCTTGAGTGCTCCTTCAGTATCTTGATTGTTTGGCAGGCTTCCTGCTTCTGATGTACTTAATTTTTTTGCTGTTAGTTTTTGACTTTTTCTAGCTGCTCTTCAAATTCTTTTTCTGACTTATGTAATTATACTTGTACATTTGACTTGCCAAAGTTTATGCTCCTTTCCATTTTCCTCTGTAGAATTCCCATTCCAATTTTTAAGTGTGCCATTTTTAAAGGATGCCTTTTTTACTTCCAATGGCCTCTTTTACTCTGTCATTTAGCCACGATGGCTTTTTTTGGGTCCTCTTACTATTGTTTTCCTTTAAGAGATTTGATACAGAGTTATATATTTTAAATGCAGAAAGGGCCATTGGCTCATGTACTCTGATCTTCTGTATACTCCGGCTAGGGAATTTCACCCATTTATCCTTACATGGAGCCAAATCACTTGTGTTTGACTAAAACGAGAAAGGTGTTCAGTCTTGAACTGAATACGTCAAGAGATGGAGAATCCACCCCTTCCCTCGGGAGTTTGTTCCAATGGTTAATAACCCTCACTCTTAAGTGAGCCTAATTCTAATGTGAATTTATCTGGATTTCACTTCTAGCCCTGGGTTCTTGATATACTTTTCTCCGCTAGGTTGAAGATCCCATTCACTACTTTATATTTTCTCTCTGCAAAGGTCTCAGCCACTGTAATCAAATCAACTCTCAATCTTCTTTTTGGTGAGCTATACAGTTATAGGAGAGACTTAACTCCATGACGTTTTCTCTAGCCCTCATATAATTTTTATGGCTCTTTTCGGCATTCTCTCCAATTTTCCAACATCTTTTAAAAAATACTGACACAAAGGACTGGACACACTCTTCCGTTATTGAACTCCCCACTGCCATATACAGAAGTATAATCAGCTTCCCCCACTTACTACTGTGACATTGGTGAGCCATTTTTCCTGTTGTCCAGGTTCAGAGTCTCTCTGCTCAGTGTCATCCCTCTTCTTCTGCATATTCCTCTTTGATCATCATAAACCATTCTGGTCTCCCTTAATTTCAAATCCATCTGAACATCTGTAGACTCAGGGAAGATTTTAACGCCCAGTGCCACTTGTGCCATTGGAAATCTCCACCTTAAAATCATATCTGTAGCCCTGGTTTTGCCAGCTACGGCCTGAGTTCTGTGTTGTGCCTCTGCGTGGCACAGGCCAGACGGGCAGAACCAAGGGCAAGTGGAGCTAAGGTGGCTGTGAACCACCTTTGCACCCCCAGCAACCAAGGCTGCTCTACAGGCCAGTGTGGACTCCAGCGTAAATTAGAGCAACCAAAGGATGCTCTAGTTAATGGTAGTGTCCTGGGGCTATCTGTGGCTGCTCTGCAGATCCAAAATCCCTGCAATGTTGTGGTGACTTGCCACCTGCCCTGGCCCTGCCCCCAGCACGGTCCCTGCCAGGCTGAGCGCATAGGGCTGCCTGTGGCAAGCTCCCTGGTCAACTGCAGTGTGGCTTTTACAGCTCCAGTATATCAGCCCAGTGGCATACAGGGCCTTGGTTGTTTTAATTTTAACCTTTCCTTGTAAGTCATATCTTCTAAAAACACAACCATCTCTGTTACTTCCTTGGACAATACTCTTATTGTAAGATGAAATATATCCCCAAACACTTCACAAACTACACATGGAATAATTCCTCCCTATCCCCCAACAATATTCTGCTGTACCTGGAGTGAAACATGGGAGCTCTTAAACAGGGCATTTCACTGAACAGTTTGGATAAGACAGCTACTCAATGGCCATTATAAAGAGAGTTAGACAAAATATACTGTCATTAAGCAAACTAGAACTTGGGCTAACAGCTCTCACTTGGGCTGAAGTTTGAGCAAAGGAGACTTTCCAACTGCAAAACCCTTGTCATGGTGTGTAAGTTAAGAACTGGCAGAATGACAGCTGTTGTATCACCAAAAACCACTTCCTGAAGAGCCTTTGGGCATCTCCCATCCAAGAACTGACCAAGAGCAAGTATGGTCAGCTTGCAATAACTGACAAGATCTGCAGACGGATATGGCATTGCTGTGAAACGGTGGCTCATCTATTATGTAACTGGGCAACAGAACTGAACACTATGGCCACATCACCACTATGTAGAGAGGGGTTATGACCCTCCCTTCTTTTCTTGTTCAACTCTGGCCCCTGAACAGAAAAGGTTTTTTTTAAAAAAAAGGTGTGCATTTGTTTTCCCCATAAACCTGCTTTCATGCTGCAGTGATACACATTTTCATTTTTCCCGTGAAAAGAAGTCAACAAGTTCCTAAGTGTGCATGTTTGGACAGCATCTAGTTCAACAGGGGGTGACTCTCCCGACAGTATCGCAATGCACATTTTTTTTAAATGAGTTTTTTTTTCTAGGATTTTTTTTTATTGTTTGTTTGGCATTTTGTTTCTTTTTAAAAAGGCAATGTTTCCCCATCAACGTTTAGTTCTTTCGATTGGAAAAGATCACTGTACAATTTCCATAGTGTTTTTTTCCTCTCATCTTTATTGCTATTTTGTTTCTTCTAGACTCAATTTTCAGCCTCTTGAAAAGTGAAACAAAGCAAAAAACGACTGGGCAAGTAGTCATTAAGTCCAGAAGAAGACACTGTAGGCCAGGAAGAATTGTGGGGCTTATGTGAGGCATAACTGGGATTCATTGTTTGTGTGTCTCCTTCATTTTTGTGCCTGCAGGGATTAAGTACAAGCTGTTATTCTCAACACCATCAGCTCAGCCATGAAGTCAAATGTGTGTGCGTGCATATAGATGCACACATATCAGGATATTCAGTTCTGCCACTGAACCGAGGCTCAGTGGGTAGGAAATGCTATTGCTTCCGCTCCTCAGTGTGTCCAGGGTCACCTTAGTGACATTTTAAAATGTCTCTAAGGTAGATATGACTAGTACGGCACAGCTCTACCAGCAAGGGCAAGTTAAGAATCCAGTTGACACCCATCTCCTTTTCAAGACAGAGTATTCCCACATTGTCTGCAACACGCTACTGCCTAGCCACTAGCCCAGCAACCATTCTACATGAGGAAGATGACCATTAAAAAGGAGAGAGATATTAGCAAAAGTAAAACCTTGTTTAAGTCAAGCAATGTATGGATCATCAGTCAGTGTGTTGCTGTTTATCAACTATAAATTAGCAGTTCTTAATTTTAAAAATATTTGTTGGCCCATAGGTTGCCAAAATTAATTCCAAAAGACCAAAAAATGAAAGCTATTTTAGTACTTAGTGAAGTGAGATGGACATTATCTGCAGTGTTTTAGTTTATGTCCTCCTCCTATGAGTTCTGCAATGGCTGTCGGACACATAGCAAAATGCACGTTCTTCAAGGAGTGCCACTTACTCCACACGTCTCATTCTGTGTCTGCACGGGGTTAGCCTTTGGCTCCATGTCTTGCCGTTTTTGGTTCTGCTTCAGTTGGTTCAAAGAAGGTTTGGACTGCGCCGCTCCAACAGTTTTGCTTGTCCACTGATCCACCAGCTTGTGCAGATCGTCGGTGAATGTTCCCTTCTTGTTGTTACTGTTGTTAGCTTGCACCTGGACCTGCAGAGTTGGTGGTGGTAGAGCCTCAGGGCACATTACAAGACTGTTTGTAGAGGATCCTAGAAAGTCACACACAAAGAAGGGTCAGCTACGTTATCATCAGTGCACCACTTTGCTGCTTGATTTCGGTTTCTCACGCACTACTATTCAAAAGTTGGTATTTTTTCTCCTTTAATATCCTCATTCCTTTCTAAAGAACATCTTTGCTTCAAGAAATGGTCCATGTACCCGCATTTATACTTATGTTATTGTGCATCATTTATGTCTCAACAGCGCTTTCCCCTGGACATGTGCCTTCCCCCGAATGAAGTTATTTAGTAACTATTGACAATACTGTTGAAGTGACACCACTTCTGAAAGTATCTCCACAGATAGTTACCATTGGAATTAAATTTGATGCAGCAACTATTAGCTTTTGTGAATCACGATTTTACTAGATCAAAATGAAATGCAAAAATTATATCCGTTTTTGTTAATCTTTGTGTGAGTTTGCACTAGAAAAATGAGGGTAGCAAGTGTGATGTCCGTTTCTAATGTTGAGAGAGAGACTGTTGAGTTGGTGATGCCTCAAAGGCTACGGAAGCATTCACTGTCTCTCTCTCTTTCATCCCACCCCTGCATATTCTCGCGCTCTCTCTGGAAATATTTGTCCCACATATGAGCCGGAGCTCCTGTCCATGGTAATTTAATATCATGTCAAATTAGCACTGAATTGGAAGTGACAAAAGTGCAGATTTCAATTTCCAGGGAAAACATTAAGTGAAACAGTTGTAACAAATATATTTGAATATATTTACAATATAATTTTAAGTAAAGACTATCTCTTCAAGCAAAAAGTTCAAAGAATCGAAGTGAAATGATTTATTTACAAACACCAGCACACAATTGTTTTCTGCTAACATAAATTTTCCAGCCACTAAAGTGTATTGTGAGTAAACCTACTAATGTTCCTCTAGTTACATAAAATACCTGCATCCTCCTTTAAATGATCATGCATTCAACCTCTGGTGTGGCTTCTATGTGAATCCTGCTCACATTCTTTTGGGAAGGGGACCAGTGAGAAGATACGTATTTTGAGGCTAAAGCTCTTCAAATAGTGTTCAATATTTCACACATCTCAACAGGAATGAGGTAGCATCAAGCTATAGGTTCAGCCAGCAGCAAAATGGTAAATTTATAAAAGCTGTACATATAAGATTAGACAAGCATTGTACTCAGTTCTCTCACAACACACACACACACACACACAAATCACAATTATCCTGCAACATGCATGCTTCTTAAAGCACCACAGGACATGCACTGTAACGAAAGAGATACCTGCTCACAATTCATATGCAGCCTAATTTAATGTCAGCAAATGTACAAGAGCTGCTATTAAGCAAACAACCAGGTTTTAGTCAAAAATAAAAAAACATCCCATGCTATAAAGGAAATACTGAGAAACAAAAATGGGATAGTTACTACTACTGTGATCTTTGCCTAGACATAGTCGTTTCAGGGTGGACCCTACAAGGTAGAACAATACAAAGACACACAGAGTTAGGCAAGACTAAACACAATAGGTCTGATGGACAAGCTTCTGTACTTTCAGGCAATCAAAAGGTAGTCATTATGCAAGGAGGAGCAGACAGAAAGTCAGCAGTTCAGGTGAGTAAAGGAAATCTAAATAACTGGGCAGCCCAAACCTATATTAATGTGCAACCATACAAAAGCTTTAAAGGATATAATTGTGTTCCAAGAACAAGAATTGGTAACTTGAAGATGCTTGCTTTTTTTTTTTTTTAAATCACCTTGGCTTCCAAATAGGGCTTTTTTGATTCCTACTCTTATTTATGCAGGAAATTATGTTAATTCGGTTCATGATAGGAAGCCCAAAATGATTGCAGTAACAAGTAAAGCTAGTCTGGCTGCAAAGACTAACTGTAAAACAACCCCCAAAAGTCTTGTTTTACCAGTCCAAAAAGATACATTGTTCTGAAGGTCTGAGGCCAATTTTAACTAGTTTAGTAATAGGATTTGTGCATAAACACAAAATTCTGAATTTAAAAAAGCCACAAACAACTTTCCCTTTCATGTCTTTTCAAGGTGCACAAGGACCATCCAGCAGAATACCAGAGGTCTCATTTAATCATATTGTGTATTTTTCAATATTCGCTTATTGTTACATTCTCCATCATTTTACAAGTTCAGTAGAATCTATGCTATTACTGTACTACTGGATGCACAAATAACCCTGTCTGAGGGTAAGGTCTTGCCAGACAGGGCCATGATTCCCTCTCAGAGCATCACATCTTCTGAAAGATATTTTGGACTTTGGTGAGAAGACAAGAATCATGATGGTATGCCGGGGGGCGGAGGGGTACATATCTGAGCAGGGGCAAATAACAACCTCCTGTCCAGGACCACTTCTGCACACGAGCAAATCAGAGAGCAGAGCAGAACCCAATACAGTATGGGCCCCCTGCCGAGCAGCATGGCATCAATATGCTGTGGTACTGCGGAAGAGCGCCAGGTTTAAGGTCAGGGGCCTGGGTTCCAGGTTTAATGGAGACTCTGAATGAGTCTTAGAAGCAGAGAGAAGGGAGACAATCCAGAGTTAGAAAGAGAGGAAAAAGAAAGAGTCGAACTGTATTTTGGCAGGGGTGGCACAAGGGAAAAAGGGATCTGAAAGAGATTATTTTTATTCTCTAACACAGCTGAGTGATGCTGTTCACCCTGTAAACAAAGAGAAGGACATTACTGAGGTAGCTCAAGCTTGATTTATATGTAAGCAAATCCCCGTATTCTAGTATTCAGCTCTTCACATTTCACAGGCAGATACGCGTCACCCGCAATAACAACTGAAACTGACTTTGGCTTGCATTTGACTGATTTTTCATGCTTCTGCTCTGCAATACCTCAGACATGCCTTACCCTGCCCTGCCCTGCCCTCCCCCTTACAGTCAGCTGGCCGTCCTCATTACAGATGTCTCAGTGGGACTAAAATTAGGTTGTCATTTTTCTAACCATCTTGCAACACTGCAAAATGCAAATAGGAGAGTCTGACTCCACTAGCCAACATACACAGTAAAAATAACTTTTGTATCACTGCCTGGAAAATATAAAAGCAGGCAGCAGATTACTACACATGCTCAGATCACTAAGTTTACCCCCTCACCCCCAGCACGCAAGACAAAGACACAGGCTTGTGCACATTATCTTGTATACTGCATGAAGTAGGGTCCCAAACCTATAAGCACTTCAGCATGAGTGGCCAGGCATGCGAGCAGACTCATGTGTAAAGTTACTCAGCCATCTAAGTGTCTATAAGAAAGGAGCCAATTAAACAAAAATGTTAGGAAAGTAAACCACCAATAACAGGTCTTACTTTTTCAAACAATACCTCTGCAGAACATTGCTTGGAAGATAGGAAACATTATCTTGATTGAGACAATGCCTGATTAGAGCACTGACAATCAATCTGACCTGTTTATTTTAAAAAATGCCTTCAGCATTAGGTAACATCTACAGCTGTTGAAACTTAAATTCAAGCACTTTACTTATCAAAGAAAATCCAGTCTGCATTTATTTTGTTATCACTTCTGAAACAAATGAGTGTAGGAGATGGAAAGCTATGAAGAGGATGCAAGTAATTAAGATTTGAAGTCTGACCTGCCCAAGGGTGGGAACAGTAAAGTAGAAAGGTGTCCCTCAGATTTTAGACATCATCACTGAAAAATTAAGCAGCTATCATATTTTCCAGGACCCCCAAAGTCTATTGTCATACTCATTCATCAATAGCTACTAAGAAGCTTGTAAGCTAAAATTAAACTTCTCAAATTTCTATGAACCGCTGGACCGTTTTCCATCAGATGTTCAAATATTTTAATTCATTGCTATATAGACACTTGAAAAAAAACATTTTGGGAGGAATTCATAAAAGTGCCTAATTTAGGAGCACATGCTCCAAAGGTGCTTTTGAAAACCCATCCTAAAATCTATGCAAGATCTCCCATTGAGTGCCTGATTCCTTGGTACGTAACTAGGCTTGGCAAAATTGGACTTTTGTTTGTTTATTTTTAAGATAATTTGACAGATAAGATAGTTTATTTTTATGCATTTTCCCCAATTTTTATCAATTTAAAATTTTCATAGCGGTGGGAAATTATTAAGGGTAAAAAATCGGGCGGGGGGGCAACAATTATTTTAGGACAGCATATATTGAGATTCAAAAAGATAAAGTTATATAACCATTAAAACACAAACTGTCACCATCATATGTCAAAATAAACAAAGCCAATAGCTGTAAACCAAACTAATAAGTTTTCAAGCAGCATTTTTCTTACTTTGCCCATCTGTAAATTCTGATAATCATCAATGGAAATATTTTCTCATCGCTTTGCACACGTCTGGTGAAAACTGAAGAGCTGACCATCACCAATAAAAATTGAATCCTGCCAAGCCTATACATAACCAGCAGAGGGCACACAAGTTAACAGTATTTCTGGAACTGCTCTGACATTGATCATGCCCAAAACCTCCCATTCTATTACAAATGCACAAAAAGATCCAACACTGAACAAAGTTAAGAGATCAAGCTACAATTTAGGAAGGACACTGTCGAAGTGGTTTGTGGGTGACATAAACGGTGGCGGAGGGGGAAGAATTTTGAAAAAAAATTGGCCACCATTTTCAAAAATGGCCTTCGATTTTCGGTGTGCCAGTTGAGGCACTTTGTGCCCGGTTTTCAGAACAGTTGAGCTCCCAGAACTGCTACTGCCCTCAGTTGAAGTTAAGGATTCTCAGTATTTCTGAAAATCTGGCCCAAGTTTCCTCAGAAGTTAGGGAATCAAAAATGAAGGCACCAAAAAGAAGTGGCCATTTTGGCCAGTTGTCTTGAAATATCATTGTCTACAGTTAAATAGGAAGGATAGGAAGTTAAATTCTATTTGGCCTTGATCTGGCAATTTATATTCTGCAAGCAGACAGCCGTACCTGCACAGAACCCCATTAACTCCAGTGGGGCTCTGTGAGGGGACAGCCGTCCCCCCACACGTGAACTGCAGGACTAGGGGCTGAATTTGGAGATTTGAAGTCTAAGAAGTAGGACCAGTTCTTAGAACAGACACAGCATTGAAGAATGCTCAGCTAACTGAATCCACAGAACAAGCACATGCACAAGGACTTGTTCGTAGGACAGAAGTACACTGACAATCTAAGGCTTGGTCTACACTTACCTGGAAATTCGGCAGCAGTTGACGGGAGTTGAGGAGGTGGTTTTACTACGTCGACTTCCTGATCAATTGAGCGGGTCTTCACTGACCGCTCAATCAATCCAGAAAGATCGATCTGACAGCGGTGACTTTGCCGCTGTCAATTTAGACATACCCTAAGATGTCAGTTTAAACCAATTTAATCAAAACTTTCCAAATCTCTTATCTGTACACCTATTTCAGTATAACTGGCTTTTTCTGGGTGGGTTTAACTTAATTTGACTGTGAACCAGTCTAAGCTAAATTGAAATAAATTGCAGACTGAAATAAGACTGCTCACATAGGGGTTTCCACCAGCTAACAGCGAGTAAAAAATGAAATATAAGTACAACTGCTGCAACTTTCCTTTATAGATGAAGCTTAAGTTACTGCATTCTTGAGGAAAGGGTTTTTGTATGTCTCACTTTTGTGGGTTGGAGGTTCATGAAAAGGTGGTAAAGTATCATCCGCACGAGACGCTTCATAGTTTATGATATGCTGTATCTGATGCCACTGATATTTTAACGTGGCTACACAGGAATTTCAGATGAAAAACATTTATATTCACATCATTGTTCTTTTGATTTCGAACACAAGAATTCCAAGGGAGACTTTACATGCATTTACACAGACTTATACTCCGCCTAATATTTATATTACAAATATACTCAGAGGGCATGACCCTGCCAAGTGCTTGGAGCGCTAAACTCTTAACTCAGTCAATGGGACTCAGGGGAGGGGGCTTGTGAGTGTTCATTATTGTGCAACAAGCACTCAGGACCTTGCGGAAAGGCTCTCTGTTAGCTGTGTGCCTGGTGACATTATATGGAAACTCATCTTGAGCTTCTGTGGCTACTTTATCTCCTGGGAAGGACCAAAATAATTTGAGAGCACCCTGCTTATGACAGATTTTAAATAACGCTATAAAAATGTAAATTCTTAAACTATTTTTCTTTTTAGCATAAGCCACGTGCTGCCTCATAATTAAGGTATGCTACATTCTGGCAAAGACAAATAAATTGTTTAATAAATCACAAAGAGGAACTCAGTTAACATTAGCCATTTTATGAAGCACAGTAGTTAGGCAGATTCTTTTCTAACCCTTAACACAACTTCTTTCTCCAGTTGAAATACATCTTTTCTTATATACAGATCAGCCATGTTACTAAATTATTTAGCAATTATGAATGAAGAGTAGGAATCTTGTAAGTGCTTCATATCTAAGCATTAGCAGGCAAGGTTCAAGATACCAATTTCTAACCTGGAGGGAAAATGTTTCAGAGTTAAATATGCCAGAGTATTCACAGTAGTTTCCTGACATACATGTCTGTTCTTGTCAGTAAGCACTGAAACCAAAAGGTATACTAGGAAATTGATTAAAGGGGATATATATTTTCATTAAAAATTGCTTCTGCTTATCAATTGAATCCTGGCTTGACTCACACTCACACACAAAATGCATTCACCAAGTATCTCAAAACAGCTACTACCCCTGCAGAAGCATACAACAGAGATACATATATGTGGCACATTGAGAATCCGGCCCAACCGTTGCAATTTGTCTACTGGACCAACTCAAATTCAAAGGCCTGAAAGTGTCTTTTAGGCCAGGAAAAGGCAGTTTTCTTGAGGGTATGAGTCTTCCAAATCCCTGTTGGATCCTTCAGAATCTTCAGTTCCTACAAAGGCTGCATACGCCCATTGTCCTAGGGATAAGAACTAGATGCTGCTCCATCCATCCAAATGGAGCCACTAGAGAAATGTCCTTTCCTCTCATAAATTGAGTACACAAGCAATCTCCCCTCATGCTGGCTTAAGGGACAGTTCAGGACTAGATCCAAAGTGATCTCACACATTACAACAACATGTTTTTCTCCTACTGACCTCCTAGACCCACCAAAAGAATGACTCAAAGGAAAAGAAACTGAAAAATTCAGGGCAGCAGAAAGTTTAGACAGCTTCAACTGTGGGAGTCTGTGGAACAGCTGAAGCAGGAGGTAGCTTCTAAAATTTAAAAATAAAAGGTCTGTTTTCTGAACTGGAGTGGTTATGGATGAATGTGTTTGTGCTAAGTGTTTGGAACTCTGCCCTCATCTAGTATGAATCAGAGATGGGGTAGTACGAATCTTGTCTCAAAACACATCACTCAAAAGAGACACAATGGAGACTATGTGGACTGAGAAATGGAAGGTTCACCCACCGCGCAGTTAGTTACAATTAGTTATTTAAGCATTGAGAAACTTAAAATAATTACGTATTGACGTGTTTTTTCTACCAACTTGAGCCATGACTGCATAAGCCCAAAAACTTAAAAACAAGATCTTTTTTTGGTTTTGGTAGAAATTCTCCCCACGATTTTTGCAGCCTATTGAGTAGTAAAACCTGTGCTAAAGGAATTAAACCATTTCTGGGAATTACTTGTGCAGACAAGGCTGCAGCTAGGTCCTTTTTACTACTTATTAATGGAAAAATCTGTATATGGAGAATTCTTCAGATTCTTAGGATAAGTCCCTGTATGCAAAATATCTTGAAACTTCAGTGACTGTTAAAACCTTGCATACAATAAGCTTAGAGGTAAACATCAACTTTTTACCAGCTTGGATGAGTGGAGTCCTGGGGATCTTAAAAAAACCGGAAAAAAAAATCAGCATTTAAAAAAAACAAAACAAAAAACTTTTTTTAGAAAATTGGAAAAATGTATTTGAGTGGTCTTGTGCCTTTGATCTGCATCACCTGGATAATGATGAGCAATGTATAACTACAATGGGGAAAGTTTGATATCAATGCAAATGAACATTGAGTTGACTGAATATTTCTTCAAGAACATGAGCCTTATTAATATTATATGTAAGTGGCCTATAGTACCCGATCAGTACAACATATCTTTATTGTGCAAGCAAAATCTGTGTCCAAAAAGCAGCATATCTGTTTAGTGAAAAAAGTTTGCATTTTAAAATTAAAAAGCTCTATTAAATTTGGTTGAACTGCCAATTACTTTAGAGACTATGCAAATAAAATACACGTGTTTCATTTGAGCTAATGCACAGTTATTTGAAATCAAAAAAAGAGTACTGGATCCTGACAATCCATTTCAAAGTATCATAAGAAAGTCTGATAAAGCTTTTTACTTATTTGTGCTTTGATGAACTGCTAATTGACTTCATCTCTGAGGTCACATAAGGTCAGAAGAAAATAAGCTGAGAGAAATGCTCCAGCCAGATTAGTTTATACGAAAAGGTAAATGGTACTCTTCTTTGGAGTAACCAGATCTTTCCACTACTAACAATTATATTAACAAGAGCTCACTTAAACTAATTAAAAGCTCGTAATGTGGAAAAGCACACCACCTAGAAAACAGACTTTGAAAGAACTAGCTGGAGCACCGTCATCTCGGCATTTCCACATGCAAGGAGCAGGGAGAAAAAAAAGAGTGGATATAAACAGTACTGTATATTGTTTTAATACAGCCCTTGTATGGAAGTTATACCCCCTTCAGTGACCTTCTAGTATTGTATCAGCTTGCTACATGCATGTCTTCGTAGTCCAAACATGTGTGAAAGAGACCATTCGTCTACAGTAGGTTGGATTTCTTTTTGTTGTCGCTGGAACTGGGACAGCAGACATGTATATTTGCCACATTGCAAATAAAAATATTACTTCAACATAAATCACATAAAGGACAAAAGCTTTGATACGTCCAGAGTAAAATTTACCATAAGGCTATATATGAGATCTTCCACACATGCTTTTGGTACCCAGGCATGAGCCAAAAGCAGTGCACAAAAGCCTTCATATGAAAAATGAAAACAACTAAGGAGTGTCAATGATGATTACTTAAAAGAAAAAAAGAAAAGATGGTGTAGAAGGAAGGGCATCCTGCCAAACATATTAGAGATATAAAGGATGTGCTTGGAAAAAGGGGGACAAAAGAAAGATGATGGGCTGTCATAAAATACAAAAGAACAAATACAAACAGATGGACAAAGACACAGGTCCACTGAGGAATCTGGTACGAGGTTTGCTACTAGATTTATAGGTCACTCTCTCAGACGTTTGGTGGAAAACCGTCCAGCCTGCAAATGAATATAAAGGGAAGAAAACAAAGACACTTATAAAGTACAAATAACTGTGATCAGATGTCCTATTCCCTCAGTCAAATCAGCTTTGTTAGTTAATCATCCATTTTAGCCTTGCCAAGGAGGAGTCAGTTAATTGACCACAAGCAAAAGGATGTAATAACAGCAAAAGAGAACAGGTATCCTGTAGATTAGTTTGGCAGGATGTGCAATGTTGAGCAAGATATTTTAATCATCATTATAACTTTCAATACATAAGGCAACAAGTTTAGTCAAAGTCTAGGGAGCTGTGCACTGCTATACAGCTGTCGGAAGTCAGAACTCAGGACTGGATACTGCAGCCTTGACTGACACCTCTATCATATCTTAGACACGAGACCCAAATCATGCAAGAAGTTAACCCCTCTGATGCGGGAAGCTTAGCTTCCCCCTCATCAATATATTTTTATTGACCAAAAGGAATTAGCACTTCATAATGGGGCACTTTGGGCCTACCGGTACCTAGGGACTAAAAGAAAATAGTATGAATCAGGAGAAATTCAGTTAGCCTTCTGTCCTACTATTTCCTTTTTGTCCAGAGCTCAATAAGACAGATTCCACACAAGAGTCACTCAGTGTACGTCACGGTTTGTGAAAGAAAAGGCATAGTTCCCCAAAGACTTGCAATTCTTCTGTAGCACTGATTCATTTTATGCTTTGGAAAGTCTCCTATTTATTTTTGCTTGCCTAACTTTCTGTCATGCCTAATTTTTTAAAAGGTAAGTCAGGAAACTTGCATTTATAAAGCTTGCATGCCTACACTGTTAGTAAAGCTCCCCGCTAAATCATTGAAGCCTTAAGTGATATGTACTAATTTTAGCATGTGTTGTAAGACATGCTGAACTTTAGGTACATAAAATCACCTTGGCCAGAACTACCATGTGCATGGCCTCCTTCAGTGGCTAAGCCGGAGCAGATGTCAGAAGACAAAGAGGCTTTGACCGAGCACGGCTGCTGTGTCTGAACTGACTTTCCAAATGTGGCTGATGTGGAAGAAGTTACTGCTGTTGCTTCAGTTGAACCAGCATGAGTTTTAGTTGTTTCTTTGGGGAGAGATTCTTTGCAGTCTGACAGATTACCTGAAGAAACACACAAAATTGTAAATGCAATCATAAGGAAACTACTACAGAAAAATCAACCTTGGTGTAACTGCTAGCTTGCCTCGGAAAGAAGCAGCAACATCAAATTCTAGAGAACTTTAAGAAACATACACTTTTATGGGTAAAACTCTGCATCTGAAAATAATTTACATACCCCCCCCATCTACCCAGAGTTTGCATGATGAAAAGCTAGTCCATCCAGTAGGTTTAATTTTTATGCAATGTATTTTTCAGAGAGACAGCTGTATAACTCAAGAAAAGCATTGTTTTAAAAGGTGCGAGTTGCGGAACTGCCTCAACAGGAGATGGAAGAAGCTACAAAAAGATGGAGCAGGATTAGTGAGACCCTATACTCAAGTAGGAAGTGTGAAAGTGAAAGGACAAAAATGGAGAATGAGTGAGTAAGCAGCAAAGGGAGATGAACAGACAGTCAGAAAGGCAGAACTGGGTACAAATAAATTAGGAGAAGCAGTTTTTGAAACCAGACGAACTTTGAAATTCACTTAGGAGATGGAATGGAAGCTAGCAACGGTGACTGAGGATAGGAATGATATAATCAGAGTACATCAGCAGTAATGTTGGAGACCTCCTGAAGCTGGAAAAGGATTTAAGGCCAAAGAATCAGCAATTTCAATAGTCATTAAGGAGAGGGATTAAGGCATGAATAAAGCATTTAATCAAAGTAAGGGCAGCTGGTCAGGTTCCAATAGCTTAGCAGGAAAAGGTAGAAAGACTACAGACAAAGCAGGTGCCTCAGGGAAAGTGTGCAGTGGAGAAGCTTCCCAATCCAGCAAGGCTTTTGCTGTACAATTTAAGATGACTGATGGTGGAGTCAGAATGACATGACAAGAGATTTTAGCCAGAAACAAGCTTTGACCTTTTGAAACACTCAGGTAGTAAGAACAACAAGAGTTCTGTAGCACTTTAAAGACTAACAAATTTAATTTTTGCTGGCATAAGCTTTCATGGGCTTTAACCCACTTTGTCAGATGCACGGAATGGAAATCAGAGAGGTGGTATACATATACCTTCCCCTTGACGGTATACAGAACTCCCATTGTTTTTGCTGTATACAGACCAACAAGGCTACTCCTCTGGAACTTTTCAGGTAGTAAGGTGCTATGCTGATGTGAGTCAAGTCAAAGAGAGAGGTCAGAGTGGGCCAAGACAGAGAGACGGGTGTTGCTGGCACAGAAGGAAGGGAAAAGGGCAGAGACAGCTCAGAGATGGCCCAGACTGAAAAACGGATGGACATGAGAGTTAGATGCCATCACAGGGAACACCACATGGAAAGGAGGAGGAAGTATGGCATCCCCCAGAGAAAAGCCAAGTAGTCACTTGAATGAGAAAGTTTAAAACAGAAGAGGAGTCTGCTGGAGACATTGACCTCCTGCTCAACATGTCAGAGAGAACGACCAATCTCAAAAGCCACATTGAATTTGCTTACTTTTGCTATGTTAATTAAGACAATCACTTAAAAGCAGTTACTCAACTCTGATGCCATTCTGAGCTCTCCCTTAATTGCTTAAGTATTGCTGAAGTTTCTGTATGGGAGAATACTGGGATCCAAAGTGGATCATGGAATGTCAGTCTTACCTCCAAATGTCCTTGCTTCTGCTGTCTTAATTTAGATACTTTTTTTTTTTCTTTAAAAAAAAAAAGCCAGACTGTAATAAAAACTGACATAAAGCAATTGACTTTGGTACAGACCTGCAGTCAGTGGAAAGACGACCTATAGGATTCGAATTACAGGTTCAAGGGAGGAAGAGCTATTCTGCCAACGCAGACTTCAAACAAACTAAGGTCAGCAGGAATTACTCCTATCCTACAGCAGGAGAAGTGGGCACTACCTCTCTGCGTTTCTCTACCCAATTACTAGTTCATGACTTTTCCAAACAGATAATGCCATAGACTGACTGTGACTGGTCGTGCAATCCTGATCACAGATCTGACATCCGTCTCAGCAAGTATTAGAAAATCTCTTAACACCATTCCGAAGTGCAAGGCATCAATCACAGTTCACTAGATGCCATGCACTCAATGCAAACTAACAGCATCTAAACAGTGAACACAAACATTCATAAATTACATTAAGGAGAAAGATGGGAAAACTTACATGGATTTGGGCTCTATCTTAAACGAAAACTGAACTGGGACATTGTTATTTTATCTGTCAAGCACTAACACTACGCTCAGTACCTACACACAAAATACTAACGGCGTCAGAGGAAGAAATCCTGCAGTAGGTGGTTATGGAACAGCCTGTGAACAGGGAAAACATTTCTTTCCAACCCCGAGTAAAAGGCAGGCTTAGGCCCTGAAGCATGAGAGTTCATATCCCCTCAAAAACTTGATTATTCCTTGTTTGTTTTCAATCCTTCCTATTTTAATGCTGGGTGTGCTTTTTATCCATATCAATATCCAATGCTTTTTTTTGGAATTCTGTAGGGGCA
The DNA here is from genome assembly GCA_007922155.1 of Mesoclemmys tuberculata. Lineage (NCBI taxonomy): Eukaryota > Metazoa > Chordata > Testudines > Chelidae > Mesoclemmys > Mesoclemmys tuberculata. Next base: position 17,752,086 of record ML677084.1, read on the forward strand.
ATGGTGGATTATACTGAAGTAACCAGATATTACAGCAATTTCATTTTCTTCTCATCTCATTATTGCTGGCACAATATTACCTTTTCATGTAGCCAAGCACTACAGTTAATGCAGGGGAGCCATGACATCAGTACTGGGCAGCTGTAATTAGAGGAGTTCATGGAAAGATCTCTTATAAAGTTGTCTACAGCATGAAAGTTTGAGTCACTGTAATACAATTATTTAGCCTTTCATTGCCTTCACCTGAATTCAGTATAATTACCTGGCAAGTCAGGGACAGAAAATAAATAAAAGCCCTTCTTATGGGATACAAGGTTTTAAACCTATGGGACCTACTTGTGTTGGAAGGTGCAGTTTTGAGCTGTTGAACCAGAGGATTCAATAGTTTCCCAGCTTTTAATTTGTTTTTGCTGGTTCTTCGCCGGCGGCCACTTGGTGGGGCTGAATGAAGAAAACCCACATTGGGGGGCAAGGGTTTGCCCAGCCGGATGTACAAAGCCTCTATTTCATTCTTCTGTTGAGTTTGCAGTTCAGCAATTTCTTTCATGTGCCTAATAAAAAATATAAAATAAAAGGACATCATGCTAGCAATGTGTCAGAAAATGCCAGACCCAGATGGCATTTATAGTTACCAAAACCCTATCATGTTATATGAGAAAACTATTCCTCATATAAGGGTGTGTACATGTGTAAACACTCTATAATTGAAAGACATCTAACCCTGCATGCACATACATGAAAAAAAATTAGTTCCAATGCTCTGCTCTAAATATACTCTTCAAATATTAGGTTATATAGAGAGACTCCTGTAAAAGGAGGGTTTTCAGGCTCTAAAGTGAACACGATTGGTTTGGAGTGACGATCTGGAATTAACTCTCATGTTCCCAGAACTTCTGTCTCTTCAAACCAAAACTTCTGTAGCAGGGGGCACGGCTCACTTGCTGGTGGATTCTCTGTACTTTCAAGTCTTTAAACCATGATTTGAGGACTTCAATAACTCAGTCATAGGTCAGAGGTTTATTACAGGTGTGGGTGGGTGGGCTTCTGTGGCCTGTGTTGTGCAGGAGGTCAGACTAGATGATCATTTTGGTCCCTTCTGACCTTACAGTCTATGTGTCTCTAGAAGTATTGTTAAATTAATTAAGAGAAATGCTGCAAGAAGAAAAGTGATAGGAAGTGTTTAAATGAACACAGTGACACAAGAACCTGACTTGCCACCATTCTCCTAATGCAGGATTAATTGTATCTTAAATACCCTTCAAACAAATTATAGTATCCAAAAGTGCACACACATTGAATTGTTTTCTAATAACCAAGCTAAATTCTAACCTTACAGTAAGATGGGGAGCCAGTGCTTCCATTTTTCTGCCACCACATGCCCAGAGAAAAAGAAATATGTAAACGAGGACGAGGGAACTAGTAATTTGACAGTGTTTCATTTCAGGCTCACCACTTCAAATCCAGCCCAGCTCAGCAGTTGGGTTGTTCACATGTGACTACTCAGGGGCCAGCATCAGATGAGCTGGATGTCTTTAACCAGTCCCTATCGGATAGTTATCTACTTAAAAATGAGAGTCCACAGGTAATGGTTGAGTTGAAATAAACCAGAATTAGCCACTAACTCCACAGATCATCCAGGGCTGAGGCACTCTGGAAGGGGTTTGTGGGGAAAGTACTGCTAACTATCCCGTATCGGGAGAAATTCACTCTTTAATGTTTTCAATCCGGCACCTTTAGGGATTACTATGTTTACTTTTAAAAGAGAACAATGCCATTGAGGGCAAAAATTGCACACATTTTGCACAGCGTAGCAGGTATGAAGCACTTCTCCACCTTGAAGAAGATGAAAGGTGCTTAGATGATGAGTTTAATAATAACAACCGGCTTTTTGGAGTCACTGCACATGCAACCATCTCACTGAAGAGGTGATGTTATCTGTGACGTGCTATCACGTTCTGTAGCGTGTGGCAGAGAATTATTTTTGGAAGACAGCACCATAAGCAGGAGGCCGAGATGCTAAATGTAATTTAATTTACTATTCTGGATGTATTTTGATAGCAAGAAGTACTTTATACAGCAATACACTGAACTGCTTGGATGAGGAGCGTGAATTCTGTTTTACTTTAAAGGTAACCTGCAAAGAACACAATTGTTTATAACACCCTGTGCTTCTCATGAGATACACAACCTGGACACCTTTTTCACCCGTCTCCAAGCAAGTTTTCTTCCTCGTGTGTTTACTTTAGAAAAATCAGATCTTGTTTACCCCTGGTTTTGCTAGAGGACTCTGCACGCCACTGTATATCTAGTAGGTTTATGACACTACAAGAGACTGATGTGTTAACATTTGAGTGCAAGAGGTCTTTTTCTAGTTACCCTTGTTTAAAGTTCAGCTGTTTGTTTTGTTAGTTTGTATTTAATTGAGAAAACCTTTCAGGTTTTAACATTTCATCAAGCAGCCCAAAATCTACTTGCTCCAGACCCATTTTGCAGGTGACTCTCAAAGCTAGTTAGAAAACAAAACAAGGAGAAATGATTAAGGAAAACTAAAAAAAGGAGAATCCCATTATTGCGGATTCTGACTGAAGAAGAAAGTGCCTGACAAAAAGAAAAGAGTTTTTTATGGACACTGCCAAACCTTGGGTAAGTTTGAATCCAGATCTAAGCTCTGCAGCTCAGTAACATTCCTCCCTCCGACAGGACGGGATCATGAACGTTTCTCCCAATTAAATCAGAAGTTGTTATTACAAAAACAACTTTTAGTAAATGGGCTTTAGCTATAAAAAAATCTGCTTTTGGGATGGGCAAGTCTCATAAGGTCCAGCTAAGTAACCAGATTATTCTTGATTATTTTCTATTTGTCTTGAAACAACATCTAGAGCTGTCACTCAGACTGGCTCCTCATTGTGTTGGGTGTGGAACAAAGGTGACGCTTCCTGCCCTGAAGTTAATTGAATTCTTAGGTTAGAAAACTGAGGCTGGATCTCTCAGTGAATTGGTTTTCTCTGGCTCAAAACACCCCCATAGGCTTTTGAGGTATGCTCATATTTTCACTTCTGGCTAGAACTGCGGCCATGTCTATGGTGCTGCTGCTCTGTAGAGACACTTCCTATATCAACAGAAGGTGTTTTCCCATCCCTGTAGTTAACCCCGCTGCGAAAAGCAGTCACTAGGTCAACAAAATAATTCTACTGTCAACCTAACCGTCTACACTGGCGTTAGGTCAACCTCACTACGGTGCTCACGGCACAGAATTCTTCACAGCCCTGAGAGACACAGCGAGGCATAGACCAGGCCTGAGAAATGCAAAGGCTCATAAAAAGAAATGAATGATTAAGAAAAGTTTGGATTTTGTAACCACCCCCACTGTGGTTTGGGATCAGTATGAACTATGGAGGAATGGGTGGTATTTTCTCTGAATGAGTTTACCCATTGTTGCTGTACACACACTGCTGTTTACTATGCATGGAGATGCTTTCCAGGTAGTCTAAACACATGCCAAGCATCCAGCTTTGTTTTACAATCCAACCTACTTCTCTCTCAGGTTCTGCAGCTCTTTCTTCATATCCGCATCTTCAAATTCGGAGTCGTTGTCGCTGCTCATGTAGGAAGATTGCGAGTGGAAAGATGTTATATTGATCGTGGGAATTTTTGGTCCCTGACCATTAGGCGACTCAGGGCCTGGTGAACTCGTCTGCCCCGATCTTTGCAGAAGAGAAGCTGCCTTTTTTGTGATGTCATTGGCAGCGCTACCGCTCTGCGGGGATGGCCGGGAAGCAACAGACTTCCTTCGGAGAGACTCGTCACCAGAATCACTGGAACCATGGTCAGAAAGGACATCAAGAAAAGATGCCGTCTGCACTCGCCGTATTGATGTCTTCAAATCAGGGCTTGAGGGAAGATCATCCAAGTAAACATCAGGTGGTGCAGAGTACCTTAAGCAATGTGGCAACGATAAAGTTAATTCATCCTGGGTACTGACCACTGAAAACCTGCCAATAGTTTTGGCTGGTGTACTATCATCACGCGTTTCAGACGGTTTTCCATAGGAACCAGTGTCTACAAAGTCATTCCTTGTAAGGTTATTTATTTCCCCATCTGTGGTAGAAATCTCTGTAGGTGCAGATGAAGTTTTGTTCTTTGCCTCCTCATTTGTTTTAGAAATTTCCGTTTGTTCAGCTATGGTTGACAGTGTAGGAGCAACCTGGAAAAAGAATGAGGGAGATTAATTTTGAGAATAAGTGTAGCAGACAAGCATAAAACTGTTTATAGTTTTACATTACCTGAAAAAGACCTTTTGTTGTAACAGCATAAGTTGAAGAAATTTTTGCAGTTGAATCTGTTTCATAAATTGGAAGAAAAAAAAAAATTAACTGAATACATGTCTGGATGGAAAGGTTTTAGCTAAATAAAAGGGAAAGCAACACCTGATCCAACATCCATTATTAAATACAATTTTGCATAGGAACAATGGGGTGATTCAACACCGAGTCTATATAATCTAGACTAAAATCAGGATATCAAATGCAGGATTTATTTAAACATTTTAAAAGCCATAATGCAGGTACTATAATATATCCCTTAATAGAAACGCAAACTTATTGCAGTGATCAGGGCAGTCCAGATAAAGATAGGTCTGAAAAGGTTCCGAAGAAGAAAAATGGAAGGAGACTTAATTGTGTACTGTACGCAGAGCTCAAATTATAAAGGTACTTTTGAGGTCTGCAACAAAGAAATAGTTGTCTGACCATGTCATTGAGCAATGTGCATAAGGCAAGCAGGATCTGCCCATAACTGGAGAGTCTTTCTTTCATCTAGAGCAAGTTTAAACAATATATTGCTGAAGGTGGTAACTAGAGACTCAAATAATGGCTATTTGGACCACAAGAGCACTACATGAGAAGCAAAATGTTTCCCTAAAGACAGACTTTAACCTCCTGGCCATTATGCTTTTTTGAAGTTAAACCGCTGAATGGAAATCTTCCAAAAATTTGTTTTCTTCAAGGCATAAGATGCAGAGTGAACATAAGGTAAGAATGTCATGTCGCAGTTCTGAAATAATGAAATAAGTGCCTCCCTTTATAGCAGTGATATTACTTAAATTTGGTACTGGAGAAGAGGGAGTAGCATATAAAATTAAAGTGCAATGCCAAATATTCAAATTCATACAAAAATCTAGGGCACAATTCTGCTCTCAGACTATGCAACCCCCTTGCAGCAGCAAAAACCAGGGCTTGCGCCTCCCCCCTGGCAGCTTCAGCCAGGGCCATGTGGTCCCTCTGCCTTCCACTACTGCAGCCGGAGCTGGGGCTGTGCGCCTTCTCCCCTATGTGGCTTGGGCCGGGGCTGTGCGCCTCTGCTCCCCTTGCCATCAGCTGAAGCCAGAGCTGTGCACCCTCCATGCCCCAGGAGGCTTCAGTTGGGGCTGAAGTCAGGACTGTGCCATACCCCTCCCCCACCCGTGGCTGTGACAGGGCTGAAGATGTGCCCCCATGTGGCAGAGGGGCTTTCAGTACATCCGTCCCCTTGGGGCTCCAGTTACCATACCTTCCAGTCTGCCCCTGTTATTTTTAGTAAAAGTTGCAGACAGGTCACAGCTCCCATGAATTTTTCTTTATTGCCTGAGACTTGTCCATGATCTTTTACTATAAATAACCATGACAAAATCTTAACCTGACCCATGACTTACGCATCCTAGTGGAGGAGGAAAGGCACACACTGAACGTCTGTTCGATACAGGGAGCTCTCCTACACAAAAGGAACACCAGCTGTGCCCATCTTTCAGGGCAATTAGTCCAACAGGGCGTGGAGCCCATGGGCTTTGAGGCTGCCATGTTAAGTAGCTCTGTCTGGGGGTCTGTAACGAGGGAATTGAACCGTCAATGCTCAGTCTAGACAGGTGGGTTTGATATGACGGTCAAAGAGATTTGAAGGTTTGTAGAAAGTTTCTGTAGAAGATTTAGCCAAAGCTGAGAACTGGTGGGGTCAAACACTTGACTGATTCCATGCTGCTGCATGGGTGGTAAGAAGGAACTGAGGAAGGGTTGAGGCCATGCCACCCTTTATGCCCTTGTAAAGCAGCATGAGAAAGCAGAGGGTGCATACTTGGGCACTATGAAAAAATCCTCTAGTCTCATGTGCATGAAGAGCACGTGCACCTACAGTGGGCTCCCCACTGACATAGACTTGAAGAACTTTGTGTTACTCTAACACAACAAACAGCAGCAGGAAATTTGAAACTCGGCTAAAATCTCCAGAGTGCCCAATGCTTAAAGGAGACAGACTTCCTGGATGGGTAAATCAAAGATTAGTTACACATTTTTAACAGTTTTTGTAGGGACTGCTGTGAAACATCCCTTCGAATCTATCAACAGCTTAGTTGGAATGGCGCATGCCTGCCGGGGACAGGCCTTCGTAGTCATCTTCAATGATTCCTTGACGACCCTACAGACCTACTGTTCTCTGCAGAGCCAACCTCAAATCCTGCTACTTTTAAGAACTTCACCCATTGGAGTAAAGATCTGCTCGGCTTTCTGCTCAGCCTGTGACCTGCAAACTTCGGAACCCCATGGGGAAAGTACAGCGCCTCACACTAACACCCGTGTACCTCACGCCCCTGGAAATACCTACATTGCTTATTTCCAGTATCATGTTTAATTTTGTCCATGAAACCATTTGCTTCTTGTAAGATTGAGAAAAGTGGTACCAAAGCCAGATTTATTATTTGTTTTGGGTAGCACCCAGCAGTCCTACCCCAGGCTCAGGTCTCCATTATGCTGGGTGCTGTTGTGAACGTTTCCCACTGAGAATTAACAAAGAGGCCCACGGGACAGTACAGAAATAGCACTGACTGTAACGAGTCAAACTAGTTGTCACTGTTAACTACTTTTTCTGCTCAGTGACCCACCTTTTGCTTCTGGGCAGTGGACACCGATGCTAGTCGTTTCAGACTTTTCCAACTTTAAGTGAAAGGAAACAAAACATAACAGTGAATTTCAGTTTCACACACACTTCCCCCAAGCAGGGAAGCCAATATACAGTCTTTGTCTCTGGAAGTTGCAACATATTTAGAGCATATTTTAGTGCCAAGTTATTTCATATAGGAATAAGTATTTTACATTCCTAGTGAAATTTACCTCCCATTTTCTTCTTCAGCCACATCTGTTTTTCCCCATGGGAAGGTGAAAGAGGAGGAAGGCTTTAGGAGAAGACTGCAGCAAGATACTAGGGTGGGACAATCGTAAATATGCACTGAGTTTGGCTATTCAAGTACACACTCATAAATGAGCATCCTGTGCTTTTTCAAATGGATTACATCCTAAGGTTTACAAAATTTCTTTGAAAAATTAAGGAGGTTACAATACAAATGTTTTATGTATCTGCTTTATTCCATGGCACACAACCTAATTGGGAGCATTGTCAATACTGGGATGATATTTATAGATCTATAAATATATAGATTCCTTCTATAGAGAACGAAGCTTAAGTACTTTAGAAACTGGTTTAGTGACATACACAGCATACAAGGAAACACTTTCATCAGTTGCTTAACCGCAACCTCCTCTCCGTTGAAACGTGGCACATTTTTAATACTTTGTACACTAAGTCCAATTGAAATTATATGATGGGGTTGCTTTATTTTTTGTCAGGGGGATATAAACTAAGTCTGAAGTGCTGCTTTCCAACTAGGTTAACATCTCTGATCTAGCAGAAAGTGCTATGGAATTTGATATGCTCCTACAGCAGTTTTCAACCTTTTTCATTTGCAGACCCCTAAAAAATCCTGAATGGAGTTGCGGGTGCCTTTTGAAATCTTAGACATATTCTGCAGACCCCAAGGGTCCACAGACTACAGGTTGAAAATCACTGTCTTAGAATGGCCTCAGTTTCTCATCTGAAAAACTGCATCTCATTCTGCACAGGGTCCCTCATTGGGACATTGAATCATTAAATGATCCAAACCACCTACCTAATCACCAGCACCTTGCACCATCTAGGCTTTCCACAGAAGTCTGTCAATAAAGCGGGGACATGGCTTTCTCCAACTGAGCTTATGAGAGGAGGCAAGGACACATTTGCAAGTGGTGTCAGCTTGACGCTATAGCGCACCCAGCACTAGCTGTGGCATGTGAGCTAAGTGAATGCCCACAGTATGTTTAATTAGGGTTTAAAATTAAGATTGGTTTAAGAAGGTAGCTAAGATGCCCTGTGCAAATGTCACCACTTCGAATGAAACCTGCACAACTGCCAGACAATCATACAAATCTTGTGTTCTGTACCATGGGGGCAACTCACTTTTAAAGTGACGGCACTATAGGCCCCGTTTAGGACTCAAAACACTTTAGCAATCTGCTAAATACCATGGAATTAGTCACAGTGGGATGATGGAAGGCAAGTAAAGATGTGTATCACTACTAGTGGCATGATAATGAATGCTAAGCACATTTATATTGATGGGGGCACAATGACTTACCTGACTCTGGTTAAGCTATACATAGCTTCTCAGTTCCAGTTCACCTATAAATCTGATATTTCTGTTACAACCATATTGCTAGTATCTAGATGTGCTGAAAAAGAAGTGTGCAAAAGGGATGGAGGGCAGGTAACCAGTTTAAATGAATACATGCAAAATGATCTTGACACATTGGAGAATTGGTCTGAATTCAACAAGATGAAATTCAATACAGACAAGTGCAAAATACTTCACTTAGGAAGGAAAAATCTAACGCACAACTATAAAATGGGGAACACAACAGAACCTAAGAGTTATGAACAGCAGAGTTACGAACTGAGCGGTCAACCACACACCTCATTTGGAACCAGAAGTATGCAATCTGGCAGCAGCAAAGGAAAAAAAGCAATACAGTACAGTACTGTGTTAAACATAAACTACTAAAATAAAGGGAAAGTTTAAAAAAAGATTTGACAAGGTAAGGAAACTGTTTCTGTGCTTGTTTCATTTAAATTAAAAAGGTTAAAGATAGCTAAAAGCAGTATTTTTCTTCTGTACAGTAAAGTTTCAAAGGTGTATCGAGTCATTGTTCAGTTGTAAACTTTTGAAAAAACAACACCTCCATTCCTGAGGTGTTTGTAACTCTAAGATTTTACTGTAACTGGCTAGGTGATAGCACCTCTGAAAAGGATCTGGGGGTCATATAGGACCATAAACTGAATAGGAGTCATCAATGTAATGCAGCTGCAAAAATTCTGGGGTGTATTAATACGAGTGTTGTATGTTAAGACACAGGAGGAAATTGTCCCACTCCACTTGGCATTGGTGAGGCCCCAGTTGGAATACTGAGTCCAATTTGGGGCACTCTGATGCAGGAAAGATGTGGACAAATGGGAAAGAGTCCAGAGGAGAGCAACAAAAATAAAAGCGGTTTAGAAAACCTGACCTATGAGGAAAGGTTGAAAAAAACTGGGCACGTTTAGTCTTGAGAAAAGACTGAGGGGAGACCTGATAACAGTCTTCCAATACATTACGGGGTGTTATAAAGAGGTTGGTGATCACTTGTTCTCCATGTCCGCTGAAGGTAGGACATGAGCCAATGGGCTTAATCTGCTGCAAGGTAGATTTAGGTTAAATATGAGGAAAAACTTTCTGAGTATAAGGTAGTTAACCTTTTGAATAGACTTCCAAGGGAGGTTGTGGTGTTCCCCAGCATTGGAAGCTTCCAAAAACAAGTTGGACTAACACCTGACAGGGATGGCCTAAGTTTCCTTGGTCCTGCCACAGTGCAGGGGGCTGGACTTGATGACTTCTTGATGTCCCTTCCAGCCCTACATTTCTATGATTCTATGCATGAATGAGGAAGAGAGTATAATAGACAGAGGCCAGAGAGGCAGACATCACCCTGTTTCCCCTACCAAGGCTTAGGCAAAGGCTCCAAAAGGAGAAAGCTCAATTATTGTCACCCCTCTGAAAACACTGAACGGTCTTACGCCATCAAGATTGATCACCTCTCAGCCCGCTCTCTTTAGAAACAGGATCTAAAAATAAGAAACGAAAAAGACCAAGTGACACCAATCTTTGGCCCCAAGAGCAAAGTTTAGTTTTTGCTAACGAATGGCCAGTGAAATCCTTGGAGGAGTCAGAATACAGCTGACAAACTGAAATAAAAAGCAGCGCTGAACTATGGAAAGCAGTAAACAGAGGACGCAGACAAAATAAGCAACTATGGCAACAAGCAATGTAGAAGTGCTCATGGATGGAATTATCTGCATTGTCCTACCATTGGTTCTTTGATGCTGGACTCTGTTCTGGTATGGCCAGTGGCCGTAGCATGGTTCAGCATGGCAGACGTTTCCACGTCTGCTGGATTGATGGGTATAAAAGGCACAGTCATAGCCTGACTAGCCAATACAGGGTAGCGTGGCATTCCAGCAGGGACAAATGACACAAAGCGATCCTGGGCAGCACTAGTTTCCTGGCAGGTGTCTGGAACATGAAGGTCTGGTTCCCTTAAATCCAACACAAGTGACGGAATTAGCTCTTCATTAAAAGGCGGTACACTAACAAACTCGCTATCCCCCTGCTCCAAAGGTGCGAAGCTGTCTGGCGTCCCCGCGGCTGCAGAAGTGGGAACATATTCTTGGTACAGTAAGTTGCGCAATTTCTCATCGAGGCTTTTTATCGTGTTGTCAGCAAAATCAACTCTGGGTGGCCCTTCTCCATCTGACTCCATCGCACCCGGCGGCGGCTGCAGACTGAGGCCCAGGGCAGTGCTGGTGACAGGCTGGGTCTGGGTCAGCATCACTTGCTGCTGGGACACAGCTACCGAGAGTTGGGGAGGACTTTGAAGCTGAGAGCCGGTCAGGGTCAGAGGTTCAGAAACAACACCCCCAGAAAGCGGCTGGTTCACAAAGGGATGCTGCATCACACCAGGCTGACCAGCCTCTGACAAAGGGGGCGTTTGTGGCAAGGGCTGGAGCTCCAACATGACGACGTCAGAGACAGCAGAAACTGTACCCAATTCTGCTGCTCGCGCAGGGACTGTTGCAATCGAGCTGGGGGGCCTGACTGTACAGCATGAGATCTCCACGTCGGAAACGCAAGTGTCTTCGTCTGTCTGCTGGAACGTTTGCAGCGAGGCTTTTGGAGCAAGCAGAGCATCAGAAGGCTCCTCTAGCGAAGTCGCACTGTGGGCAGAAGTGTCAGGCTGAGTGGGCATTATCAGCTGTAGCGGAGTATATTCTGGTTGACTGACATTAGCAGCAAACTGTTCTAAGACATACGGCGCAGTTCCTGGTACTGTCACGGCTAAAATTTCTGCCTTGGTCTGTAAAACAGCTGAAGACACTGAAGCAGGAACTTGTGCCAATGGAGCAGGTGTTCCACTGGGGCTGTCGTATACACTTGTTTGATCAGGAAGCGGGTGACAAAATAAGACGCTAGATGTGTCTATCACAGTAGAGCTCACCTGCTGATCATCGGACTGTTCTGGATCTACAAGGAGTAAAGACACCAATTTCACCTTTCACCGTGTATACAGAGGGAACCATATAAAGTAACCACAATATTTCTTAGTCAAGTTTAAGTACAGCAGGTCCTGAACTGCTAAATGTTTTTTTTAATCAGAAAACTACTAATCCAATAATCAAATAAGGACCTCAAAGTGCAGATGACAGAAAATATTTCTGTAAGAGGATGGAGGTTATCAAAATAACTATGAACAGAAATTAAATTACACACCTTACTCTTAACAGAGTTTAAGAACACTCAGACTTTTCTCTAACTAATCAAAAGATGATACATATTTTAGTATAAAACTATATGCTCACATAAAAGGTGTGACCCTACAAAAAAGCTCTTCATGCTGGATATGATATACATTCCTATCCATTTTGAATGGGTATTGTATTGTACTCCATTGGCTATTAGTAGTAATAACACACGGCTTATGAACTACCGGTAAATTGAGGTTGATAACACTGGACTGAACAGTTCAGTAAATTGAGGTTAATAAAAAAGGTCCATATCCTACAGGACTCTCTAGACTGAATTATGTGGCAAGTACTTCAGGTTCCTTTTTTCATTTGTACAATGTTTTTAAAGTTCAAGCTATAAAAACACACCCCTTTGGGGCAAGGCTTCCATGCTATTCTGGACCTCATTGGTGCTCCCCCAAAGTCCACGGCTGATGAACAACTAAGATAAATGCTGCCCTAAGCCAAGGGAGAGGCACCTTGAGTGATTCCCTCTTCCTTTGGCGGTGGAGGCCTCTGAGCAAGTGGTGATGGTGAAGATCAAAACCAGAAGAAAGCATCATTTTTGCTGATGGATTTGGTGGCATGTGTGATTTATGAATAACTTTTAGGAGAAACTTATTGTAGGTATTGTTTGGCCACAGTGTCACAGCTTTGCTAACAACTAAAATCATGCCAGTACTTCCTTGCAAGATAAGCTTTGTCTGGTTAACCACACGTTTTGTGGATTGTAGCAGTCTAAGGTGCAGGGAAGTAATTAAAGGAGAACTAACAAGTGTTAGTATCTTTTGTAGCCTTTACTGGCCACCTTGTGAAGTAACACTAACAAGACACTCTTCACCCTTTCCCTCCCGCCATGTTACAGCTAAAATAAAACAATCATGATGAAAGCATGGGAGGGTAAAGGAAGAAATGACACAGCTGCCTCTGAGAAGACGAGGTTGACTGCCCACACTGCCGTTCCCTGAGACAAATGAAAGCTTTTAAGTTCATAAGTACCTGGACCTTCCGGCTGTTTACTCTGAAGAACTGCTGGGGAGATTTCTGGTACTTCCTCAGTAGGGTTTTCCACAACAGGGCATATAATAAACCACCGTTTTCCAGTATGTAAAACTAATTGTGAAGAGCAAAATAAAGGGTTAACACTGTATTTGTTTTGGAGCTACTACGCAGTACTTCAAGAAGTTGATAGGATCCAACCCAGACTTGTTCTTGATGTAGAACTCCCACATTTAGGAAGAGACATGAGTCTCTACAGTATTAATGGAGACTAAAAATAATGGCTCATAGCAGAAAAGCGATCTTCCTGAGATGGAAAGAGTCCTCTACCTTTCAAGAGACCATACTAGATGGGACCCAAGGCCAGATCCAAAGTTCACTGAATTGCAATAACAACTCCCTTTGATTTAAATGATGTTTGGCTTCAGCCTTAAAGTGAACTAAATGTACTATAAAGAGGGTTTCTGTAATTAGAGGAACTGTTTTTTGTTGATGTTTTATGCAACTTACTTTATCTATTTTCCTATATAAGAAGTGTTGTTTTATCACTGCTCTCCTACATTCATTGTGAACTTTTACTCCCCCATTTACATGTATCAAACTACACAGTTTTCAAAATTCTATTTGCAAATCAATAAAGGCAAACAATATCCTTTAAGACTTGCCAGCAAGTGCGAAGTATCTCAGAGGAGCCAGATAAACTGTGTACAAAGCCTAGTGTGGGAGGGACACCCATTTTTTTCAGTCACTGAAGCATGTCATGCGGCACCAAAGAGGTTTTCCACAAACACAAACTCAGAGCAGCGGCTGATAAACAAAGGTGTGTGCAACACATGACGGCATGAAGTTTGGAAAACAGGCCTCCTCTGTAGATTTTATTCCTTTCTCCAGTTTATATGGTAGAGGGAGTGCAGTGATGACATGCACATAGCCCAAAAACCCAGCCTTCTCCCTGGTAATACAGAGGTGGCTGAAACTTCCTGGTTATAAAATTCAATTGAATTGGCAAACATTAAGGCTTAAAGAGCCAATCTCTGTTAAACTTCTCTTGCAAACTTAGTTATTGTTGAGAACAAGGAGTACATTATATGAAAGGCTCTTCTCCGTCTGCTCAGCTCCACTTCCAGTTAGGAGGCATCAGGGATCGCTGCCCGTTTGTAAAATTCGTATGTTCCCCATGCACCCAAATGCTGGTTTAATCTACTTTAGCCTTGGAATTTCAAGGCTCCTAATGGTAACCGTAGCTCTTATCAGGCCTATATTTTCAGGACATATTCCAGTCACCTGTAATTAGTGGCATTATCTTCAGACTGCTAAAACTTCTGGACTGTCTAATATTACCTAATCATTGCCTTATCATGCAAGATTAAATTTGTACTCAAAAGCACTTTTACCATTCTGCTGATACATGGGTGCCTTCACTTGAGACTGCCGGTTCTCCTGTTCAAAACAAAAAGTATGGTTTTAGACAAGGACTAATGCAGGAATAGTTTTCTAAGGAATATTTGTGTTGCAAATCTTAGTGGAGCAGAGGTTGGAAAACAAATTTAAAATGTAACTACATTAAGGGAAAAAAAATCAGAAACCCCTTTTATTTGTGCGTTAAATAAAGACCAGACACAAAAGATTCTTACTTCATTCATTTCCAGTCTACAAGCATCCTGCTGTGGACTTGTTCCCTGATCAGAACTTCGTTCTCCTTCTGTATCTTCACTGAGCATATCTTCTGCTTTATCAATAATATCTTTCATTTGTTCAATGAATGTCTCTTTCTCAGTCTGCAATATGAATTCATTCTCTACCTGTAAGGGCACATTAAGATAAAACACTGTAATGACTATGGGTCAGTGCTCATTGTATGGTCTTAATTAGGTAGAAGTTTGCATCTCATAGACTCATAGACTCATAGGTCAGAAGGGACCAATATGATCTGTTGTACAGAGAGCACTTGCGTCATTCTTCATGGGAGCTAAAACCTAGAGAGACAATATTCTAATCTGGTCTCTGGCCAAACTCAATCACTTCTGTTACAAAAAATCAGTCATACTACTGGCCTGGAGAGTTTGATGCAAAGTGACCACCTTGCTCCTGTGGGTAAGATACACTATCTTGTTTCTCTTCCCAAAAAGGAAAGGCTTTGCTACAGTAAACAAGACATTAAAAAAAGACACGCACCAGCCCCATGTCTACAAAACGCAGAGCCTGGCTTTCATGGGTGCTTAATGCCCACAGTTTCTGTGGATTTGGGACAGTGGCAGCTCAGCTCCCATCTGAAAAATCAGTGTCACTGCAGCTATGATCTAGAACAAAGCCAGAGCACAGTACAGAACAATGTGACCCTCAAGACATGCAGCCTTAGAAGTGGGAAGGTTTTGTTGGGGCTAGCATGAGAGAGAAAAAACTTGATCTCTTTAAGGATGGCACCTCCACTTGGGGGCTTGAGGAGTGGGGCGCTGGGGATGTTTGGCTGGAGAGCGTGCCGCATAAGCTTCTTGGCTCCCATGCATCCAAGGGAGGGCATAAGAGCCCTTCTCCCGGGGCACCACTGGATCCTCTCTGCTCGCTCTAGCATTAAAGTAGGACCAGGTTTTGGGGTCTGGCTGGGGGCACCATACTAGCTGCCTTTTTGCAGCTGGAAGGAAATACTTCCTTACTGCCATGGCCTGGGCTGGGTATGCGTTTTCACCTTCCTCTCAGCAGCCTATGAATTCTTTCCCAGGTGTCTGGCTGGTGAGTCTCACCCAGATATTGAGGGTCTAACTGATCACCGTATTTTGGGGTCAGGAAGGCATTTTCCCTGAGGTCAGATTGACAGAGGCCCTGGGGGGTTTCGCCTTCCACAGGAGCATGGGGCACAGGTCACTTGCAGGTTTAAACTAGCGTAAATGGTGGATTGTCTGTAACTTTCAAAGTCTTTAAATCATGATTTGATGACTTCAGTAACTCAGCCAGAAATTAAGGGCCTATTACAGGGGTGCGTGGATGAGGTTCTGTGGCCTGCACTGTGTGATCATGATAATCCCTTCTGGCCTTAAAGTCTATGAGGAGAAGGCATCTCCACAAAAAGCTGGAGCTCCTCACGTTTGGCACAGCCAAGTGCCAACCCCGCTTCCCCACCCCCTTCATTCTTCTGTGATGAGAGGGTGGTGGGGTCCGGTGAACAAGGGGAAGGGCTGATGTCACATTTCTGGTGCCTTTTCCTTCTTGTGGCATCCAGGACCATCAGGGTCATGCTTTACTTTTCAGATATTAAGCAGGGCTGGTGGCACCACCTATTAAGGTTGCTTGACACTTCTTATTATAAGCCCCTGCTTTTGATGTTTATAGCTTAACAGAAGTCACTGTTGGGGCTGAATTTTCCAAGACGGGTGTCTTTTGGAAAATTTTAGCCAAAATGGTCAACAGTTTCCGGAGGAGACTGGGACTTAGATGAGGAGCCAGGACTGGGGAATAGACAGGATTCGAACAAGGTCATATCAGAGAGGACAGGGCAAGAGGGCTTTCAGGCAGAAAAGTCTGTGTCCACCACAGCGTATGCACGCCTTACCATGTAAGTCGCAATTTCTTCTGGTGCATCACCATCTAAATCAAATTTAAAAGTCACCATTTTGTGATTGTGGGTTTCCAGCTGACATTCCACCATCTTATCCCCTGTGTTACACACCTGTAAGAAAAGAGTGACATTGATCATTATTTCCAGAGCATGTCCAAGAACAGAAGTTCAGCCTGGGACAAAGAGTTTGTACTTGCATTTAGAATGGTCAGCTTTGGTTTGCTTGACTTCTCCTGGCGTGATCGAATGCGTGTAGATTTCTTATGTTTCTTTGACGGCTTCCCTTCTTGCTTTCCACCCCCAATCACTCCTTCAAAGCTGTCACTCATCTCTTTACCTGAAGTAACATCGGGACTCATGTAGCTTTACAACAGGGAAGGAAAATATACCCAAAAGGGATGGGGATGCGGAAAGAGGAGAAGAAAAACAGTGAATAAAGGAAAATAGGGGACCTGCTTTGCAGTTAAACTTTTGAGAACAGCACATCTGGCCCAAATTCTGCATAGCACTTAAGCATGAGCATAAGAAAACACATGATGTGCCTTGCACATCACATGAAATCAGGGCCTTACTTACTACTGAGGTTGCTATCTTTAACACTTCACTACTTTCATGTACATCTGGTATAGCCTCTTCTCCTCAAGGGCCTTTAGAGTCCATCTTTGAACTGCTACTGTTTCCCAAACTTTTATTTTCTTACCCTTCTTCAGGTTCTACACTGCAGTGGTGAAGGTAGAATGTGCCCTTCTCTAGAAACCATCACGTTTATGCCAGTCAGTGATGCAGGGAAAGGGTCACCAAAGAGTGACATTAGATATAGAACACAACTTGCGCAGCTGCTGACCACTTTACTTCTAGACTTGTTCTTAGTCTATGAAGGTCCAACAAAAAAATTCCAATGTTTATGGGAGTTTATACATGCACCCCGTGGAGAGAGGGCATCAGGGTATTGCCCTAGGACATGTTCTGATGTAAGCAGTTCTTAAATGTTGCCACAGCTAGGAAAATGAGTTTTTCAAATACCATAGCTAAAGAGGCAAATAAAAATTCAAGAGAGATGAACCACTAAATATTTGGCATCCCTTCCTATAAGAGACTGTAAGATAGCATACTCACTAGGGATGAGTGAACTCACTTTGCCTAATTCAATCAAATCAAGAATTTTAAGTTTGAAAGTTACTGTAGCTTGGAAAATGTAAATTCCACTTTCCATGAAAAACAAAGAAGAATGGAAAGTTGTCACAAACAATGCCAGACACATAGCCAAGTCGCCAGAAGTCTTAAAAATGCTACTTTTCCTTTGTCAAGGGTAGACTGAGTTTATTTTCCTTCCCTAGAACCTTCATGGTTTTTCCAATGGCATTCAGCAGTAAATTCCTTAAAGTCAGGTGCAGTTTTAAGGCTGTAGGATTGTTTGTATCCACTTGTGTCAGCCTGGCTTTTTTGGTGAAGTAGAAACGGGGGCAACTTTCTATATATATATGCAACTTGTTACTTTCCCCAAACCTACCCCTTACTATCCCTACCTCTACTCCTACCCCTTACTATCTTCAATCTGTCCATATGCTACCACCAACCTAATGCTCCCAATCTACACTTTGTCCCACCCCACCCCACCCCACCAACAGAGCTTCAGGCACTGGCATGTGAAGGGGGAGAAAAAAAATGTACGTGCTAGAGAGATTGTAAGGATACCTTTCACTGCTCAGTGCTAGGGTTTGCTGTTTTTCCTGTATTACATGCTCCTAAAATACAAAGAGAAGTAATTTAAATACAGACATCGGGCAACATTTCATATACTGTATTGGCTTATGAAGGAATGTGACACTTTGTAGATCAAGGTATTTGGCAGAGCAGTTTTGGGGCACTTAATGGGACATTTTCTGAAAATAAGATTTTATTCCCACACCGTTTTGTTTAATACGTTCTCAGAATTTGGAATGCCAATAAATTGTTCTTTTCTACCTAAATGTTGCTTTTGTTCCTAGCCTGTGTTTTGGAGCACAAGCCAACATTGCTATTGTTTGTACACAAATACTGATATTAAAGCTCCACTTTTGGAATCGAGTTTGTTAATAACTTAATTCTCCCATTGCTCACTCGGTGGCAAAAGAGCAGAAAACATAGAGAAGGTCTTGCATAAATTAGCAGTTTAAAAAGAGCTCATGGCAATAGAATAGTGGAATCCATATGTCATTACCTACCTGATCCTTTTTAAATGGATTCAAAATTTGACCTAACCACCTTGTTATTTTTTTTGCAATGTCCTACAGCAAAGAAATGCATATGGTAGCAATATTTAATATTTTCAGCACGTTTTGCTTAATCCTGAAAAATGCATTATGAATTTGGAATAAAGGAGAAAAGCAACACTGGCACGCTGGGCTGCCTTTTTACCCTCTTCCGCCTTCTCTACCACAGAAAGATTTCCCGTTGAAAACAGTTCCCCACTGTTGCTATCACTGGTTCGGTGCTAGCAGACACCTGTGCCAGCTGTCACCAGGGTTCTGAGTATCTTGCAGCGGAGACCTATTCTAAGCAGAGTTAGGTGAGATGATGCTTAAAGCATCAATGGTTGCTGGAGCCCTCTGGAAGCTCTACCAATGGAGATAAACTGGGGGCAGCAGCAGCAAGACATTTTAACCAAAAATCCTAGTGTAGGCACATGTTCAGGAACCAGATCAGAGAGACGACCCAGTTGTCCCTTTTGGCGTTAAGCCCAATGACTCTAAGGGTATGTCTACACTGTACAGTAAACCCAGGTCTGCGGGTCTCAGGCTTGTGGACTTGGTGTTTCCAAGGCTGTGTTGAACATCCACACTGCACTGTAAATCTGGGCCTGATAGCTGGGCTAACCCATCCCTGTGGCACTTGGCAGACCTTCTGACTTCGGTCTGCACCCACAGTGCAAAACAATAGGGCTTGGATTTGGGCTCGGACCCATCCCCCTCACAGACTCCAAGGATTTTGGTCATGAGTGCTTGCTGACCTGAGTCAGACTAATCTGTGTGTAGACAGAACGGGGGAGGGCTCAAACCTGAGTCAGAGCCTGGGCTTAGCGTGCATTGTAGATGTATCCAAAGTTCCCTGACTCCTTTATGACTTCGCTATGCAGACTCTTACCATTCGTGAGAAGTTAAAGCCTGTAAGTCTCTAAAAGATAACAAACTCATGTTGGCTATTGCTCATGGTCCTATAAGCCAGCTGTGCCAAACTTGACTGCTTTTTCAATAGCATTACAAAATGAAAGAACAATAAGGTCACAGACACAACACATTCAGATTTTAGTAATGCACTTGATCAAGTGTATTACAAAATCTTGCTTGCCTGATCAAATCAAAGTTGCCAGGGATATAAGCACTATCATATGGATTCAAACAAAAGAGAACACCAGACAGAAGTGTTATGGCAAAAAGGTAATGAAATGAACTGTTTTGAATTACAATATACGAGACTGATATGAAACTCTCCTTACAAAGGATTCACCCTACAAAATCCTTCGCAAAAATATTTCCCAGTATCTGACATCAGCACAGCCATCGAGGGCTACTTCGATCAATTGGCTCATATGTGGATGGAGACTCTCAGACAATCCAGCTCTGGTAGACACTGGTCATAGTTTAACCTAGTTGAGGAGTTCCTCTGTTTTGCAGAGCAGATGGACAATACGGGTTAACATGTAGGCTCACCTGAACTAACCTGTGCCCTGTATGGAGAAAAATGGAACCCGGTGATAAGGCCAGGGGTGGCTGTAGGATGGGATTTTCCAAGTGAGAGCACAGGGCAGGGAGAGCTCAAGTAAATCTGGAGTCCCCTAGAGAAACTCAATTGGGCCTCCGAACCTCAAGAATCAATGTGCAAATCTTCCCTTCAAACCGCTCTTCCACATCACATGGGGAATGGAAGACCACAGGAGCTGATCCCATGAAGCATGTATGGGAACGGGGAGATTTATCCAGGGTTGCTGTGTGTGGATGGAGTTCGGGAAATAGTGGATGGGGGTTTCCAGGGACATGATAAAAAGAGTAAAGAGATAGCCTTATATCACAGGGGCCTCTAGTTGCTATTTCAGATTTCTCGGAGAAGGTTGCACTCCACATCACGTTACAGTACATCAATGCATGTCACACTCATATTTCAAAGGTCCCAGAGTAGTGTAGGCCCCCCAGCAGAGACTGCAGGTATAATAGTGTTGTCTGAACTGGTTCTGGTGCTGGGGGTATGCAGAACACAGTGGGCTGTAGGAGAAACACCCAGAATCTAGAAGGTACTGGATACTGCTGGGATTTTAGATGGGTTTTTTGGCAGGTGAAACTCCACATTCATCGTTTTGCTGATTTTGCTGCCTTTGTTTGACATCCAGGACTTGTGTGAATGCACTGGGCTGAAGGAAATACCCCAGGTCTTCACGTTGCTAATTTCCCTAACAAGAAAGAGACTTCAAATTCTTAAGGTCTACCACTGCTTGGTGAAGGGGCAATGGAAATTTATCAAAATGGGAGGTGGATTCCAGGGGGGCGCCACAGCATTTGGCTGTACATTCAGTCTTATTTAACATCTGCACTGATGATATGGAAAAGGGGCTTAGCAGTACCTTAATGAAATTCTCAGATTATTCAGTGCTAAACTGGGAAGAAACTGCAAATACCAGTGAGGACAGAAATACAAATTAGCATGTAAAGAGCTTTGAAGAATGGGCAGAAAGAGAGATTGAGCCTGGAAAGATGAAAGCAATTGCTTTACAGAAAGATACTCCAAATCAGAGATGCTCTATGGGGGAGAGAAACTTGGAAAGCAATAGTGCTGAGGAAGATTTCAAGTTGGGAACGGACAGCAAGTTACAAATTGGTTTGCAATCTGACATAATAGCCAAAAGGCCAATGCAATTTTGCATTGCATATTAATATGCATTGTAACATTGAAGGGAAGCCAATATACCTCCCTCAAACTTTGTCAAGACTCAAAGTTAAACAACTGAGTGAGGTCATTCAAAGAAAAGCCAAAATAGTGATTAGCAAGTAGGAAAAAGTAATTGTGTTACAAAGAAAGACTAAAAGAGCAAGTATAATTTGGTTACATGACTACTAAGAAGGGACATGGTAATATCTACCAATCCAAACCATCATGAATGGAATGAAATCGAGGGCAGTACAAAACAATATTACACTACAAAGTAATGGGATGGGGAAAAAAGATGCAAGCTGAACATCGTGAAGAACTTTTAGACAGTGAGACATTAGATTATGGAACAGTTTCTCAAGGCAAGCGTTGGAAGCCCCAAAGATAGACACATTTAAAACAAGACCAGACACCACACTGGATGGAGCTGGATGGTACACTCCCACACTAGCCCATGGGAGATGGCCTAATGATCTATGAGTGTCATTTCCATACCAATTTCTTTGCTATCTTTGCCTACCTGCCAACTGAGGATGAAGGGAGTACTTCATTATTAAGTTGTCCAGGTGGCTTATTACTCCAATGAATAACTTTAAGGAGAGATTTCCCAGGTTACAAAGTATAATATGTAATCTCCAGCTATATATGAAATAATTGCTAAAATGATGGTTCCAGGAAATAATATATTATCTAAATTAAGTGGCTCTATCGAATGGGCTTAGATAATCTCGCTTGTGAAATAATTTTATATGTATAAAGGAGATTAGTGGCAAGACTGGTAAATCATTTAAGAAAAAATGGTTCTACCTCTTGAGATGATTCTGTAAGCGACTGGATAGCAGAATATGGAGCTGGGACCTGCTGCCCCAGAGGCTGGGAAAGATCTGGTTGAAGCTGCAGAAAACCAGTAGGCTGAAGAGGCAGACAATGATCTATGGGCACTGTTGCACTAACTGCAGCAAGGTTGCCATGAAGTTGCGAAAGAGTTTCTGGCCCGAGGCAGGGAGGCAATATTTCAGGTTGCAACTGCAGAGGTGGTGGCATAACTATCGAAGGCTGCACTGGCATTACAGGCATCTGGGCTCCAATTTCCAAAGCATATTGAGGATGTCCAATAATCTGTTGTAATACAATAGAGACCTATTAAAAAACCCTCTATTCAGGGTACTCATGACTCATTCAAGTCCAGGTGTAAAAGCCATCTTTGCTAATGAATTAAACCTTCATAATCTTACAGTGAGAACATTTTTTTATGGGGCATGGAAAGAAGGGAGCCATAAAGAGTTGTTTTCAAAATAATCAGAGTTAAAATAAAATCAGAGTCTGGTACTTATATAAATTATGAAGGTACAACAAAGAGTCTGGTACTTGTATAAATTATGAAGGTACAACATGCATGCCTGAGGATTAATATACTACATGAATGCAGATTACTTTCCTAATGATATTTGCAGGGATCACGCAAAAACTAAGCTCGATCCTGCTCAGAATTTCAAAACTCTACTTATATCCCATTTCCTTGAATACTTGGCTCTATTTCCATAAGCCCACGGTGTGCATGTGGAGAAAAAGATGACAACACTTAACCAAGTAAACGATATTCAAGTGGAGTACAAGATGTATTCAAGTTGGCAGGGTCTGAAGACACTCGTCCTAGTTGAAGCAATCTCAGAACCCTTAGAAATTATCTTAGAGAACACCTAGAGGATGGGGGATGTGCCAGATGACTAGAGAAGGGCAGACATACTCCCAGTTTTTCACAAAGGGAACAAAGAGGACCTGGGGAATTATAGACCGGTCAGCCTAACTGCTGGAAAGATATTGGATCAAATTATTAACCAATCAGTTTGTAAGCATGTGGAGGGTAACTGGATAATAAGTAGTCAGCATGGACTTGTCAAAACCAAATCATGCCAGAGAAGCTAATTTCTTTCTTTGGCAGGGTTACTGGCTCAGCCCATGGAGGAAGCAGCAGATGTGACATATCTTGATTTTAGTAATGTTTTAGTCACAGTCCCACATAAGCAAACAAGGTAAATGTGGTCCAGAGGAAATTACTAGAAGGTGGGTGCACAACTAGTTGAAAGACCATACTCAAAGAGTAGGAATCAATGGTTCTCTGTCAAATTGGGAGGGCATATCTAGCAGTGCCCTGGAGGCGTCAATTCTTGGTCTGGTACTACTCAATATTTTCATTAATGCCTTGGATGACAGTGTGGAGAGTGTGCTTATAAAATTTGCAGATAACACCATGCTGGGAGGGGTTGCAAATACTTTGGAGGACAGGATTAGACTTCAAAACCATCTTAACATACTGGAGAATTGGTCTGCATTCAACAAGATTAAATTCAATAAAGACAAGTGCAAATTACTTCACTTAGGAAAAACTGAATGCACAACTACAAATGGGAAATAACTTATTAGGTTTAGAAGCGCTGAAGAGGATCTAGGGATTATAGTGGATCAAAAAGTGGACACGAGTCAGCAAAGGATGCAACTGGGAAAAAGGCTAACACTCTGGAGTGTATTAACAGGAGTATTGTATATAAAAAGACACAGGAGGTAACTGTCCCACTCTAATCAGCAATGGTCAGGCCTCAGCTGGAGAACTGTGTAAAGTTCTGGGCAACACACTTTAGGAAGGACGTGGAGAAATTGGAGAGAGTCCAGAGGAGAGCAACAAAAATGATAAAAGGTTTAGAAAACCTGACCTCTGAGGAAAGGTTAAAAAACTGGACATGTTTAGACTTGAGAAATGAAGACTGACGGGGGACCTGATAATGGTCTTCAAATATGTGAAGGACGGTCATAAAGAGGACTGTGATAAAACGGTTACCTACCTTTCCAGAACTCGTTCTTTGAAATGTATTGCACATGTCCATTCTACTACAGGTGTGTGTACCCTTGTTCATACTTGTCAGAGATTTTTCCCTCAGCAGCACCTGTTAGAGTAGCAAGAGCAACTCCTGGTGCCTCGAGCCATTGCATGCAGGTATAAAAGGCTACATGACCCCTGATGCCCTTCGGTTCCTTCCTACCAGAAAGGCTGCGATAGAGGGGAAGGAGGGCAGGTTGTGGAATGGACATAGGCAACACATCTTGAAGAAACAAGAGTTATGAAAAGGTAGGTAACTTTTTTCTTCGAGTAATTGCACGGATAAGTGAAGCACTCCAAACTGGATGTGGGCTCAGAGTCTACTTGAACAGTGCTTGTAAGACCATCCATCCAAATCTGGCATTTTCTCTAGATCAATGAGAGACTGACATAGTGGAAAGCAAATGAGGTAACTGGCCATCAGGTTACCACCCTACAAATGTCCAGTTTGGGTACGAGAGCCAGAAAGGCCGTGAAGTTGCCTGCAATCTGATTAAATGAGCCACCACTTTACATGGCATTGCAACATCAGCCAAGTGGTATAAATGAATACAGTCAGAAACCCAGGAAGCAATCATCTGGGTGGATACTGCATGGCCCTTTTTTCTGTTGCAAAACCGCAATGAAGAGTTGAGACAAAGACCTGCATGGCATAGTTCAATCCCGGTAAAAAGGCAAAGCTCTTCTAACATCTAGAGTATGGTGATTTTCTTCCCCTGTACTTTAATAAGGCTTTGGGAAGCAAGTCGGTAAATAAATTGTTTGATTAATGTGAAAATCAGAAACTGGACAGGAAATTTGGGTGAGATCATAGGAAAACCCTGTCCCTAAAGAACACTGTATAGGGAGGCTGACACCAAAGCCCAATCGCTCCCAGCCAAGGATAGAGCAACTAAAAAAGCCACCTTCATAGACAGGTGTAACACAGAACAAGTAACTTGCAGCTCACCAACAGCATATCTGTACCAAATAAATGGCTGATGACAGAAATTTAGATACAATATTGTAAGTTGGAGATACGATGGTACAGTAGATTGAAATGGGATATTTTGAATTTCAATCCACACGCCATTGTAAACATCTGTAACACAACACTGCCTTCTGCAACCTTCACTTTTAAAGTAACCCATTCTTAACAGATTTGATCCTTCCCATTATCTCCTGCTTGGGTCACGCTGTGTTAAACTTTATGTTGTCATATTATAAAGGTGACAAGGGTATTATTTGCAGACTCATTAGTAACTCATGAACCGCTTATCTTCTAAATGGTGCTAATATTAGAAGCCCTATTTTATGCTTTGCTGGTTTTAACAAAAAGGAACTGCAGCTGGTATTTACTTCTTTTTTGTAGCTATTCTCCAAGCAGCATTCCGGAAGTATTCACCAGCAGACATTTCTCTTGAATTTAAAAGCACACTATTTATAAACAGTTCTACATCAGTAGAACTGGCCCAGTACATCCATATTCCCACATGCGTACATAGAGATGGGTCACACAGGATCATGCATGCACTGTATTATGGATATTAAAAGCAGTGGTATAGTATCCCTTCTATCGGACTGTTAGGGGCTGCTTTTTTCCATTGCAACTGAAATTAGGATGATCATCCTGTCTGTGTGGCCATTTTTTCTTCTAGCTGGGACAAGGAGAGAAGGAAGCGGGTGCTCAAGAAGTGCTCCTAAACCTTCCCTCTCCGAATCCATTAAACTATTATATATTTACTGCACACTGGGGCAAGACTTTGAGCGACAAGTTCAACAGCTTACTCCTCGTCCAACCAATAGCTACCTCATACTGCATTACTGGCTCAACATCCGTAAGCGCAAGTAAAACATCTGAAGTGCATGTCACAAAAACCCCACCTGCACGTTCATTGTGGAACAAGTTACCGGATCTACTGCTTTTAGTACTGACACAGTGCAATGTCAAAAAAGAGTTACCTGGTTACCAACCCCAGATGCAGACACAGTCTGATCTGAAGGATGAATAATGCTTGGCTGCAGTGATGGAGGAAGTGAAACTGCTCGCATGTCCTGAGTGTGATGGGGAGAGGGAGCTTCACTCCGAATGATCTGCTGGAAGGAAGGCGGGTACATCTGTTGCTGGGAGAGCTGGGATATTGTGGGATGTGTTGGCAAAGCAGACACTCCCGGTGGAGCCACAGCAAGTAATGGTATTGTAGCAGCCGATATATTTGGCACTATTGTTTGACAGGGCAAGACCAAAGGAGCCACAGAAGTATGCGGAAGGTTGGTTGCTGGCATGGGTAGGGCAGGGGGATTGGGTGCCAGAGACAGAGCAGGATTCATGGGAACGCTTGGTATAATCAGAGCTGGAGTAAAATACTGAGAAGCTGCAGGTATGGGGGGCGCACTGGCAGCCGGTAAATCAGAGAGGCTTGCAGGAAGGTTGTCAAGTCCTGCCAGAGGAGCAACTGCAGGAATGACAGGAAGTTGAGGAATCTGAAAAAAATATATCACATAAATTGCAAATGTTTTAACTGATGGTACAAATTAGTTTAATCTGCCATCTAACTATTAACTTACTGGTGCCATGCTAATTATGTCTATTTATTACTCACTTCCTTCCATTTCCAGGGGTTTGCAAACAGCAACACTTTGATAAATTGGTTTATTGAACACAAAAGGAGAATTTAAATGTTTTTGGCCATTTTTAAATCTGAAGAACTGACAATTGTTTCCAAAACTAGTTAGCAGCCATATAGCAATCTGATAAGAAATAATAATCATTACTGTGATTTTGAAACAAATTAAAAATCAGACTAGGCAGAGACTTCAAAAAATAACCACTGCGCATGCAAAATTAGTTGCAACAATTTTAAAAATTCATACCGCAAATGGGCAGGATAGAAAAATGTGTGGGAACAGTTTTTAAACACACAAACTCCCAATGACATGATAGACCATAACTACCCTGCCTTGCCAGTCTGCAGTTTAACATTTCCCTCGAACATTTTAAGTTCCTGTAATTTCAGTTTCCTTTTTAATACATGCACATAAGAATTGCAGGATAAGTTTTCCTGAAGTCAGTGGCAGTGCTTGACTGTAAAAGTAGTCACAATACACTTGTTTTCTAAAGAACAGTTTATTTTGTATAAAAATCCAAAAGAAAAAAAGTGTAAAAACTGGATACTTCAGTAATTTTATAGATAGTCAGGCTAAAATAATGTACCAGATTAACAAGTAGCAAGATACTGCATTTAAATCATTAGAAATTCTTTACAGTAAATGCGCTTTTAATCTTCATAGGAAATGTAGGCAGATACTTTGCTTTTGGAAGTGAAAGGATTTTATTTTTTCTGTTAGCCAATTTTTTAGAAGCAGATGTTGAGAATTTTCTTCACCGACTCCCACTGTCTGCTTTGGTAAAGATATCAGAAAAGGAACACATCACAGAAGCATCTTGCTTTTCCCTTTTGTTTCAGTGGCTTCACATCTTAAAAACCCTCACCAGCCAATCTACTGAATGGTACCAGTATGAGCTTTACCACTACAGGCCAAAGAAAAGGTTCCATCACTGCTATTGCTAATGGAAAGGGGACCAGAGATCTAGGAAGGGAGATGGATGTGGGAGGGTGGAAGGTGAAGATAAGAGCTGAGGAACATAAAAGTGGGCAACTGCTCATGCTGTTAAGCCTGGGATGGGAAAGAGGGTACATCATGACAGGAAAAAAAATGCAGAAATTACAGTTATTGCAATTTAGTGACTAGCATTAACAGGATTAATTAGGCAAAACCCAGGATTATTCAAATAGGATGGGGGGGGTCACCAAACAAACACTAATGAAAAAAATTCTGGAGAGCATATAAAGTTACATTCTTACGAACTAAATTAAACTGATGTGCATTCCCAGTAGTCAGGTGAAAACTTCAGTGCACATACATTGATCACTGGCTAGAAAACTTTACGGGAATGGACGAGCCTTTAAAATGATTAAAACACCACTGAGTTCTCAAAACACTTTACCTTGGAGGCTGGGACATGAGGAAGTTGCTGCACACTGGAAATCTGCAGTGGTTGTAGCTGTGTACTGGTCGCTGCCACCTGAGAATTCTGGGTTTGATACTGGGGCAGCAGATGGGCGGCAGGCTGCAATGGACAAACTGGCTGGCTGGCTAGAACTTGCTGCAGAGGAGCTGGCATGGATTGTTGCTAGAGAATAAAAAACTGCACATTAAGAAAGAATCGGTTCACTGGACAACTGTCTGCTTGTCTTTCCAATTAAAGCTCATGCTCAAAACCGAACTGTCACTCATACTGAGCAGCACTGGTTAAAAAGACTGATGCTCCCAGTTTAAACATTGTGCAAAAGCCTAGATTTAAGTCTTATTTAAATAAAACATACATTACCACAAAAGGCAGATTCTAGCTGGTTGGAAAGGTTACTTTTAATGAATCATGCAGGCTCTTTAAAACTTGGAAAAGGACAAAACCCCCGATGTTTTCTAGCCAGCCCTGCAAAATCTCCCAGCTATGGACCTCAAAGATTCCTACACAGAGAGCAAACCAGGGCAATGCTGTCATTCAAAAATTGACTCTACAGTAAAGCCTAGACATTTAAACGTTCTGCAAATTTGTAATGCATCTCTCTGGCTGATCAAGGAACCCACCATTCTTATTGCAATAAACCTCCAAAAACCAGATTTGAAGAGTACTTTCCTTCCTCCTCTTCCTCCCGCCGATTTGAATGTGTGCGAACGCTAGGGAACTTGCAGCAAAAGAAACTCATGTCTGACACAGCCCACCCTGTAACTCCTTAATAAGTGAAAAGAAACTACAAAGCAGAGACAACCCCCCAACACCCCAGGTTTAAGATTTTTGTGATGTATAGATGATTCAAAATACTGAAAAAGTTGTTTTTTTTAAAAAAAATATTAAAACTTTGTTTGAAAAATTGACAAAAGATCCTTCCAATCTTCCCAGAATTGAACGGTGCTATCAAATGAGTATGTGACTAGAGCTGGCTCTGTCCCTGTCTCCAAATGAAGGGAATGTGATTAAAAGTGAATATTCAGCATCCCTTCTCTGTCCGTCAGGAGGTGAGATAGCAAAAAGCTCACAAAAAAAAAATCCACATATCGCATTCTCCATTAACCTTGCCAAGAGGGGAAAGTAAAGACCTGACTTCTAAGCAGAACCTTAAAAGAGACCCTTTGAGAATATTTTAAACAATCATTAAAGGGCAAAACAAAGATTTTTATTAATTTTTGTGATCCACCTTTAAACCTGAAGGGAAGCTTTTACCAAGTGACAACATGGTTTTATTAATGACCTCAACTCTGGCCTGCCAGGATCACACTCTAGAGTTGATAGTTTAGTTGTTGTGACAACAGTTTTAGGAATTTCCTCTGGATAGAGGAAATAGAAAATTATACCGTCTTCTCATATGAAACGCCTCTCACCCGTTTTTTTAAGCTTACACTACAGCGTATAAGACAAGTGACAGTGTCTAAATCAGAACCTAGTTTTATAAACATTCACAATATAAGGCAATAATTTAACAGCAAAGTATGACTCGATGTTGGGCCTCTCAGTTTAGCTGAACTCTGCCCAATTACTTTAATTAAGCTTTACCTGAGTACCATTTTGTTCCATTGAGAGCGGGTGGTGAGCAGACTGGCATAGATCTAACATTACTGCACCCATCCCAGTAAGCGATTTTAGATCTCTCAGGTGGTTCTATCTATAATGACAGTCCTGGAAACCAAGCTCTAGGTTCACAGGCACAGGGGAGGCACTGTTACGCGGCCTGCCATACTACCAAAAATCTGATTAGGAGATAACTGGACCATGGCTGACTTAACAAGCACATTTTCACCTCTAACGATCTATCCTGCTTCAGGTGTCTCAGTGAATGTTGGATGTAATTACAGAAGTAATATGCCTGATGTTAAAACCACACAGATAAACATGAATGAATAATGAAAGGTAAACATTTCTTTTAATCTTCGCTGCTTCTGAGGAAAGCCAGCTTCACAGTGTTTTGATCTTGTATGTTTTCAGTGACAGAATGCTACAACAAGAACTCTTATTCCCTATTTTAAATATATAAACACAAGAACGGGGATGAAATGGATTAAGGTATCAATGGGGCTTGCTCATCTTGAAACAATTAAGACTGAAGCAGTTTGGTGGTTTCCAAACACAATGACCTGTGAACAGATGTGTATTGGGCTACTTGCATCTAGTACCTCAGGTTATTCAGCAAGTAACAAGACATTACATTGATACGAGAAAGATTCCTGTCACGAGGCTGAGATAACCTCCTGAAGCTTCCATTTTCAATTCCATTTATATACTTCAAAATACCCATGGCTTGGGTGCGGCCTGAGGAGAACCGAACTCAGCCGCGTTCTAATCCTCTTGCTATAAACAATCACCTTCTTAAAACTATCTACAAAGCCAATAATAAAATTTTAAAAGATCGAAGAGATGCAAAACTCAACTAGGGGAAATGTACTCTGGATACACCATGCGTGAATCATCTTTTCACCAGCTCACACAACACCTCGGGACTCTCAGCCCAACCTCTTTCTGTACTCACAAACGCTTGCACGTGTGCACTCCCAGCAATGACACCCGCACATGCGGTCCACATGCTTTGCACATGAAGGTGCACTATTCTCCGCACTAGTTTCTTGGGCCCTGCAATATGAGTGTGCATAAAGGAAGTCCACTCTTTGAAAATGAGTGACAGCAGGGCAGCTGGGATTTGTTGGCAATTAACTTCATTTTGCTAAAATCCTCAGATTTAAAGCCAGTTTTATTTAGACAAAGGATTGTTTCTCTCCCCAATTTGACATGTTTCTGATCATGTACCGGTAGCATTTGTTTTGAAATGGACAAGATGAGTGAGATTTTCAACCTTGTCTAAATGACTCTGAAGCACAAATCATAGAATATTAGAGTTGGAAGGGACTCCAGGAGGTCATCTAGTCCAACCCCCTGCTCAAAGCAGGACTAACCTCAACTAAATAATCCCAGCTACGGCTTTGTCAAACCGCAGCTTAAAAATCCATTGGCTTTCAATGAGACTTGCTCTCACAAGTCACTTAGGTGCTTCTGAAAATCCCCCCCAAATAGCATTCTAACCCCAAACATGACAACACATTTAGCATTCATCTTGCTGGCAATTTAGGCCCTGATTTCAGCAAAGAACTTAAGCACATGTTTAACATGTAAAATATATATTTAACTGCTTTACTGAATTGCGGGCTTAAAGAACAAGTCTTGGGTGTCCTGTAATTCAATGTTCAGCCATTATTCACATACCTTATTATCTATTTCACAAATGAACTTGTTATAAGGCTATTGACAGAGTGAATCAGGATCAAGATACTTCACATAAGTGTTCCTATAATCGGTATATTGCAATTACATAATGCTAAATAGCCATTAAATCGCATCTTATGCCTGCGTGGTATGAAGGTCTAGTGTTCCTACAGTGAAAGCTACAAGCCAGCTTCATCATCTTCACAGGACACGGTTTAACTGAGTTAGGTTTCTGAATTTCAAAAATAAAACAGGTTTTTACAACTGTAGTTTTGACCTGGAATTGCATTCTTTGGGCCAAATTCATGCCTGAAGCAGTTCCATTTGAGCGAACAGACACTTCTCAGGCATGGATTTTGCCCTATACATCTCGAATGCATATTACCTAGTATGTTGTTCCCTAATATAATGTGCAAAGTGAGCTGCCAATGTATCTACATATGTTAAGAGAAGGAAATTGTGAGATTCATCAGAAATACAAAGATTGACTATATTTTAGCCCCATGCTCTATCTGTGACACTACTATTTCAAACAGCTGCCATGCCTCCCTGAGAGGAGGAGAAAGAGAGAAGGAAAATGACCGAGGAAGTGAAAAAAAGACCTTAATCCAGAACAGTTAAAGCAGCATTGGCACATGGAAAAAAATCTGCTAATTTTGACATGTCAGCAGAAAACCCATGAGGCCAATACACTAAGGTCTGCAATTGAAGTTTGTCCCAATTCTGTCCAAGAAGCAGTAACATTTCTGGCTGAGTAAGAGAACATGAGAATATTTTGCCCATTAGGAAAAAAGGATATGTGACAATACTTCAAGAAATCATGGGTTTTAAAACGCTAGATCAACTTATGCTTTTTCTATGAGACTGCTTTCAGAAAGAGGAGACTATTTCATGCCAACAACAAAATCTGAGCTATTCCAGCACTGAATATTACGAAGACTAAAGAGATTTTGAGATTCATCTTGATAGCTCTAAGTTCATGAAAAAAGTAAGCACCCATCTATGCCAGCTATGCTAGTGTTAGAAATAGGACATATTCTGACAACCTAAATGGTGTGAGGGAGATGGTGAGACACAAAGACATCTACTAGTGAGACAGTAAGTTCCTCTGCCCCCTGCACAGAGAGTGTAAACACTCATTGGCCCATTTAAATCATAGCCTGCGTTCACAGAAGCTGAGTTTTTGGTAGAATCGCAGAATCAGGACAGGTCTCTAGGACATTTGATTTGGCCCGAGGTACATACTGAGCTAGTACAGGATTCCTGTCCAAGCAATGAAGCATTTGTGACTTTCTCACCTTTCCAGCATTCAACAGATGCTTTGTAAATATGTTTACTATGCATGAAACTGCAGCAAATTATCTGAGCATCCTAGATGGACACTGGAGGATTCAGTGTTTTGGAGCTTGTCCAGAGAGCAGTGGCACCCAACCTTATTACACAGAAGGGCCACATAAACCTTAGCACAACCTTGTGTGAGCCAAACAGATTCTACATAGTTTAATAAGATTTTAAGTCACTGTGCTGATTTATATTTTAAGTTCAGCTTGTTTCATATTATTTAGATAGGTTGCTTCTATGTACAGTATTGTCTATTTATAGACTTGTGTAAACTAAATTGATGTAAACATGAGGACAAAATGCTAATAAGTTGATCATTAGTGTATTGTGTTGAAGCAGGCCACAGGCCTTATGAAATGCTCTAGTGGGCCGTATATGGCCCGTGGGCCTTAGGTTGGGCACCCCAGTTTAGAGAGTGCAAGATTCTCCCTTTAAAAAGTAAGTTACTTAGTGCATCAAGAACATACTATACTATACTTTTAAAAAAACATATATTATTCCTCAATTCAAAGTGGGCCTCTGGCCCTCTTACTCCTTTGGAAAAAGATGCTCTAAAATCCTCCTGAGGTTCTGAGCACAGTTTAGATTAGACAAAAGCTTCTTTCTCTGACATTAATTTATTAGCAAGTCATGGACATCTAAAGTGCTAACAATAAAATAAAACTAAGTTGTTCATTTACGTAGATTTTTAAAAAGTTACGCTTTGCTCAGACCTGCATCCCCCTATAGATACTAGAGCAGACATCAGCGCCTCAAGCAGGTTAGCACATGATAGAAGAGAAACAGTGAAACTGTACAACAGGATATGTCAGGGTCTCAAACTATGGGGCTAGGACTCACTGACCGAATCAAACTCTATTTATTTCCCTATCTATTTGCAGTCTTGAAAATGAAATACTGCAAACAGCTGCCTGGGTTTTCCTTCAGGTTTCCTGCATCCTTAATTCAGCTCCAGTTCAACTCTCCCACAGCGAGACACTGAACTGAGTTTCCCCATCAGTGACCCTTCCTGACTACCAGGGGACTGTCTCTCCATCTATCCAACAACCCTTCTGCTAGTGCCCAGCCATCCCAGAGTTGCCTGGGAAGGGAGAATAAGGGAAGATGGATTCCAACCATCTGACAAATACCTCAGGGTCTCCTGGTAGGGAGGTGAAGAGGATGAGGCCTCTATGCCAGGCACCTGGGAACAAGCTCACCTACCTCAATGAACTATATTAACAGAAAAGCTGTTACAACTGCATATGTTTTCTACAGTATTTCCTTAATGTGAATAGTATTTCTAGCACACATGAAAGTGGGGCTCAGGATCAACCGCTCTGAGCAAGATGGGGTTACAGTGGTCAAAAAGTTGAGAGCCACTAGCATCAAGGAAGAGTAATCAGCTTTTCTATGTAACAAGCCAACTACTCTGTGATTTGAGCAGATATTAAACTGGGATTCTCTCCACTACCGTGGATAAAAGGTTTATGTCAAAGTTCTGTCTACTCTGAAAAGCATCTAACCACTAAATGTCACTGATGAGCCAGGGAAAGAGAGTGGAAACATTAAGGTATTCATGAATTTAATTTCTTTCTGAATACTAAGACTTGTATTCAAAAGCAGGGTTTCAGAACTAACTATTGTATTTAAATGGTGGTTTAATGGGTTCTCAGTACAGTAGTTCTATTCAAAAAGCAGACCTGACCTCTCAGCAGTCCTCAAACTGACCTTGGACAGTGTTTTTGCTAGCAAAAAGATTATTTTCAAGAAAAGAAGGGGAAGAAATGGGGTCAGAGAGTTTAGCTCCTCACCTGTTGGCTGGCTAACATAGGCTGAGATTGCCCCATCTGCAATGAAGCAACTGTGGTTGGCTGTATGACTGGGAATGTCATTGCTGGCTCTTGGTAATGTTGCGGTCGCTGAGAGATAACAGGAGGTGGAGCCTGAACCACAGTTAGTCCAGGCTGGAGGAATGGAAAATAAATTGTTTTAGAACAAAACACCAATAAAAGATTGTCTACAACTCATTTTTAATAAAATGCTTGCCACGAAGTATTTAATTCAAAACAAGAGAAGAGAAATAAAAAAACATAAGCAAAGAAAGGTAAAATTTACTGTAATCTTTAAAAAAAAAAATCCAGGAAAAGGCAGCTTTCCAAGGGGAGATAAGAAAACCAAACTATTGTATTTCTTTTTATTGGAAATGGGTCGCAACCCAGATAAGCTCTTTCTTCTGCCACTGAAAACTTGTGCGCTCTCTCACTTAAAAAAAACCCAACAACTAGCTAGGTCAACTCCAGTTTATATCTTAAAAACAACAAACAACTTTTATTGCCAGACAATTTACTTAAACCGGAGGCCATGAGACTGATATAGGATTTTTTTTTAAAAAAAGACAGACAATGGAAGTAAAATAAAATAAAGTTTTTAATACAGAGAGTCTTTGAAACTCCTAATGTATATTAAACAAAGAGGCAATAGACTTAAAACCCTATTTGCTGCAAACCAATTACACCTCTTCCTGCATGATGCTATGCTACTAAATACAGTGCTGTGGTAATTTCCTACTTAAATACATCAGGAAGTATTCACTGCTTAAAACTCAAGTCTTCTCCTTAAGCTTGTTTATACCTATAACAGATGCAAATCCAGTCAAAAATTAAGTTGATGTGAAACATCTATGAAAAACTACTGCTTATGACAAAAACAGAACTAAATGAAATACCTTCTGCTGTTTTACCCTTCAGAACCCCCAATAAAGAAAAACTGATCACACAAGTCCAGTTACTAAGACCACATCAATGAAATCAATAAGAAGAGTGGGTCTGCTCGAAGGCACTACACTTCACTGTTCAATTTAATAAGTCTTCTGCAGAAGAAGTATTGCTACACTCAGTCAAAGCTGTTATTTCTTCATGTGAAAAATACACGAGAAAGGATTAAACCAACAACACTATATTCATAAGACAGGTGGTTTCAACAGCTGATGGAGCTTATTACAGAGGCCAAAGATTATTCCCCGCCTCCCTCCCCAAGTTAAACAGAACCACGATTCAAGCCATTCACAGGACCATTCAAACTAAATACACTTTATATTCTATTGCAGGCATTTTGGAAAATAAGGGAGAAACAGGGTAAGTGTGACATTTCTGAAGCATCTGGGTAATTTTGGATCAAATAGGAGACTCTTGTCATTCTTGGATTTGGTTTTTCTTCTTCTAAACCAACTAGGGATGAAATGAGGGATTCAACCTACCACAACACTGGTGGTGTTTTTACTAGCTAGGTTGCTTCCACTGCTCTGCAGAGCTGAAGTCATCAGATTGTTCTTTTCGGTTGGTGATGCTTTGCCAGCACAAACTTTATGGCAGGGTGGAGGTAGTCCAGGCATGTTGGCTTCCCCATAACTGATAGACTCGGAATGCAGGACCTTTTCTGTTTCTCTGGCAATTCTCATCGGAGTAGAACAGGACTTTTGACTAATTATGTGCTGCA
Source organism: Mesoclemmys tuberculata (assembly GCA_007922155.1). Taxonomy (NCBI): domain Eukaryota; kingdom Metazoa; phylum Chordata; order Testudines; family Chelidae; genus Mesoclemmys; species Mesoclemmys tuberculata. Next base: position 17,788,233 of record ML677084.1, read on the forward strand.
AAGATTCATGTAATAAAGGCAGGTCTAAACTTCTGCCAGAAGGCCTGCTCGCTTGAGGAAATGGTAGAGACACTGAGCTTTTTTCTAGTTTGTTACAGAGGCAGTGAGGTGTATTTGTAGCACGCTTAAGGGGCACTGACGTTTTTGGATCTTCTCCAGAATGAAGCAGATGGGCTAAGCATGCCTGACAACTGTGTTTAATGATCATTAACTCAGTGGTATTTGCAGAGATCTCTAATGCCACTAACTGAAATTCACTTGCTTCCTCTTCTCTATTAGGTGCGATTTTTATGTTTTCCTCTATTGGTTCTGTTGGAAGAGAGGACGTAACATTTGGAGTTAAAGCCACTACTGAATCGCTATGGCGACGATAATTGCTCTGAGTGCTGTGAATCATGGGTAACAAGTATTGACTAACACAGGAGCAGTGTGCCACTGGAATTTCTGAAGGACACACTAGGCCTATATTGATTCTTTCATCGGAGAGATCTGAAGGTTTATGTTCGATTGCACACAACCGTTCTTGCAGTGATGAATCCATTAATTCTTGCTGGCCAAGGTCATCATAACATGAACACAAGAGTAAGTGTGAATATCTGTTTGGGTTACCAGTGTTAGATTTTGGAGCCTCAATAACAGAAGTGCTTCTTCGCCTCTGTGCAACATTAAATCTACGCAAAGAGCTAGAAAGGCCTTCAATGGATGCTTGAGCTTTAGCACAACAGGAAGAAACATTGGACCCCAGAGGCTCTTGAACAAATGAAGGTACAATAATATGTGGCTATATTAAGAGCAAACAAAAAACAAAAACAAAAAATAATTCTCAAAACAAACATGCTCACGAGGTTAAGTCTAATCATGGCAAAGCTACTAAAAACAACTCAGTGAAATGAAAGGAAGACAGATGCTCACTTTATGATGTTTAAATTAAAGTACTATAGCAAGCAGCAAACCATTTCTTTGAGCACAGGAAGTACAATTCTAAATGTCCTATCTTCTGATAGCATTTCACATTTTTAGGTGAAAGTATGAATACGTGTATGAAATGACTCGGTACTGGTAGAAATGGAGAGAGAAGAAAAAGGGCAATCCACAAGATCTACACACACACTGAAGGCAGAATATAAGGCGAGTCATTAAACATGGTCTGGTATATTAAATATCGTTAAAAAAAATTACACTTACTACAGAAGGCTGCTGGTAGTGCCCCAGCTGCTGAAGGCTTTGGGGCAAAGCCTGGCTCTCACTTAGAGGTGGACTGTAAACCCGTTGAATAGCAGGAGGTATCGAATCAGGCAGAGATGAGTAGATGACGCTTTGCTGGCTGCTCTGGGAGTCTGAATAAACTGTGGACCCCTGACCGCTGTCAAACGTGCTGTCAGCTGAAAGAGCAATTTTTGTATGAAGAGCTTAGCAAATCAAACAAAATGTTCAAGTAATGACTTAACAGGGAGGTCTATGTGGAGTTTATGCAACTGGCATTTTTATGAGCCTAGCCATTTCCACCACATAAATAAGTTCTACAGCACACATATAGAACACACCATTTTCTATGGACAGTTCATCTCTCCTCCCTTAAGCCAGAAACAAAGACCGTCTCCTATGGATTTTGTACAGAGCGAGGCATATCAATATTGCCTTTAGAGGACCCAATGTCGATGAGAATTGCAGATGTTCTATGGATTTTATAGCATGAAAGAATAGCAAGCTGATTGTGACTTCAGTGAGAGATGAGGGATCTCAGCCACTGGCAGGAGGAATTCCTTTGGAGATATAGTGGTTTTAATGGGTATTTAACTCCCTTTTGATTAGTGGGTGTTGCACATTTCCGTTTCAAATAGGTTATGAAATGTTACATTGTTTACGATGCATTAGCCAATATAAAATCAACTTCGCTGTGTAGTACCACCTTAGTTGAGGAGTACTGACAAAGCAAGAAAAATTAGGGGGAAATGTCCAATGGAGAAACTGTAGGAAAACAAATAATGACTTTTTGACTGCTGTATATTAATTGATGCAAGACAGTAAGTAAAACAGCACTATTTAGGCATACCTAAATCATTAAGTTGATTTTGACTTGCCCTGCAATTTTAGACATTGCTTGCCACTGAAGCACAGTAAAACTACACAAGAACAGCTCCATTGAAGTTACAACTGAATTCTAAGCAATTTTAATACATCCTGCTCTTTCCTGGTTTTATTAGTACAAACAGAAAGCCTTAACGTACCTGGACTCAACACCAATATAACTGGATGAAATAAAACTGCTTTATATAAGCAGCCATCTTGATCCAAGTTTTTAATGATTAGGAGCACAATTCATCACTTTGTCAGTGCTCATCATACAGAGAGTTAAGCCTAACTAATCTGAAATATTGCACAACTATGGGAACTGCGCAAGAGCGACATCTTTGTCAAATGGAAATAAGGCTTATAAGGGTTTTGTTAAATATTAAAGGCTTGAAAAAAGGACCTTTTCAAGTTTACTGGAGCCTGTAAAATATATCTGCATAGTTAACTAGCTTCTTTTTCTATAGCTGTGTTTTTATACTTGAAATAACCAAGGCAGTGGTCACATCATATATGGAGTTAAAATACTTTATTGCAACAGGGAGGAGTTAAAAACCTGGACCAAAAGTGGACAGTAGCAGACATGAACCAGAATTGTTAAAAGGGTTTTAAATTAAAGGAGTATGATTTTACCATATCTTCCCCATCCCTCCACCTCCTGCACAGGGCTTGCTTTATATGGGTCTGAATAAAAAGGGACCCAGATGCGAACCCTGCTCAGTTTTCAGAAACTACCCTCCCAATTATGTTTTGAGAAAACTAAATCTCACCTCTGATTTATCTCATTGCCTGTGAAAAATCAGATGCTGCCTATAACAACACTGTAGCTGTTTTTAATAGAATAGAGAGTTTCATCTCATTACACCATGTTGTACGCAGATACTAAATTATTTATATCATCTCTGCTTCCTCTCTCTGAATATCACATGAACAGATAGAAAAGTGATTTATAGGGCTTTTAGACTCAATAGCACTAAACAAGCATTCAAATACATAGGATATGGAATTGCCAAAGTACAGCAAGAAATAAATTACAAGTAGGGACCAGGAAGCAAATTGAGTATTTAACATATATATTTACGCCCAGTAAATTGCCAGTTCATATTGGCAACAAGGTCACAGAAAGGTGCAATTAATCTCACTGAGCTATTATTTTTAACTATCTTAGTGTCTTTTATAAAAGGTACCTCAAAGAAGTGAGTTTATCTCAGTTAAGTATGTAGTCAGAAAAAAATGTAAGATCAGACCAAATCATCATCTTTTAAGCTTCTGCAAAATTTTGAAAATCCTGTAACAGTCAGACAATTTTATACCTTATGAAAGTTTGCCGTCTTGTGCAGAGCTTGTTGAATTATTATGTTCAATACTTCAAAAGTTAACTCAAATACAATGCATGAAATATAAAATGGGTAAGGATTTTGTATGTTTATAACATACTTGAATTAAAGAGTAAGCAGTCTCTGAACTGGCTAGAACAGGAGCTGCCCCAAACTTATTCAGAGCTTCCAGTCTAAAATATTTTGCAATATCAACCTGACCAGATGTCAGCAAGGGAGCCTCGGTGTGCCTCTCAAGGCAAGTTATTAGAAGAGTCAACAACGGAGATTGTAGATCATTCAGGAAAAGAGTTGAGTTAGCCATTTTAATTCTGTATGAAAAAAGGTTGCAAGTGAAGGAAACCTGTCATCACAGAGCAACACAGGAAGTCAAGAATTCTTTGGATGGGCTTTAAATGAGCTTCACAACTTAACTGCATCATGAAGAACCTGGCATAGATCGTCAGGCATTTTCTTAGTAGCAAGAATTTGTCCGAGTATGAAATGTTCTGAAGTTCTGGATGACGTCAGAACAGGCTACCTGACATGCTTTCAAGTCACGTGATGTACAACCATACATCATATGCTTGCTGTCATTCCGTATTTTCCTTTGAGCCATCATTTGGACACATTTAACACTTTCCTTTCTACAACAATCATCTCAGGGCAGAAGTGAACTGCAAAGCCTCAAAGATGTGGGCAATACTGTCATGAGAGGCTCAAGTAGTGGCTTCATGGCATAGTATATACAATCAACAACTAACATCTTGAGAGCGCATATTCAATGACTTTTTGTCATGATGTTTTGCATGGATCTCTTCATTTTATGAGGTACATCATTTAAAAAAAAAAAGTGTGTGCTGTTTTGAATGAAGTTGAATTCAGGCATGTACCATGGTACAGATTCAATGCTTTTTTGTTAACAGAATCCCTAGCAGCCTGATGCACATGCTCATGTTCTGCAGTAGTCTATAATAAGCTACTGTATGGGTTCCTCAGGTTACAACAATGTGGTGGCCATCAAAGAACAAATAATCTATTTTTATATCTTGTAGCTGTACTGAACCTCCCCCCCACATTCCACTTTCTTCATATTTTCTGCATGATCTCCTGCAACACCCTGGATATCCTAAGCAACCCAGAGTTTGGGAAATCCTGAACTAGAAAAGCGCAGAAGGGATATAGACAATGACTACATCTCTGCTAAAGTTAAAGTATATATCAAAGAAGAGGGTTCAACAAAGATAAGAGAATCCTCCTGTTACGCAGTAAGAATGATTTGCCATTATAGCTGAACTGTACTATGCTTTTGTTGATAAAAATACTGCAACTATTGAATCTTCCTGGTTTTATGTTTTTTCCCTTATGGATAACCATGGAAGTAGCTACTGAACTAGACAAAAATTCAGTATAATGGGAAAGATGTAGAGACTACAAGAAGTTTGCTTTGGACAAGTGTATGTTAGGAAGTAAGAAGTTTCATAATGGATACATTCTCCATTTTCAGAAAATATAACAAAAAGCAAAAAGACAGCAAACTTGCATACTTTATTTTATCCTGGTGCTCTCACAAAGTGACACTTGTAGGGCTGCAAGAATAGCTAGCTCACCTCACAACATGGTACCAGCCAACCCCACTCATCTCTGTAGCAGGGCAAGGGACTAGCTAAAACCAGAGGACCTCAGTGGAACATTTAATTGCCTCTTCTTAAAAACCAGCCATGAAAGGGCAACTTCCACTTGCTCCCTTTTTAAGAACAAGTGTCATTTCCTCCAACACACGTTCATACCACCATGTCATGTACACCGAACAGAGAGACCATCTAGTGTCTTCACGTTTGTTCTGAAATTCTAAATTTTACAGTTAATTTTAAAAGTGGTACTGAAGAGCAGATCAGGTTGAGTTTATCATGCCACAGAGAAAGGGTCACATTGAAACTATTCTGAAAATACATTATTTTTGGATTCACATCTAACAGGGAATGCGGCTAGACAGCATTCAGATATTCTTTTCCATAACAGAAGCATAGGTTTCTTTTTGCAGACCTTATACAAACTTACACGAATTACTGTAAGAATTCTCTTTTTGAACATTCTAGTAATTCCACCTTTAGGAACTAGTGCCCCTTGTCAACGTCAAAGAATATATAATAGCTCAAACTCTGATTTTGTTGGGATTTCTAAAAATTAAAAAGGAAAACAAAATACACCCAACCTGGCCCCATCTCTAAAACAACACTAATTTCCTTCTTGTGAATCAATATGGCAAGCTGTAGGTTTTATTTTTAAAATTGGATTTTTTAAAATTTATTTTAAAGGCGGTTAAAAGTACTTTCAATTTTCTTGCTATTTTATTTACTAAAATATTATAATACCATCAACTTTCTTATGTTTACTCACCCTACAGCTGTAATGTTAGTCAATGAGTGATAGATAGCGTAGGTTCCGTAGAAGTTCTCGCTCTTGAATTTAGAATACCTCTAGCATTTAGAGTTTAGTCTTTACCTCTAGTGGGCAAAACTATAGGCAACACTCCAAATGTTTAGTTCAGAGCACTGACGTTTGTGGATTTCATCCATTTTATGCAAGGATAATCATAACTGCTCACACAAGAAGTTACGCAAACACGAGACTTACATGCAACAGATGTGACGCTGGTGGGGAGATTATGCTGAATTAGATGCTGGTCAACTTCTGGCTCTTCTAACTCTGACTGGGTTTGTTGACCAGTATGGGAAAAGTATGTAACTTGAATTTGTTGTCCCTGTGGCACCTTCAATTTATCCAGACATTCAGAAACTTGACGATCCTCTGATTGTATTATAGGCCAAATTCTCTCTCTTCTCCACTGTATTAATGCTACTCTATCACGTATTGACTTTGCAACTATCTTGACATCACTTTCATGAAAAAATCCAGAGTCAACCTGCAGGAAAAACATAAACTTATCATAGGCATGCACATGTGCATTTTAATCTGCATCTCTTCATAGCAAAGAAAGGACGGGTTTGAAATAACATGAACTGTGGCATTTGTTCCTCACAGAATCAGGAATTCAATACAGCTTTGAGTTAAACTTCTAGCACTGAAACATTTAAGAGTAATAACTGCTCTACCTGTACTTCTAGGAAGGTCCTAGTACCGTTATAAGAACTTTCTGAGTACACTTCACAGAAGCAGGGGCACTTATCTTCAGAAAGGCACTCTGGACACATTCCTTTTCCCTCCCACCCAGCCACAAGACTGTTTGGCAGTTTAATATTTTGCCAGTTTTCTTTTGTTTTTTAAAAGGCACAAAGCAGCATAAAGGATAGCTGCAGACAGGCTCTGTGTACAGTTAGGCAGTTGAAGACATTCTGATGGACTCCCAACCCATAAATTGTATTGACATCCCTGGACTGGGGACATAGAAAGTGTTACTTGTAAAAACCTTAGGGTGAATATAGGAGCTTTGGGGGAGCTAATTAACTAAGTCTCAAGTGATGAGTCATGTAAGTTTGCAAGCCTTATATGGCAAACAGTAAGGTCGATTCTTCTATTCAAGTCCAGACGGGAAGAGAACTGAAAATCTGTCATGTTAACAAGTTCTAAAATTATGTTCATTCCTACTTCACACTTTCATTTCTAAAGAATGTTAAAGTTCTGATAAAGACACGACTTCTTTCAATATCGCTGTTTGTGAAATGCTGTCAGCCCACTTGTGTAATATGTCTTATTTCAGGTCTCTCTTCTTTAAATGGATGGATACTTTGTTACTTAACTTTATGAGTTTTGAAACCTCATAACTACCATCACATTTCTTATGTCCAACTCAGTTGTATGTCATTTATAATAAAACATATTATTTTAATACTGTCTGAAAGAGGACAAGATATTATAGCAATTTGGTGTGATCCTTTTTGGTAACTCTGCCAAAACAAAACAAAACCCCCTTCTCTAAAAAGAAATTTAGTAGGTATAGTCCAGTTAAGTTGCACAACTTTAAATGTCGGTAATTTTCACAAAATTTTAATATATGGTTATAAGAACATGGTAGCTCTCATCCAGCAAATTTTAATAAGGTCAGTTGTGTCCCAACATATTGCTTGAGACATTACATATTAGTTCCATGTCAGAGTTAGGAAAATAGAGCAGGCCAACTTTCTTCCTTAAATGTATTTTGGAATGCTAGGTTATGGATATAAGTGAAAGCTAAGCAAAAATTACACTATCAAAATGGTTGCTTTCTCAACAGAACAGGAGTGATGGTGATACTGTCACTGAAGTGCCCCCCCTTTGAAAATATTCCAGGCTGTGACGCCTCGCCCCCACTCCTCACTCTTGATACCAGACATAGTTTTTGTGGGCATCAATGAAGAGCCATAGAGAGCTAAGTAACCACCCAATGCCACCTTTACTTCTGTGCTGCTGCTGGCACTGCCTTCAGAGTTGGGAACCTGGCTAGCAGTCACCACTCTCCAGCCGCCCAGCTCTGAAGACAAGGAAAAAGGATCAACAAAGACCACAAAAGAGGTCATGTCAGGGGAAACCCAGGCCTATGGTAACCCTAAAAATTATTGGGATCTCATAACCCCTCACACTAGCTTGTGACTCCCTTTTGGGCTAAGCCCCCCAGTTTGAGAAACACTGCATTAAAGTATGGTACAGAATACCTAAAACATTACTCTAAGAATTACATAGTGACAATGGAAGATAAAACAGTTTTCTAAAACCGGAATAGATAACAGAAGAAGATATAAAAATTCATTACGTTAGACATATCTACTATTATTTAAAACAAAAAAACCCCAACCCTCTTCTGCCATTGCTCTTTATAGTATACTTTGAACCCAGCTACTTGGATAATTTTATCAGCTCACTGCCTCTTTACAGACTATTTTTCTTGTCTAAATACTTCCAAATTTTTCAATGCCAGCAGAGCTATTAAAAAAAAGTGTTTGTGAAAAGCTTCTTGGAGAAAGTTTTCCAAATTTTGGTCGCAACTTTGAACTCCAGTTGTAGTCTGAAGTTATCCTTGATTTAGGAAAGCCTCCAATCATCTCTGAAGACAAACAGACAGAGATGGATTACATTGTTTTCTTTTGTCTATTCCTGGGATTAAACAACATGCTTCATCAGAGTATTAGTTTTTCTCTTTTACTACTTTAGTTTTCTTCCAGCATTCATTTTAAACCAAAGTCACCCTATTTAAACTAGATATCCTGACCCTTTTGAGTGGAATTTACTTTACCAGACTTGCTCCTGCTGTCCTTTGAGATTATGAACTACTTACATACATATTTTTGTCAGGAGAAGTTTATTTTACCATTTCTTGTGCAACATCATCAGGAGTTTCCTTCTCCAGATCAAAAGTAAACTCAATGGCTCCATTATCTTTGGGTTTTCCTTTCAGTTTCTTAGGATCTTCTACCCAGAGTCTTAAGGCAATAGAGGATTTCCTACCATGGTCTTCTTCTGCAAGTTCCACTCTTACCCCAGTATCTTCAGCAAAAAAGGCATGGCTTAATAAATCTTTAATTTCATATCTGGAACAGATGATACCCCAAAAGAATATCAAATACTGCATATTTTAAACACTTTCAATTAAATATTTAACAAAATAAATAGAAAGGCCCGGTAAAGGCAAGGCTAACAGAAACAGCATGCTCTGCATTCAGCCATAAGAAATTTGTTTTCTTAGTTTATAGAAATAGTATATGTAGTACTGTTGGGAATCCGTGGGAATTAGACATTTGCTCTTTGGCAAAGCTTTAGCATTATTCATTCATGCACCAAGTACTCCAAATTATACATGGGAACTAATGCAGTCCCTTCCCAAGTCTGCTTGCAAATCTGGTATTCAATTAGATACATGCGAGAGGGGCCCCTCATCAAGGAAACAGTTCTGGTCTACAGGAGTCACCATTTATAAAACCAGAAGGAACCACTGTGATCATCTAGTCTGGCCTGAGACTAGAATCTGAAGCTAGACAAATTCAAAGAAGGTGTGATTTTTTTTTTTATTTATTTTTTTTTAAACAGTGACTAAGTAATCACTGGAATAATTTATCAAGGTGTATGGTGGATTCGCCATCACATGAAGCACTTACAGCAAGACAGTTTCACTTTAATTGTTGTGCTCATTTCAGGAGTTGCTGAGTGAAATTTTATGGAATGTGTTAGGCTGGAGGGTCAGACAAGAGATCAGAATGATCCTTTTTTACCTTCATCTAGAAAGGAGAGGGAAGGAAGGTTGGGTTGGGTTTATTTTGTCATCTTGATCTTCTCTGGTGGTGGTAGAAGCAGTCCTTTATGCTTCATATGATGTACAGCATTGTGTACTTTCTTCTATATAATGGACACTCTGAGAAGTTTTAATAAATCTAAATATAGAAATAAATTTTCATACAAAAATTGGTCATCTAAAACAAACCTTTCTTCTTTATTTTTGCAAATACACTCCCCAATTATCTCCTTAATTTCAGGATCAGTAACTTTCTCAAAACTTGCTGGCTTGACACCCTAAAAAGGAAGAAAAAGTCATTAGTGAGACTAATTAGTCATTAGTTTGATAGAGAATTGCAATAAATCTGTAGGAGTAGTAATTGTGGATACATTGTACTAACTACTATAGCACAAAGCTAAAACCCAAGGTAACCACTTCTTTAAGTTTTAAGTATTAATTTGGAATTGAAATAAGAAATTGAACTATGTTTTGAAAGGAGCTGATTAGTTTGCGTGCACCACTATGCAATTCATCATACAAATCTCACTTGTCTTTGCTACCAACTCTTAGCAGCCTTCCTTTTTCACCCTGGATGCACTCTGCAGCCAACATTTAAGGAATGATGGTGTTTCAATTCTTAAAGTGTTTTTTCCTTGAGATGATTTGGTTTTAATGTATATTTTTAAAAGGAGGTTTGCATTACATTCTTTAAACAACAAACGGACACAAAAATATTCATTTTTTTCAGATGATCATTTGCAAGATGGCTCAATTTGTTTTCTCTCATAGATTCAACATTACAGCAGCAAATCTGAAAAATCAATACATTATTCTGAAAGGTATTCTCCATGTAACCTTTCAGACGGCTGTTTTTTAAAGCTGAAAAAAGAAGGGAAAGTCGCAGAATGGGAATCGGCTCAAAAAAACTCCAAGTTGGTCTGACACTTCCCAGCTGTTGAGGAAATCCAGTGCCCTATAAAGCTGAGTGGAGACATTCAGGAGAGCGGATGGAATCTCTACGGTAGTCTGACGCAGCAGAAGCTACATTAGCTTCAAACATTTTACATTCCTTCCGGGATGGCCTTTCACTGTTATGGCTATAGAATATCTGAGCAAAGACAACTGCCTTCATGAAAAACATCGGTTGACAAGTTAGGGGGAAAAAGATGCCCCAGTAACCCCTGCCTCTGAAGAGGGCAGTAAATGCTCAGATGCAGGCTGCTTAGGGTGACCAGATGTCCTAATTTTATAGCGACAGTCCCGATATTCAGGGCTCTTTCTTATATAGGCACCTATCACCCCCCATTCCGTCCTGATTTTTCACATTTGCCATCTGCTCACCCTGAGGCTGCTCCACACAGAGACCTCTGAAAACTGAAGCGATAATAAAAAAGGCTCAAAGTATGAGTTGCGGCAGGAAGAGAGCAAAGTAATAAAAAAAAAATTCTAGGGCAGTCAAAGATCATCTCCACTTGCTTGCTGATAACACAGGGACCAGTCCCCAGTCAAGCAGCGCTCTATGGGATGCACACTTTGCAAGACTTTATATCCTCTTCCTTGCACAGAGACACTGCTAATGAGAAAATTTTAAGTTACAAGCCACAGTACAGTTTGTATGTTTCTGTCTTTTTTTGCTGTCCCAAGTGGGAACAAGATCATTAGAAGGAAAACTGGACAAGTGATATGGGATACATAGCCGCGCATTTCCAATACTTGCGTAGAACAGGCATTTCTGATATAGAAAAGAGATTACAGTAAAGTGGGAAAAACTGTGTTTTACTTTATGAGACTCGTTTCTAATGATCCAGTAAAAAACAGACCATCCTTCTAACGTCCTTGTCACATCCAACAGAATAGGCTAACGGGCCCTCATGATTTATGACACTGCCCACTTGTCCCCATGCAGTACAAATAAAAGCTTTCCTATAATCGCTACTCCAAGAGCAAGATGTGAGAAGTCTGCTAGTAGAACAGTTATAGAAGTCTACAGTTCTAGACAAGAAGTTCTATTTATCCTTTCCCTTAGACGCAGTCCTACACAAGAAAGCTTGCTGATGAAATATATACATAAAAGGTGTCTACTGAATAAAACTGGGCAAAAACAGATTCCAGGAAAGCAAGTTTTCTGCATCTCGGCCCCATGTCAGTAAGGTACTCAGGGACGGGAGTACCCTCACTGAAGTCAATGGGGAACTGCTCATGTCCTTACGTAGGAAGCCCAAAATTCAGTGGAACTGAGCACCAAACCCTTTTCAGCTTCTTTTAAAATCTCATCCTAAAAGAATAATAATATTGTACTCATTTAGAAACACAGTAAATTGGACTTTAGGATCTATCCAATCTACGCTGCCTTTGAGATTAGCAGAGAAGTTCTGCATTTAGGCCCCAATACAGCAAAGCAAGCATGCACGATTTCAATGGGATTTAAGCATGTTTAAGTACGTTGCTGAACTGGGCTGTCAATAAATGTAATGAGTGAATTTCAGTGGGAACTGGGCATCTAATTTCCTTAAACACCTATGGAAATCCAAGCCTTAGACTTTACTTTGATCTTATGTTAATGGCCTGATGCCATCCAAGCCTTAAATTCAGGGTGCGATTTGCCTTTGTTCTCAGCTTGGATATTTCAGTTTCACTTTTGGCTCAAAAGATTCAGACATGTAATTTTTGAATTTTGAGAAGTGATGGAGTCTCATACCAAGAGTCAGAGCTGCCCCAGCGCTTGGCCCAGACAAAAGAGAAAGAATTTTCTATTCATGTGAAAGGAAAACATTCTAGAGGCAACAGTCTGGGATGATCCATAAAAGAACAAAAGGATAGCCTGGATGTAGGCAGCTCTCTCTTCGATTAATCAAATCTGAATCTTAATTATTAGACTAGGGATAATTTTTTGCATACCAAAAGGTGATCAAGGCTCAAAGTAAACTTTTTTTTTTCCCCCAGTACTACATTTCTGCCAAACTTTCCCAACTGAGCAATAAAAGAAAATTTAAAGTAACAGAAGTTACTTTTAGAATTAATCCTCTATGTCCTAAAATCCTTAAATTAAGCAATCACCAACTCTCATTTTAAGGACAAATCAGGTATCTAGCCTTTCTTGTGATGATAATCCTGCTGATGTAAACCAGTGTAAAATAACCACCAGATTGATTTTTCCCTCTTATGTATCACGTATTCATGATCCTGCCTGAAAGCTGGCCTTTGAGGACTAAACACCATGATAACAGGGCTATAGGTTTTTAGACAGACCCCAAACTAATTTGGAGCTGAGGGCTGGTTCTAGCCACACGACCATGATGGGCAGCTGTAAACTAACTCCCTTCCAGCCTGCAACTGTACCTACTCCTTGAATGAGTAATCAATGGCTACAGGACTAGCAACTTAACAACATAAGATACAGCATGTTATAGTAGATGCAGCACAAAGGCTGGAGATCCCTGATTATTCTGTAGTCAGGTAAGAGGAGGAGGAAGGAACCAACAACAGTTGTGTCAATACTAAAGATAGGAATTATTTAATGTGCTGCAATGGAACAATGCTTAGGTTGAATATCTGGAAAGACTTTCTGAAAGTCAGGCAACAGCAGCGTTAGCGATTCTTGCAATTTTATTGCAAGCCGCATGGTATTTGTTGGTCTTAACTCTCCAGCTCCTATATTAAAAAAAACAAAAAACCAACAACCCAGCTTTCCATTAAAAAAGTTTCTAGGCCTCATAGCTATTGGATGAACTCTTGAAAGTGTTTCCCTAAGGTGTCCTAAAGATTCAAAACCCAGAAGGCAAAGAAAATTAATCTAATAGTATATATTCAGATATAATATTTAATTTCATTATTTTGGAGGCTGACTCAGGTTTTTGAAAACTTTGGGTTGGCAATACTATAATGGCTTATTCAATAGGCTTCCAAATGAAGTGAGAGAATTATTGCAAGAACAATAAAAACTAGATTGAGCAATACAGTAGAAAGTTTGCTGTAGGGAACAATTTTGCAGTGGGAGGAAGGTGGGCTGGAAGATTTAATAAATGTTCTTTATTTCTGTAACTCTGTGACAACTGGTCAGAGACCGTTGGAACCAGGGACCTGGAGATTAGAAGAGGCATTGTCACCTTGTTGTCTAGTTAATTGTTAAAAGAAATGAGTTTAAAAGCATCTTTACAGTTACTATATCTACCCTTAAATCCTCCTGCCAATGTTGTGGTTTTACAATAAGGTTAAGAGTGTTTCCTCTCCCCCTACAGGGGTTGGAAGACCCAAACAGAGGCACATAGCTGATTATACAAGGGAAGAGAGAAACTGGCTAAAGAAAAGTGCTGAGAAATAGACCAAATGCATTTTTATAAAGGTTTTTTATCTCTTTGTTACAGTAATGTCCAATGTTAATTTTAACAAAAGGTAAAAAACAGAGGGAAAACAGTGATTTTAAGCTGATTGTGTCCCTTTAAAACGTCTCTGGTATCACTAAACCCTCAAGATATAGAGCTACGTGCCAAATATCTTGAAGTGTTGTGGCTTCTGACTGGTCTTCACTGTCTATGGGGGAAACTTTTCTTCAAGATTCATTAGTGTCTCATTACAGTGGGCTAATATCTGACCTAGAGGGTATTCGACTAGTATTTCGTAATAGGAATCACCCCGAAATAGTATTTTGTTCATGTTATCTTCTAAAGGGAAGAGAACATTACATGACCACTACCTGCCTGGTGTGTTAGTGTAAATTCCAACTGAATGAAGTGCTAGCACAACTCTTGTAGCTATTTGTCAAATGTGCCCGGTTGACTGGACCAGCATCAAGCTGTTCAGGGCCTTGCATAAGAGTGTGGAACCCCCAAAGAGTTCTCCATCTGTGTGCAGGGAGGGGCAGGGACTGAAGTGGGCTGACGTGGTTCAGTGAGGCAGTACTTTTTTGTGGTGGATGCCAACCCAACCTCTAGAATCTAAGCTCTTCTTATACAAAACATTTCTCCAGCTCTTAAGACTGTTACATGCAACAGAGCGCAAACTGAGTACCTGCTACAGCTAGCCTTACAACTCATAGCTGAACTTCCATTCATCTCAACAGGGTATCAACTCCCATACCCACTGCAGGTGTGGGCTGATGAGGTGAACAAAGGGAGAAGAGGGGTTTTAATCATATTATGAAGAGTGGCATAATTGGCATGTGGCATCTCACTCAGGTTTTCAGGAGGGGTGGATACCATTTCTCCCTCCTCCCGCCACAATTACACCTCTGGCCAGAAGAAAAAAAAATCATTGCCTCATCTCCCCCACCAAAAGTTTGGATCCTCAAACTGCAGAACCAGCCAAAGCCACAGGATGAGACTTGTGAACTCTGCAAGCGAACTTGTGTTTGAATAAATCCTTTCACTGCAATTTCACACTGGAAAGCAATGCAACACAGACCATTACACATTTCTACTCCTGTAGTTCATTAATGGCAGTTAGCAATTTCCATCTTGATTATACTTGTCAGGAAGAACGGGTGATCAAAATCCCAACATGTTACAGTTTACCGCTTTCTGGAGAACTCCTGTGCACATATCAATTTAATGAAAAGAAATTGACAGTTGAGACCATTTTGAATGTATTACCTGAGGACCCTTTTATTAATTGCTGTAGCTTCCCAAGGGGAAACGCTTTGCTTACGTATCTAGTAATTGTGCTTCTAAGAGCCTATTCCTGTTTCTTTTTATAGTTCCAGATTATCTCATAAGTATCTTGACACAAACTGAACAGGAAGGAAACGTAAGCACACCACAGCACATCCCAGTTTAGTCTGGTTTTCCTGAAAGCAGAAGCTTTTCACTTTTATATAATATGTCCTGTATTTTGACATCATTTGGCTGAAGTAGGGGAAGGCTAGTCAACTAGAGAATAAATATGCTGCTTTAAGGAAAGTCATTTGACAGCAAGTCCCAGGTGCCCAATTGACAATTCTGACCTTACATCTGCCTTAACGGCAGAAGAGAGGCTCCTGTGATTGTCAAATTGCTCCCAAAGTTATTTGGAGTCACGTGCAGGTCCCCTGCAAGCATCTATTGCGTTAGAACCTGAGCTAGGGATATATAATAAAATAAATAGCCATGGGGAGCAGCTCTGTGACTGACACTTAAATACTGGCTTAGAACCAACATTTTAAAAACTATTGTTGATGCTAAGGCAGCATGAACTTCTCAAATGCTGTAACACATTATTGCCCGTCGCGCATGGGAGGAGATCCCCATACACATCTGCAAAGCCACCTCATTGTCCTCCGGCAAATCTCTCCTTTGTCACGATGCCTACAACAATCTTGACACCGGACAGGGAGTTGGCATGATGTAACTGACTGCTGCCTGTCATATTGCTCAGAACGGTCAGTGCTGTCTCACTGTTTCCTTCTGTTCCCGTCTCTCTCCACCTATTGTCTCTTGTCTGTCAGCTCTTTTGGGCAGTGTCTGTTTGCACAGCACCTAGCACAAGGGGGTCCTGGTCCATGACTGCGGCTCCCTGCCACTACTGCAATAGCAATAAATGCAGATTTATTTGTAAAATGCATTTACAGGCAAATGGATGCTGCCTTAGTGCTACAATTTATACAAAAGCTCACACTAAGGTTCACTTGTATCAGGAAAAGGCAACAGTTTGATGCTGGGTTTTCATGTCATTGTCACTTACGTAGAACCTGACACAGAAACTCTTCCACAGGTGCAGCATCTCAAAAAGAAGTCTTGATACTGACTAAAACTACAGTATATTAATGAAACGAGCCAACCAGCAAGCAGGCGGGCTCCCAAGCCAGGGATATTGCTCTAAATCAGCGGTGGGCAAACTACAGCCCACGGGCCGCCTACAGCCCCTCTGAGCTTTTCATCAGGCCCACCAGCTCAACCAGTGGTCCCACGTGAGCTCCATCTAGGTGATCCATGAAAAGGTTGCAGAACAAGCTGTGTGGCGCAGTTGCAGCCCCTTCCCCCCCGTCCCTCTCCCACCAAATGAGCCCAGCAGCGTCCTGGCCGGAGCTGCTTCTAGAGCATTAGTGGCTTGCCATACAATTTCTATACCCAGATGTGGCCCTCAGGCCAAAAAGTTTGCCCACCCCTGCTCTAAACAGTCTTTTAATTTTAAAACACGTCTATAGAATGCCTGGACTGCAGCATAGTGCAATACTTGATGCAGGTTTTAAAAAACAGTAATCTTCCTAATCGGTTTTTTTAGTCTGTGTACTACTATTCTATTATTACACTGCACTTTCCCCCCACCCATGTCCCCTAGTATACAGTTATAGTTAAACCTGTAGATTTTTTTAGTCTGGCTCTCTGTTAATGATCCTGTTATTAAAATTAATAGATTGTTTCTTAAATGAGATACAAATCTTGTAATTTTCCCATTTTCACTTTCTTTTCCTATGCTGAGGTGTGCCATGTTTTCCCTCTTAAGAGTTACATTTTTATCTAACAACACAATTAGACAAAGCTTGTGAAAAGAACCTATAGTTTACATCCATGTTTAATATTCTTTGGTTTTATGGACCAGATCAATGGCGTTTCTGTAGATCTACAAAAGAAAGCATTTTGGGAAGCAAGTAATCAATCACATTTCGCAACAGGGTTGCATATAACTAATGTTACGTAGAAAGCCTGCTCATATCTAATTCTGCTCTTATTCTTGATTCTTTTACTGTAGGATTCACTTGAAGCATTGCTGTTCACGTTCTTATTTGACATCAAAAGAACCATCTCATTCATCACTACATAAAAGCCATCTGGCAAAGAAACACTGCAGCAAAGTTCTAAGTATACCAAGTAGGAAACTCTTCATTACAGAAAGCTGTACGAAACCTGAACCGCTGTCTTTGTCAACAAAAGCAGACAGCCCCACCATGTCTGAAAGGGAGAGTTAGAGCTCTTTTTACCTCCTGGACAGAGATATTTCCTAATGATGTGCTTAGCTACTAATCCTTCACAAGGCCTTAGACTACACACAAGTAAAATGAGAAACTTTTAAAGAGCTTCCTCACACACAGGTCAAGTTTGAAGGAAAAAAACACACTGGACTCTAGTGTAAGATCTTCCAGCCTATGCAGTCAAGTGCATTTAGGGCTCTAAAGCCTGAAGCTCTGTGCCTATTTTTTTTTAGAGATCTAAAAATGGCTGCTTGTCTCTAAAAAGAGATATAATAATTTTTACACCGGTGGAATCACTCTATTGAAACAATAACATTAAGAAATGTACAGCTGATGCCCTACAAGTCAAAGTTAAATCTAAACCATATTAGCCTGAAAGTCTGTACCTTTCTACAAGCTTTTCCTTGGTTCAGAAGGCTGCTTTTGGTATTTTGTTTACTGTGGGTCAGTGGTGGCATAATTCTAAATTTGGGAACTAAAACAAAAAAGACTTTTACTCCGCAGAACAGTGGAAGTAATATCCCAATAGAACGTACATTCTGCACTAATAATCTCACGTTGCCACATCACATGTAGCAAGCAAAGGCTATCTGCACAAGGTGACTTGCCTTGTCTCCCAACAGAAAGAAGAGCTGCTTTCATTTTGACACTGGGAAAAAAAATAAATTGCGCATATGTTGAGTCCTGTCTGAAAATCATATCCATGGCCAACTGAAGCCTGCACTTTATTTTACTTTGCCTCCCAAAATAAAAACAGGTAGGGAATATGACATTGGAGCACTAAAAGCCTACCTTTTCAGCAGGGTGAATGGCATGGAGTTACAGAGTTCCTGCAAAGGGAAATACTCCCTTCATGCAGTACAGATGAAATGTCAAGATTGGTGGTGTTTTGTTTTCTTTTTTTTGAAATCATGGTCTCCATTGAAGAGAATGGTAAAATTCCTAATCTGGCCAAGATTTTACCCCGAGACTTTAAGCACCGAGAACAATCTATGCAATCACAAACTCATCTCTGTTTCAAAGCAGAACATTACACAATTTTGCTAATCTGCAGATCTAAGGTGGTCTTGGATATTGTGATGCTGGCTAGATTAGGGAGACCATTTATAATGTTATTTAACATCAATATTTCATGATTACAATAATACATGTGAGATATGTATGCCAAGTCAGGTACCATTAGAAAGCCTATGATTTGCTAAGTATGATGATATTGTTTATGTCTGTGCAATATTTGTCTTGAAAGTTATGGATATGTTTGATGCATCTGTAGTTCAACTTGCACTGTGTTTCTGGGCAACACCCCAGACAGGATGGCTGCAGCGCTAACTAGCTTAATGGCCCATAAAGGAAACTCTCAGGTACCATGGGCCCAGGACCAGAACTTACTCATGTGAGCCTGGACTCCATCTTATTTCTGTAAATTTTCACAAGCAGCATGGCAAAGGCAAAGGGACATAAGAGGCAGCTGCACCACATCCATTTTGTCTTCAGTCAGTCTTCAGCCTTCACCTACCTCTGGATCATCTCATCTACAACTGAAGCTGTGAAACAAAGGACTGAGACCCATTCAGGTACTGAATGTACACCAGAGGGACTGTACAAGCCTGCAAACTCCACAATTCTACTGGAAAACTGATATATATGGACTTTAAAGTCATTTGTATATATCTGATTGCTTTAAACAGATAACACTTCTCTTATAGTTTATTTCTTTCCTTTTATAATAAACCTTTAGTTTTACTAAAGGATTGGCTGGCAGTATGGTATTTTGGGTAAGATCCAAACTTCTATTGATCTGGTACTGTGGCTTGCACTCTGGGATCAGGAAAACCTTTTTGGTAAAGAGCATGGAGTTTTAAGTAACTTATCTCTTTACTGGACCTAGTGGCTTATTGGGAGCCAAAGACAAACGCAGTAAAGGGGCTCTGTATATTTTTATCTTAGCATCTTGATAACCAGTGTGGGGGAATCAGAAGAACTGTTTGTGGCTGGTTGGGAAGTCTGACTTCAGTGTCACCCACCAGTGCTGGCAGAATCTGCTCTCCTTTTGCAGCCTGCCCTTATCTTGGCATTTTCAGATGGTCTACCCTAGGCAAGGATGGGTCACAGACATACATGAACAATCTATTTAATGAGATTTATAACACTATTTATCAGTCTCTTACCAAAGATGTGTTTTCTTCAATTTGTAATTTGGCAAATACAGGAAAAACATTAAACCCATTAAGACTCATAAAAGGGAAAGGATGTGACCAAAGTGACTTCCATAGAGGGATGTTTTAAAGTTATAGGTTAGTGAACTCTAGGCTCCCATCTCTGAAGCCAAAAAGGCATCTATTAAATCCCAAAGGATTCAGAAACTGGAGTTTGTCTGCTGTGAATTCTGCAGTGCCCCAGTAAAACAAATATTTGGATTGGCTCTACAAGGGAAGATGACCAAGTCCGATATTTTAATGACAAAATGTGCTCCACTGTCTACATCAAAATTACTTGGCACAATGATTAAACACAAAATAAATCTGACTATGGAAAAAACCAGCAAGCTACGCATGAAAAATGAGAGTACAGCATCAGAACTAAGGCCCCTGGAAAAACGCTGACCACAAAAGCATTTTAATGTTAGCTGCAACAATGCAACTGCAATCTGCTGCTTTTAAAAAACGTGTTTCTCTTGTTAAGTGTTTTATATTTCTCCCTGTTTCTTTTTGCATCTGCAACGCTAAGCTGAATCAAGTCCAGAAGTTAGTTTACTGTTTTCATTAGCTTTCCCCTCCTTATTCACAGTCAGCACTCTGGCTACCAACATAGTGAGGCTTCGGATCCCCAATGCCAAACCTGAGAATGTAACTTCGTCATTACAGACAGGATCACAGACATGTTTCAAGTCTTTCGGTTGTTCTTTGAGCTGTGGCGAGAAGCCTAAAAAGAAATCACGAGAGTCCTTGTGGGGTGAAAAGAAGTGATAAATGGAAGTGTGCCATTTTATTCCCTAGAGAGTTACTCAGATGCTGAGGCTGTACAGTTAGGGGAATGGGGGCGTAATAGTCTAATCTCACAAAGAATCTTCAAGATACTCGGTGTGACTGCAGAGGACGGAATGCAGCCCTTTGTAAGAAAAGAGACGTTTCCAAGCTACTTTGGGCCAGGACCAGAGACCAAATAGCAGAGATCCCACTTTGCTAAATTACGAATGGCAATTTGCACAATGGGCTACAGGATGCGCATTAGAATTACTTCACTATTCAGTTGTGGCCTCATACCGTCAGCACATTGCCACAGATTCCACAGTCATCTCCAGCGTCGCTTTACTTTTGGTGACACCAACGCCAACTTTTCAACTAGGGAATTATGGCTCATCCATACTCCTCCTCTGGTTACCATCAAGCCCAGCAGAGCAGACATAGGGCCATAAAAAGCCATCCAGCAGGAGTACCTGACTTTCTGCAGCCAGTCTGACAGCAATGGCAGGGGAACAGTCAGGGACTAGTGTTCTGTGTTACTGGACTGTATGAGATGAAATTAGAGAGGTCCATACAAGCACTACTATCTTATCGGGTACAGTTGCGTAGCTGGGTACAAGATGAAGGCCTCCTCTGCTCTGATGGAGATTAAGGAAAGTGGAGGTCTCCAGATTAATTGGCTGTGACCATCATATTCATGGGACTGCAATTAAACCTATGCCATCCACAGCCTCTTCAATGAGGCTCCTGACCCGAACTGCATTACCAAGTCCAGGGTTGCTGGAACAATTTGTACAGTGGGGGTTGTGAGAGCCATCGAAACAAACTGCAAACCCAGCATATGATGGAAACCACTTTAAGCCAGGGGGTGCAGCAGCACCCCCCACCCCTAGTTCCAGCACATGTGACCCAGACCCCGGGCAAATGGATGAACTGTCAGGATGCTGGTGCAGCTCTCACTGGCAAGATACTCCATTCATTAGCGGAAAGCAGACAGTGAGTAGCTGTGCTTTTGGGACCTGGCTTTAGGAAGGTGCGAGCAACCTACTCAGTCCATAGACCATGTGGCATTAGATACTCACTGCCTTGCTTGGGTTTGGCTTTAGAAATCAGAGCAACATTAGCTGTTGTTCAGGTTGAGCCTTCTCTCTAGGCAGGGCTGGTTCTTCCTCCCTCAGGACTGCTCCAATCTAGGTCCTTGAGAGAACGTGCACAACCATTCCTGCCTTCCTTATACCCAGGTGAGTCACTTGTCTCAGGGAGCCAGCAGAACCCATCTCCTCATTTCCCAGTGGCGCACTGTGAAGAAAGTCCAGGTCGGTGAGTTAGTATCTTTTATTGGACCAATTTCTATGGATGAAAGAGACAAGCCATTGAGTTCACACAGAGTTCTCCAGAAGAGCTCTGCGTAGCTCGCAAGCTTGTCTTTCTCACCAACAGAAGCCGGTCCAATAAAAGGTATTACCTCACCCACCTTGTCTCTTTAATAACCTGGGACCAACAATAAGGCTATAACACCACTGCAAACAATAATCTGAACCAAGTGTCATGTGAGAGGTTTCACCTAAAGGTAATGTCTCAGCACAAAACTGGTAGAGTGACAACTTCAGTTGCTATGTAGGCTGTGATATTCCACTGATTAAGAGATCTTGACGTTACCATTAAAGCCACAGAGCTTTCCTAGGTAGTTTCCGGATCAACTCATGTAGACAAGGACACTCTGGATTTGATCTTCAGCACAGAATCATTTACAGTGGTATAAAGCAATCACTTTTGGCTCCCTTTCAGACCTCCTTCCCCTCCAACTTAGCCTCCTTCCTGTAGATACAGTGGAGCCATTCCCATGTTGTCTACCTGGAGAGTCATGGACTCTACAGAGTTCCTGAATAGAGGTAGAATGCTGTTAATCACGGACTCAGTGCCAGCCTTCTTCCTCTCCTGTGACCTTCAGATCATTTGTTACACAGATGACCTGTGACAGAGGAAGCTTTAAGAAAGGAAGCTATAGTGTCAGAAATCTGAATCATCCTATATCCTTCGCCACAACATAGGAACATAAAGAGGGTATCTAGAAGCTACAGCCTAGGAATTATCCTTTTCTTCCACTATAACATGTGGAACTCTTATGAACGGTGGGAATCCTGGTTAAACTGGGCAGTCCCCATTTTGAAAAAGAACAGCGTGGAGATTTCCTCCCCACTCACATCTACTTTGATTGCTGTAGATAAAAACCAATAACAGAGTCACCCGAGGGCAGAGAGAGAGATTGTTAAAATTTGCCCTACGCAGCCATAGTGAAACCAAATGGCAGATCCTAGTCATGCTACTATGGCATTTTAGACATTGCAAATAAACCTGCAAGCATTTCTTAACTCCCCAAAGAGGAGACGTCATTTCTACTCTATCAGAACTCCGCCACAACAGAAATCCCAATTCAGAGTCCACAACAGCATATCATTTAAAAGGTTAAGAAAGTACTTCAAAGGGCTTTAGATTAGAAAGATCCATGCTAAAAAAAAATCTGAATAGAAGTGTAAGTGCACATACTGAAGCTCACTTACACAGGTTACTTTCCGGTAAATCTGAGCAGCGTTCTGGCATTCTGAATAGGGGTATTCTGAGGTAGCCATTTCCAACATGCACATTCCAAAAGCATATACGTCAACTGATTCATCATAGTGCTCTTCATACATTTCCGGGGCCATAAATTCTGGAGTACCTAGACACAAAAGGGAAGAATTTAAATTAGACACAAACACTAAATATGTTTCAGGAAACAAACTGGAATGATCTATCAAAATGTACCAATTTCAGCCATGCCTGGGTAAATGCAAGATTTTAAAATAAAAAGGCTAACTAAAATAAACTCCCGCCCGCCTCCAACACAAAAAAAGAGCCCTACACATAACTGCCCCATCCCTCACCAGCAATGATGTGAGGAATACAGGTGTGTGTAAGAATTCCAGCAGTGAGACAGAGTATAGGGCTTGGGAATAAACTGAAAGTTTCATAATGATTTTTTTAATGAGGATGGGGGGAGAAAGAGAAGGGAAAGAGAAAGACACAAGACATTTAGTTTTTGGTTTAGTCAGCTTACAGTTCATTTTCAGCAATACAAGTAGTAATTACTTAGGTTGCACTTGGAAGGAATGTGTGGTAGCCCAAGTTCTTATATGAAGACACACATAAAGAACACTAGCATTAAGCCAGATTTTACGGTTTCAGTGAGTAGAAATCAACAGAACTACTCACAGAATAAAGTCCCTCTCAATGGACGGATGGCAGAGATTAGACCCACTGTAATAAACCTGAAGTGAACTAGCAGCTTTCTTACAAATCATTACTTAGAATCCCTTCAAAACTTCCCTTTCCCATACTGCAAACCAAGAACAAATAGAGATAGTAATTACATCAATGCTAACTGAGTAATGCCCACACTTAGCACCAGGACTTGGAAATTCAGTCCCAACAGCTGTGTAACTCTTGCCAAAGAGCCCCCAAATAACAATTACTTTGAACAGCGCGGTCTACAGAACTGAACTGATACCTTTAGCACTGGCGCTTGCTTCAAAACAAGTTATTCAAGGAACTGCATCTAGTCTCAGAATGGTTTACGCTTGGGTGGTGGGAGTCTATACATACAGTATCATTTTCTTATTAAGAGAATGCCAGGAAAAGATCCAAGAGGAGTGAACAAGGAAGTACTGAAGATGGGACCACAAATATAAAAGGAAGAAAGAGTAATTTCCACCAACTAAGATATCAATGAGCAGGTGCAGAGAGCCATTTGTTCTCTCTAGCTACATTAACCTAGGAGCAAAGGAAAGTAATAATTTCATTTCTAAAGGATTTGTAATGGTCCATGTCATTACTTAAGTCTTCAACAAAACATGGACTCCGGATGAGTAACCAAACTAACTTCCTTCTGGGGTCTGGTTTTACTGGCATTTTGGGCCAGGTCTACATTAGAAACCTTTGCTGGCATAGCAATGTTGGTGAGGGTTATGATTTTTTACATTTCAGTACTGGTAGAAAGCCTAGGGTGGACCCAGTCATACCATCATAAAGGTGCTTTTGCTGGTATAACTTCTTTTGCTGAGGAACAGGTATAAACTACATTGGTAAAAACTTTTATGCTGGTATAAACTGCATCTGCCCTAGGAGGGTTTGCCAGCATAGCTATACCAGCAAACCTTTGCTGGTACAGACCTGGCTTAACACACAAAATAAGCCTCAGCCTAAACTCTCTGAGGTTTGCTAACCCTACGGCCTCTCTCCGGCCCTCCTCTGTTCTTACTCCCACAGTCTCAAAGACACTCCCTTTATATCCTAGTTGGACCCACCTGTCAGCAAGACTGAGCTGTAATTACCCTGAATCTTGGTACAGAGTTTTAACACCCGTGCTTAGGGTGACTTGACAGAAAAGCGCTGTGTTCTGACACAGAGCCTTTATCTACCACTTGCGACAGAACCTTTCGTTGCCACTACGAAATGGTTCATGGCTGGGTCAGATGTGGACTACACTCTACAGACCCGCTACATTGCCACTGAATCCCATTCAACCTAGAACAAAGAGAAATGGGTGAATTATGCAGCATTTAAAATAACTCTGTCACCAACCTAAGAAGGCTGAAGTCTAAAATCTGGGAGATATTATGGCAGCATTCCAAAAAGTCCATCAAAAGGGCAAGAATTTCATTTGGTCTGTGTACAAATTCATTTTTAACAAATTATATCCAAAAGGTTTTACGTATGCTTAAGAGCCCTTACAAACTGGAGTAACTATGTGCTCAGTATTCATTCACAGAATTACTGATCTGCCCAATTCTATTCAATCCATTGCTTAGAAAAAAAAAAGAGCATTCTTCTGAAAAAGATCGCAAAAGATGACCAAATTTATAAGTGGTTTTTTTCAATTTCCATTAAAGCTTGCCTGCTGTAGGATTTTCCCCCTCTAACAGTTTCCCTCTGCTGCTACCACTAGAGCAGACAAATTGCCAACAGCCTCCAGTATTTTTGCAAAAGTCTTGTTCAGATCTGCTCTAAGCAGGGTTTGGCAGCTCAGTGGTACAGATTTACATGAGCTGAGGATCTGGACACAACATTTCAGGCACTTGAATCTCAATGATTTCAGTCTAACACCTATATGCTGAATTTCACACCCAAATACATTAGTATAAATAAAGGGATCATTTTCTTAAGCTTTAGGATGCCAAAGAATTACTTAAGCAATTACTTTTCAAGACAGCATACTATTTTGATGACTAGGGAATAGAGGATTGGTTTGCTACAATAAGATATTATTCACTCCTCCAGAAGCCTAAAAGCATCCTTAAATGAATAGAAACTGAATTTTAGAGTATTTATTTAAGTGTTGTAGCTGAAAGATGAGCATTTCCATGATTACTTCCCACACCTTTGCCATCTGATTTTCAACCACAATATTCTAAAACTTTTACTTACAAAGCTGAAATTTTCATGGCCTTAAGTCTCTCTAGGGTAAATTTGCTCAGGAAGTTTGAGTAAAAAGGGTTGAGTTGTTTGAGAATTGAGGAAAAGGGGCATCACATACACTTTCCCCACTCAACAAAGTGTTGCAAAAACTTCATCAGTGCCAAAGGGGCTGGGGTTAAAAAGTTAAAATCTGGCAGGAAAACACTGCCTTTAGGCCCTGATTCAGGAAAATACCTAAGCCTGTGCTGAAATTTCATTGAAACTGGAGATGAAATTGCTTAAATGATGTCTTGACTTGGAGCACGTCCTTGAACTGGGGCTTTCATGAGGAGAAGGGTCTGAGTGTTCTGGTGAAAATTGGTTTGGTTTTAGAGTTATTAGGTTTCAGTCAAATAGCAGTCCCAGGTTACAGAGTATTCTCCCACCACCCAAGACACTTACCCACTCTAAAGTGAAAGAAGGCTGCAGTGCAAGGGTGCTGCTAACTTAGGCTCGCAGCAAATGCGTATGGCTCTGATGGCAAGAATAAATGCTGAACTAATGAACTCCCTTTTTTAGGGTGAGAAATGAAAAGGACATACATAATTAAGGGGTAGTCAACCATTTTGGTGAGAGAACGTTAAAAATCATTTTAGATGAAACAGGCAGGCCTTTACTGTTCAGATATACAAGAGAATTTAACATGCCATGGCAACATTGTCTAGATTGAAAAGTTCCAGAGGGTAGTTGTGTTGGTCTGTGTACAACAAAAACAATGAGAGTCCTGTAGCACTTTAAAGACCAACAAATTTCTACAGGCATAAGCTTTCGTGGGTTCCATCTGACCAAGTGGGTTGCAGCCCACAAAAGCTTACACCTGCAGAAATTTGTTAGTCTTTAAAGTGCTACAGGACTCTCGTTATTTTCTAGACTGAGATTTTTCTAAGCCATACAGAGGATTTAGCCACACATAGCCACCTACATCTCTACAGCCAAACTACAAGTGTATAAACACTAAAATGAAACAAACAAACAATGCAAATGAGAAAAACCCACCACCAAACCAGGACAAGAAGGGCAGTAATGGAGAACAAACTGATTACCTATTACACTTTTGGCAAATGAAGCTCTTTTGAGGGTTGCCAGACCTAAGTCTCCTATTTTCACAGATCCAGTTGGCCCAGTAATAAAAATATTGTCACATTTTAAGTCTCTGTGAATGATTGGTGGAGTTCTCGTGTGCAAGAAATGTAGACCTTTCAGGATTTGCCGGCACCAGCTACGAAGAACTTTTGGTTTCATCACTTTAAATCTTTTCAGATACCTGCAGCAAAAACATACACAGAGCATTAGGTATGAAGAAAAAGAAAGCGTTATTTAAAACTCTAAAGGTTTTACAATGGACAAAATTGTGACCTTACTTTGAATAAAAACCCACCTCAAATACCACGAACAGCTCAGAGATAGCACAATGGTGAAAGTAAATTGCATTCTCTAAAGAAGCAACTGAAACATTTCATTTTTTGGGAGGAAGTTAATTATTGTATTAAGCTTCTTGGCTGCAAATACCACCAATATTCAGATGTAGGGAAGTTTAATAGTAAAACAATTCATTTTATGCAGAGACCTATGCTAGAACATAAGTGTTTTATGTATTCAGATTAGCACAATATGGAAGTCTTTTGATCTGAATACTGCAGACCTACATTTTTACCATTAGTCTAAAACTCAGGTCTTCACTGTAGATACGGAGGGCATGTTTTGTAGGAACTCAAAACCTGCTACTTTCACTTGCAGAGTGATACGTTGGAGATGTGCAGTGATGTGTATTGCTCCCATCGGGGATGAAAATCTTTTCTGAAGTTTGTGCCAACTGAACAAGTGTCAGTACCATGAGCTATTAATGAGCACTGTTTAGGCGATAACCTAGAGCAGCTCGTTTAAAAAAAAAATGATTCCACATAAAGATCTATTTTATTGCAATTTTGTAATAAAAGCCACAAATACGGACACCCCCCCCAAGCCCAACCCAAAACAAGCAAACAAAACAACCACCAACAACCACCTGACAAATTCACAGAGAGCATCATGTGCAGAATAGAAAACAAAGGCAAAAACTGCTGATAGTTACGTAACTGAAACAGTAGATCAGGGATAAAGCGAAAGGTGCTGAAATTCTGCTTTCAAATCAATAGAGTTCAAACATTGTGACAAATGACTGAAAGGAGAGAACAGAGAAGTTTTTGGTTTTGAGATGGCTTTTTTTTTTTTTTTTTTAATAGAGTCTGTAACTAGTATTTTTCTAAGAATTTCTGCAGCTATTCTTCGATGTGTCGCCAGAAGCACAGCACTTACGTTTTTAGTGTTCCAGAGGTCATCAATTCAGTAACCAGCACAATACATTTTTTTCCTTTTACACAGGATTCCCAGAAGTCATAAAATCGAACAATGTTTGGATGCTGAAGACCTTTCAACATTTCTGCTTCCTCCTTAAATCTCTGTCGCTCTACTTTTGTCAATTTTCTGTCCTAAATCCAAAATAAGCATGATTAGTATTGAATAAAAAACCCACAATTTTTAGTCAAATTTTAAACCCAAAATTTAAGTAATTTATTCTAGTTTTGACTGTACTAGATTTCTTTTATGATTGTGTCAAGCATGATTATTATAAAAACTATATAAGAAATGAATAATGTGGATGAACTAATCTCAAATCTAGTTCTTGTCATCATTAAATTGTGACTGAATTGAGCTGAAGGACAAGGAGCCCTGTATCCAAGAAGTGTCTGTGCTATGCCACATAAGAGCCTTTGATTTCTATTTTCATCTTCAGAGGCATCACTAAAATCCCACAATCTAACCATTAATATGGTTTGGTGCATTCACATACATCTAATTGATTTCATTAGATTTGTTTTTAACCATTTTTGGTCTCGGAAGTACAGTTAACTAACAAATGCAGGGCCTGATCTTCAGACGTGCTGAGTACCTCACAACTCCTATGGATATCATTTACAATTAAGGCTGCTCAGCACTTTAAGAGATCAGGCCCTTTAAGAGATCTGCATGCTATGGAATAAAGCAGGGGTCGGCAAACCGCCGCTCCTGAGCCACATGCGGCTCTTCAGCAGCGGTGAGCCGCGTCCCCGTAGCCGCTTGCGGCTCTTCAGCCTTGGTGAGCCGCATCTCCGGAGCTGTACGCGGCTCTTCATCCGAAGAGATGAAGACCAGATAAAAAATTCTTTCCCCAGCGTGAGCCCCCACTCTGCAGCTCCGCCGCCGAAATTGAGCAGACGACTCAATTTCACGGTGGAGACTGCACGCTGTGATTCCAGGTCTGCCGCCGAAATTGACCAGGACGAGTCAATTTCACGGCGGAGACTGGTCTGAAGTGCCCGGCTCCTCTGTCAAATTTTAGAACGCACTGTGGCGCTTTGTGGCTCCGGGAGTCAAAAAGTTTGCCCACCCCTGGAATAAAGGGTAAGGTCCTCCTTAGGTGGATGGCCTTTTCCATTACTATGGAAACAATCTAGACAATGCCATTTCAGAAAAGAATATGTCAAATTTTCTGCTTATTCACAGTTCTGCCTCTTCTTCTAAGCTCTTTTGCACTAAATTTGACCTGGAAAAAGTTTTAAAAATTGACTTTGCACCTTTGTCTTCTCTACAACGCAAAAAAGCATCCTGTTTCTTGCCTGCTTTTCAGATCAGAAATATCAGGAATGACAAATTTCCTCTTTTGAGTTCTCCTGGAGAATCTCTGAGAGCTCTCAGGGGTGTTTAAGCTTCAGCACCTTAATTGGAAAAGCAAGGACTATTCAATGTTTAACAAATGTTTAGACCCTGAAGATAAACAGATGCAAGAGTTTAAAGGAATGACTTAACACCTTCCCCTTTGAACTGTTGCCCTCTTAGCTCTCCTGACGGTGTCAATCCACTAGTTCTTCAGTCAATCTGCCAGCTTCAACAGGGTATAAGATTTTAATGAATAAATAAATCTGTTGGGGGGTGGGGGTGGGGTGGAATGCACTCCTGCAGCCTTAGAGGCAGATGGGCTTTAGCTGGATAGGCAGGAGTAGAGGGCTGTGTCTCCCACCACAACTCCCATCATGGGAGTTCAGCTCCCTCATGAGTCTGGGATATGGATGGGGGGGGACAAGGGGATGTATCATCCTACCTGACTGGCCAGTTGGTGAAGGGAACCCCCCTGGCTCCCATTAACCCAAGGGGCAGGCATAGAAGCCCCTTAAAAATCCCTCAAGTCTTCTTCATAAATCAGAAGAAAGCAAAAAAAGGCACAAGCCTAAATATTTACTCTTATTAGGAGGACCCCTTTGATACTGTATAGCAGCCACCTGTGGGAGGTCTATCTCCCATGGACAGTGAAGCAGATTAAGATCACTCCAGTCCACTGCCCTAGAAATAAAACTCCTTAGGTCTTTAGCTGGCAGAACCATGTAACAGCTCTTACCACATTCAAAGCTAACAAGTCACTGAAACACAAGCACTTATCAGGTCCAAAACTATTCCATTTTTTAAACTCAGACACATTTTACTTTTCTCAGCCACCTTGGAGGTATGTAGAATTAAACGGTCCCTTGGGTTATTTTTAACTGAGAAACTCTGAAGGGGATGATACCACTGCCATATTGATACGGTCTCTCCTCAGCTACAATGCAAAGAATTCCACATGGTATTGCGAAGTCTCACGGCTGGGGACAAATTGGCTTTCTAGTGGCAGATATTACTCAGAAAATCCAGGCTGAAACTTGCTATATGTTTTAACTCGTTTTGTCTTATAGGGAAGAAAGTCTACCCATTTCTTAAGAGAAAAAGGCGGGGGAGAGGGAAAGGCAATGGTTATGTTTTTTAAGGCTTGCTAGATGTACCAGCAATGCAGTTTTTATTTTTCTGAACATTTTACCGAGCAACAGCAGTGTTGCTACTCATATTAACGTTGCCCAGGAGAACAGCAACATCTTCATCTGAGCAGCTGCTTGCCTCACTGGGGGCAGATCCCTTATTACAAGGCAAAGCTTGCAGCAACACAGTCAGAGCTGTTCTACCGGTGTCAGGCGGACATCTACCACAGCAACTACAATCGCCAATAACGAGGCACCACTGCTGTTTCATATCAAACCCTTTTTAAGAAAGCTAAAAAACGCTGCCCAGTGAGCCTTCACCGAAGAGTCTGACAATTGCTTTCCACCCCATTAGTCTTCCCTTACTGCTGAGAGTCCTTTTAATTTAAGCCCTGTAGAATAAATCAGACACACTCCAATTAAAGAGGAAAGGGAGAAATTCTCTCAGAGAGTCAGGAAAAGCATACTGAGGGGGTCAAGAGAGGAGCACGGAAGAGGACCACAACAAAGCTGGCAATTCTACAAAAAATTCTATATTTAAAAAAAAAATTCACAGGTCTTCTTGATTCTAACTTTTAGGTTTCTGAGCATCCTGGGGAATTTTCCACCCCTAGTTCATGAGTAACTTTAAAAGTGTTAAGCAAATATACAATAGGCAATTATATTCTGTATCCCTGGCTGCAGATTATGTACCCAACTGCATTGGGACTGACAACTCTATTAAAAAGTATTCAGGAATGAACAACAAAAACCACACATTTTGACAGGAGAAAAGAACATAACCCCTTCTTCCTCGCTTCAAACCATCACTATATTTCACAAACACATTCTTTATAAAACATATTTTTAAATCAAAAGAATACTGATAAATAAGTTCTTAAGAGCAGGAACAGTTTCTGCTGCTTGTTGAATCAGCCTCAGAATAGAGCCAGTGCCAATTGACATCACTTGGATGGAAAGCATAGGGGTAAGTAAGGAATGTTCCAAGTCTGGGTGAACCAGTCCCACCGTGCATACTTAAAAAGATTCAAACTGATATTGCGGTGTTTTCACTGTGAACTCTTTGTAAGAGTTTATAGCCACGCTGTTCTAATTCTGTCAGGCTCAACCTGACATACAAGTTGCTGGCCAAGGCACAGGCTTTTTAAGAGGACTTAAAAATTCACATGTGCTCTACTTCAAGGCAGAAAAAAACTCCTCCCCTGGTTGCCATTTTAACTACACAACTCACTCAGTTTATCTGGAAACCAAAAATCTTTACAAAGGTTGTAAGCACATATTCTCAGACTGTATAATGCACTCAAGACAAATCTGTGAGATGAAGATATGGTTGTAGGCTTGTTCTTTCAAGTTTTCGGGCACTGAAATGTTAAAGAGAGGCCAGGAGATTCTATGCTGTGGTGACACCGGAGCAAACCATTTCCAAGAAATAAGTTTTTGGAAGTTGCAAAAGGTAATGGAACCCTGAAAAAAGCAGGCCTAAGTTGGGTGCCCAAAATCAGGGAAAGAATTTGTAACAATTTGGGTGTAAAGTGACTATGCCAGGGCTATCCAATGACTTGGTTATAAGCATTCTATTCCCACCTCAGAGCCTCACATTTAGTGACTGTACAGCACTTCCTTCCAGACCGCAATTCTCTGCTCAGCACACGGCCCAAGCTGGTGGGCTGAATGCTGAGCCGATAGGCAAGGGAATAAATTCTTCTCCCCCAACCATGGGGCTGCCTCTCTTTGCAGACTGTCTCTTTGCAGTCGCTACTTCAGGCCAGTAGTAGCAATAACCTGAGCAGACCCTTACGAAGAGCCCCTTTAAAGAATCAGTCCCATGCTTCCTCTGCCCCAGGACTCTACTGCGCAGGGGATGCATGACCTTCCTATTCTGCCACTCTCTCATTGCCCAGTTCATCTTTCAAAGGGATCCCCTGCAGCCACAATAAAGGCAACTGGATGTGCCCCCATGATTTCCGCTTTGCCTCATTTCGTTCAAATTCCTCCTCCCAACCTCTTTAGCACCAGCCACCACAATCACTGTGTTGACAAGGCACACTGCTGCAGACAGACAGGCCACTGTCTGCTAGTCCGCAGCTTACCAAACAAAGTAAGAGTCATCCGGAGTTAACAGACAAGCTCACTGCTCAGTCTATTTTCATTTTATTGGTTTTATCCTATAGATTTATACGGTGCATTTCTAAAATATCATAAGACTCAAAAATACTTTGAAAAAGTGTTTTCAATGTGAATTGGGAGATGATATTTTGCAGAGGACTACACACTTCATCTCCTTATAAGGTATCCAAGCTTCTTGGCTCCTTTGAATCTCACTTCACTGGGATAGAAAATCTTGGCTCTGCAGGATAGACCTTTAAAATAATTGAAAGCCTCTCAACACTGCTGCACAGCACCAATGTTTCTAAAATAACTTTAACCTTCAGAAGTTCAAAGCTATTGCACAGAGCACCCCTTGGTTCAACATTTCCAGACATAATTTAAACAGAACCAATAAAGCACGATGAAGAAAGACAGCTGCTCACTTTAGATTTCTTTTAAAAAGGTAATGATAGACTCTCTTTCATAGGGTATAAAGAATGCCTTAAAGAGAGGCATTTTGCCCACATTCACAAGCAGATTATGTTAAATGGTAATTTAAAATTATTCAGAGTAGAATCTGTTTACAAGATCAGAGCTCCAGTATCAAAGCATGAGCACACATAAGACAAGTTATCTGTTTTCTAAAAGACAGTAAGTCTTCCTGCACATATCATGTAAGACACCACTGGTTTAAAATAGATCCTGAATGCACAATCTTGAAACAAGGTTGCTGTGTTTGAACATGTTCACCATGACTCCAAGACTGCAACTGGTAATTGCACTGAAGAGACTCATCTTTTTAATACAAGGCAAAAGCAAATGTATACTTTTAGTAGACATGTTCACAGAAAAATACAAAATCCTACTGTACAGGATGATTTAAGACATCTTTGCAAGTGCTGTCACAATAATCCATAACCATCCACCCTGCCCTGTGTTCACAAGTTTTATTCATTTTTCATTATAAATTTTTATTTTTGCTCTATTTTGCTGCTGGTAAGTATTCATGGAGTGCCATTAACACAGCAAGCCATGACATCACATGCATAAGAAAGCTATTAGAATATATCTTAGGTGCAGTGTCTACAATCATATAGGCATGATAAAAGAGCCTACACAATCTAGTGTGGTTTATTGTTATTGAAGTATGCTCCTACATTTTACATGTTTTTTAAGCTGTTTTGGAGTTATGCAATGTATCCTTCCACTAAGATAGATAGTTCCTAGACGGCAGAAAATAAAAGCTAATAGGGAAAAGTTATAAATACCCTTTTCTCTATTCATTTTCTCATTCCTCTTTTTCCCTTTAATTCTGAGTATCTCAAATGGTGGTTACATCGACAAGGTATACAACTGAACAAGAGATAGCCATTTACTTTTCTGACAGAATGCCCGAATTATTATTTCATTTGCGTTGCACTTGCCAGAGCGTGTGCTGTTTAGAGTAGGTTACCCGAGAGTTGGACAAAAAGTTTGAGGCAGAAAACAAAATTAAATTGCATTTCCGGTTTGTAAATTGGATTTGTGAAAGTCAGCCACCCACCTGGAACATGTAAGCCACTCTCTCCTTCTCCCAGACAATCATGCTGGCTCATCTAATAACTTTCACACCAACCAGGCTCTCTCTTTGACAACATAATGTTCACCTTCACTAAATTTCCCAGTGCTGAACACTAGCTGTGACTGGAATTAATACCAAAAACCCATTAATAAAATTAAGGAAGAGGCTAAGCCTTACATATTATATTTCTAGAAATGACATTCCCCTCCCCAATTAACAACAGGAACTGTTGTGCTATTATGTCATCCAATTTGGCACAGGTGCGCTCTGACTGAAGTCCTCTGGTGTCACACAGGAACAGGAGAGTGCTTTATTTCGAATCTTTGGAAAATTTCCAAAGAAAGACAAGCCAAAATGGTGAAATTGAGTTCCTATCTGTCACTGTCTAATACTTACCCTACAAAATTAATGTGATAAGAATTCCACATACCACAAAACACTTTATAAACAAGAGGGTATATTATCCACTTTTTACAGATGAGGAAACTGTACCACAGAAAATTTAAGTGACTTGCCCAAGATCATTGTGAGACACTGACAGATTTGGGAATAAACTACAGGTCTCCCACCTATACTCCATTCCAGCAGAGCGGACTGGAAGATAAACAAAAGATCTGAATAACGTAGCCAAAATATTTACTTTAGTTCAGCTCCAGCTTAATAATGCTATCTATCCATTTAAGAACTACCACTTAGTACTATGCTTGATAATATAATAGCTGTGCCTCGAAGAAGCGTTTCATCACAGGAACCTGGAGATGCACTGAAATACTCCTGCGGCTACTATGACAACTGGAAAAGTGGTGCTAAGTGGAGGAAAACTAAACTCCACCTTGCTAGCGACTGAACTCAGGCAGTGATGCAGATGCAGTTATTTTAAACAATTAACTCTAAAGTTCTCCTGAGAAACACAAGATTAGTTTTAAAAGAATGCTGAAAGCATCCTTCTCAGCCTTGAGAGAGAGAGGCATTTAGCAACCAGCTTAGTATCATCAACTTACATGTCATCTAAGCATTTGGCAGCTGTGTCACACCTGTCCACACATGACGTGTGATAAAGACCCCTCATCAGCTTAGACCAAAAGGATATTGCACCAACCTGGAAGCCACAAGTTCTGATCTCTTCAAAACTGAGTGTTAATATTTCTATGTAATTCACAAGCCTTATTAACCAAGGCCTCATATCCACACCTTAGGAGGCAGGCAAGTAATCTTCAGGTGCCTGCCTCATGTCCTCATTCTTCTCTGTGGGCTGGGCTCCACGGCCAGACTGCTGTGATGAATTCCACAATACCTTGCAGCTGTCCATGCAGCTTGGCCAGAGGGGAGATTGTGGTGTATCAGGGAAGATGTACACCAACCAAGGAGCCCAGCCCACAGGAAAGAATCAGGGCATAAAGCACCCAAACTACAACCCCCATGAGGTACTGCTGCATCCTAGCTAGATAGTTTCATGTTGAACTCTCTCAAAACAAGATGTTTTGGTTCCGTTCAGCAAACCGAAGTATTTCGGTGTGGGCTGAATCAAGCTGAAGCTAAATATTTTGTTTTTATTTTCTTGACAAAGTAAAAACAAAAATCTTCCCCTCCCCCCCCTTGATTTTGTGGAATTTCCACCTAAAAATTCCAAGCAGCTCCATCACCACTTCATCTCAAATGGAAAAGACCCATGCTGTGGAATTGCAGGCCCTGCTAACTATACAGGCAGGGGAAAAAGATTCTAGTTAAAGACTGAGTGAAGTTCTCAAACGTCCCTAAACGACTTAGGTACTTTACAACATTTTTACTGCGTATCTTTACGCACGGGACCATAAAGCACTTGACTTTGCAAGTGTCTTTTTCTGTAATTTTATAAGATTCCCCCACTTTAACGGGAGGACTCTGGAATTATAATTACTTAAATTAATTTCTATTACAAAACATTTTAAAGTGAATTTGGATGTAGTTAAATTTTATTATTGTTTGTGTTTTGGTTAATGGGAGATGTTCGTTTCACAGGGCAACGCACTTAACTGCAAAGTGAGTAGAGAGATTACACCTATTTGGCCAGAGAGGAAAACCCTGGCAGCGTAAACGTTAAGACTGGCACACAACCTGCCGCCTTCTTGAAGGCAGAAGCATTGGCATTTGGGGACACTGAGAGATTCAAGATATTGCTAATGAACTATGGAGCCTTTCATCTGTAACAAGTTTTAATCCACCTTAGTTCAGTAGATATTAAAAACTGTTTCCTTTTAATGGATGTTTGGTAGGTCCCTATACAGTTCCCACATTACAAACTCACCACCATACTTGGCAGTAATTGACAGTGTCAGCAGGGGCCAAGAACTGTATGAGCATCAGTGACTGAACCGTTTCTACCACTCCTAGTCTAGAGGAAGTCTTACCTCCAATCCCCCACCCCCAGCTGGTCACGTTGAAAGCATATTGGGAAGGCAACGTACATGGGAAGCTTGCTTCGCTGCTCCTCTGCAGAACAGGGGCTTCATTCACCATGACTGCCAAGTGAACCAAAGTAAAAGCTAACTGCTACCTGATGAAATACTGTACTGTCACACTGACGATTGATTCACTTTCTCCTTCCCAATAAATACGTTGTCAGGTTAAGAAAGACTTTCAAAATAACTAATGAATTGGAAAGATCTATTAGTGCTCTAGTGCTTACCTGGGTGGAGCAGCTGCTAGGGTTATGTAACTGTTTGGAAGATGGTCACCCTTGACACAGCAATTCTGGGCTCTGAATGCTAATCAGTATGGAGAGCTGCCAACTGCACCTAGGAGCAGGCTTTGATTTGTGTGTCCCTAGGTGGATGTAAAGTTACAAATATGGGAACTCAGTTAACAAAAGTTCTCCTTGTATTAGGATGGAGACCTACCATGCCAGGAAGGCCCCATTCCCTGTATTTTCTAGTGTTCTGTCCAGCCTAGTTTTAAATGTCCCTAGGAATAAGTCCTCTCATTTCCCCCCAGCAATAACAGTTTCACAACCTTCCCACAAACATTAGGGAAAAGTTTCCCTATAGTTAAGCCTAACTTTTCCTTTTCAAAGTTTATTTTCATTTGTAAACAATGAGGGAGAAGTATTTGTAAACTTGCACCCTGTTCCTACGAAAGCAATGCCTGGAAAAGAGGATACAAGCCTACAAATACTTCTTCCTCAGATACAGTAAACACTTATTTCAGTCTTTTCTGAGTCGGTCCCTCCAACCCATTTATCATTTTGGGTGGTTCTTCTCTACTTAGCAACTAAAGACATTAACTGTCAACTTGAAGTCCAAAAATTGGAATTACTTACTACCAACCTCTTTATTTACTTCTCCTTTCTTTCCAACTGGGATCTGAAAGACTTATTCCCCCAGTGACATCACTGGAGACAGGAGAAGACGCAGACCCAGCATTATGGCAACTAGGACTGAAGTGCCAGAGACATATTGTATGTACAGATGTTTTCAGGATTTGAACGTTAATCTAAGTAAAACTATAAAACCTTCCTATGTAAAACTGTTTGTTCTGTTTAACACAATTATCTTTAAACAAGTTGCAGGTAGAATCTAGATTACTTGTAAAAATTACTTATGCAGTAGAATAAGTTTGTATAAGTTCCATACAAACTGGTAAAGTTAGATAAATACCAGAAATAGTTAATTTTAGACCCCCCCCAACCTACACATACAATTTTTTTTAAAGAACACGACCCATTTCAGTATGCAATAGCCAGCAACCTCTTCCACAACATACCGCCGAACTTCAAGCATTTGCGTCTCAATGAAGGTAAAAAACCAAAAAGTGTACATTCAAAATGTTTTGGGAGTTGAAATGCACATCGTCTTTTCTGTCATGTATCTCTGAACTGCAGTGTTTGTTAAAGTTTGCATAAATGTTGGTACCATTTTTTCAAGTTAGGGATCAGTTTGGTAAAATATTAAGAGCACTTTGCATCTATTACAAAAGGCATCCTTTATGGCACCCATTACCACAGTATCTGGGCACACAACATGTTTTCTATCACAAATCATAACATCTCCATACTCCCATGATTCCTAGCGGCAGTAAGGAATCCCTGACTTGAGTACTGGCCAATTCTAATTCTATTTTCAGCTTCAAGAGTCTTTACAGCAACAGATGGAGATTTTCAGACCTCGTTTGTCACTCCAAAGCACTCAGCAGGTCACCTTCTAATTCTCATCAGTGTAGCTATAATGGACTCTTAATTTGATGCTATGTTAAACTACATATCACACTCACCATGAAACCTTCAGTGGGATGGACAGAAACTAAACCGGGGAGGAGGACAGTTCCCCTAGAGGCAGGAAGCTGCACTGCAGCTGGACCAGCCACCCAGCTGGCAAGGAGAAAAGCAGATTGCTCTCTGCTCCTCCGTCACGCCAAATAACAAAAGTTTGGGGTTGTAATAAGATACTGCTATCTCCAACTAGGTTGAAAGATTTTTTGAGGGGGGAAGAAGTGATAGAGGAGGGAAGGCCTATGCTTTCACCCAGGCTTCAAAGGCAGCATTGTTTGTACCACTACACAATTCCAACACAGCTAGTTATGCTCATGCAGGGTTAATTTGTTCTTCCTGTCTGAGAGTGTCGTCGTCCCCCCCCCCCCCCGGCAACTCTAAACTGACTTATCTTAAAGTTGTAGAGCCCCTCGCGTTTCTGCCTCCTTTCTCTGGGAATATGTATGTTTTATTTACTGAACAAGTTATGGAGAATAAAGTATTTCCCCCAAACAAGATCATGTACTACCTCATTGAAGCCCATGCACCACAAACTGAGAACCACTGCTTCCTAGTACTGTATTTGGAGATAAAGTAAACATTCTGCTACTCTGCCCCATGTTAAATATCACATTTATAACATTTGTTTACTCAACGAGGTTCACCAGCTAAAATAAACACCGCTCAAAGAATCCGCAATATACATTAAATTTCTGAATTTAGATTTGTTCCTGGACAAATTTAGTTTGGCTGCACCTTCTGCATCATGTAATTCAGTCTCTTTGACAAGATCAGTGTTATACGGGTAATATTCTCACGTAAAAAAACTGCTCCTGGACAGTCTTATTTTATGTTCACACTCACTTTTATGTAATATGAATAATCCACGGGGGAGGAGAAGGGGGAGGGTTCCCTCTCGCAACTATAAATTGTGTTGTGGACATGGATTTAAGACCTCTCTTATGGGGTGGCGACAAGCATTCTCTCTCTCTCAGGTAGGCTGGCTGGTTCATAGTCTCATGTGCAGGATCTAATTCATCATCATATGTGAGGTCAGGAAGGCATTTCCTACCAGGTGAGATTGGTAGTGACCTTGGGGGGGATTTACCTTCCTCTGCAGTGCATGGTACGGGTTACTTACCAGGATCATCTGGGTATACCTCTCACTTTTATTTCCCTGCCACTGGAGGGACCTCAAGCACTGGTGCTTCTCGGTCCTTCCTATTGTCTGTCTGTGGCACATAATTGTTTAATTTCGTGGGGGCTGTAATTCTTTGGTATAATTTCAGTTGTTGGGATTAGTGTGCATATGCTGGGTAGTGTTGGTGGCCAGAGATCAGACTGATGGTTCCTTCTGACCATAAACTCAGTGCTGTGATCCATTATCTTATGTACCAGACTTTTCCCAGGCACTAAGAGATTTTTTTGTTTGTTTGTTTTTTGTTTTTTTTGGGGGGGGGGGGGGGGGAGGGTGAAGGAAAAGGAATGAGGACTTTTGTTTGTTGGTATAGTTGTCCCATGCTAATTGTCCCAAAAATCAGACAGTTTAATTCCTACACTAAGCTTCCTGGTGAGCCCTTTTAGAGATAATATGTAGCAAAGCCAAAGGGTGGCATTTAGTTGGCACACTCACTCTTAGAAGATGCCCACTGAATGTGCACAGAGACGAATTTTCAATTGCATGCTATTTTTAAACATGCTCCCCCAAACCAGGCAAGCTCTGTTTCTTCTTCCTTATTGAGAAGGAAGGATAAAATATTCAACTTGGACTATTTTAATGGCAATATCTCGCACTTCATGAATTTCAATGCCCATAAGTCAAATCATTTCAGAAGATAATATATGTGAAAAAGGGGGTTATAACCTTGATTATAGCAGGCTCTAGCAATTGACATCTTCAGAGAGCTCTGCAAATTGTTATTTTATGTAATAAAGAGTATTGCACTCAATAGACATTCCCCCACTATTTCCCACACAAGAGATGCCTCTTAGATGTCACAAACTTAAAACTAAAAGCCATCTCTCACTTGCTCATCTATCTAATGCAGTGATTGACTGGCATCCTTTCATCTGAGAAAGACGGTGGAAATTGCATCCTATAATATAGATGGCTTACAATGTCACATGTGACTAAAGAGTACAATCTGAGATTTGCATAGTCTTTGGCAGTTATTGCAAGCATGGGTGTCATGACTGGGAGCTGCTTGCTTCCTACAAACTCTTTTATCTTCAAGATGTAGAAGCCAGCTCCTGTCATGGACTTTTGATGCCCTCATAGAGACAATCCTTGGTTATGACGACTTGCCAAGGTTTCCCATCCATCAGGATCAATGCCAAATTCCTTCATATCTCACTTGCATGTGTCTTTATAGCTAATTTAGTACAATGTTTGAAAACCTTAAAATACCCTAAGCATAGTAGGGTTTAACTCAGGGCAATGAATAGCATATCAGGAGAGGAGTTGGCCCAGTTATGGATTTTTTGGTTCACTGACAATTTGAGGAGTAAAATAAATCCATTTTGGATGAAAAATGTTTCATTTTGATTTCATCCATTTTTAAACAGCTTTGGAAGTTTTTGTTTTAATAAAATTAGAGGAAATTTTGAATAAAAAATTATTTCTAACAAAAAAAAAAATCAAAAAGGTTTATTCTGCAACTACCAAAACAAAATGTTTTGCTTTTCCTAATTTGTTGGGTGTTTTTTCCCCTCTAAACGAACAATTCAACTAAACTAACATGAATTTACTTTACTTTACTTCGCTCAATTGAATTGGATAAATCAATCTGACGACGGCAAATTTGCCACCGTCGGTGTAGACATAGCCTAGGTTAAAAGGGATACTGTCAGGCAGTTTGTGCTTCAATTTTATGTTTTGCAAAGGGGTGAGGGGAAAATGGAATTTACAAACAGACAGGAACATTCAGCATATTTGTCAAAAAGGCTAAGGTAGTATGTTGATTTGCATTTAAAATATTCCCTCAACTTTTTGCAGCCTAACACTGTTCAGTCTCATGCACGTTGCTGCAATGAGAATCAGAACAAGAACATGACTAATTATGCCCATTCTCCATCTTCACTGAACTGCAAAAAAATTAAGAGTAATACATGATAC
The DNA here is from genome assembly GCA_007922155.1 of Mesoclemmys tuberculata. Taxonomy (NCBI): domain Eukaryota; kingdom Metazoa; phylum Chordata; order Testudines; family Chelidae; genus Mesoclemmys; species Mesoclemmys tuberculata. The sequence continues at coordinate 17,829,950 of ML677084.1, forward strand.
AAACTACAGGAAAATGGATCATTTTAAAGGGATTTTGAAAAAAATCTAAAAAACTTGGAATAGAACAGGTAAGGATCTTTGTCTAATTAAAAATCAGCACCTCTTTTAACAAGTTTCACTCAAAGATGGACAGCATTTTAAGTCCTGAGTTATTAATTTAATACAAGGTTATGCATTCAGTAAATACAAAGTTCCAGGTAGTTCATTAACAGTGTTATTTTTTATACTTCTGATTATATTAAAATGTTAAACTTTTAATGGAGAAACTAATAATGTGAGACTGATTTCCTACTTGTCTAATTAGAAAGACTTTCTAGTCCCGTGAAGATATCACCTATGTAAATATTAGCCCTGCTTTTTGACAGCAAAACAAAATAAAAAACAAAACAAAAAACAAAAACTGTTTTGAAAAATCCTGCTAGAGGATAAATTAGGAGGAAATCAGAGGCTTGTATACAAATTTACACGTGTGTTACTTTCCTGAGTTATTCAGATATTTTGTATTGATTTATAGTCTCTCTTATTCCTGAGGACTGATCAATGTTCCTTTCTTGAACTGCAAAATGCTTGCCTCTCTGAAGTCCCTATACCTTGCACAGCATGAAAGATTTTTTCTGTGTATGAAATGACCATTACGAGTGATGGAGATTTAGCAATTCAAGCAAAGCATTTTATAACAGCGATAACTGATGTTCGCTGTAAAGAATGTAATGCTGGAAATACATTTTCCACGTTCCCTAAGGTAAGTGACAGGTGAGTACAGTAAAATACTGTATGGGTTTCACTGGCCAAACAACTCATTTCATTGTGGGGAAAAAGTTACTTGTGTAGAAAAGTTAAACAACAAACCTCTACAGAGCAGATTAAAAGGACTGAAGAGCTAAATATATAGTGCTGAGTCATACATTAAGCCAGCCCGTATTCATTTCCAATAATTATCCTTGCCCTAGAACATCCAAAGTATCTCTTTGGGCATAGCCTTACAGAAGGGAGATTGTTGTTCAAATTAAATGGAAGGGCCAGATCCACTTGTCCCTTCAATCCACCCAACCGCTACATTTGTCGTTTTGATTCCTTTCCCTAGAGAGTAGTCGTCTCAGCTACACAAAGTTCACTGAGGGTTTGTCTACACTTGCAGCGCTGCAGCAGCACAAGTGCAGCTGTCCTGCTGTAGCACTTAGCAATGATGTTACCTATGCCGACAGGAGAGCTTCTTCTATTGGCGTAGATACTCCACCTTCCCAAGAGGCAGTAGCTATGTTGACAGGAGAAGCCCACCCTCAACATAGAGCTGTCTACACTGGGAGTTCAGTCCGTATAACTGTCACACCTCTGAGCGATGTAGTTACACCAATGTAAGTTTGGTTTGTACTGTAGTCCAGTACTAAGCTTTGCAGTCTTTGAATGTCTCTTTATGACTCGTAAGAACACGATCTTTAATATTTTTTAAATAACCCCTTTAAGCGCAGCGTTAAGAAAATGCATCCTTATATTTAAACTAAGCACACTTCTGTTTCAAAACATCGCATAGCTTCAAACACACCTTCGGTGCAAACTGAGTTAATGCAAGGCAAAGCCATACAGATTTAGACGTGATAAATGAACTGGAACAAGTTGAGTTTAATTTAGCTAACAGCTGCTGTGACCAGATATTTCTTGCCACCTTTAGCTGGACAAATGACTAGGCCCATTCCTCTCCAGTGCAGACCTATTGACAATGATTCATGCATCTGTCACTTAGAGACTGGCCTACTGCAATGTGCTTTACCTGGAGGTGGCCAAGACAGACTCCCCAGCATGCAGCTATCTGCTAAGTAAGGGTCCTATTTGGCACAAACACATACCACTGAGCTTGAAAGAGTTCACTAAGTGCTAATCAAACGTTGGGCCTATTTGGGGTCCTTGCCCTGATCTCTGAAACCATATGGGGTAAGGCCCATCTATCCAGCGGTTAAAGTAGACTGAAACAGATCGGGCAGTGCTCACTGCACCAGCAGAGGAGGAGGGGGAACTTAAAGGTTGCTTCACTAAGAGGAGTAAGAGTTCACCTCCCACACTGCTTTTAGAAGACTAGAGAGGAACTTCCCCCCTCACCCATTCCATGTTCCTCCTTCCTTTAACCCTGCATCCAAGTGACCACATTTCTTTCTTCTCCACACCCTGCTGTTACACTCTGTGAGGACTGCCACAACCTGCTCCTTCCTGGGCACACACTTTGTTGAATACCAGTGTCTGTGGGTGGCTGGTACAGCCCTCGAAGTTCAGCCATCTGACCTTCCTTTCAGTGTCCATTTTATTCAGTGTCTCTGAATAGCTGGTGGTCCTGGCTGTGTCTCCTAAATCTATTTCAAGGGTCCTCCGCATCTCTCCAAATCCCACTGATTGACAACACCTCCAAATTCGGAGTTTGAAAAAACCACTAAACTTGTTTTTAACCAGATTAAACAAACATAACAGCAACTTTCAGGCACCCTTCTAATTCTCACTCCCAGAGGCCCTACTCTGCTAAGAGCCCAGCTATGCTTCCCCCCCGATCACAATCCAGCACCCCAACCCCCACTCCCAAACAGCCATGCTTTGAATTCAACCCCCCCAAAAGTGCCCAAAGAACAGCCCAGTCACAACTTCCATCCAGGAGTCAAAGCCGCTATGTCTCTGTGTTCGCACCCAGCAGTAGATGCTCTTTTGGTCTTCGTCCAACAACATATCCTGCTTAACAACACTTACCCTAATTCATCTCACATCACACTATGTCAACTCAACACAGTCCATTTTCCACAGAGATGCTCTGGAATGTACAGCCAAGGAGCTCAAGTCTGCAGTAGTCAGAATTCAGAGCATTCTTCGTAGAAAGGCCACTGGAGAATAAGATAAATCAAGGCATTTATCTACATTTTTAAAGCAAGATGCACCCAGTTGGGCACACATTTCCCCAAACCACCATGGCCTAGTTACCAGACACTGTTCTCCAGAAAGTAAAAAGGGCATTCTTATAATGAAAAGATGCTTTAAAGGATGAGGCAGAGAAAGAATAAGAGCAACAATATTTTCCAGGACCTGCAAGGCTAAATTAGTTTAAAAATTGGAGCTCCAGTCACAGCTTACTGCTCATTTGGCAATTATCTGCATGTGCTGCTCTGCCAGTTACAGTTTAACTACATTTCCTAACTTCCAAATTTTGGCAAGACATTAATAATTGTTATTAAAATTTCCCCTCTGGCTAATCAGTCTCACAAACTGAATCATTTGCCCCTGGGCTCTGCTGTTTCTCTATCTCTTTCAAATCAGTCAACTGCAAACAAGCAACTACATAATGAATTTGGGGAAGACACAGTGATACACAGTAAAGATAAGGCATGACATTATCCTAAGAGCTTATACAAGAGGGCAGGGCTATACAACTAGGCAGAGGGTTAATAGCAAAAACCCCATTCTGATTCACAATGGATTACACACATTTCTAAAGCAGTATCACTACACACTGTAGAAGCCAGATACATCAATTGTCCCTTTGAAAGGGAGAACACTTTGTCAGCCCAGCCCACTTCTATTTTTCTGTTCATTCCAGTGCATGATGGGGAATTAAAATAAAGAAGCAAATTCAACAGTAATATTGCCATTGTTCTAAAACAAGAAAGGAACAGTCATCAAATTGCTAAAACCTCCATTCAGTTAAATGTTTTACACTGAAACGGTTTCTAATAGGGTCCTAGCATAGACTTTAAATCTTGTTTAAATTGGAGCCAACAGACATTCCAAAGCAGAGACTTCAATATAAACACCCTGAGGTGCAGCAGTGATTTTTTAAAACCCACCTTTCACCTAAGAATCACAAAGCACTTTAGAGACGTTAATTATGTCTTAACTGTAATGCAAAGAGGTGACCACATTTTGCAGATGGGGAATCTAATACTGAGAAAGCTTAGTGGTGTTCTAGAAGTCACAGTGAGCCTGGCCCAATACTGGGAATAGACCCCAGGGGCTCGGAACCCCACTTCTGGTTGTAACAGCAAAATGATGTTTCTGATCCCCAACTCACTATTTTGTTAGAATGCTCAGGTCTGATATATTCATATTTGAACTGTTTAACTCCACCTGCCTTTATGCACGATGGGACAATGTGTAATAAGTTGATGCTGAACTATTCTCCAGAAGACCATGGGTGGAAATGATTTATGCAGTCATTAACTACTATTTTTCTACTACACAAGAAGCACAACACCCTAATTTTCAGTTCAGGAAACACTGTACGGTTCAATGGCCTAAATTTGTCTTTCCTTGACAAGGAAGCATATTGAAAATCATGCCTTGGGGATGGGTGGTATTTTCCTAAGCAGATGTTCTTAGCATAGGAAACATTTAAGAGGAAAGCAGGTGTGACAAGGACAGGACACATGCTGGTGTACACACGCTCTCTTTACCATAGCAGGGGGTATCATTTCTATTTCTTTGCAGACTACATCGACATTTTATGGAGATCAGTAATGATTTTGGAAGAGAGAAATACAGAGCTCTGACAGCAAGCTTCTCTGTATGGGAGGATGGCCAATGAATGATCATTTTGTATTCTTACAGAAACATTTTGTGGTTTTCAAATAATGCCCAATAAAACCACTGATAAATCTAGGAAGGAACAGGAAAGATCATGCAAAGTGTTCATCTTTTATATAACAATTCCATCAATACATGGACAGTTCAGTAAGCTGGTTAGATACTAAGTTACCACTTTAATAATCAGTTCCTCCTTTGCTATTACTATGGCAATTCTTAACCATCTTTATGGTAATATGTAACTGTTTCTTCTTGTCTACATACTTAGTTGCTTCACTGAATACATATCCAAAAATCATGAGGGACCCACACTTTCAGGGCAAGTGAAATCTTACCATAAACAAAAAATAAACCCCAGTATTTTAGCTTCACCCATCCAAAATCTACTCCATTCTTCCCTCCATAATTGTAACATTTCATGTTGCAGCTAGCTTTGTCTGCCTGTCACATACCCTTCCCGAGCCTAGCTCCCCACCAAATGCCTTCCATTCTGGCTGATGAAGTATACATCACAGGCAAGCTTTCAGATAAGGCTGAGAGTAACACAGCAAGATGTTTGATATGCCATCCTCAACACAGTTGGATCTTTACAAGCATAACAGGAGGATACTGAGAAAAGCTTGCTCATTTTGAAGTGTCTAGATTGGTGGTCCCTTTATACTGTGGCATGGCTACTTCTGACATACTTAGCATAGAATTGACCTTTCCACTGAAGTCTTGGAAATGAAGGCTTAAAGTTTCTTAGTTATTTCAAAGCTTGCCACAGAAGTGGTTAACCTGGGATTACAGGTTATAAAAGTAATTCAGATTCTCTTAATAGAAAGAGAAAAACTCTCTCTCTTAGATCTTCCTGAAGTCTATCACCAGTTTCTAGTCAAAAGTGGGGCTGCATCCACTAAAGGATGATAGGCCAAAATCAGCAGTCTACATACGATCCACGACAAGGGCCAGACAGAGCATATACTCCCGACACCCAGAACCTGCTCTGCTCATATTCCTGCTGGTTTAATCATCAGAAATTTTGAACTCGCAGGTTTCAATAGCTCAGCTGGTACAGGGAATTCTTCCAGCACTGCGTCCCCTTCTGAGGCAGGAGCTTGGTCTCTAGGCTTCCACATCACACAGCATTTTGCATGGAAACTGAACATATATATCCCTAATCCTTGTGAGAAAGGTGACCACTGAGTTATGTCAGATTATCCTTGCTCTGAGGTTAAAGATTTTACTGACGGCAACCGAAATGACCAGTCTTCCAAGGCTGATTGGAACTCCCTCTTCCTGCTAATTACCCAACACTAGTCATAGGGCAAATTTACAGTCAGTGACGGAAACTCTTACCCTGAGGGGCTGCAATGCATTCAGTATAAGCAGAGGCAAAGGTTTTCACTTTATTTTTAAACAGGAAGTGTTATTTAGAAAATCTGAAACCATTCAGGAAAAAAACAGCTTTACTCTTAATTTTCATAAGCATGTTGGATCCCCACCCACTCACCCCGCTGCAAACGAGACCTATATTCCATAGTCATCTTCCAACACACGTCCTTGATTTTTTACCATGTGACACACTGTAGCATCTTTGAGAAGTTTCAAAAGGGTTGGTCACCAAATGAAATAAGATTGTTTTTCAATTTTACACTGCCTCTGAGTTTTCCTTTTTGTGCTATATCGTACCAGCTGTTGGCAGAAAGCTGGTAGTTTTGTCAGTGAGGCTTCTGGCTCTCAGAACAGGGCAACCAAGGGCCTAGACATTTTAGCTGTGGGGAGAACTTGCATGTCTTCTTTCCCTAACTCTTGTAGGAAGAAGTGGAGTGAACATCTAGCACATTAGCTGGATGTTTTATAACCATTTTAACATATTAATTGACGTTAAATCTGAAAGCTAGATACAGTTTAAAATGGACAAGCAGTCTATGTATTTACCAGGACAGTTCAAATCTCCAAGCTATAGTTTTAGGCCATCTGCAGACTCAAGAAGATCAGAATCTGAACGGATGCCGTAAGCTTATCTTAGATACCATAAGGGCTAGAAATGTAGCTACTATGTAAATTCTGTGTCTAATAAAGGGTATGATGCTACTGTATGCAGAGAAAATCCTTAGCAGCAGTTCTGTCATTTCACTAAGAACAAAAAACAAATGGTTCTTAGAGTTTTCAAAATGGGCTACTACTAATGGCACTGAACATTGAATACAGCATTTCTAATCAGTCATGTTTTAATAACTCTACTGTTCAATGGCAAATGTTGTGGGTTGTACTGAAGGTCAGCAATGGGCCATTATCCTTTATATCCAGAGTGTACAACTAACTGCTCCTCTGTATGCTGATCAACCTTCTCATTGTCAGCATAAACCATGTTTGCCAAGCATGCGCTCTGCAGCCGTTTTGAGGGGAAGTGACATTGGTTCGTTCATCTTTCGTGAACCATCATCTCGCTGCTAATACAGCCAGAGGTCATGTTTTCAAAATGCACCAAATGTGAAACCTCACACTCACTGAAGTGAGACAGCTTCAAAAGTACAAAAATAAACCTGCTCCTAATGATAGTCTAAACTGTGAAAGGATTAGGCAAAATCAATGGTATTGATTGGCTTTTCTGGTACTCTGAAACACCATTCAAGGCAATGATTTGTTGGTTGCTATCTGCCATGTGGAAAAGCTGGATGGTAGAAGTTAGACTGCTTCCCTGACATTGCTTTGTTAACGGCTCCCAGATTCCAAAAATTAAAAACATTTCCTTTCAATTTTATAAAAAGCTTGTTTTAAAATTACTGCTAATGTAGCACATGACACTGCAAGTTCCAGCTCCATTTCTTTATTCTCTCTCCATGATACAAACAGTTGAATTATAAATATTAAATGACAAAATAATGTCACTGCTTTAAATCCCAGTCAACAATAAACAACATGGGTATATATAGATACAGGTCTCTGCCAAGTTCCACTTAACAGTTCTCAAGAATATTTCTATAAATTCACATTAGGAGTTCATGAACTACTGTCATTGAACAGCTTTGTTTCCTGGAGGCATGGAAACTAATAACCCACGTGCCAGACACTCCATTCATTATTTTGACTCAGTGTCACAATTTTTTTTTGGAGAGATTAGATTCATATTCTGATTGCTTTAATTATTAGATTATATGAAGTTTATACCAAATGGAAAAAATGGACTTCCACGCTTTTTATATATTTTGTGGAGCTGTATAGTGTGAAAGATATCCTATAGCACAACTTAACTATTTACTAAAGAAACACAAGTTTGCATCATGTGCGCAAACTTGTCTTAGCTGCTTAGCACAGAGACTTTTTATATCTAGTTTGGAAACACTTTTTATAAATTATTTTAGATTTAAAAGTTTTCCCCTAGAAGGCAGGTTAAAAATATTTTTAGCATCATACACAAAGCCACAATAAAGTCACTGCTCTGCCACAAACCTGCAAGGACTGAAGAGCTGCCTACAACCACAACAGTTTGTATTCTGACCCAGCAACTAAGAACAGTGACCAACATGAAACAAGTAGAAGAGAAAGGACAGATGGTGATGACAAAGGTTCTCAAAACAAAATGCCAGTAAATGGTGGAACAATATAAAAACCATAGGAAAAAACAGATGGGTATACCAAAGAAAAGCATTCGAGCACAACATGTGACTGCTTCCTCTGACAAGAGCCAGAACAATATGGGCCAACGCTATGTAACAATCCCACATAGACACTTAATACCCATCATTCCTGGCCTACAGCATTCTCTGTTTTTGCCAGTACTGGCTTTTAGAAACCAAGGTGATAGCCTCTTTCAGGACACTATACACTTGAAATGAAGTTTTAGAAAGCCTTACTTCTATGGTGATAGGGAAGTAGGCCAGGGAGTCGGAAAGCTGCATTCTAACAACTTTTCTAAGATTCCCTTACTTTAAAAAAAACTCAGGCATTGGAACTTTTTTTTCTGCCAACTGGAATTTAAAGACTTCCACATGTAGGAAGTATTGCAGTCTGTATGGATGCTGCCAAGGCAGCAGCAGGTGAGAAAAAGCCTTGTCATGTGGATCCAAACACATCACACCTCCTGCAACGTGGCTTCGTTGCTTTCTGAGCCTCAAGAAAATGCCTGAAAATCTGTGTCCTTCATGAAGCTTTTAAAGTAACGAACTTCATAAGAGACCATCCAGTAGTCTTGTATTTTCGCACTGCTCTGTGTTTGCATGGCTGCCTCTTCATCGACAACCCCTCTTTTATACTGAATCAAAGTGGATCCTAACCTAATTAAGAGCAGAAGTGCAGGTTTCCTTGACTGATCCACAACCCCTTCTCACTAACTCTGAGCCTGCCTTGCTATATCTTTGGGCCTCAAAACCAGAACATGAATGCATTCAATCAGAAAACTTGAACAGTTCCAATTTCAATCATGAACTTCAAAATAATTTCCTTTTGTTTCAGATGTCACCAATGGAAGAGCTGTGGCACCATGTTGCTGATGATACACAGTGGACAAAGAGGTGGATAACCAGCCGTACGTCCAAAGTACTATTGACCAAGCTGCACTGATTAGGCCATTGCAAAGCAGTTCCACCTAAGACAAAACTTTGGAAGTGACGCTCTCTAGGAATTCAGCAGATATTGGCCATCCCTGAAGGATAGACACCCAGCTTTCGGTGCCAATGTGCTGAGGACAAAAACAGGAATTTGAACTCTTGTATCTCTGCTAGTCAGGTTCCTCTTCAACGGTAGTGACTGACTGAAAGCTTTCCTTCTCTTCTCAACTGAAATTTACTTAAGACTGTATTTCCCCATTCCACCCTCAGCAAGATTGTTCCTCTGTGATGCATGAGCAAAGTGTTATATTGTAAAGGCTTTATCTCATTTATTGTAGTGAAACTTTGCTCTGAGACTTCATAACTACTTTTTCCTGGGATGACTTAAGTCATACAGCTTGGACTACACACAATTAGGGTTAGAGGTCTTTGTGAAGGAAACGCTCAAAGCATTTTAATCCAAAGGTGTTCACAAGCTCCGCAGATGTGGAAAACCCTGCTACTGAGAGTACCAGGAACCCACATACCAGAATATCAGACCCAAACCTACAATTGAGACAGTTTCTCCTAAAGTCTGCAGAAGACTGCAAATTAATTAAATAAAACAGAACTAGGAGAAAATTAAGCGGTTTTGTGTTGCAATTGTATTGTGGTTTACAACAGAGATCCATCTTGGAGAACATACAGTTTAAAGATAAACAGATGTTGACCTAGTACCATTAACTAACCCAGTCTCACATCACATATACATGAAACCCAGAAAATGTCCTATTTTATCTTTTAAAGCTGAACTATAGCTACAATATAAATTGAATCCATATTTCAGGTCCAACAGAGATTGCCTGGGCAATGCATTCAGTGGATTCAGCAGTCTATGGAATGCATTAGTCCATAACAATTTATCGCTGAATAAAAGCGAACCCAGCCCTAATAAGAACTTTGGCACAAGAAAGCAAGGCAAGGAAGCAGCTTCTATATATGGCTACTAAGGACTAATTCCCACACCTTATTCTGTCGTTGGTTTAAAACAGTAAAAGATATAAGCAAGTGTTGCATTAATAAGTGGCAGGATTTGATCAATCCTTTAATTGCTGGAAATCAATAAATGATGGCAATTATTTGGATGCCAATAAATACAGATCTGATCAGTCTCCAGCAGAAGACTGACACTACATTTCAGAAACCCACCACTTTTGAGCCAAAGAGGCATGTGTTAATTTAAAGGACATTGTATTAGATAAAAGCTGAGAGGATGCAGCTAATAATTTGCTGCTTTATTATGGATTTTGTGCGTTGGCCGCAGTCCAAAAGAAATATGGATTAAAGACTACTACGTCTGTTTGGCTGGTCTCCAAAATTAAAAGCTTTACAATGACCTTTCATTTCCTATAGGATTTTTAGGTCTATTAACTACATTAAGTAAGATTTCGGACATCCTGAACAATACCCTGAAGAAAGAGGGTTTAAAATATAACAGTCAGATGTGCACGCTTCAGAGTTAAGATCTATGCACTATAAATTCGGGTTTTAATTGCATCTCTGATACAGGTTTCTGCAGGCCTCAGATCTAGTTTCCAAGGAGATTTGCATGAGCCCCATGAGTTCCTGACACGCAAACCACAAAAGATTATTCTTTGACACGTGTACTGCGGTAGAACCCACAGACCTCAAACAGGTCAGGGCCCCATTGTGCTAGGCACAAACGTAGCAGAGGACCACTCTGTGCCCCAAAGAGCTCACATCACAAAAAGATAAAGAGAACAGATGGATGAAAACAAGCAAGGAGGAAGCCAGGGTAATAAAATAATAGGATGATTTCATATACAGGTAACATTTAGCTTGATGTTTAACTCCTCATAATTGGAAGCTCTCAGAAAGTCTCCTGGGATCAGGGTTTTGTGGGATTTTTTTTTTTTTTAAGTACTTTCTAATTTTGACCAAGTACACCATGAGAACAGACTGCACAATTTAATATTTTTGAATGAAGGCAGAAAGGGCAGAGGAAAGAAATTAATACCAAAGTGAACTGAACTATTGAATCAAAAATCTAAAAAAAGATGGTTTGATTTGGAAGGAAAGACTAGTGTCAATTCTTGTTTAATTTCAAATGCATTTACTCAAGAGAAACCATAGCTATTCCAAACACAGGATTTTAAAGGGAGGGCAAATCTTGCCATCCCCCTATGTAACAACGTGGCAAGCTTCGCTAGAGATCATGCTACTTTCACTACCAGATCTTTGTGGGAGAAGAGCAAATCCCCACCCCAATAATATATACACATTAAAATGGTATTAAGGCTGCATTTAAAGTTCTCTATATAAACAGCAGACTGCAGGCTAACTGTAGCCACTGGTACTGCAGATGCATATTCTATTCAGAAAAAGAGCACACAGTACTACACACCATGACATTTCCCCTTCTGCACCCTACCCACTCCATTTAGTTCAGAAATGTCTCATCCCTTCCAGCTCTTCTACTTCACCTTCTACTTCATACATATGGCATGTATCCTGCAAACATCTAAACTAACTATTCTGCGTGCAGCTTCATTCAAGTTAGGTTCCTTTCTTAAGGATCCTAAAGAATATTCTGAAAAAGTGTGACACTCCTTAAACTTGCCAATAGTGCGCGGCCCCAAAAACATAAGAGCAACCATATTGGGTCAGACCAATGGTCCATCTAGCTCAGTATCCTGTCTTCCAACAGTGACCAATGCTAGGTACTTCAGAAGGAATGAATAAGGAACTATCAGTTGCACGCGTACAAAACGGGAAATGACTACCTAGGAAGGAGCACTGAGGAAAGGGATCTGGGAGTCCTAGTGGACCACAAGCTAAATATGAGTCAACAGTGTAATGCTGTTGCAAGAAAAGTGAACATGATTCTGGGATGTATTAGCAGGAGTGTTGTAAGTAAAACACAAGTAGTAATTCTTCCGCTCTACTCCACACTGATTAGGCCTCAGCTGAAGTATTATCTCCAGTTCCGGGTGTCACATCTCAGGAAAGATGTGGACAAATTGTGAAGAGTCCAGAGAAGAGCAGCAAAAATGATGAAAAGTCTAGAAAACATGACCTATGAGCCAAGACTGAAAACACTGGGTTTGTTTAGCTTGGAGAAGAGAAGACCAAGAGGGGACCTGATAACAGCTTTCAAGTACATAAAAGGTTGTTACAAGGAGGAGGGAGAACAATTGTTCTCTGAGGACAGGACAAGAAGCAATGGGCTTAAACGGCAGCAAGGGAGGTTTAGATTGAACATTAGGAAAAACTTCCTAACTGTTAGGAAAAACTTCCTAACTGTCAGAGAGGTCACGCACTGGAATAAATTGCCTAAGGAGGTTGTGGAATCTCCATCATTGGAGATTTTTAAGAGCAGGTTAGACAAACACCTGTCAGGGATGGTCTAGATATTACTTACTCCTGCCATGAGTGCAGGGGACTGGACTATACGACCTCTATATTCCAGCCCTATAATTCTATGAATAGAAGAGGCAACACTATCGAGTGATCCATCCCGTTGGTCATTCCCAGCTTTCAGCAGTCAGAGGCTAGGGACACCCAGGGCATGAGGTTGGCCCCTTGACCATCTTGGCTAACAGCCATTGATGGACCTATCCTCCAGGAACTTATCTAATTATTTTAACCCTCTTATAGTCCTGGCCTTCACAATATCTCCTGACAACGAGTTGCACACACTGACTGTGTGTTGTGCAAAGAAATACTTCCTTTTGTTTGTTTTAAACTTACTGCCTATTAATTTCATTGGGTGACCCCTGGTTCTTGTGTTATATGAAGGAGTAAGTAATACTTCCTTATTCACTTTCTCGACACCATTCACGACTTTATAGACTCCTATCATATCCCCCCTTAGGTGTCTTTTTTCCAAGCTGAAAAGTCCCAGTCTTTTTAATTTCTCCTCATATGGAAGCTGCTCCATACCATTAATCATTTTTGTTGCCATTCTCTCTGTACCTTTTCCAATTCAAACAGATATTTTTTGAGATGGGGTGACCAGAACTGCATGCAGTATTCAAAGTGTAGGCGTACTATGGATTTATATAATGGCATTATGATATTTTCTGTCTTATTATTTATCACTTCCCTAATGGTTTCTGTTAGCTTTTTTCTTTGCAAGGGTCAGGAACAAGCAAAGAACAAAATAAAAAAACCCCGCTATTAGCATTGGTATTGATGAAACACTTTCTTCTCCACCCCTGCAGAAAAGGAAGTGCCCTACCATTGTATATCACTAGTTGTGATCTGATTTCATGCAGATAATTAGCGATGTATCACTTTTCCATTCACTTCCCTCTCCAAAGTAGGAAAATTTATTGCTACACCATAAGTGACAGCAATGATGGACAAGTTCTCTGAGGATCCACACTGAGCATGTTACACATAGTGAGCATCAGCGTTAGATACAAGGTTGGTTCTAACCAAGCTTTTGCATGGAGAGACTTCAAGAAGCTCTTCTATTGTTACTACACTACCAGTTTTCCCTTGTGATCGACCATGAATACTACTACCTATATAATTCTCTAAATCAATACCAAACAGTCAGACTGGAATTCTGGACATCTAGCAAGAATTTACTGAACAACTTCTCAGATATAGATTTACTCCTGCAAAAGTGTAGGTTGGGCTATTCTGACCCAACCCCTACTGAAGGCAATGGAAAGACTTTTACTGATTTCAAAATAGCACTGGATCAGCCCCCTCAAGTATATTTATTTCCATGTCTCATATTAAAGCAGCAGGAGCAGCTAAAATTGAAGAGTACTTTTTTTTCTTTTTAAGAATCAGGTTCCAAGTGATTTTTTTTTTCCCCTTGCAACGTTTTTCAAGACTCACTCTTAGAAAACTGATGCGGGCATGGATTTCTTCTGGCAACACAATGTAGTACTAGAGATGAAATCAAGACTCCATTTAAGTCACTGAGAGTTTTGACATTGTCGTCAGTGGAGCCTGGTTTCACTGTAGATACCCACAATTTATAAAAACTTCTACGATGAAATATCTGAGCATCAGCATATTCTTTTATAGCACCCAAGGGAAAGGGGAGAAAGTAATTGCCAAGGGAATGATCTTCAAAACCTCTTTCTTCCAAGAGTGGCTCTTCATCCATCACTTAGTGCCCTTTTGCAAAAAACATTTTCAGGTTTCATGTCTTTTTGAGTCTTGTTTAAAGTCACCCTCTCTCTCCACACCCATTCACGGGGACCCCCCCGAGAATTCACAACTGAAAGTGGAAAGCTCTAACTAAGCTGTGTTGCCTAGTGAGAAGTTATATATTTTGAACATCTTCCATTATATGAATACCACATATTCAGTTTAGTTTTGCAAATCTATAAACTTAATGTAAACCTTTTAACAAAGAAAGAAGCACTTAATTTTCAATATTTGCTAGAATTAAAACCATTCCAGGCACTTTAATTGGTTGACTTGCACACGTGCACGCACACGTTTTGTTGTTCCTATTTTAATTTAGTTACTTCACCCATTAAAAAAAAGATTCTAATGGACACCGGTGTCATGGATGCATTTACCTGCAAGCAAGCCTAGGAGATTATAGGCTTTTTGCAATAGCAAGTGTTGCTATGATGATGAAAGACATTGCAGGGAAAAAAAAGTGAGAACAATTTTAAAATTAAAACACATATCCATCACTTAACGGTACATGCTATTCAGCCTAGAGAGTCATGTTTAAAATTTCAATCATTTGTATGATCTAATGGTGTATAAATGAAACCACACTGTTTGTGCAAAGTTCTTTAAAACTAAACACATCAAAGTATGTTCTTAAAGAAAAAGTCAGTAAACTGTTAGCGCTCCAACTTATATTTATATACCTGTACATCCCTGATAAATGGAATCAGTCAACTTACGCCCCCACCCTACTGCCATAAGGTGGTTTAACAAAAAGCAATTTTAAGTAGCATTTAAAGTATTTGGTACATTTTTTGTTTAATTTGCATGGGTTTTTTATATGGCACAAAGGAGAGAACTAAAAAAGGAAAATTATTTTAAAACCCACAAAAGATGGTCTGGTGATTTTGGACAGGCCTAGTGCCAGAAGTGACTTTTCAGTCATTTCGGAAAAGTGACAAATGTTAAATTGACAGAGTCCCTTTCAAATAATACAAGTCTTAGCAGAACAAATAAAAGCCATACCCAGGATAGCATTCCACAAACGCATACCTCTGGATGACATTTATGGACACAGGATCTTGAAATATCATACTAAATAGAGCATAGGATTTGACCTGATCACATGGGTAAGATCAGCCAAATGAAGGCAGGGTTTGAGCCAAAAAGATGCACATTAATGTGGAAGGATGGCCTTGTAATTAAGGCCCCGGCCTGGTCCTAAGGAGATCTAGGTTCAATTAACCAGCTCTACCCATGACTTCCTGTGTGAGCTTGGGCAAGTCACTTGCTGATCCTCTGTTGCCTGTCTTGTCCATTTAGCTCATAAGTTCTTTGGGGCAGGGACTGCTTCTATGTGTTTTTAAAATGCCCAGCACAACGGGCCCCAAGTTTGGACTCTAGGCACCACCATACCATTCAGTACGTTAAAAGGATCTATAGTTACATATCAACCTACTTTGTTACGATCTGCACCAGGTAGACTTTGTACCAGTGCTTCCATTTTGCACTCTATTCAGCCATTTTATAACATCAAGTTAAATGTGTTCTGATTTCTTGCAAATAGGTTATATCTATTTCTGATCTTGGCCTTAGAATTTATCTAAGCATAGGAGAAAGAAAAGGTGTCTGACAGTGATAAGCTGTGACTATTTCTACTTAGTTCATCCAAGCGAGGTAGCCAGATATCTGTAAACATTTCAATTTCTGCTTCAAACATCCCCCCTTTTCCCTCTAAAATACATAATTATATGCACAAGAAATGTTTACAGTGGAAGAGCTGGCTCTTAATAGATTGGCAACGGACTTTACAGAGTCTCACCTCTAGATAACTGATTCAGTAGCTTTCTGGCCCATGCAACGTGAATTGGTGAGCTACTTATTAAATGCGCCTATGTCCATCCTACTTTGAAACTGGTCTGGTCACTCCGAGTCATACAGGAAGGCTATCTAGGGGAGTTATTGAGAGAAACCTGCTCCCAGTGCTATACCTGCTCCATTGCTAATGAACTTCAGTCTCTAATCCTTGGAGTCCAACATCCTCCAATGACTAAATTCACTTAGAGAAAGAGATAAACTAAGGGTCACTTGTCACTTTGCATTTTATCAGTTGTCAAACTTCTAAAGGCTTTTTGTTTTGTTTTGGGTTTTTTGTTTGTTTGCTTTATTAAATGTATACACATGTATGCCATCTGACTTCTGTGGGTCCTAATTCAATAGGAATCAAAGATGGGGAAAATCAGCTCTCTCCCACTACAAAAAATAACTAGTTTATTGGAAATAATGTAGTGGCTTTGTTTCTGTCGTCTAAGGGGACATTTCATGATCACAGAGAAAGGTTCACCCGATGGACTTCTAGTTTCTGTCCTGCAAATCCGCAGAAAACCATGAAAGGATTAATACTATTTCTTTAAGCAAGCCAAATTGAAGGCACAAAATAATTAAACTTCATGTTTACTTTTATAACTAAGGCTACTGCTAGCAAAAGCACGGATATGCTACAATAGTGGAAATAAGTGAGGTAAAACTGGTTGACATAAAAAAAAACCTCACACCATGTTCAGCATGTGCATTGCTGAATTATGAACATCAGAAACTTTCAGTGACTAAGCAAAAATATAGCAGTCAAACATAACGAGCATTATCCGTGCTCCTTATTTATTGCAAGCTAACAGTCATTGCACAACAATATGCTATAAAACACTTTTTCCCCCTCATACCACCAAGTTATATTTAATTTTCCCCTAATTCCCTGCACATTCCAGCCCTAATCTTAGACTAACTTTGGCATCATAGATCTTCAAACTAAAAGGCTGCATGACAGAGACTGAAATCTTATGATATCTGCAAAGTGGCATCATAAAATTGGTTAAGTAAAACTAGTTAAGTGTTGGATGTCTTAGCTAAAGATGTGCTGGTGAGACAGTGCTTTGAATCTGAATTCTCTTTAGGTCAGAGCTCCAGACCAACCCAAAGCTATTCTGATGAGATTTCAGTCTTAAATATCACGAATTCTGTTCCACATCCTCTGAACAAGGATGCAGTCCCCTTTCAGTTTTGGCTAAGACCTGAACCCAAACCTGTAGAAATGGATTTAGACCCACGAATCCAAATCTTAACTTCCTCCCCTTACCTTCAAAATCCAAAGGATTTTGGATTCACAGTTCTGGTTTTGGCTCATCCCTAGTCCTACACCCTCCAGATCGCTGTGGACACTTGACAGTGATTTTCCTTGAGTCAGTAAAAACTAAGACAATAAATAGCCTCTAGATTAAAGAGCCTTGTTTGTCCAACTGACCAGCTAATGGAGAATTACTTTAACTGGCTCTGCTGTGTCAAGTTCAGAATATGGGTGGAGACTGAGCAAGAGCTGTTGATGCAGATAATGAGCATTCTTGCCTTCATGGTCTTCCACTGTGCAATAACCTGACGCACAGGATACAAGAAACCAGTCTTTTTTATTTATTCGCTGTTTTAACCAGGGCCTGGATTGGTGCAGATCAGGCCAAAGCATCAGGCAGCCTCAACAGCTCCTTCAAGTTCTCCATGCGTACCCTGTGCCACGTTGATCCTGGCAGAGGAAAGAATCAGGACTTGTTTGCAGCAGGAGTGCTGTCAACTATTTGGGAGAAGGGATGGTCTTTTCATGTTCTTTGTACTTAGTGGGTAATGATCCATGACTGCAGCTTCCAGGCACTACAATACAAGGTACATTTATCAGCACTGACTGACATGTTTCCAAGACTTGAGTGTAGCTGTCCTGGCTGGGCAAAGAAATTGCTTCTTATTAGGTGGAGAAACACCTCAGAAGAATGGTATGTTATCCGTTACACAAAGCAATATCTTGTTTGATTAGTTTATGAAATTATAGGACGAATCTTATAAAAAGGGAATTAAGAAAAGACAGGCAGGTGACAAATACAAGAGATTGTTAGGGAAGTAGGAGTGCAACAGTTCATGCTGCTCCTGTAGAAATACTGGGATTTTATTTAAAATATAATTTATTTTTGTGCTTGCTATAGCACGGTAGATGTCTGTATTGTTTGAAATCAGAGAGATTCATTAAAGAAATAGTTTAAGTCCATTAAAGATTAGAGAAGGGTTGTAAATTTTTTAAATTAAGCCTCCCTGTTAATGCATTATTCAATTCCTACACTCTTTATGGAGTCGTCATGGAACGCTTCCCCGGTTCTGCATCTTCAGGCTTGTCTGCACAGGTATTTGTGCTCCACCACATCCATATCAGAAGGATTTCATTTGCAGGTTGGCAGGCTGTGGAACTAATTCTCCTCACTCAAAAACTTAGATCTGGTCACATTTTTTTTTGCCAGCAATCCCCATACCAGGAAGGTCTTTCCCTCTTGCCCACCTGCCCTGGTAAAAGTGTCTCCGGCCCAGAAACTAACCTTTATTACGAAGGCATTTCAGAATGGTATTTTTATAAAGCAAGCTGCTGTCCAATAACTTAACGTTGATGGAAGGGCATGTGGTTGTGTTACTGAGTTGAACAGCACTGAACGCATAGTCCCAGCCTTGCATCAGGCAGCTGTTTATGTACATGTAATCTCACTGATGTCAATGGATTAGTCACGTGCAAAATGAAACACCTGCTTAAATATCTGTAGGTCTGGGGACAAAGACATTTAGAGGAAATAGCCTCCTAAACCAGCTAAAGAAAATCATGGGTGTGAATGGAAGCTTGACACTATATCAGAGTAAAAACAACGAGAGTCCTATAGCACCTTAAAGACTATATCAGAGTAGATTTCCTCACCCTTCTTCCCTCCTCCACACCTCTGTGAAAGATATGACCAAGACAACCAAAAGGGCACATTAATCAATGATTCCCTACAACTTTCCACTGTGCAGGTCGTTCAATGGCAGATCAACCCATCTATTTCTATAATTTATGGAAAAAAGTCTATGTTTCAGTTTTAAAAGCAAAAATGACAGCCTCATTAGGCAAGTTGACAGCTATCAAACAGCCATTTATGCGGTTTTTTTTTAAATTTTAATACAGATTTTTCACCCATCTCATGGCAAGTGCTATCAGCATTATTGTGAAACCTTGCACTCCCTGCCCCCTTTCTGTGCTTTAACTGTGGCCAGAGTTTCTCTTCTCTATCGGTGGAATGCCTGGAGTACTTCTCAGCATGGTTGTACAGTCTATTTGTTAATAGTGCGCGAGTTTTCAGAACTAAAGGTTTTGGCACTGTGATGGAGCACTTATAGACTAGAAGACGAGGGGACTAGTCTGTGAAAGGATTCAATGGGTTCCATTTCTGTTAAATTCTCTCTTGAATCCTAGAAGAGAGACCAGAAGAGAACTCAGCTGCCGGACACACAGTACAAGATTGTTTTCTCCTATCCTCTTTCTAATGACCCTTCTTTTGAAAGGGAGACTAAGGTACTTCTATCTTCAGACAACACGTTTATTGAGTGTCTTGACCCAGGAGAGGCTGCAGTATTTACTGCTCGCTAGGGGACTATTTCAGGTAAGGTGAAGGGAGGGGACCTAATTGGCCAGAAAATATTAAGAGGAAGATAAAAGGACTAAAAGCCTTCTCCAGCACTGAGTAAATCACACCCGTTTAGGAGCCCAGTCTAATCAGAAAGCTCCTAAGGGCTGGAGCAGACAATTCCAGTCTGGGGGTTTTGTATAACTCAAGATCATTTCAGCTTGGAAGTGCCAGGATTGCTCACTGCAACTTTGAGGTTTCATGTTGCTCAGAAGCTTGGTTTGGGCTGGGAGTTTAGTCCAGGTTAGGATCTTGCTACAGATCAGAGCCAGATTTCAGTGAGAATCTCCCCTCCTCTGAGTGAAGGCATTTAGAAAGGAATGTTTGTTTCCTGTGAAACTGGAATTTCGTAAGCAAAATTAACATGTTTCCCATGAGATCTTAGATTAAACATCTTTAAAATGGACTGTTTTGCTTTTCGGCCTCCCTTCACTGCACTTTTACATTTCTAACCTACAGATCTCATGCTATCACTAGCCATTAGTACAACTTGCCAGGAAGATTTTTAAACTCTCACCAACTCCATGACAGACGGTGCATGGAGTTACTTGTGCATGTTACACACTGGAAGGGGGTGAAGAGGGGGAAGAGGGTTTGTATAGCAAAAGGACATAAAGCCAGAACATAGAATGAAGATCCAAGACAACTAGAAGGCTACAAATATGCAGCTGAACTGGCAAGAGCCAGCTCATTTTACTTCTCCCCACACACTCTGGTTTGTATCATACCTAGTTTACAGTGAGACAAGTGATCACATCCATAAAAGCAAAGGAATTATACTTGGTATGTTTAATGCATATATTTTATATAAAAACCTTAGAATTTCCCAAATGAAATTATGGAAAGCCATTCATGTAATTGTGTAAACTGCTTTGTTTGCCAGAAACATTCATGCTTGTGTCCTCCATTAGATGTCAAGGGCACTATAAGCTTTTATAGCAATTGATTGAGAGAAAAGCAAGTCTGTTTTACTGATGCAACACTTGCTTTATTATCTGCAATGCAATTTCCAAAACAAAAGGAAGCATTGTTATGAAATAGAAGAAAAGCAAGTTCAAATAAATGCAAAATGGCAATTTTCCTTAATTCAGTAATGAAGAGCAAAAACAATGCAAACAAACACTTGGAATCACAGATCTAGACATTACTAAATATTTCAACAAGCAATAAAACACTACAGTTCTGCAGCACAATGTAGTATGTCAGCTCTGACTTTCACATTCTTCTCCTACACTGTTCTATTTTAATAAACACAATTGATTCAGCTTAGCAGACCCAGTTCAGCTCTATCAACTCCATCAAGTGCAGGGGTCAACTGTAAATGTTGCTTTGATTGAAAGATTTAAACGAATTGGAAAAGCCTTGGTAAAAGCTGCTACATAAGTCAAAATATCATGATTATAAGCCCCAAAGCATATGCCAGAAGAGCAAGGAATATATCCATTTTAAGGACAAACTACAGCAACACTCATATCACATTTTTTATGGAAATAAATATTTAGTTCTCTGCACTTCTAAAATGGCAAACTGGCATTTGTTCCTTTTATTAAAGCTCTTGGTTTCATAAATTGTAAGTAATCTGTTGTTTTTGGCTAAAGAAGAAATGCCTTCATTTGTCCTTGCATCATTATTACATGATGAATTCTAATGTATCTGAGATGCACTGAAAACAGTGCTCAGCAGCTAGCGATAGAAACTGCTTTCACTGAGTAATCACATCATGTCAAGGCCATCAGTAGACTAAGAGGTAATGAAAAGGTAAAACGCATCAAAAAGCAATGATTTTTTGTTATCTGTATACAATGTATATTTTTAGTACAACAGTTTAAAGTTCACTTGTATGTTTCTAGTAAAATCTATGAAGGTTAAAATTATTCACTGTAAAGTAAGAACTAATTCTAACCAACTGGTTTCCAGAACAGTTTGAACAAAAGCTTTTTTTCAGAATTCAAAATATAGAATTAAAAACAAGTTAGCAGAAATTGTATTAACTGTACAGCTGTTAACTGATTTAAGGTGTTGCAAGAAGAATATAGTTTAATAGAGGGACACCTCATTTCCTTTTGACATCTTATTTAGCCATTTTCTTTAGAGTAAGATGCTTACAACTAGATCTGTTAAGGAGTTAATTTATCTTGCTCAAAAGAAAGGCTACCAGAGTAAATTTACTTGTTTTTAAAAAGTCACAGGAGACTAAGGATCAAATAACTCAAAGTATGTGTAATTTTCCATTTAAAAACAAATTTGGACATGGATCAAACTAAGTTCACAGAAAGTAGACAAAAAGATGTTATTTGAGTCTATCCCTCTCTTAGCTATCTTCCTCAAGTTCTTGAATAAGTGTTTTGTATCCCTCTAGATCACAAACAACTGAAGAACAGATGGCATTAGGACTTAAAATACTCTTTCCTTGGTAGCTTAACCCGTAACACGTGTATCCCCACAGACAACAGCTTTCAATGGAGTCTTCCATTATTCCTATGAATAACCAGGACGCAAGAGATACAATAAACCATTGTTTGATGAACTGTACTGCTTAATGTAAGACATGTCACCATGTATACGCTATTTGCATTTTAAACGTGATCATATATATATGTGCAGTATATTTTTACAAGGAAAGCGGAGTTTAAGAGAAAGAGGGCACAATTCTATTGACTTCAGAGCTATGCTTATTTTCAGCAAGTCAAGCGATGGCTAGAGAACTCAGGGGTCCTTTTAAAAGAAGTCTGTAGTCCAAGTTCTTGATGAGTCAGATCTCAAAACATAGACAAATCATTAGGGAGGCTTCTTAATGGCTGTTGTGCTATAACAAATGCAGGGTGGGGCAATAAGCAACAAAGTTGCCATAGCTTATGATTGGGAGCAACAAGCCTCCTTGGCTCATGGAGAATGGTAGGCGAGTTTCCCCCTACCTTGGCTGTAATCTTTCATTCATGAGACAAGTCATGCTTTCCATGAGAAAAATCCCATGTGTCTGTTTGCATTTTATAATGTATCAGATGAATTCTTGGACCCCCATCTTAAGCAAGACACCCCCTTAATGGCTTTTTCCTGGCTACTCCTTCCATGTAGATTTTGCAATCTCTTAATCATCATCTGGCTTGGTACACAAATAGGCATAGCATGAGAGAGACAATACACCGCACACGGCCAACCAAACAAGAAAGAATCATCTGCTACCTCCTGTCTGAAGGAAGTCTGTCCAAGATGTGTCACCTCCTGGTGACTTGCTTCACCTTTAAGACCTTAAGAACAATTTCCAGTATAGACACTTAACTCCTTAATACTATCTGTACATACTTTCACAGGGATTACGGCAATCAATGGGCTACTGGTTCTCAGTAGAGACTTCACATGACACCCTTTATTGAATAATTATGCATATGTCTGATGCAGGGAATCCCTGTAAAACCCCATACATGCCCTGTTGGCACCCAGAGGTCCTTGGGTCGCAGCTTCTTAAGGGTCATGAGGGAGACTCAGTGACCTCCAATTCTTGCTTGTGCTTCTTCCATGATGCAGACCAAAGGAGACTCACAGAAAGTGGGGGAGGGAGGCCCCTCCAAGCTTCTTGCTTTCTCCAAGTTTTCCCCTCTGTGCACATCCTGAGCTCTGTAGGAAGAAAGGCTCTGCAGGAGCACAGCCCAGAACCATCAGAGGGCCTTCCCCCTACTTCCTGTGAATTCACAGAGCTGTAGGAGGAGAGAATTCCCAGAAAGCTCCTAAACCCCCTTTCCCAAACTTCCCCTGAACTCCCACAAGCCTTAAAGTCTGTTCGTCCTCATTAGCCAATTTTGGCTTGGAGACCTGACTGAACTGGAGGGGGTACGCAGGCCTATTTTGGCTCCTTGGAGGGTAAGGAGCCTATTTTATTCTAGCTGTGGGAAGTGGATTTCTCCTGACTCTATGATTGGGCCCCACCCCCTGCACGGAAGTTGGGTTTTAGGAGGCCCCAAGAGAGCTTCCCAAGCCTCACGTGGGGGTGCAGCAGAAAGAAACATCGATCTTCGATACTCGTATGGCTCCCATTACTGTAGTACCTGAGTGCCTCAATCTTTAATATCTTGATCCTCAACACCTCCGTGAGTTGGGAAATGCTATTATTCCATGTCAGAGACAGGAAACTGAGGCACACACTAATGAAGCAACATGCCGAAGGTCATACAGGAAGGTTATGGCAGAGCTGGGACTTGAACCCAAGTCTCCTGAGAGTCTGAGGCTAATGCCTTAAACCCTGGCCCATCCTTCATTTTCCCCCCTGCATGAGCCTCCTGAGGTCCAAAGTGAGGGCCGATGGGCTTTTTATGGATTGCAGGAGTGGATCCTGAAGAATCTACAACTTCAGGAAAGACTCGTCACTCCTTGGTAACCCCAAAGTAGACCTAGGGACAAGGTGGATACAATTTTTTTTTTAAATAAACCCTGATTAACCAAAAAAAAAAAAAAAAAAACACACACACCTTTAAAAAATTAAATTTGAAATTAACAACCTAGATCAAGGCCCATATTTACTATAAACTATTAACATCCTTTTCATTAAACACACACAAATAATATTAAGCACCACATATTTGCTGCTAAGTTTTGAAGAAAGTCAAACCACTGAACTGGTGAAAGTGATTAGCTAAGGACCAGGAACCAGAGCTCGTTGAAATACTAAACCAGCTTTTGACAGCAGTAGCCTCTTCTACAGGTGCAGAGATAATATTCATTTCAGTCTATTGAACTAGTTCCAGTTCAATAATTAATTCATTCAAAGCTAAGAAACCGTGCGGGAGTTGAAAAAAGCAGGAAATTTTATTTTCTTTCAACTTATGAATAAAATATAGGGGTGAAGGGATGAAATCTACTATTTCTAAAAATCTTGAAAGACAGTGATCACGCAATCAGTTCAATTCACTAACTACCAACACTGCCTTTTCATACACACCAGTTTTAAATGCAAAAGTTGTTTGAGAAAATGCACTGGATACACAACAAAAAAATTGTTTTATGCATTTTGAATTGAATTTGGATTTCCAAATAGGACTTGACACAAATAAAATATTAATCTAGTGAATAAAAAAATGCATTATTTACCATTTTCTACCATACCAAAAATATAAAAATTAGGAATCTGAATAAATATGAAGGTAATGTAGATATAGTGTAGTCTCCCGGCTAACAAGAAGAAGCATCACATATAGTGTAAAGGCTATATTTAGTTGTAAAGCAACACATTTTAATGAGAATCAACCTCTCTTTCAGAAAATAAAATGCAAATGCAAAAACACAATTAAAATGGACCTTTTTAAAACAAGGTTTCCTGCTTGCTCCTTTAAACCATGATTTAAATTGCTCTGAAAAAAATCAATCCGCCCTACCCAATGAGCAGCAGACAAGAGGTTCATTATGCCTCACCACTCCCTGTGGGAGCTGGGTAGCAGCAGCAAGAGGTGGAAGGGATGTTCTGCCTCTGCTTTGCTGGCCTCCAAGCCATGTTGCAGCCCACATTTTTTCCAGACGTTGGAAGAGGCCCCCAGACGTTAGGAAGCAGAAAGGAAGGAAGCTACCTACACTCAGGTTTGTTTAACCCTAACATTCTCGCAGGGCCGTACGCACTCAAAGCAGGGACGGGTCTGCAGCTCTAGCTTCACTTTTACCTCCAAACGTAGTTATTAAATACAAAACAAGACACCAACGCTGCATTCCTGGTTGGCCACCTGTAGTATTCTCCACACGCCAGCTGACTGAACCACTCACATCTCAGAACACCAAAGTCCTCTCCCATAACAGGGTTGCCAAGTATCACATCCCACCTGACAGTCAAGCATATGGCAGCTGTGTCATATTCCCACCGCCTGCCTCGGTTGTCAACAGCCGCATTTTCCCACAGTTCTGCCTTTTTGAATGCTAGGGGCTGCTGGCACCTACTGAGCACACAGCCACGCACCCTGCTCCCACTGGTGCCCGCAAGGAGTAGCCCAGAGAAGCCAATGGTAGCTGGAGAGGAAGGGGATGGTGCCTGGAAAGGATGGTGACACCCTCTCTCTCTCCCCCAAATAACAGCCCTGAGCTGCCTCCCACTGGTCCCTGCAAAGACAGCTGCACCAAGCTTTCCCCAACCCAAAACCCCAGCCACCACTGAGTGAGTTGCTCGCTGCACCCCAGGAGCTCTACCACTCCATCCAGTAGCACCCTCCACTCCCAGGACCCTCTACCCCCAGGCCTTCTCTGTCTCCACCAAACCGCCTGGGAATCCCTGAATTTACTGCCCCCGCCCCCTGCAGCAGCCCCATCTAGCCCCCGAGCCCCCTAACCTTCAGCAGTTCCAGTAGCTACCCATCCAGTTACTCTCTAGTCTGACCCTCTCACCCCTCCTTACCTTAAGCACCTATCCCAGCCCGAGCTACCAAACTTTGTTCAGATCCATGTCCCATCCACGCCAATGCTCAAGGTAAAGCATATGGACCACAAGCTTAAACTTATAGTCATATGCATATTTGTGAATATGCAAATTAGTGTATTAAATATTTGCATAAAAGATCACATGGAGCAGAGTAAGCCTTGGCAGCTATGCTTTAGACTTAAATGTTTCTCTAGCGACTATGAACAAAGGGGTCGGAATTTATTGCAGACAAAATTGTGGTAGTTTTCACCCATTTTCCTCTGAATCTATATTTCACTAGACTAAATCTCAGGGCAGGTCTACACCAGAAGCGCTACACTGGTGCAGCTGTCGATGTCCCCTGCCAACCTAGTGCTGATGGGGACAGCGCCTAGGTCGCTGTAACTTGCGTCGCTCCGGGAGGTGTCTTTTCCACACCTCTGAGTGACATAAATTAGATTGACTTAAGCATTAGCGTAGATCTGGCCTTAGGTACATCCACAGTGTGTTTTTACTAGACATATATATAGCTGTATGCAGTGGTTTTGTAGTCATGCCAGTCCCAGGATATTAGAGACACAAAGTGGGTGATGCAATTTTTTTTAATTGGAATCAACTTCTGTTGGTGAGAGAGAGAAGCTTTTGAGCTACACAGAGCTCTTCCTCAGGTCTGGGAAAGGTACTCTGTGTCACAACTAAATACAAGGTTGATCAGATAGAATATGTGCTAACTACTTACCTTAAACTACCTAAGGGACCATTCAAAGTGAAGTGGCCCATTGACACCCTTGTGGTCATAGGACATAAAGGAAGGTTAGTGGGTTACAGATTGTTTTAATAAGCCATAAATCCAGTATCTTTATTAAACCCATGATTTTTAGTGTCTAGCAAAGATACGAATTTGAACTCCCAGCTCGCTCCATATATACCTAGCTGTTTAAAGTAAATATAATTTTTTTTTCAAGCACAAAAAGAAAGTCAAATTTAATTCAATTCCAAGTAATTACCTGAAATTTGGCTGAGCTCTACTTGCTGTGTGGTCCAATTTGCAGGATTTGAGAAGCTTTTAAAGTCAATATAGTTTATTGGTATTTTAGTGCTATGCTCCTACCTAGCTGCCAGTGCTACTGAAAAGCATCTGAACACTTTATGTTTTCATATTAACATAGTAAATGAAAATTTAGCTAGTTATTTCTTTCAATAATAAAGTTCCATGGAATTCATTACATCAGAATTTAATAGAAATCACGCTTTCTAGAGTTACCTTGAAGTTCAGAGAAAGCTAGTCTGGTTGAAAGTTACTGTAATGTCACTGAGTAATTTAAAACATCAACATGCAGGCCACCCTACCTTCCACCAAGAACATTTTCTAAACTAGTTCTTCTGCTAATTCAGACTATGAAGTCATTTTAATAGATGATTAATATTGTATTAGCCAATTACGCGTCTACAGCTTTTTCCTTCTCTCTGTCAGTAAACGAAATAGTTGTCAGTGTTTATGAGCTATACAAACAGCAACCTAATGCAACAATGAAAAACTGAAGTTTTTCAACTTCTCTAGCCAGAGTAGACAATTTTAAAGTTGCCCATTCAATGATCTCGCTTGAACAGGACTCCACACAAACACAAGATTCTACCAACACAATCAGCTTGCAGGATCAAAGCCTTAGTTAGCATTTGGAAGACTAATTGGAATACATACACTAGTACAATACGTACATGTTTTCCTCTTACATTTTAATAATTCAAGAGTGGTCCCATTTAGCACCATGCTGAGTATTTTTCTACTACCCAGCATTAAATGTTTAAGTAAATGAAAGATAAACCCTATGTCCTCATTCCATTAAAAAGTGAGAAGCTCGTATTAATATAGGATAGTTCTTTAATAGGTGATTTTTTTCTCACTTAAGGAATTTTCAGTTTCCAAATTGTAAGTTTAAAGACAAATATCACCACTGGAAACAAAGCTTAACAAATGCAGTTGGATCCAGAGGTAATGCTTTGAATTAAAATCTGAAACCTAATCTCATGCTGTGACAGTAGAATATTGGGGGGGGGGGAAACACATTGAAATATTAAAATCAGTTAGTCATCAGCTAACCTGGCATGAACTTCTTATGCAGAGAATGTACCAAAGAGGTATACATTTATAAATTATAGAAAATCTGTCTTTAGAATGTAGCTTCATACCTAACTTGTGATGGACTAGGTAGGATCAACCATTTAAGCCTCTTAAACACCTTCATGACAATGTACAATTTCAGAAAAAACTGACAGCAACAGCATTAGTTCTTCATTACCTTTTTACTGTATGAATTGAAGAATAGCAATAGGAATGAAGAGAAAAATACAAAAATGGCATTCATCGTTTCAACATATTTTAAATCTTTCCACTACCTTCTGTGGCAAGAAATCTCCAACCAAGAATGATAGCTCAAAAACATGACACTCCTAAGAAGTGAGGGGGAAGTGACACACTGAACAGGATGCATCAGACAAAAAAAATACAACAAAAGACTGCCATCTGTAACTGTCTCCAGCACTGTTTCATAAGTGCACTTAGTCACACAGCTCCTTGCTTGGATGTTTGGGTGAGAACTGCAGCCTTATATCTACATTCCCTTGTTTTCAGACTTGACAGGTGGGCTTTTGAGGAGGAGGGGGGGACTTAAATCCACTGTTATTGTAAGGCAGAAGTTGGGGAGCCAGTAGGGTACAGCTGCAACCTTAACTAAGTTTTGTTCTGATGACTTAAGGATGTTCAATATTCATGCAGTTCAGACACACTGGTTCTAGGACTGGGCATTTGACTAGTCCAAAAATAATTGGAGATACAGTTTGAAGCACTAATTTATTAGAACAGTAACATAAAAGAATAAGACATTATGGTCACCAATAGACTTGGCCTTCGACAAATCCTAATGCCTAATTATAAAAAGCAGTCTACTTGTCTGAATTATTTCAACTCAGAAAATGCTATAACACATTTAAATGACGTTCTAAAAATAATGAGAGGAATTACTACTTTAGCATTTGCACGTGAAAGTTATTCCAGACTGAACTGTTGCAGAAGAAAAGCAAAATGAAATTAAACAAACAAATAGTAACTAAAAAAGAAGAAAGTCGTTTTTAAATGTGCTTATACTAAGTAGGCCACTCTTCAAGCAGCTTAACGGCTCTGAATCTCTTCTCTGTGTTGGGGGAGGAAGTTTAATGATTGAACCCTCTTCC
The DNA here is from genome assembly GCA_007922155.1 of Mesoclemmys tuberculata. Taxonomy (NCBI): domain Eukaryota; kingdom Metazoa; phylum Chordata; order Testudines; family Chelidae; genus Mesoclemmys; species Mesoclemmys tuberculata. Next base: position 17,859,301 of record ML677084.1, read on the forward strand.
CCCTCCCCCTCGAGTTAATTTCTGTATATTTGTCTAGTCAGTTTAGATTGTAAGATCTCTGGGGATAGTATTCTTTTAGCTTGTTTAATGTGCTTTGTAAACAGCCATGTACATTGTATACTAGGCCACCAAATAAACATACATATGTTTATTCTAGAAATTCCAGCCAATCAAGATGCTCAACTTTCAAATAGTTTACCTTTTCCCCCCAACAGGTGGCATTAGCATGTAGTAAAGTGAGTGATCCAGACAAATTAAGCAACCAAACAGTAGGCCAACGACACCGACATCAAGGCGTTTTGCTGGAATATCTGACCATATTTGACAGTAGTCAAATAACAGGCGGTCAGTTGACATTATCTGACCAACTTGCCAAACTATTGGTGGCCTATTCTGATATAGGTACAGGTGGTCTTTAAAATGTAATGAAAAGGGGGAAATTATCCCTTATAAGAGATTTTGGTCTTGGACAACCATTATAAGTGGGAGGGGGTGCTGTCATTGGTGATAAGTAGCTACTTCTCTGTTCCTTTCATCTTTGGAAGAAGGACAAGCAAAGGATGTCCTTTCTTTGCCTACCAATTTTGCAACAGTGGCATTGCTAACAAAAAGCTCTAAATAGAAACCTCAGAGATCAGAATTAAAATAAGAATTGAAGAGCACTAGTGAAGACTACTCAGTGATGTAGTTCTGTACATGGACTCCTCTGATTTTTTTCTGCAAGTCCCAAAAGGGACATATACTTTCAAGCTCTTCATATTTCAGCATGCATCTATCTAAAAAGAATGTTTAACCTGCCTATTGACAAACCTTAACTTCGCTTGCTCATTAACTGAGATTATAGTTAGGAGGCTCAACTTTTTGAAAAATGGCGAGTCTCAAGTCTCAGCATGCAGCTACAATGTACCACTAGTTAACTAGAGGGGGGCAAAACCAAGGGCATGAACCCTTTCAAACTTCTGCAGGCATACAAATCCCATCACCAATACTTACAAGTTCCAGGCTAGACTCAACATGATAAAGGAGTCTGTTTTCTAGTTAAAATTTGGCTACAGTCTATATATCTTGGCTCAGGCAAATCCAAAATCTAGTTTCAATTCAACTTTTAACCTGAACCTATCCATGACTCCAATTTTACATCTCTAGCCCATCTCTTCAATCATAGTTATGCTGCAAAACAAATATTTAATAATTCTTTAGCATTAAATTTAGTTAAAATCAATTTCTTGCAAAAACATTTCCAGTCATGAAGAGATCTCAAAACTAGCTTGCAAAGCTTTCAGGTAGATTAAAAAAAAACACACCATGATTGGACTGAAAAATAACGCTAGCGAAGGAAGGAGAAAGGATTGATTGATGCTAGAAAGCTCAATCTATGAGAAGATAAACTGAAATATATTAGGGGTACATTCTTGTGACTCACAGACACAGAAAAATCAAGTTAGATAGAAATCAATTACTTCATCACTTTGCCAAAGCAGAACTTTTCCCTTCGCTACTTTATCTTCACTGAGAGCTAATCAAGTTACATAAAACAGAAGCATTCCATTGGCTCTCATTCTCTAAGTTTCAGGTATATGTGATATGATCATACCTTAAAAAACTTCCTATTATTTATCATTTTGACTGCATGTACTATAACCAAGACTGAAGGAGCACAACTGATCAGCATGGAAAGGGGATTGGGGGGGGGAGACTAGTACACATATGTATATGTCCCCCAAAAGAAATTTACAGATGTAACATTCAAATTAAGCAAAGTAAAAATTGCTTTCTGTGATATGAAAACATCAAGACAGACATTTTATGTTTTCAACCATAGGGTAGTGATTTTGTACGAGTCCTCTGCCGCTTGCAACTGAACACATCTACCGAAAATATAAAAACAGAATCAAATAAAGTGTAATTGGCCAGATACATGTATAAATATATTCAAAGTATTGTAAATAAACATGATTCCTTAGAAATGTCAGACTTAGACAAACTTTATGCAACTCAGGTTTAGGTTTATGAAAGTAATACATAATCCATCAATATATAATTCTGGCTATTTGCATATTTTTCAAACTAAGGCTGAGAACATAGGCCAGACACTAAAAAAGAAAAAACCAAACCCTACACTTCATTAATCTGAAACAAGTTTAAACTATAACTTGAAAACTTAGCATACCATCTTGTGGAACCTGACCCTTCTCCAACATTACCTTCAGATATGTACAAATAATTGACACTGATTTGTCAGCAGTCGAAGCCAGAAGTACCCTCATGAATTCTCAGCACTTTTCCTGTATTTGTCTAATCCAAAAACTAGACCTCTCAATGTAGAACTATTATAGAAAGAAGTCAGTGGAAACAGTGAAACAATGTTTAGCATCTCTCAGGTTTGAAACTACAGGTACCTCTGGTTTAGAATGGAAGCCAAAATTATGATTACAGATCATTCTTCCACAAGAGACATTTTGAGTTATACAGGTAATTAGAGGCTTTTTAACCCTCTTAACACCTTCTCCACAAAGCAGCACATCAGGATCTCTGACTCAAATGAAATGAGATTAGTAAAAACAGATTAGTGAAATTTCACGTGTATTTTACTGTACCCAATTGTGAAGATTCCTGGAGGATTTAGATTACCATAAGATTACAATTTGCAAAGTATCTTTATTTTCTGACATAGTTCATGATCCTTCTAAGCAGCTACGGCTAATCAATCCATTATAGAACTGTTTTTCTTTTTAAATATTACTTTTCACTAGTAAGGCAGAGTTGACAGTAAAATGAATTCCAAATCACTGTGACTACTCTGTTGTGACAGAATTTGTACAACATAGGTCACTGTCAAATGATACTGGCCTTTCACTATATCCAAACAATCTCTTATAGAGAACATCAGGAAAATATTTTTTAAACGAACCTTAAGTTATTACAATAAAAAAACCTTACACATGCAATTTTTTCCCCATCCTCCAATCTAACCCAAATCAGAAAGATAAAGCTGGCTTGGGATGATACTTTCTCCTTTCCTCCCAGCAGCATGCAGCTTGAAAAATCACCAATTGCCTATTCTGCAGCTTCTCCCTTGTTTCTCATACAGTCTCCTCCATGCTACTAGGACTTCTTCTATCTTGCCATTTTTCCTACTTCTTTTGCTGGAACACACCACAATTCTGGCTCCGCCGCCCTTTTAAAAATTCCACAATACAAAAGTAAAACAAGTTGTTTTTGTTTCTCTGGCTCTTAAACTAGGAGAAATTCAAACAAACACTAAGATAAGTACTCCCTACACTTTTAATTAAACAATATGGGGTTGCAATGAATTACAAGATACCATACAATAAAAATCAAAGTGGCAAGGCTGTATGTCCACTCATCTGCTTATCACAGGAGACAAAGCAGAGTTTACATTGATTTTCAAAATCAGGGCTTCCATTCCATCCTTTCCTAACTGTATTTAGACACAATAGCAGGAGGTTCAATCCTGTATTAAGTGGGCGTTTTGGGTGCAAAAGGAATGCAGGATTAGTGCCATGGCTCAATTTGAAGTACAGATCTGAGCACCCCAGCAAAATCTATACAATATAACCTAGCTTAAGTGATAGTCCAGAAAAAAGGTCTTATTAAAAAAGAGAAACCTCAAGTGCACTGAAAAAAGTCACAACAGCTTAGGTCTCATATCAATGTACTAATATGCTAAGAAGCTAGGCGGAGTCAAGAAACAGACATCCCTTCACCAAAAGAACTTGGGTACATGTTGAAAGTTGAATAATCCACATTGCATATGGTGAATCTAAGCATGTATGTAAAATACAAAGTTCCAAAAATAGTTAAAAGAATTTAGTATCCACGTCCAGAAATTGAAGTGTTTCAGGCCTTTAATTAGAATTGTATTAATGTACTATTCCATCCTACAGGGCTCAAAGAATTAAAAAACAGAGAGATACTGGGAGGAGGGGAAACCTTTAGTTGTATTTGCTCCAAAAGACATCTGAATCCACCAGTTTTGACTTTGGTGAAAGACTAACTCAGATATGGCCAAAAATACAATGAGTTGGAAACAGCTTAATAAGGGGTTTTAGTGGGAAGAGGCCCTACTAGTAGATTTTCAACCCCTCGTGTGTTTACATTTGTGAAGGAAGTCAATCTATTTTCTGCAACTGTATTTTAAGATCTTTTTATGTATTTTTTAAGATACAAGCTGCTAGAGGCCTGCTAAACCAAGTTACAGCTGTCTAAAGCCTCAGTTGAAGTGACCTGTAACTACCCCCTGGAGCCTCAGCTAACAATCTCTGTACAGTCAAGAACTCCTGACTTTTCCCATCCCTAGCCCATTACATTGCCAGACGTTTCAGGGTCCAAGCCCAGTGCTGAGGGGGTTAAGGCAGGCAGGAGCGTATGCACATAAGGCGGCGGGCTCTGCACCAATGAGAACCTGCTGCTATAGTTAGAGGCGGGCGGCTCAGCACCGCAGCAGGGGGGACGCCAAAGCTTGCGCTTAAGCTAAGCCTCTGTGGCTGGCACCGGCTATGTCCTCAGCGGCCCGGAGGGGGCTTGGAGCAAGGCCAGGATGGGCCCAGCTTACCTGAAGTTCGCACCAAGCGACCTCCACCCAGGTCTCCGTGTCCAGCCCCTTGTAGACCGTTTTGAAGGACCCCCTGCCCAGCTCGATGTCGAACTTCAGGAACCTGCCGTCGGGCGAGGTGGAGACGGCTTTCACGTCGGCCTCCTCCTCGGCCTCCTCCTTCCTGCCCTTGCCCGGATCTCGGCACGCGTCCGGCGGCTCCCTCCTCTCCGCATCCCTGCCCGGCTCCTTCTGCTCCTCGGCCGCGGGGGGCAGCCCGGGGCCGGCCCCCTGGGGCTCGCCCGCCGGCTCGGCCGCCCCGTGCTGCTCCTTGGCCCTCTCCGCAATGAGCCGCTTGGTTCTGGCGAGCAGGACGATCCGGCGCGGCTCGGCCTCGGCCAGCTCGAGGGGCGACTCCTCCTGGTCCGAGTCCACCACGCTCCGGCGCAGGAACCGCAGGGGGCCGGCCCGGGGCTCCCTGGCGCCGGCCCCGCGGGACGGTGGGGCAGGGGCCGCCCCCCGCTCCGGCCCCGCGGGGGTCTCCATGCCCGCTCCGCGCCCGCTGCCGTCGGCGGGCGGGGGACGGCTGGGCCGGGCAGCCACGGCGCCGCCTCCTGCCGCCGGCGGAGGGGCCGGGCTGGCAGCGCCCCCGTTCTCCATTAGCGCTCAGCCTCCGGCTCCTGCCGCCGTCCCCGGCGCGGGGGAGTCACCATGGCCCGGCCGCCCGCGGGGCCCCGGCGCGCTCACCTGCGGGGCAGAACGCAGCGCCCTGACGCCCCCGCCGCCACAAGCCGGCCCCGGCCCGCGCCTCGCTCCCACAGCGCGGCTAAGCCCGGCCCCGGGGAGACCCGCTCCCACGCCCCTCCCCCGGCTCCACCGCACGCGCCCCCCCCCCCTCACTCGAGCCCTGCAGCCCCGCCCTCCAGCCCGGCTACCCCCCCGCCTCCGCCAGCCACGCGCATCGCACCCCCCCCCCCCGCCGCCGGGATGCTGCAGGCAGGCAGCGCGAGCTCCCTCGCCGCAAAGCCATCTGGGGAGGGCACGACACGGGAGGGGGCGCGGAGGCCAGCGGACCGCCGCTCAAGCCCACGCAGGGGCCGTCTCGTCAGCCCTGCCCGGAGAGGCCGAGGCGGTCACCGGGGGGGGGGAGGGGATCGTGCCTTTCATTCTCCGCCCTGGCCCGAGGGGAGGGGGGGAAGCATGCACGGCCCAAGCCAGGCACCTGCAGCCGCAGCTGGGGAGCGGGAGGGGGGCGGCCGCCGCCAGCTGGCTTTGCACGCTCCCCGATGCACCAGCCGGCCGGGTTCGGGTGGCCCCGCAGCCGGCTGCACAATGGAGCTGCGTCACCTGCGGGGCGCGCGTGCCCCGCCCCCCCCGCAGCCGGCTACTCACCTGCCGAGGGGGGCCCGCCCCTCCTCGCGGCCATGGACAGGGACAGGGGGCGCCGGCCGCAGAGCTCCTGCTCCGAGCCGCGCAGCGCCGCCGCCGCCGCCTCCTCCTTTTCTTCGCAGCCCGGGCGCCGCCGCTCGCGCCTCCCTGCAGCTGTCGCCGCCGGGCTCCCCGGAGCGGGCCGCGGCAGCGGGTACCTCGCGCCCGCCCGGCGCTTTTGTCAATGGAATTCGGTCGCCGCGGAGCCGCCCGGCCGCGAGCCCCGGGGCGCCTCCGCCAGCCAATGAGGAGGGCCGGGGGCGTGGGGCGCCGGCTAGACCCGCCTCGGGGAACAATGGGGGGGCGCGCGCGCGTCTGCCCGGGCCCGGCTGGGCGCCCCCTGCTTGCAAAGCGCCACTCCCAGCCGGCTTCGGCGCCCAGCCCCCGCCCCCCTGGACCCTCCCCGGCTCCCGCGAGCAGCGCACGTGCAGGTGGAAGAGAGACACCCCAGGCCCGGGGAAGCTGCAGCCCTGCCCGCTGTCCTGATCCCGGGGGGCAGGGTGGCGATCTGTTGGGGGGGGGCGCGGAGCGGGTGTAAGGTGAGAGCGGGGGATGTAGGATGCGGGAGTGGGGGAAGCATAAATGAAGAGGTGGGAAGTAAAGGAACAGCGTGGGGAGGCTGGAGCAGGTTGGGGTGCCGCAGGGTGCGGTGGAGCAGCTGCAAGAAGCAGATGGAAAAGCCGATCAAAGCCTAGTCAAGGAACCATCCGACTCCCCGAGGAGGTTGGGTTCCGTTTCATGGTTTCTGCAGCCTGATGCTCCCAACCATCGACTCCAAGGCTCTAGGGACGTTGGGACAGAGATCTCTCTTTCCGCCCCCCCCCCCCTTTCTTGGCTGAGCCTGCTAGCTGTAACTCTCAAACCACTTACAGCTTCCTGAGGTCTTCAACCCCCAACTAACTGCCAAAGAATCAGCTCTGAATTACGGGGCCCGGTGTGAAATAATTAATCAGCAGAATGGCAATAAGAGGCTGTATTGAAATGGAGGGGAGAAGAAGAGATAAGCACTTTTGTTACATTGCACTGCAGTGTGTGTATGACTAGAATTACAAACATAGCTGCAGCTTCTAAGATTCGGTGTGGTAGCTTCCCCCTCCCCTGTTGAAGAATAGCAATTGTTATTTTTTATTTAGATGGCATAAGCTAAGGACCCCACTCAGTAGTCTAGAACTCCTCCCTGCTAGGCACTATATAAACACAAAGAAATAGGATCTGTCACAAAGAGTTTACAGTCTTGTATACACATGGAAAACATATAAGAGAGACCATAGCCCCTCTCCAGGTCAATTTACCAATATTCTAAGCACATAAAGTCTAAAAAAAAAAAAATTGGAATAGAATAATAATCATGCTGAGTTAGTCCATGACCATTCCTGGAGATAGATGGGATATGGAGTCTTTCTGCTCAAAGCTGCTGGTTTGAATTCACCTCTGTCACAAATGACTGCAATCTCTACATGCTGGTGGCAAGTCAGACTGTGAAATATGTTGGTGTTCTCAGTCCTCATGCATAATATCCACATCACATAAATAGGTCACCACTGCTGACAGGGATATTGGCAGTAAAGAGACAAAGCCCTGAACAAAGCTAAAGACCAAACTCCTCTCTGGCAGAAGTCCCTTTAAGTCAGATTTGAGACACAAGCACAACCCTTTAGAAAGTTTGCACTAGTAATAGCTAGGGTGGTTCTGTCCTGTAGATAAATAAAAGGATTTCAGTCTCTAGCCTTGGGAAGCTTTCAGAGCATTTGCTGAGCATTCAGATCACACTAACACAATTAAGTTTTTTTAAAAAAACACTACAAAGAAACAAGGTCCAGCAAAAACAGGCTGGGGGGGGTTTACTTCTGAATCTGAAGAAGCTGGTTACCTAGGAAATCACAGATAATTAAAAGAAAGATTATAAACATCTTATATTTTTATAAGAAAACAGATGGTATTTAAATTATGTAAGCACGGTGGTGTTTTCAGCTTAAGAAACATGCTTAATGTTTTTTATAATTCTAATTTCAATGTTAACTGGTGCATTGTAATTTGTTACCGAAGTGCTCAGACTTACTTATTATATTTGAAGGATTTAAAATTGTGTTACAACTAGAAGTTTGCAAATGTATAAAATAAAAGGAAAAATTACTTACTGATAATTCTGAAGAAACAGGACAGCTTTGTCTAAAGAGTAACAGTACTGACCCTCATTCCTCATTGCCAGTTATAGGTGTAGATAATGAGGCATAATATCTACTATGTTTAATTAAAAACTAGCAATAGCTTTTATTTTTCTCCTCACAACATTGTTCATAGTACTTAGCCTTTTGATATTGTATTTTCTTATGAATTTACAGAAGAGATGAGCCTGGATAAAGCTGTTCCACAAAAACATTCCTTTATACTTGTAAATATTCATAGGAGCAAACATCAGTGTTTTAGGAATAAGAAAAAAAGAACCACTGGTGTGATATACAGAGTGTATCTATTAGAGTACAGTGACTGTAAACATGCCACTACAATCTATACTCAGCTTTCAGAGACTTCCACAACATTTGGTTAACTAAACTAAACTTAACACATATTCACAGGCAAACATAACTAAATATAAACATGCTGTAGCACAAACTGAAAAAAACCCAAACAAGTGAAATGTAAGCACTACAGTTTTTGAAGCTCCAGTCTCATCATTAACATTTCATCTAATTGTTCTGTTTGTGCCTAGGAATTGCAACATGTAGGATACACACAGTAGCATCTCTTCCTTACACAGAGACCTCACACCCCAGAAACCCTTGGAGATACTGAGCCACATTAAGTAAAGTAAAAATGAAGGGTCAGCATCCCCCATGATGATTGAAGTACATGGCCTTTTGTCTTCCAATGCTGAATGCACCTGTGGCATGGTAAAATCCCAGTTTATCATTGTCTGTCATCTTATAATAATCGTATACTCCTCTGCCATGCAGTTTTACCACTGTGCATCTAAATTTGTGGAAGACAATTATACAGTGTGTCGACTAGCTGAAAGAGTTCTATTACTGCAAGACATTAACAAGAAACTTGAATCATACAAGATGGTTAATGTGCATACAAGTATCAACATCTAGATGCAGTATTTATATTTCTACAAACTGTTGCTTAATATGATCATGTGTGTTTCTCTAACAACTCCCTCTCACCTTCTTCTCATGTAAGTATCAAATGCCATATTAATGCACCTGCTTCTGGACAAAGATCAATGCTTTATTTATTTTTTTCTTGTAATAATTTTTTAGTACAAAAAGACTGGGATCCTTTTAATTGGAGCCAGTGTGTTGCAGCTACCTGGATATTCTTTAAAATATTTTTAAAATATTTAGTATGTGGCAAACAAATTTTCATGTAGAACTGTCTCCTTCACTTTCAGTATCTGATGAGTTTCATGGTAGGAAATGACTAAAAATTATCTGGAAAACATTTTAACTGAAAAAAAAGCTGCAAAGATTCTGGTTCCACTTTCTAAGAAGGAGCCTGATAAGGCCTTGATCCTACATGGGAAGATACCTGCACCCACACAAAACTGCGCTCAGGATGTTTTCCAGTTTGTTTTCCCTCTATCTTGCTTTGACCATTGGGAAAGAAAGAGATTTCCACATAGAAACCTTTATTTCTCTAGGAATGTGGTGAGAAGATGCAGATGGTGTACTGCATCAGGAATGAGTTTAAAGGATCACTACTGGCCCTTGACTATCGACTGGAGACATTTAATACACCACAACGGACCTGCAGACTGAGGGGGGGACCAAGTTTCAGGGGCCAAGCCTCCCTAGATCAGTTAGAACTCAGCTGATGTTAATTTGTTTATTGATTTAGCACAAATAAAAGTGTTCGGTAGGCACTAGAAACCAGGAATTAATGAGAGCTAAAGAGCTCAGGAGTTAATGAGATCTGTGGAGCAATTAGTCGCATTATACAAACACATGGTGTAAAGGGTACCATAGCAAGAACAGTACACAAGGCTCAATCTTAGGCTTTGTCTCCACTAGCACTTTCGTCGGCAAAACTCTTGTCGGTCAAGGGTGTGAAAAGCAAACGCCCTGACCGACATAAGCTTTGCCAACAAAAGCACCAGTGTGGAAAGCACCATGTCGCTGAGAGACACTTCCCTGCTGACGTACGTACCGCCGTTTCATTGGGGGTGGTTTAATTATGCCGGTGGGAGAGCTCTCTCTCATCAGCATAGAGCGGCGAGAGAGGCGACCTCACAGCAGCGCAGCTGTACTGTGCTGCTCTAAGGTCTGTAGTGTAGACATAGCCTTCTTAAAGCTCTGAGCTTAAGTTTCCCAGATGAAAATGTAACGAGCCTAGGACCTGATTCATCTTTCATTGACGTGACTTGCTATTGATTTCAGTGGCAGCAGGATCAGGGTTTGAATGTCAATTAAATGAGGGGATTGAGTCTAGCAATGTTCATTGTTTAATTTTTTAGGTTTGGTGGGGAAGAATACTTTACTTAGAGAAAAAAACAGCCCAACAAATCCCTCACAATTTTGAGTAATATAGAGAAAAATCTATTATAAAAGATTCAACAGAAGAAAAAAAAAGTTCTTTCTTGCTAAGATTAATTCCATTCTGCAGAATGAAACATAATACTTTGGACTGCTAGAACACCTCCCATCTGAAGATCTGACAAATATTAAGATATTAATCTCAAACCATCACTTATTTTAAAAAAATAAGCACATGCTGTTTATTTCTTTCCTTTCAAAGAAAGGAATTACAACAACATTTGGGATCTGACACTTTCATTCAACCTAGTTTATAGTAAACTCATTTTTGAATCTTCGATGTGTCTTTTTGTTAGTTCTCATGTTACGGTAACATGCCAGCTCTATTTCTTCATTCTCAGGTTATAGGGCCAAACATTTTACAAATCATGAAATCCATCCTCTAGTTTGGAAAAGTGTGTTCATTATAGCCTAAGTCACTAAACTCTACCAAATGGCAGAGTAGAGAATGTATAACTTGAAGAAACAAGAAGCCAGTGCTTTAGAATGACTTCATGAGTAGTTCTTTGTGCTTTCTGCACTAGGCAAACACAATGAAGCATTTGTGTGCTCTTGGTTTTTTAAACCAAATTACTTCCCCCTTTTCTCCCCCTCCCCCCATATCTCTTGAGCATGAAAGGATAAATAACAATGGTCGAGTAACGTCAGGAACAAAGGACAAAGGACCTGCAATACAATTTGAGTATGTACTATATTAGGCCTTGATCCTGCAAACATCAATAAGTTTATTCATGAGATTAGCCCCATTGATTAATGATGAGACTAAGTGTCACATACATTGTTTCCAGTTTTAGAGCCTCAGTGAGTGCATTTATGCCATAAAAGACAAACAAAACCATCTTCTTATTTAGTTGTATTGTGGTAGCATTTAGGAGTCCCAGTCATGGACCGGAACCCCATTGTGCTAGGCACTGCGTACACACAGAACAACAAGAGTGTCTCTGCCCCAAAGATCTTACAGTCAGAGGCTAGCTCTACACTAGGAGCTAGGTGAGGTGATTCCCCTGCTTGGTACACATACTTGTGCCACTCTCAGTGAGCTAGCACAAGTAAAAACAGCTGTGTAGCCACAGTAGCACAGGGAGCGGCAGCTGAGGAACGGCTGAGCTACTCAAGTACAAAACCGCCTGATAACTGGTGGCCTTGCCTCCACTGCCACGACCTGTGCTACTGCAGCGAGAGTAATATTTATGCATGTGCTAGCTCACTGAGAACTGGCACAAGTATGTGTACATGAGTAGGGGACTATCACCCTTAGCTTATAGTGTAGACATAGCCTAACTAGTTAGGCTATCTAAATTGTATTCCGAATACCCTAAGTACAGGAAAAATAGGTCACATACAAATAGATTAAACATGGCGAGTGCTTTGCACTGAATGTTTTCTTGACTGAACTTAGAAAGGACAGTATTTTTAGGCCCCGTTATTTAAAGAGCTTTACAAATCCTAGTGAATACACGTTTTTCCTTTACAGTGAAAGCAATGTAAATGTAATTATTCCCCTTCAGCGTTTGTTTCATGCCAGCCAGAGACTAACGCAAAACAGGTGAGATTATTCATTCTAGCCTTCCCAGCTAAAATGAGTAAAGTGCAGAAAATAAACAAATTATGAGAAACAAAATTAGAATTTTCAAACTTTCAGGTTTAGTAATCTAAATAAAAGTGGCTAGATGTAAACAGAGAAGAATTTAAAGGTACCTAGAGCAGGCCCAAATATTTAGGTTTAATTTTAAATAATATTAGCAGTACTGTTTCAGTAAAAAGAGAGAGAGAGAGAGAGAGGAGTAAATCTGAATTTTGGTGCAAATAGTTTATTTGGATTTTAACATTCCCTGCAGTATTTGCTACTCAGACACTGTAGCATCCAACTAATTCACAAGAAACAGAAAGTGAAAGTGACAAATTATAAACAAAAAGGAAAGTGATTAATCTTTTCCCATTGTCCAAGTGGAGTGAAGGATAAAAAGTTAAGTTTTTAGTTTTCAGAGTAATTAATCTAAAGGATTATTTTTTGTTCTCAGGGATATATTCATTTCAGCATCTTTTTTTTTGTTCTGTGTTTGTACAATGCATATAACAATGGGGTCCTGGCCCATGGCTGGGGCTTCTAAATAAATTAGTAATAATCATAATAGTGTATTGCTTGTAAAGCATTTTGAAGAAATGTTTATGAATGCTTATCATCAGTCTGGCAGCATCCCTTTACAAAACATATGTGACATTCATGTTGATCATCTCTCTCATCATCAACCTACGTTTTAGTGGGTGTATTTTCCAGATAAAAAGTAAGGAATTTGTGAGATACCTTATCTACGTTGGCACTAAAAGCAGTTATGACAGCAATTTTCTAAAGAGACTGACACAGAGAGTTTAAAAAAACAACACAAAAAAAGAGGAAGTGCCAATACCTCTGCAGTGGAAATCAATTTAAGAGGCTCCTAAACCTCAATTTTTGTTCCATAGATTTTTTAGGTTTAAAAAACCCCCCAAAATCAAATGTAAAATGAAAGGACAGAAGTGAGTGAAAACAGATTTGACAATATCTAGTTTATGTGGTGCCTTTCAAAGAATAGTCATTGTACTAGCATCCCCACAGCACCCTTATCTTGAGCAGTTACCATGTGACTGTTATTCCGTGGACAGCTACTTCCTAGTGGACCGTGTTTATGATACATAGTAATGAACCCCTATTATCTTACCTGGCAAAAATTATCAGTATCAGCAGGGAGACCAAGGTCTGATCATGCATAAATCTAAACTACCTCTCAACGTCTACTAGTTTCCTTCGATCAGGCTTGAAGCAAATGGATAGGAGAGCATGAAAGGGTCTGCACTGCTGCCGCCACACTTGGGTATAAATGGATTTCTGGTGCCCAGGCCTGTCAATCTAAACAAAAGCCAAAAAGTCATGATATATCTTTTAAAAAATGACATGCTCAAATAGCCAGGGCTGGATGGCCAATGAGGTCATGAACCTGCAAAGACTTAGGGCTCGTCCACACTCCGTGTTAGCCTGCTCTAGATAAGTATAAATTCTAGTGCTCACTAGCGTATCGCACAATGGGCCTGTGCGGACCCTTCTGGCACGCACTACAAGTTCCCGAGTGTGCATTAGCATAGTACTGTTTGAAATGGGCCCACATTAATGCACTAGTGAATTTTTAGCAGGGGTGGGCGCTAGCGCCATTTCAATGGCATGATTGTGAGGGCTCCATCCCTATGTAAATTCACACATGCTGGAGGGGTGGGCAGAAATGAGAGCAGGACCTAGAGGGGCTGGAGCAGCTACCACGGGGCCTGGGATCAGGCCCTGGAACTAGAAGTGGGATGCAGAAGGGCTGGAATGGACTTGGGAGCATCTCCTGGGACCCTCTTTCCCAGCCTGGCGGTGGCTTCCCTCTACAAGTCTCAGTACCTCTCTTCACTCCCCCTCTGATTCCTCTGCTGCACCCCTTCTCATTCCCAAAGGAGCTTCCATCCCCCCAGGACTTTTAGTGTGCACCAGCAGTGACCCAGTTAGTTTGCAGCACGCTAGTGGGCACTGGAATTTTCACCCCTCTTGGGCAGAATTTTCACCCCTCTTGGGCAGACTAATGCACCGTGTAGACAAGCCTTTAATGTACAGGAATAGTCCCACTGATGCATAACTCTTTGAAGGATCAGAGCTGTAGTCAATTATGTACAGCTGGTGGTTTAACCAGTAATCATTTAACTTCTCAGGATCTTGGCTATCCAGATATTGACTAGAAAAATATTTTAACCCATTTCTACAGTGAAATATCACAAGGATACAATAGCAATACTCAAAGGTAAGTACGTTAGCCACTGTACTTTTGCCTTATTTGACATATTTTAAGGAACTCTGTTATTAAAATGCGTGAAATGGCTGAATAATTTGAAGTATTCCCATTTACAAGAAGGAATTGCAAAGTAATTTATCAGGAGGTCAGTATGGCCATAACACGTTTTAGGAGTTGTCCGTTCTGCATAAATGGCCTTACTCAGCATTTCCTGCATATTCGGTTCCCATCTTGTTAGTCAGGCCCTCCAAAGATCTTACCAAGGCTGTCTGGCAAAAAAACCCCAGAAAAGTGAGGACCTGGGGACAGATTCTCAGCTTGTGTAAATTGTCATCTCTCTCCACGTCCTTGGAGTAGAGAATCTGCCCTCTAGTTTTTGAAATATATTAAGAAGCAAGGAGAAAACCACCACACAATTTAAAACTCTGAGGTGATCTTTGTGTCGATTTGCTTCACAGATCACTTTTAAGCTGGTGTAATCAGTCACCAGTGATCGCTGTTTATTGTGCATTGCTTCATACTGAATCTTTTAATGCAAGTCAATATTTGTTAATATGCTCGGAGTGCTCCACCAGGACTATACTGAACCACTGCATGCTAGAACAAGAACATTGTGGAAGTTGTGAGGGTTTGTAGATAGCTGCACTGAAAGGCCAGATCTAGTCAATGAAGCTTCAAGTTCTGTAATACATTAAGACAAGGCTGACAGTAACCTGAGACACACATTGCTTTACAATTAAATAAAATACCAAAAACAAACAAAAAAAAATCAGTTCTTTATTGGGAATGACAGTCCATCTCTACATGTGAAGTGTGCATATAAATTTAGAGGTACTAGTCCCAACACCCATTCTGGGGAAGAAAAAAAAAAAGCGGCAAAGAGGAAATAAGAAAAGCAAAAGCAAAAGAAAAGAAAGAACACGAGGCAAAGGAAAGGATGAAAAGAAAGAAAGAAAGAATAGGGAATAAGAGGTTAACATAATGAGAGTAGGACTTTATTGGTGCTCTTTTCAGATCAGATTCGGATTGCCTTACTCATGCTGGTTAGAACTTTTCTGCACAAATAATCCCTCCGAAGTACATGGGACTGTTTGTGGAATAAAATAACTATTCAACAAGAGGAAAGGTGTCCCAACCTGACCTATAGAGAAATTTTTACAAGAATATATATATATATATATATATATACATACACACACACACAAAGAGAGAGAGAGAGATGTACATACACAATTTCACAAAGCATGGAAACAAGAGTGCTGGAAAGATCATAGATAAGACTATGATACTATGAAAGAATAAGAGGTCTTCTCAAATATCCAGCTCTCCAATTGGCAGGATATATTAGCAGGAGTGTTGTAAGCAAGACACGAGAAGTAAGTCTTCCACTCTATGCTGATAAGACCTCACCCGGAATAGTGTATCCAGTTCTGGACACCACACTTTGGGGAAAATGGTGACAAATTGGAGAAAGTCCAGAGGAGAGCAACAAAACTGATTAAAGTTATAGAAAACATGACCTATGAGGAAAGATTGAAAAAACTGGGTTTGTTTCGTCTGGAGAAGAGAAGACTAAGTGAGAGGACATTGAAACAGTCTACAAGTATGTAAAAGGTTCTTATAAAGAGGAAAATGATGTAGCAAGAGAGATTTAGGTTGGAAAAAACAAACAAACTGAATGGGTGGTTAAGCACTGGAACAAGTTACCTAGGGAGGTTTTTGAATCTCCGTCATTGGAGGTTTTTAAGAACAGGTTAGACAAACACCTGTCACAAATGGTCTAGATAATACTTAGTCTTGCCTCAATGCAGGGGACTGAACTAGATGACTGACTGAGGTCCCTTCCAGTTCTGTGATGAATATGTTGATCACCTCCATCAGAATTGCGATGAAACAAAGGTAAACCCATATCAAAACTGGAAATGTTATCTTCAGATTTTCATCTTTGCACAGAACAATGCAGGTTTTTCTTCCTCTGCTAGATTGTCTAAATAAGCATCAGGAATGACATTAAAACAACTTCCTCAGCACAGGAAAAAAGCTATTGCAATGCCTCCAAGTAAGAGGTTCAAAGATGAATGCCTTTTAATACAAAAGTTTCCTAGCAACGGGTTTTCCTTAGCTAGAATTTACTCCAAAAATGGTGATGCTCTCAGAATTGTATCTGTAACCCAGTGTTTAAAGCACAGTGACTATGCTATATTACTCTTTGCCTTCACATCCCACAGTAGGACAAAGCATTAAGTCTCCTTTTTCCAGTCTCAGCTTTGCGTTTTCTCTCATTTGAGCCCTACGCACGGAGCCATTTTCCAGTCCTTATCTCCCAAGTGCCTTTTCTATCTTCCTTCAAATCCCTTGAGACACCCCTTCCTGTTTCTCATTAATAATCCCCGCAGCGTCCTTCTCCTGAACTGTTGTCCTGTGGCTTGTCTTATTAAGATTATAAAAATTCTTCAGAGCATGGCCTATGTTTTATCGGTATTCATAAAGCGATGTGTCAATGAACAGTGCTACAACAGTAAAGCAGTCAGCTATGAGTCTGCAGCATCATCTTGTCCAATGTGCTTTGTGCTCAACAATGAGAGCACACGGGGGTTTCTTATGCAATAGGAACAAACTCTTGCACTCAGAGGAATAAGAGCCGCAAAAGCAATTTTCCTCATGGCCTCAGGGTAGAACAAAATACAGAAGTGATTGGCAGAGTTTCTTGAAGCACAAAAAATTACTACACAACAATGAAGCATCATAGGAATGGGTTGCGATAGCAAGGGCTCCCCAGAGGCCAAACACAGCATAGAAGGGAGAGTCACCCACCCAGTTCCTCTTCTCCTCTATCCCATTGGAACAAACATGTACAGCACCATCTTGTTTTATTATAATGTGCACCCAGATTACCACTTCCCATCCCTTAGCTCTCTTGAAAGGGAAGAGGACTAGACAAGGCAACTTCAGGACTTCTCAAACTTTTTTGATCTTAATAGCTTCTCTCTCATGGACCCACACCACCTCTTACATTAATGAGTAAACAGACCACTTCCACTTCCATAGCAATTGTTTACAAGGAAAAGCAGTATTAGGAAATGCTGCAGTGTATTTTTTTAATCTTCTAATACCGTTTAGCAGCTGGAAGTGAGGAGGAAAGCTAAAATCATGTGACCAGCCAGTTCTTTACGGACCATCAGTAAATGCTCCAATGACCATAGCCTTACAGCTACGAGGTTATTTTATTGTGTCACATGCAAAACAACCAAAGGGTAATTGCAATGCAATGGGTAAGATGGGGAATCCATCGGTCACAGTAATCAGAATGATGCCTCACACAGCAAACAGTGTCAGGAGTGAGGGCCTGCAGCTGACCTTGGGACTGGCTAGTTCAGTCTCCAGGCAGACGAATGAGTCCAGATGGGCTGCAGCAGAACTGCCTGGTTGATGGGAGCCAGCCAGCAGGCACATTCTTAAGCCAAGGAGCACCATCAAGTTACTGGTTGTTCAGTGCTTATGGCTGCAGCTGTGGTTGCTCTGTGCCATTCCCAGCCTTGGTCCAGTCCTGCTCCGACCACTTGATCTGACCACCATTGCTCCAACCACTGGGTATGACTGCCCACACCCCAGTCCTGACAACCATAACTTGTTGGACCTTGCACATTGTGTAGTAGTTTTCTCTCTCTCTCACACACACACACACACACACACACACAAAAGATGCAACCTTTGCTAGGGAGTACCACATAAAGCATTAGCCTGCTTTCATGGTTCTCGGCTCTGTTACCTATTGACACTGTTCTTAATTGCAGCATATGAAATGCCTCTATTTCATGTAGTGAAATACGTCGCCATAGAAGAGTCAAAACTATTCAAGGGAAAAAGAAAGAAAAAAGCTTTATGAGAAGATACATAAACCCACTCAAACTATTTTGAGAACTCCAAGTCCTGAGTGATGGAGGCAATTTGTTCCGTTTGTTATATAAAGGCACTGCAATATCTTTAGCTGTAATTGTCAGATGTATGAAGTTCTCATAACTTTGGAAAGGGGCTTCCTTCACCTTCATTGCTAGTGAAGAAGAGATATCTGTGGATTGTTCCCCTCTTTCCCCTCCCACCCCTAAATTAACAGAATCACCTCTTGGGAAGCAGACTTCTAGATGCTTGCCATCTCCTGTAAAGATACTCATTACTGAGTACCAAAATAATGAAAAAATCCATCCCAGTAATACTTGCAAAAGTATGGATTTTGTCAGTTTGTGGTGTACATAGCTACAATTCCATGGTTGTACACCTTTGAACATAGGAACTTAGCATACAGCAGACTAAGGAAACAATTAATTAAATTAAAAGGTACAAAATTCAAAGCGGATAAGAAATACTTATTCACAGAATCATTAATTAGACCATGTAACTCATTGCCACAGGAAGTCATTGAGGCTACGAATACAGCAAGATTAAAAAGGGGATGGAACACTTATCTAGATAACACGAACACCCAGAGTTATAATTGTGACTCGTCTGTGCCCAGGGTAGCCCACTGATACTGCAAGGGTCAGGGCAGGCTGTAAAAGGAGAGCAGATTCTCTCAGCACTGGTGGGTGATACTAAAGTCCGACTTCCCAACCAGCCACAAACAGGGCTTCGGATTCCCCCACACTGGTTATCAAGAACCCACTGTGCAAATACACAGAGTCCCCTTTACTGCATTTCAGTCTCCGGCACTCAAACTGCCACTAGGTCCAGTAAAGAGACCAGTCATTTAAACTCTATGCTCTTTACTCAGAAGATTCCCTCTGATCCCAAAGGACCAGCCACAGTACCAGATCAATATAAGTTTGGATCTTACTGAAAATACCACGCTGCCAGCCAATCCTTTAGTAACTAAAACTAAAGGTTTATTAATAAAAGAAAAACAAACAATAAGAGAAGTGTTAAAGGCTTAGAGCAGTCAGATACATACAAATGATTTAAAAGTCCATATACATCAGGTTTCTAGAAGAATTGTGGAATTGCAGGCTTGTATAGTCTCTCTGGTATACATCCAGTACCTGGATGAGTCTAAGTCCTTCAGTTCAGTTGCAAAGTGTGTTGGTTCAGAGGTGTGTCCGCAGCTGGACAGGAACAAAGACCAAATGGTTTCTGTGGTTTGATCTTATATACGCTCTGTCACTGGTCATGTGGCTTGTGGAACTTTACAGGAACCAAAATGGAGTCCAGAGTCACATGGGCCAATCCTGGTAACTGTTCAGGCATGCCTTTAGTTTCTTCCTGGGCCTTTTGCTTTTGTAAAGGTCTTGATGGGCCATTAAGCGGGCTATTGTCCTGCCGCCTCTCTGTCTGGGGTATGTCTCATACAGCATAGTTTGAAATACACGTATATCAAAGATATCCATAACTTCCCTCACACATAAACACACATGAACACAAATATTACCTTCTTACTCAGCACATTATAACCTTTATAACAGTACCTGACATGGCATGTCTTACATGGATTGTTATGATTTTGACATATTAATGTAAAAAAACACAAATGCCCCTCCCTTCCCCCCAATCCAGTCCGCATGACAATAATTAACAAATCTTTGGAAGAGATGTTCATAGTCATGCTTCAGGGCTTAAGCCAATCTCTAACTATTGGAGATCTGGATGAGAGCTAATGTAGGGGGCAGATTCTCCTACATCTGCTGCTGCGGGGTTTCTTATACCTTCCTCTGAAGCATCTGGTGCTGGTCAGTGCCAGACAAAGGATACTGGACTAGTTGGATCTTGGGTCTACCCAGACTGGCAATTCTTAGGTTGCTACTTACATTTCTAAATCTATATTAGATGTGTTAAACAATGGACAGTGAATATACCTAATCAAAGAAAAAAAGAAAAATACTCCCCCTTAAGATGTATAGTATGTAAGTAAAGAATGATCAACCAAACAGATCCTTTCCACTTTCTCTCTGATCTGGAGCCCAGCCCTGTTATTCCTCATTTGGTTCTTACTAAGATGGAAATCAATGGCAGTTACAATTCTATCAGTTTTCGCTGTCTTACAACTTCAGGAGTTAACTCTCAGAATATAAGAATATATTCCCCTCCTCCCCATTTTCACCCTTCCCTGTTCCCCTTTAAAAATTGTGTGCAGTTGCTTTCAAGCTATTTATATCCCTGCTTTGATCCATTATTCATTATTTGGATTATGGTAGGGACATGTCCCCAATCAGAATTGGGATCTCAAGATGCAAGAAACCATACAAACGCAAAGATGATTGCAGTCCCAAAGAGATTACAGTATAACTAGATGGGGACAGCTGGTGAATTCTAAAAATTATTAGCATTTTTTACTGCCATCATCCCATGCACAAGTTTCTCTCATATTATATTACTCCAAATATAGTGTCCAAATTTGTCATCTACAAGTTCCATGTGTACCATATAGAAAGAATATTCAAAGCTCCATATAAGACAGGGATTGAAACTTAATTCTATTCTGTTTAACTTCTTATACCGCACCCTTCACTAAATTGGGTGAACACATCGTCTTATTTCATACAAGCTAAGAGATTTGAAATGCCTCATCAGAGCCCCCAGTCTGTTTTTGTTCATGCTATTAAAGTTCTACTCTATCTCCATAAGCTGGCCATCAGTTGTGCTTTGAATTATTATACACTACTACCAGCAATACATATTACCCAACCTCCTCTATTATTTAGCTTTTAAGTCATAATCATAAAAGGCCAGAACATTCAGCAGGACCAAGCAGATGAATGTGGAATGAGTGGCCAGCTGAGGATTCCCCTTACATAGGGGAATCTTTGAGTGTCTGAGGCTAGGTCTATACAGATGGTGGCAAATTCGCCACCATCAGATCGATTTCTCTGGATCAACTGAGTGGTCAGTAAAGACCTGTTCAGTCGATCCAGAAATCGACCTACAAAAAACACCTCCAAAAGTGATGCAGCGCAGTATGGATGCCCCACAGAATGGAAGCAGTGGAGTCGATGTAATTCCGCAAGTTTTTTACATCACTTGCGTATCTCCCGTTGACTGCCGCCAAATCTCGGAGGTAAGTATAGACCAGCCCATAGAGTCAGTGTAGCTGATCCTATACCATTTCTCCTCTGCATGGCAGTGATCTCTGGCTGTCATTCTTTGAAGACTATTGCAACTGGGGATAATTTCTAGCAACCTTGATGTTACTCTAAATTGCAATGAGGGCTAAACTGACCACTGACCGGCCCCAGGATTAGGAGGGACATAAAGCAACCTTTCCTCCTCTCCACCAGGTCCTGTACCAAATACAGCCCAGACAGATCGAAGGATTGGGCCACGGTGTCATAGTTTCTTTGTACCTTGCTGAGTTCAGTTGTACTGATCAGGGAGATAAACTCGAATCTAGACCCCTTAATTTCATCCTTCTCTAAAATAAAGAGTGAGTGCATGGAGTCTAAATGACTTGGGCTTTTTCCTTCTCCAGCTATGCTTTCCAGAAGCAAAAAAAAAAAAAAAGAAAATCATTTGTTTGAAATCAATAGAGGTTTGCCTGTATAAGGACCATAGCTTTTGCTTCTTATTAAGCCTTAGAGTTTCAGCCCTATGGCTTTTGTTTCTTTTCTTTATTACTTGTACTCTGTAAGAACCTGTATAATATGTGGGAATCTGAGCAGAGACAATATAACTTGCATCCATAATTTCCCATTTTAATGACAGGTTTTGCCACAGAAGTTGTGCTCTATCATGTTCTCATCTTATTACGAATTAATAGGACAATGGCAAAACTCCTATTGACTTCAACAAAAGTCGGACTGAACCCTATCTTTGCAGCAAGGCTGCCATATCAAAATTGTAGAGCTTAATGAATTCACTGCATTATAGCTGTTTAAGAAACTGTTTTGATTATTTCGATAGTCTGCATTTTCATTTGCTGTCTTTGTGGTTATACCTTCCCTACAGGGCAAAAACCTCTAAACAGCAGAAAGAATAGGCAGTCACTCAAATGACAGAATATTGAAAAGGTCATAAATAGCACACAATACCAGTATAACTGAATGAATATATTAGAAAGAAGTTCCAATAACAGATTCTAGACACACAGATAATATCAGCATAAAAAGTAGCACAGAATGATTTAATTTGTATAGCAATAAATGTGACAGGAATGGGACCTGGAGAAAGTTAAGTCAACGTTAAGACCATGGTGTTAGATTTTTTGGCTGCTAGATTCTGAATACAATATCTTTTTAATGTTCTTTGGATGTCTTAATGATCCTTCATTACACAATGAATTAGATTTAAAATAACACCACTGTTCAGGATCTGGCCCCTCTATATTGATGTGTCGGACTAGATGATCCAAAAAAGAAATTAATTAAATAAATAAAAACAGTGAGAGTCCTGTAGCACTTTAAAGACTAACATATTTAATTTTGATGATCACAAAGGTCCTTCCTGACCTTAGAATCTATGAATTTCTCTAGTACTCCTTTCTTTCATTAAAGACCAAAAAAGTCCAGAGCACTAGAAAACCAAAACAATATGCCAAGAGGCACATCTCCAAATTGGTGTTAAAAAAAAAAACAACACTACACACACACACAAAAACCCAACAGATATTAATCATGGGTGCAGCCCCAGGGAAAAAGAGGAAAAGGGAAACATCTAATTGCATATTGGATGATAGATCAATGACTTGCAAGTTCAGCATTCTAGGACAAGCTAAGCAGCTGAGTCATTGATTTCAAATGATGTACACAGTATTCTATCATTCACTGAAGAGAAGAGTGGCCGCCTTCTCAAATGAGTTAGATTCAGAGATCTCTCTCTCTCTCTGTCACACACACGCGCACGCGTATGCGTGTGCCAAAGAACACAAGTCAGGTAGCTTACTGTTGACAAACTGTCATAAAAATAACTTGAACAGAAGGCCTGATAAGACTCCGATGCTGCAAACACTTAAGAGTCCATGTAGTCCCTACTCACATGATTAAAGATAAGCGTAGGCATGTTTGTGGGATCGGGATCTAAGCTTGTAATCCCCTTCAGTGTTGTTATAATTCAAGTGTCATTATACTGGTATATACTACCGTACTGTGTCCTATAGCAACATGGGTTCCCCCTAGAGGATGTAAAGGTCATTCTGCGCATTTTAAGTACAGTATCCACTATTTGGTGGAGATCCCAACAGGAGCTATGACATTGTACACCAGCTGAGGATCTGCCCTTTTGACTGGATAATGAATTGGCCATCGAAGACAAAGCTTACCTGAATGGAAGGAAGGGGGGGGGGGAAATCGAATGGACTAGAGTTTAATATCTTAAACTGACCTCAAGAGAAAATTCTAGAGAGAAACCAGGAAACTGCAGAAACCTGTTAGTATCTCATTGAAAATTCACGAGAGGCTGGTGGGTTTCAGTGCTTGGTAGCAAATATAATCTACAAGAGGCTGAAGATTTCCAGTATGTGGAATTGCATGTAAAAATTACCTGGAAGAATGAACATGCAGCACAGTGGTAAAACCTGCTGACATCACAAAGCTAATGTGATGGTCAACATATACAAGAAGGTAATAAACGTCAGAATAATTTGAGTAGAACATAAGCGGCTCAATCAATTCACTGTGGAAAAATAACTGGCAATTGAACTAGTCTCTCTCTCTCTCTCTCAAAATATAGGACAAAAGGGGCAGAGGAGTCTATGATACAGCTCTAAAACCTTTGATACGGTGAACTGCAGTAACCAAAAGTAAAGATTTCCAGGAGACTGGTCTGGCAGGAACAAGTATAAACTGTAATTAATTATTCTAATATTGCATTAGAAGTTGGCAAGGCTAACTATGGAAGATTTTGCCCAGTTCTGGTCACATTATTACATATTATCTGCATTTCAGTAGTGCCTAGAGGCCTCAAACTGGGATCAAGGTCCTATTGTGCATAGCACCATACAATCACATAAGGATAATCCATGTCCCAAAGATCTTACAATCTAAATAGACATGGAAAAGAGAGTGAAAGAGATTAAGTGACTTGTTCAAGGTCACGCCGGGAGCCTAAGAGTCTGTGGCAGAGCTGGGAGTTCAGCCCAGATCACCTAAGTCACAGCCTAATCACAAGATTCTTTGCTCAGCACCCGGTAAAAGATATTGAAATGTAGAGAACACAATGTAGGACTCGTGACAGTTATTCATTTAAAGAAACAAAGGCTTCATGATCACAGCACTGATGCCTGGGAATAGCTTTACTCACACGCGTAGTACCTCTGAAGACAGTGAAGTAAAATTACTCATGTGCATAAGAACGGGTCAGCCCCTAGGCCTGTGTTCATTGGAAATGAGGAGATACAGGCCCTGATCCTGCAAGCACTTGTTATACCAAGCTTCTATATAGTACTTTTCATCAGTAGATCAAAGCACTGTACAAAGGAGACCTCATTATCCCCATTTTACAGATGGAGAAACTGAGGCACAGAGCCATGACGTCGCTTGCCCAAGGTCATTCAGCAGGCCAATGGCAGAGCTGCAAATAGAATCCAAGACTCCTGAGTCCCAGCCCAATGCTCTCTCCACTATCCACATGTGGCCACTTCCACTGAAGTCAATGTCCTAGAAACCAGGGTCTAAGAGTGGACTTCTCTGGGGGTACATAACATTTTAGAGCACACAGGGGACAGAATGGTGTTTGAGCTAGTGTCAGATACAAGAACATGGGGGCATTAAATGAAGCAAAGGAAGGCCCATGCACTTGACTATAAAAATGGAGGAGAATTTCTTCACATACATAGTTTGGTTCCCTACAGGCAAAAACAATCAAACCAAAGGGTAGCGCCTGAGGATTAATAAGAAGCTGAGGATGTGAAAGTAAGAAGAGCCACTAACCTCAACTGACAATCAGTCCCCAGAAACTGGTCGGCATTATGGCCACTGCTGAGCCTAGAAGCTGGTCATTTAAAAAAACCCCTAAAAGCTTCCCTGCTTTTCCCAGTAGGTAATGCAATTTCAACATCTATACACAGGGAATTTCTTGAGTGAAGGCACAATGCTGTGAGGAAACGGGAGCTCAGCATCTCTCAGAATTGGGCCCTTACTGTCCCACATATTAGCCAGTTGGTTTAAATCAGTCCATTTAAATCAGACCATTTCACATACTGTATAAACTATCAAAAGCATCAATATAAGTAGCAGTTATAAATAAAGTAAGCTTGTTTTCTGTCTGAATGCAAGAGGATATAGTGGGGAGCAATTGTTAGTTTAAAGGACAAGCTGGATTTAAATGAGATTTCTGACTTCCTCCTGACCTTCAATTTTCTCTCTTTTAATAGATGGGCTATTTATGAAGCTTTGTAGTTTGATATCCACAGGAAGCAGATTAATTAATGCTTCTATGATTCCAGTTTCTGGATGGGTTTAAATCAACTTATTTTGCACTTTATAAATGATCCACTTTGTTTTCTTGAAGTGGAACTTTTTTCCCTAGAATACTGCAATAAATAAGGTCATACTGCAACTCTCATAAACTGGGAAGTTAGTGCATGGAGCTATCAGGCCATAAATCAATACAGTTTTTCAGATTGGAGCGAACTGAAGGGCTTTACAATTAAAATGTTGTCAGCTTCTGATAATAGAGCACACTGCTTTAATTAGTCCATTTCCTAACATGGTTGCACAAACTTTTAAAATAATTTCTTTTTGTACAACAGTTTCACACAGCATAGCTGTCTGAATGTAACCTTCAACAGGATTCCATCACAGGGCCTCACATACCATATCTGCTAAGAATTTAAACCAAGGAGCACTTGTAAATTATTCAATATTTGTATTTTATAGCAACACCCTTTTATTCTTTTTGAGTTTAATGACAGCGTATTCTTTCATTGCTCTAATTTGCAACGCACCACTGCTCGGTGTAGGGCAGTAAGATAATATCGTAGAATTGACTCCTGCAAGCTTTGTTTCAAACACTTATGTTTTCTAAAATGAGGAGCTTGTTATACTAGTTCTATTAATAAAGGTCAGCTTACATAACGAACTTAACTGTTATAACGGATGTTCACAAGTTGGACAAACCTGGTCGAAACCATAACGGTACAAAAATATATTTTCATGTACTTCAGTGAACTTGGCCAGTATCTTTAATCAATTTGGCCACTAAAGTTTGTGGCTTCTGCTGATCTCAGTTTCTACAGCAGACTGAACTAAAGAGCATGGCCCAAACTCTGCTGTCAGCTAGAGATAAATTCAGAACAAGAACTGCAGTGAAAATAAAATATCATTACCCAAAAATTCTTGGATATTTAAATCTCTGGCTATATAAAGTAAAGAAATGTACTCATGCCTCAAATATATATACACAATTGTTACCTCTGGTTTTATGACTGATGTGACATTTATATAAATGCCACGTGTATATTTTATATTACACACATGCATAAAGTTTTTTTTTAAATATATTTGCACAACATATATATGGAAGTGACAACTACATAATAAATTTCAAAGCCATGTGATAAATCTTTTTCACTGGGACCACTTTACTTGCCCCTCCCACCCACTAATTTACCCCGTACATTATTCTGACATATCTACCCACCTGAGCCGTTTCAGACTGCTGGCATTGTTTTAGATCCGTCTGACAGAGTAATGTTTCCCCCCGTTCTGCAAAATGTGAAATTCCCACTCCCCCCCCCCACCCCTACATTGCCCTGGCTTGAATATGGGCAAGATTTAACCACAGCTTTTTTATACATAAAAATGATAGTTCTACTTTTGAATCTGTTGTCCTGGCCCTTGCAGGTCTAGAAATGGGTGCTTGATGGCACTGGAAAGACGGGAGCTTGGCTTCCCAGTAAGGCAGTCAGTACTTGATTCCAGCTTTGATGGACCAGGGATCCCATAATTTAAAATCACTGATGTTTTTCATATATAGACAAGTTATTTGGGGTCATTTTTAGTGTCTGGTTCGGAACCCTGTACAATACGATTCAAAATAACTAAGGTGCTTGGTTCCCATAAAAAGCCAACTTAATTTTTAAAACTCTAAGATAAAAGACCTGTTTTGAAAAACACAACTCAGATTTGAAGGCCAGAAAGGACCATCACGATCATCAAATCTGACCTGCAAAACCTCCCCCACCCACTTCTGCAACAGGCCCACAACCTCTGGCTGAGTTACTGAAAACCTCAAACATGATTTAGAGACTTCACATTATAGAGAACTCACCATTTGGGTGGTTTGAACTAAAGTAAGTGACCCGTGCCCCAAGTTTCAGAAGAAGGCAAACACCCCCCTTCCCCCCATACACACACTTTGCCATGGGGGGGGAAATTGTTTCCTGACCCCAGATATGGCAATCAGTCAGACCCCCGAGCATGTGGGCGAGACCCACCAGCAGACTCCTTAGAATTCTGTGTAGTCACTCCGAGCCCTCCCTGTCTAGTATCCCACTGGTGATATACCAGAGATAAAACAGGATCCACTGAACATGGGTCATGGGGTCTGATCCTGCCATGTGTTGAGCACCGTGTAGGGAAATCCTCCAGTGATGTAGGATTATTATAGCAATCTCCTTCAGCATCTCTTCCTGGCTTGGATGCAGGGAGTTTTTCCAGGGCAAAGGAGGTATGTTACTAGGGTATTCCTATTCCCCAGATATCTCTGGTTGCAGGAACAGCCTTTGGCAGGCAGTTGGTGATCTTCTCCAGGGCTGCTGCTTGTGCCCGCTGAGGAGATGGCACTTTGCTCCATGGCCTGGTATGACAGCAGATGGGGCAGCTCATAATCCTATTCCCCTTTTCAGATCAATTGCCTGCAAGCAGGATTAGGGAGCAAGAGTCTCTGCTCACAGGGGATGGAAGCCTGTCCCTATTGAAATCATTAACTTCAATGAGGTCCGAATGTTAGCAGCGCCCGATGAGTGGATTTGCATAGGCCATGCAAGCAGGAAGGATGCTTCCGCATGACCCGCTCGGTCTTGCCTTTCGCCTTTCAGTATTCGTTTCCCCATCTCTGAAATGGGGATAATGATGCTTATTGAGTTACTGGGAGCGTGAAGCAGGTAATATTTGCAGAGTTTGTCTGATCACCATCATAAAATGAACTCACCAGGCTCGGAACTGCCAGTCAGGACATGCAAAATAAATACATTCACTCACAAACTGCACAACATCCTATACTGGAGAGTTACAGAGCTGTAATAGCAGGGGGCCAATGAAAACTCAGGGTACATCTACACTGGAAATTACAGCTCCAGCTTGGGTAGACCTACCTGTGCTAGCTTTGATTGGGCTAGTGTGCTAAAAATATCAGCATAGCCACAGTGTCACAGGTGGCAGGGACGTGCTAGCTAGTCCATCCTGCTACCCACACTGCGGCATCTACAGTGCTACTTTTAGAGCGCTGGCTGAAGGAAAGCTGGTGTGCACACAGCTATCCAAGCTGGAAATTATACCTCCAGCTCCAGTGTAGACGTACTTTAAGTGACCTGTTGTAAATGCAAAAGAGAATGACAGTACCATTTGAACGCTGAGCATGTGAGTTCATTAGAGGCAATATATTACAATTTTCTTTACAACATGTACAGTATCTCTGAGAGAGGAAGGACTGTTTGGGGAGCCAGTCACAGCCATCCTACAAGAACTCCTGTTTTAGTTTTTGCCCTATATCCTTAAACTGCTTTTGTAACTCATGTCACAGTGAAAACTAAGACTAGGGCCCTGACCCAGCAAAACATTTAAGCCCATGCTTAACTCTAAGGGCTAAGACCTAATTGCATATTACAAGTTCCATATCATTCTAAATCTTACTAAATACAAACTTACAGTATGTACAGTCTCAGTGAGGCATTTATGTCAAGGGGTCTGTATTGTTTCCACAGTGGAGCAATAGCACAACTGGGGAGGCTAACAAGCTTTTTCAAGCATGTGACTGTGTTAAATGTCTCCTGTTATATCCACACTAATTCTTTTTGTTTTTGCTTTTCTACAGTAGATTTAAGCACCGCCACACTGGGAAAGAAGAGCATTTTACCCCTTGAATAATGCCCGGTCTACAGAGCTAAATTATACGTGTAAGAGCTATTACTGAAGTGGAGGGGACCTTTTAAGTTTGTCCACCATGTTCTGTGTCATATAATTGAATATCCCCTTGTTCTCTTACCGGGAGAAAAGGTAAATAGGACTGCAAACTGTACCTTCTCTAGACCATTCATTATTTTCAATACCTACATCATGTCCCCTCTGATCTTTCTTCTGTCATCTAAACTGTCATAAGATTTTCAGTGTTTCTTCATATTCAACTCTTTCCATGCCATGTGTCATTTTTCTGGCTCATATCTAAGCCCCTTCTCCCATCAATTCTACTACGTCCTTTTACAACTAGAATCAACACAATGCACCAGATGAGGCATAATGTTTTCAGTATTATTCCCCATCCCATTCTTTTTGTTTGCTTTTCTGACTGCAGCTGTGCACTGAACAGAGTGTTTCACTGAAATGATCACAAGGACACTCAGGTCTTTCCCCTTCTTGGCTACAGTTAATTTAGAAGTCACAGTGTTTATGGGCAGGTCCAGTTATTCCTTCTACTATGCATTATTTTGCGTTTATTGACATTGAATTTCATCTGCCGTCATGCACCCGGTTCACCTAACTTTGTAAGGTTAGCCAAGACAACAGAAGGCTGCAAGAGACTTCAGAGGAACTCAGGTAACTATGTCATCTTCATGTTTTGCTACCACACTGTTCACCTTCTTTTGTAGATCATTAACATGTTAAACTTTGGTCCTACCTTGTAACATTAAAGCACTTCACTATTAACCTTTTGCCATGTTGGCACTTTTTCCTCTTCATTATTTTCTGCCTGTTGGCCAACCCATGACAGTCTCTACCTGTCACCCTATGACTACTTACTATCTTTAACAGAATCTTATGAGAGCCTGTGAGAAAAGCTTTATCAGCTAATGAATTACAGACTATCCCTATAAATGTGTGCGCATTGTAGAAATCTAGAAATAAGTGTGATATTTATCTAGAAACTAAAGCTTCATTTTAAGCACCGCAAGATCAATAAAGTAGAACTTTCTGTTCCTTCTTTGGGTGTTTCTGTAGAGTTTCTTTTGTTCCATTCATGAAGTTAATTAGTAACTAGTCTCAAAGGAATCTTATAGTTTTAGAACACTATCTTTTCTATAGAGTGTTCAAATTCTCATGAAGGCTTTTAAAGCCTGCTAGAAATAGGTGAACTGAAGCAGAAACACCAACCTACCACAGCAAAAGCTGTCCATTTTTAACCAATAAAGGGCTAAGACTCAACGGAAATCTAGTGAAAGCTTGTTTTCAGGAAATTTTCTGTCTGATTTCTAGACCAAGGATTTCTGTAGAAGGATCCAAGTATTTGATGTTCAGCTGTCACTAATTATAATCTATGTAGAAATAAATGAGGTTGCAGTAAAACGATTCAGAATAGAGCAGGCTTAAGCTGATTTACAGTACAGTAGGAATAGTTTAACCTCCCAAAGCCAATGAACTGTCTTGCTGAAAATTAATGGGACACTTTTAGATACACAGAGTATCTGAAAAGACAGACATCTTCAGCAAATAGATACCGCATCTAGTTTAACCATAGAATCATGGGGCTAGAAGGGAACACAAGGGTCGTCTAGGCTAATCCCCTGCCAAGATGCAGGATTTGTTGAGTCTAAGCCACCCAAGACAGATGCTATCCAGCCTCCTTTTGAAAATCTGCAGCAAAGGAGCTTCCACAACTTCCCTAGGCAGTCTGTTCCATTGCCCAAGTGTTCTTTCAGTTAGGGTGTTTTCCCTGAGATTTAATCTAAAATCTGCTACGCTGTAGTTTGAACCCCATTGCCTCTTGATTTGCCCTCTGTGGCAAGAGAGAATAACTTTTTCCCACCTTTTTTATGGCAGCATTTCAAGTATTTGAAGACCGCTATCATGTCCTCCCTTAATCTCTTTTCCAAATTAAACATGCCGAGTACTAAACATGTATTAAACATGTAAGTACGTCACAGACGGAAGAGAGTTATTAGGACTCTATCTTAATGGATGTCTGTGGCTTAAAATGTATGTGGATGGTGTTAGATACAAAGCATGACCAGTTCTCACATTATACTGCTGTCTGCCGGTGGAACCCAGAGTGCAGGGCACTTGGCAGCAGGCGGCCTGCTGAGGGCAGGGCTGTAGGGAAGCCCCGAAAGCAGAGGATCCTGGATGTGCCAAGAGATGAACATCCCCCAAGCAACTTCCACAAGTAGGGCTACTACGGAGATGCAGTGGGTAGCGTCGCTCCTCTGCTGGCTGCCAGAATTGCAAACATTACTTACCTTGCCCCAAGGATGAATTCCCTCTTTCCAGCCACAGAAGGCACATTTGCACCCATGACCGCTGAGCCAGCCTTGGCGAACCAAGCCCACAGTTTGCAGTGAGCACAGATTCATTTTCACTTTTTTTCTCCCCCTCCTTGACATTTTGATGTAGACAAAGACTTCAAACCACTGGAGAAATCTCAGAGAGCAAACCTTCGGGAAAGGCACCATCAATGCTGCTCAGTGTTAACAGCATTTAGAATGTCAAGGCTCACAGCTACTTTAACAGTTACAATACGTGTGAGCCTGGTAATGAGCCAATCCGTTTTCATACCAGGCAAATTGTTTAAAATCGGTGCCCTTTCCAATTAGTTGCAAAATTTGCTATCGTGGAATGAGAGTCTGGAAAATGTAGGGTGCCTGTATAAAGCGATCCATAATCATGCCATGCACACTTCCTTTGCCTGTGGACTGGCTTTGGCTCTCTCTCCATTTATCTACACTCATTACACAAGTAGAGCGAGACTAGATCTTTGGAAAGCACAGTATGGCCCTCAATCATTAACTTGGAGTCTATCTGTGGAATCCACAAGGCTCAAATAAATGATATTCATTGCTCAATAAAGTAATTAGGAACTATCATTAAAGGAAAATAATAGGGTGCAGCGGCTTGGGTTGACTCACTTCATTCACGTGTTGATGTTCTGCATGGAAACACAGATTCCTGCTGGTTCTTTTGGGTGGGTGTGGCTAGTTAACCCCACACTAGGTTATGGGAGGTGGGAGTAGCTCTGGGGAAGGAAACTAGGAACTCACTAGAGAAATCCTGCTGGGAAACCCTAGCAATTGCCTAGCCCGGGGGAAGAAAGCTTGGGCCGAGCTTTCTGTTTTGTTATTTCAGCAATCAGTAAATGACGTAACACAAGAAAAGGGGCAAATTTTGGACTTTACCCCAGAGTGTGTGTGTTCTCTGCTGGAGCTGGGCAAGGACTTTGCATGTTCACACGACAATTTATAATGCATGACACTAATTTAAACAAACTTAATGGTGCACCACATTCTACATCGTTCTGCCTTTTGACCCTCTCCAGTTTACTGTGCATTGTCACCATGGCCTACATTACTACCATGCAGCTGTATTCATAAACGTGTGCTAACTTGTTTCTCACCTTGTTTGTGCAATAAACAAAAACATTCTTCCTTCTCATGCCAACCCCAATGGAGAGTCAATAGGCCAAGTGCACAGATAAGCCACTGGCATAAATTACATCCGAGGTGTAAAGGCCTTCTCAGGAGAGCTCCTTAGGCTGTGTTTCCTGTTACCAGCAGAAGGTCTCTAAGTGTAGAAGAAAGAAAGTTGCACACCCATTAAATACTACATTGGGACAAGTTACAGGAAGTTACCGTGTTTCCTGTGAAATGACATCAATGACAAACTGAGCCCACAGCCCTTCCTGGGTGCTGGGGTGTTTACAGTGGTTCTGAAGTCAGCTCCAAACACTTTATTCACAAATGAGAATAGGGGTGGGGAGAGACAGACTCTCCAATTACTAAAATTGATAGATAAAAGAAGTGTAATAATGTTGGTTGCTCAATTTTACTGCTCTCCAGCAGAAAGCTGTAAGAGCTCTTTTATTGCTATTATGACCAGTACTGCCATGCCAAGTATTGTGTCACTAACCAGCTAACTGCTGAAAAAAAATGTAATTTTAAACACACTTTCATTTTGTATTATTACAAAGAGCATAGGTTGGCATGTCTGAGACAGGCAGAGCAAGGCTATCTTGATTAACAAACAAGTAAAGATTGCTTTATTACATTGAAAAAAAAACAGCAGGGACGTTCTGCCTATTTTTGTTTCATTACTTTCTATGGAATACTTTTTTAAAACACCTGGTAAAGGATATTAAGGGTTGTTTGAAGCTTCTTCTGGATAGTGTGGCCAGGGTACTTCTATTGATTTAAATGAGGGCTTCTGGAAGGAAGCTCTATTGCAAACCTGCATTGGCAAAAACCCTTGGGCTAAATTCACCACAGCAGGCACAGAAGTGGTGTAAACTGTACATCTCTACCACAGCACATCATCCTGTTTGATTTCCTTTCGGTTTCCCACTGGGGGGAGAGCAGCTGTGAGTTCCAGACAGGACTCCCTAGGAATCTCTCCAGAAGAGCTATTGAATCAGGACATCCCTAGTCATGTTGGCCACTATTCGTCCTTGGGCAGAACTGGCCAATTGGTGCTAGCTATGTCTGTGAATTCCTCAGCAAGAGGAAGGATATGGACATTCTCTGCCATGGCAACCTCCCTTCCTGCAGCTTCAAACCCTACGAGCTCTCCCTTGGCGCTAAGCAGGCAGAAGCTGGACAATGATGAATTAATCTAGGCCTATGTCTTTCCCAGCAGACCAATAAAAACCTATCTGGAATTAGTCATACTATTGTGTGTGTTTTATTTTTTCTTGCTAAGAAACAAGAGAACATATTGTCAGTGTTCTAACACAGCATGTCAGCTACGTAGCTCCTAAGGGAAACTGGCTTCCCTCTAAAACAAGGAAAGGGAAATAATGCCAGCAAACATTGGTCTGAACCAGGGTCAAGCCACTAGTTTGATGACCTGTGTGAAACAGGCAGCTGGTCTCAGTTCAATTCCTAATGGAACCTCCATCCAAGCCAAAAGAACCATCACCACAATTGGCACTAATTGGAACCTTTGTTAGGAGTTGCCATCCAGAGAGGCCAAGGACTGAATAGCTTGAACTGTCTTCTCCCAATCCTGACAGACTTTGGTTTGTACACATCGGCAGAGTGACGTGGGCAAGTTTGTACTCTAGTTGCCCTTCCTATGCATGTTGTGGAGAAATTGTTGTCAATCTGGTATCTTTCATGGATCAATAACTTAAAAGAAAGAAAAATAGATAAAATAGATTAACTGGCTCTAAACCTACCACATCAAGGACCCAACACTCTCTGATTTTGCTCCAGATAATCCTGAGTTAGATAATTAGACCTTAAATGGAAACTCATGTTTTCATAAGTTAGGGGTCTCCTATTATGCTAATTCTCTGACTCCCGAGATGCCGTAAGAGAGAACACACAATCGGAAGCTTCATGAGCAGACATTCCTTTGCATTAGCATCAATTATATCAGTTTGCTGCTGACACATTCTTGTATCATGAACAAACAAAGCAGCATAAACTAAGAGGGTTTTGGTAGATAGACTTGTTTTGATTGTGATTAACAGGGCAAAAAGAAAAGCTTTTTCTCCCACCCCAGTGCATCATAACTAGAACATGGTTCACCTAAGTCAGAGTGTATTTGAACAAGAAACTGCAGCAGTAGCACAACAATAGACATGTCACAGTTTATATTTTCCATGCAAAACAAAAACTTAATCAAGTTCATTGGAACCTCAAAACAATCTTTCCAAAAGGGCTTCAGTCAGTTTAGGGCAAATTAAACAGTCTAACTTTGTTTTTTAGATGAATAACTTTCACATGTTTATGTCTTAAACATACAGCTAGTTCTATAAGGAGCTTATAGTAAATTAAATTAAAGGCACCAGTGTTTAAAAGTCTGTTTTTAAACTGATTTAAACCGATCCAGTTTCATACTTAAGAGTATTTGTATAAGTCTTCAATACAAAAATCAAGTGTCCGCACAAGATTTAATTAGATTAAGTTAAATTAGTTTTAAATCTAACTGGTTCAGCTTCTGTGAGTTGACCAGTTCATGTCAAACTAAAAAGACTTCCAAATCTCTCCAATTTCACCATGGAATCATGATTCTCTATAGTTAGTCACCATTAGGCTCTTAAAAAAAAAACACATTTATTTTCACTTGTTCCTGGGATATATTTATATGGCTTGTTGGAAATTGTTGGGTTTTTTGTTTTTTTTTTTACTTGAGATCACTTACAAATATAAAGCTGGATTTTTATCTTTGTTAATCTACTGAAGCTTTCTTAAACTCCATCTCCAGCCTCCCCAGTCTTTGCAGGAACAGGGCAAGCGGATACATTAGGTATAGAGCTGGGCAAATAATGGATTAGTTTTCCACTAAAATTCAGTGGGATTTCAATATGAATTTCCTTTGCCCGTGTATCCTGCTGTCACCACTCACACAGCTGAGTTACACATGCTCTTGAAATGTACATTTTTAAGATCACATACACAAATAATTCTAGAAAGTGAATTTAAAATTGCTTTCCTTTTGCATTCACACCGGTAACCCAATTATAAAAAGAAGTTGTTTATTTACTTAGAGAGCAGAAATGAAACCTTGTGAATTATGGTACGGGACCAATCCCAACCACGTAGCAGATCGAATTCGGAACAGAGACAGAGCACAGACCTTACATGAGATCTTGAATTTGGTCAAAATTATTCAATAAAAAAGTCATAACCTCTTCAAATGTTCTACCTTCAGAAACGGAGTCCACATTTCTAGTAAGCTATGAATTATGCTTCAGCTCTTCATAGACCCACACTACCTATCTGGGCACTGCATTCAAACGCACACATCCTTGCAGCTCCAGTATTATTAAAAAACATTCATCTGTGGAAGGTCCTGAACACCATATAGCTCCACAAAACCTATTGGCAACCCTGGGGAAGGAGCCCATTTGCTCTTACTTCACACTAGCAGACAGCTGAGCCATTTTGATCTTTTTAGTTGGGGACAATTCAGGCACAAGTTGCTGTACAGAGAGAATAAAAGAAGGCTCATTCCTTTATTCGTCTACTTTCAGGTTAGAATGCTTTTTCACTGCAGAAACTAATGCATATTCTTATTTTATTATTATTAAACTAACTGTCTGGGAGAGTCTTTGGGTCTGATAGGATGCCATGTTTCTTGGCTGCACAAGGGAATTTTTGTTTGTTTCTAGTTTAAATTGCCTGCAAAAACAAGGGCAGCAATAATACCATAAGCCATTCTCTGATGGACGCATTGTAAAAATACTGTAATGAATTTTAAAATTGCTTCCCTTAGCGATATAGGCTTAAAATAAAAATTAAAAAAAAGAGGTGAGCAAAACAGTATGGGAACAATGTGAAAGCTGCGGGAGAACATAATTATAGACCATCTTTCACAGAAATGAGGGTCACTGGAAGAAGTGTTTTGGGTATTTTTTTTAAAATTAAACATATTTTTTTTTCAAGATGCTCAGCTGGTAAAGAAGGAATGGACCCCATAGAATTTGTGACTATTCTGCTCCAAGGACCTAATGTTTTTCCACCCAGAAATACAAGTAAAGGATCAGCTCCTTAGCTGATGCAATGAACTCTGTGGAGGAGGCTTGGAATTACTTTCCCCCTTCCCCAAGCAAAGGGGGAAAGTTCATAGGGAATGGTTGCAGACCAAAGTGGATGAGTAAACATCCCAGACAGGTTGTTAAGAGAAAGCAGAAAGCCTACAAGAAATGGAAGATAGGAAGGATCAGCAAGGAAAGCTAGCTACTTCATGGGAGGTCAAAGTATAGGGAAGAGTGACAACTGGTAAAAGCCAAGCAGAGTTTGACCTTGCAAAGGAAATTTAAACCAACAGTAAAAGATTCTATAGACATATAAAGAAGAAGAAAACGAGGAAAGAAGTGGGACCACTAAGCAAAGATAATCTAGGCATGGACCAACACCTAAATGAAAATTGCCTCAGATTTCAATAAAGGCAATGAGGAGCTTAGCGCTAGTGGTAGTATGGCTAATGGAAAAGAGACTATGGAAGTAGACGTTATCATGTCTGACCAAACTTAATGAGACCAAACTGGGGCAGCAGGGGGTGTGGCTGGATAATCTTAATCCAAGAATATTAAAGGAACTCGGACATGAAATTGCAAACCCAATAAGAAGGGTTTTTAATGAATCTAAATTTGGGGTCACTTATAGTACCTCTTTTTAAGAAACGGGAAAAAGTGATCCAGGAAACTACAGGCCTGTTTGACTGCAATTGTACGCAAGATCTTGGAACAATTTTTGAAAAAGACAGTACCTAAGGGCATTGAGCTGAATGGTAATTGGGATAAAATACAATATGGTTTTACAAAAGGTAGACCAACCCGATCTCTTTCTTTCTAAAGATAACCAATTTTTTTAGACACAGGAATGCAGTCGATCTAAATCTATCTGGATTTCAGTAAGGCATTTGATTCACTTCCACACGGGAAGTTATTAGTTAAATTGGAGAAGATAGGGATTGATACAAAAATTGAAAGGTGAATGAGGAACTGGTTAAAGAGACTACACTGATTGGGTCACATTGAAAAGTGAATTCTCAGGCTGGAGAGAGATTACTAGTGGAGCTCCACAGGGATCTATTTTATTTAACCTGTTCATTCATGACCTTAGCACAAAAAGTAGGAGTGTACCAATAAAATCTGTGAATGCCACAAAGTTGGAAGGTATTGCCAATATGGAAGAGGACTGGAATATCCTACAAGATCTGGAGGACCTTGAAAACTGGAGTAATAGAAATGAGATGAAATTTAATAGTGCAGAGTCATACACTTAGGGACTAACAACAAGAATTTTTGCTATAAACTGTAGACATAACAACCGGAAGTGACAAAGGAGGAAAAAGACCTGGGAATATTGGTTGATATCTGGATGTCTATGAGCCACCAACGTGACGCCACTGTGAAAAAAAGACTAACACAATCCTAAAATGCATAAGGCTAGGGATTTCCAGCAGAGATACAGAAGTGTTATTGCCATTATACAAGGCACTGGTGAGATCTCATCTGGACTACTGTGCACAGTTCTGGGCTCCTGCGTTTAAGAAAGATGAATTGAAACTGAAACAGGTGCAGAGAAAAGCTGCTAGGATGATGAGAGGAATGGAAAACCTACCCTATGAGAAGAGACTCAAGGAGTTTTGTTTAGCCTAACCAAATGAAGGCTATGGGGAGATATAATTATCCCTCTGATGTATTTAGAGAGAGAGCAAATGCCAGGGAGGGAGGGAGTTTTTTAAGTTAAGTGCCAGTGTTGACTAAAGAACAGCAGATATTACCTGGCCACCAACAAGCTTAGGTTTGAAATCAGAGGAAGGTTTCTAACCATCCGAGGAATGAAGTTCTGGAACAGCCTTCCAAGGGAAGTAATGGGGGCTAAAAACCTAACTTGTTTTAAGACTGAGCTTCATATATTTATGGAGGGGACGGTACGATGAGATGGGCCACATGCCATTGTAGACAATCTGTCACTGCTAGTAGCAAATATTCCCAATGGCCAGTGAGGAGACACTAGATGGGGGAGAAGTGGGGGCAGCCTCTGAGTTACAACAGAGAAATCTTTCCCAGCTATCTGGCTGGTGGGTCTTGCCCACATGCTGAGGGTCCCACTGAGCACCATATCTGGGGTCGGAGAAGAATTTCCCTGCAGGTCAGATTGACAGAGAGCCTGGGTTTTGGGGGTTTGGTTTTTTTTTTTGCCTTTCTTTGCAGCATGGGGCACGGGTCACTTGCTGGTTTAAAGGGAGCAAATGCTGGATTCTCTGTAACTTGAAGTCTTTAAATCACGATTTGAGGACTTCTGTAACTCAGCCAGTGGTTATAGGTCTATGACAGGAGTGGGTGGGTGAGGCTCTGTGGCCTGTGACATGCAGGAGTTCAGACTAGATGATCACAATGGTCCCTTCTGGCCTGAAAGTCAACGAATCTAGGAGGTGGCCCAAAGCATTGTAATACTTGCTTAAGGAATCACCGGGATTTATTGGAACACCTAGGGCCACCCATCCTGAACTGGGTGGGACAATCCACAATGCACAGTTCAAGTCCCAGTCACGGGCTGAACGACTCTGGGACAGCATTTGTCCCAGATTCCCTGCGGTGCTGCTCCATGCCTGCCCAAGGTTCAGGGGCAGCATCAGCCTCGTTCCTGTGAGGTGACTGAGGTGGGCCTTAGCCTCCCCTTGCCATGAGATCCTGCCTCCTGTTCCTCCTCTCCCTCCTGACGCCCTGCCTCCTGGCCAGGCCAGATGCTGGAGCTGGACAGTTGTAAGATCCGCTCAGGAAGGGAGCCCCAGGGAGGGAACCCCAGTGTGCTCTCAGGCCAGGGACTGCTCTCAGGCACCCATCTCCCACCCAGGGCAGGTGGAGGTTCCAGGGCAGGAGGGGCGGGCTCCTGCATGTATCTTTTGGAAAGGTGTTCACCCTAGGAACCCCCCCCAAGTACCAACTCCAGTCCACACAGGCAGCACTGAACTTGTGGCTAACCTCCCCAGTCAGATCAACCACTTAACATTACGATAAGGATATAGCACCA
Source organism: Mesoclemmys tuberculata (assembly GCA_007922155.1). Classification (NCBI taxonomy): domain Eukaryota; kingdom Metazoa; phylum Chordata; order Testudines; family Chelidae; genus Mesoclemmys; species Mesoclemmys tuberculata. The sequence continues at coordinate 17,899,168 of ML677084.1, forward strand.
TCTTCTGGTGGAGGTGCTGGCTACACTAAACGTTACAGCATCTAGCTGGGGTTCTCTTCTAGATGGGGTCGTTAGCTGTCAGCCCCATGCCAGGCACGGGGCTGACATCCCCCCATTAAACTAAAATTAAATTAAATTACCCCCCCATTTTTAATGTATAAAGGGGGGTGCCTACTCAGAGGCTTGCTGTGTGAAAGGGGTTGCCAATACAAAAAGTTTGCAAGCCTCTAGTATCATGACAAAAGGCCATCTGTGAATGCAACAGGTGGTGTGGAAGAGGCACCTTTGGACGCATGGCTTAGGTTAAAGCAGGGCACCCAATACCTCTCCCAGACAGCGCAGCCTATCAACATGTTACCCCAGCAACTCTAGCCCAACGGTCCACGTGTGAGAGCAGTCAGTGGGGGTGTTGGCCCTGAACAGAACCTTGCTCCCCCCCTTTCTACCAAGAGGCACCTCAGCCTGATACATTACCCTTTTAAATATTAATTCAAATCTGTCTGTACTTGGTATAATTTTGAGATTGTTTGTAAATGTCTGTATTCTGTCCACTGGCCAGTTATCTGTTAAGTTTACCTGCTTCCAATACATATATATATTTGTAAAAATCCTATTTTAAGTACAAAAAGCCACACTGTGCAATGTAATGTTTGTATCTAATTGTAAAAGACACCACCAAAAATGAAATAATGTTTGCTTTAAAAATAATACGTAAGTTCTTCAGCTAGGAGTTGGCACTGAGTGGCTGGAGTATGACTGGCTGAGCAATTGAGTTGAGTGTAAACAGGGAGAGTGATTGAACAATTGGTCTGAGTGAGGGATATCAAAACAGACATGAAGAAAACACCAGCCTCACCTAAAACGCTTAAGGAAAGAAGAAAGGAGTGAAGATGATCAAAAGGCCGAAGAGGGACCCCACCCTAATGACTTTGGAGCCAGTCCATTTCAAAGGACAAAATCTGATCAGGCTTGCAACAATGTGGGTGATTAAGGATCACACCAAAGATGCAGTTGTAGCATGACAGTGCAAAACTCGTAGAGTTACATGGGGTCCTCTCCCTATAAAATGGAACAGAAAGATGAAGGCTGGAGGTTCGGGTCTACAACATCACACCAGCCGGGGTACCGATGCACATCGGCAGAACCTTGCTCCTCACCCTTGTGCTACAGTCACCTGGCCAGTGACTACCACGAGCACCTAGAGGCTGATAACTATAACATCTGTGAGACCCCATTTATGTTTGTCTGTCTCCCTGTCTGTGTGTGCCTGTCAGTGTGTATGAGTGTGAATGAAAATACCAACTGAAACATGTGTCAACAAAGTCTATTCTATTACTAACAATAATCTCTGTAATTATGGTTTTGAAACAATGTTAATACTGTTTTCCTAGTGTTTACATTACTGATACTATTTCATTAAGTAAAGCACAATATTGGTATTGCTATAGTGTTGATACTGTTTTCTTGGTATTTGCATCATTGATACTATTAAGAAATTTCTGTATTCACAATAAACATGTCTTGTCGCCTTATCCCCTGAAAATGATCCTGTGATATTTGTTATTTGGGTAACAGGGGTAGTTCAGTAAGAGTAGCTTTAAATAAGAAAAAAGTAACTTTTAGTGCAATACCCTCATCTGCATGTGATTTCTGGGGCCCGACGCACAGCTCAACACATGCAACTACAGCAAATAGCTTTGGCATGAGATATATCCATTAAGCAAAGAGTACAAAGCTGCAAATAATATTGTCTCAGGCATGCATGAAAAGAGTACCCAGAGAAAAACCAACAGTACGGTGTAGATTCTTTGCCCAGCTCCCCAATAAAGGCTTGCCAGAGACAAGTTACACTTATTAATATCCTGGGAAGGTGGAGGTCAAGATGGCTAGCATGAGTCCAGATCACGGCAGCACTAAACATGTATTTGAAGGCTATGCAGTCACCGCCACTAACCAAAGTGATGTCCCTTCACAGCAGAATAGGACACCCTGATGCTGCACTGTTATCTGGTGCAGCAGATTACTGTCCCTCACCGGTGTAACTACTCAGGAGACAGGATCAGCTTGAATCTGGAATGTGAAGGATGAATGGACGCAGTGCAAGCCTAAAAGGAAATTACTTGTAACAAAGAGAGAGAAGTCATCCATGTAAAATCCATAATCCATAATCAAAATTGGGGCACTCCCTTGATTCCTAACTCAAAAGGTGAATACGGACAGTGCAAGAACCAACCAAAGATTGCTTACAAATGCATTATCAGTCCATTAAAAACTACAGAGCATCTCCTAGCAACAGCACCACCAACTGTATTTGGTGGTGGAAAAATAAGCCTTTCATTGCTGCTTTAGACAGCCATAAATTACTCACCTCTTTATTCATCTTTTCTTGCTTCTTCTGGTGGAAGGGATTCGCATTTTGAAAGGGAAGAATGTCACACCCACTGTGTCTTCTCATGTGCACAAGTGAGCAACACATGCACCATTTTCTGTCCCTCCTCAATATTCTCATCATGAAAGCATCACAGTGAAACAATTTTCTGGGATTTCACTTTTTTCCTACCTGCTGTGGCATTACATGCTCACATTTTAATAAACACAACAGGAAATAATAGCCGATAGTGAAGAAGGACGCTGTGGCATCAAATCAGGGCAGTCTAATTTTGTTCCCAATTGCTGGAATATCGAGTTGGTATAAGCTCTTATAGCTACATTGATTTTAGCACTGTTACGTGATTACACCAGGTGACTATTTGCTCTTGTTCTGTATACACTGGGAGTATAATAGACCAATGGTTGAACAGAACTTGATTTTTGAAGCGTCATCCCCTAGCAGGAAGACAGAGGGGAACTACGTGGGATAAACACATTAAAATGTATGACCTGTTTGGGTTGTTTTTTGGTTGTTGTTTTTTTAAATAACCTATAGTACAGAAAAAATATGGTGTCAAGGGGATTTTCTTTCCTTGGAAAATACTCACGGCTGCATAGGTTGATAGAGCACCAGGATAGAGTATGGTTTCCTAATTACTGGAAATTTCTTTCTAAAAAAAGATATTAGGAGGGGAAAAAAAAAACAACCCAACCCTCTCTTTTAAGAACAGTTATTCCTTTAGCAGTTGCAAAACCATTCCCTTGCCCTCCACCCACACACAACCTTATGTCACACCTGCTTTTGCCAACACCAATATTTTTACTATACACCTTTAAGAGACCAAGGTAATATCAAAACAAGTTCTCCATCCCATCTGTTTGGACAGTAACATTTTCTTTGACGTCAATCCAGTAGCCTACCCAATTACACATGAAGAATGTAAAAAAGGACTGCATTTTCCTAGCATCCTCTTTTCATAGGTGCTATCCCTGCTGCTTAATGCAGCAAAATACTGCTAAAATACCCTGTCCCTCATTTCATTTAATTAGTTTAAAAAAACGCACAACCTTGACTTCATGGCACAAACATATCTCAAGTATGACCACCAAGCACCAGATATTTGCTTCAGCAGTAACTTTGTATTCAAAATTATGTTAGACACCACTGAACAAGTCACACACAAAAAGCTACGTGTAAGCCAAATGGCTCTGGAAAACACTCCTTGAAATGTGAAAATACAAATATAGCCTCTTCTACATGCACTTGTGTATACTCAATCCCCCTCCTCCCCCACACCCCAATAAACAAGCAATGCTATTATCCCAGTTCTACATAGCTTCATTTTGTTGAAGAGTTTGTTTCCTCCTTAGCTGCATGACTGAACAGGTTGAAGCTCCATAAATCTAAATGATATAAATGTCGAAGACCTCTTCATGAAATTGCCTAGAGATGTCAGAATTAATGTCATTCACCCCTGGTCACACTTCTATGCCCAGTTTAGTTTATCTGCAATGCCTGAGAATTTTCTACAATAAAGTTAAAACAATGATTTCAACAATATTGCTGTTAATTCTGTATTGAATTGAAACATCTACCTGCCCAGGAGATATATGGTCTCTTTATGTCATAGATGTGCTAGATCAAGTACTGGAGTGACCATTATCCATGCTGGCAAAAGATAATAAATGGGGCTTGATTTCCTTAGAAAAATTCAGCATGTACCAGTATGTCTTACAGGAAGAAAAGATTTCCCATAAAGACTATCCCCATTTTATCGTCAGTCATTGGTCAAGTCAGCTGGAATCGCCTGTGAACTGACCCCACTTTAAGCCTCCTTTTTGAGTGCCTGTGTAAGCTGCATTTTTGTTCTATTCTTCCCTCACAGAGGCTGGAGGGCCAGACTGCCCAGGGTGAAATCCTGGCCCTACTGAAATCAATGGCAATTGATTTCAATGAGATCAGGATTTCACCCTGTGTCTTTTTTTTTGTTCTTCATTGATGTCAAAGTATTATGCAGGTATGTGTGTCCGCACATATGCTGTGTGTGCGCGCACATGTATAGACAGAGATTATCTACTGATTAAACATTTTCTCTCTTCAGCAGATGGACACTTTTTCATCTCTCAGCTATAAAACACTCAAATTACCTAAGCTTAAAACAGTAAGCCAGTTATGTCTGTAGAGTAGCTACTTTTCATGGTGTGTTTGTTTTTCTTAAAAATGATCTTAGCTCATCATTCACTAGTGCAGAAATTATAGCAGTCTCATGTCTGTGTCCAGACAAGACTAGAAAGATCACATTATTGTGCTGTATGCAATACAACTTCATGTCACATTGCAGTGACTCCCAGTTTAATGCAAAGTACTGTCCTTCCATGGAGATGATGTTTTGATACCTCAATATTATTGCAAGTTTGACGGCCATTTGAAGATAGGATGATACATTTATATATATACGCAAGACAAAGAACACCTTATGTTGTTAAAGATCATGGCATAGTAATGTTCATGGCAAACTTACTATGTAAAATTTATTATAAATGGAAGCTAGAAAACCAGACTTTATAAATGTTATTTTAGTGAAAAGTACTTTAATGCAAGGCTTTGGAGACAGTGCTACAATAAAAAACAAACAAACAAAAAACCCACAATACACACAGACACACTAGCAGGACATAGCATCACAATTTGAAGATTTTTTTAAATCATTCTAAATACTAGTTTTTAAATGAAGTAAATGTTAAAACACGCCTGGAATTCAGCTGCTTGCTTAAACTCAGACCTTCAGACTCATCCATGGAACAACGTGACAAAGCTAATTTGTGCCTTTGCCTAGCAACAAGCTTTTCGGTGCTTGATACCCTGAAGAGCGACAGTCTCATTAACAACCAGGATCATGAAAGCGCTTCCTTTCTTAGGTTTTCGGTTTCAGGATTTGTTTTCCAATGCTGCTAACAGTGGGAGAAGGTGAAGGAAAGCAGTAAACTTTTCTGGGGAAGTTTGAACCTGGTAAAGAGTGGTAATTGTAAAGTAGAATGAAATATCATGACCTAATACTGTGCTAAGTGATTGGCCATTCTCATTTACGTACAGTACTCTTATTTCATTTCTGTTATCCATCCAACCTAATTTTCTATAATACAAAACTTACAGTGGAGGATATTTTTTAAACAACAGTTTTCATTTACCAACTGTTACCACACAGTAGTACCCAAGATATCCACTTTTAGGAAATGATTATCTGTTGGCAAATGTTGACTTTTAAAAGAATGACCACTGCATGTTATGGCTTTCATTGATTATAGGACTGAACTAAAACCTTAAATCCAAGCCTTGCCCTTCAATTGCCAAGGGTTAAATTTTCATCCACAATCCAAGTCTGCCCTAACTGTTTTTGTTCATGTCAAATCCAGACCCACAAGAGGATATAATTTTATGGATATAATTTGCATGGACCCCAACAGCAAAATCTTAGGTATACAATATTGACATAATTTTCTAGCAGCTCTTGAGATTTTGGTCAAGCTGAATCTGAACCCCAGCCCAGCTGGGATGAATGCCAACCTAACCCCACTCTGCATCAAAGCCTTTCATGCACATAGTTGTCAAATGTGAGAGAGGATTTCTGGGGGTGGAGGTACCCATTCCTGTGCGTATGACTCCCATCATCAGTGAATCCTTCCTACATCTGCTCCCCATATCACTTCTCTCACACAGAGGGAGAGTCAGGTCTGCCCCAGCTCTTGGATTCTCTCTCCACCCATGGAGCAAGAGGCAGCAAATCAGAGTATTGTCATCCGGAGATCTTTACTCCCTTTTTGCCAAAACCCAAAGATAGAGAGATGCCATATCAGGAACCACCATCACTGCTATAGTTGGGGGTGGGAATGGAGGGCAGGATGAAGAGATGGAATCTTTGCTCCTCTTCAGTATGGGGAGAAACAGGCACCACTAGAACTTAACTCTCTCTAGAGAGCATGCGGAAAAGCGCTGGGGGACAGGTATCGCCACTGACGCTGCAGGTAATCACTGTGAACTGCCAGCTTAAGTCTCCCTGCACAGGAGCTGTCTCCTCACCTGCTTCTTGACATGGCTTCATGGAGCTGATGACATTCATGACCACACATATTTCCATGGCTCTTCTGCCCTGATTTAATCACCATCTCCATGGCTTGTCTCTAATCAGAACCCGGCAGTCAAAAAACAAAAGCGCACCTGGCAGCACTGACCACTGCAGTTTTCGATTCTGTCAGCACAGACTGCTTCGTGCTCATTATGTAACTGGAAGCCCGAGGTGTACTTCTACCTCCTCTGTTTGCCTCTCGAGAGGTTAGCATCATCGGTTCAGAATCTGAAATAAACAGCATGTTCATTTCCCCCTAGTACGTCTCTCCTGATTTTTCTATACAAACAAAGGATGCATCTCTCCTGTTCTGTCTTCCCCATTTCGGGCCATGGTATTTAAAATTTCATTTGCACCAATGCCAGTGTTGAAAATTATGTCAATACCGTATACCTTGCATGTTACGTACAGAAAAATAAACATGAATGCTTATGGCACAGAGAGTTACAAAACTACTTCAGGCTGTTTTATGACTGTGTCCCAGTGATAAAGATCAGATATGCTATTTGTCGTCAGAATATTAAAGTTAATTTACATTAGACACTGCAGAATAAATATGATATGCATGTTGGCTGCAGAATTTGCCATGTCTTTTCACAGAGAGCTTTTATTCTCTATTTCAGTACAATGAATCTTTTTTCATAGAGCTAGTTACACAAAATATCATTGATGCAGCTATGAAAGAACAGGTGATGTGTATGCTGCTTGTCATAAATGTATGAAATAAATAGTTCAGAATACAAATGGCCATATGCAACCCAGGCTTCAGAGAGAGCTATAGAATTGTCAGTACAAGTCACCTGCATGCAAAGTTGCCTTTTCATGTTAGGCCATGGATCATTAACCTTAAGATGACAAGCACTTTGTAAGGGATAAAGGAGTTTGTCCTATGCAGTCAGGACAGCGTGTGCACGCACGCGTGCACACACGATGGAAACATTTGCACACTGCCTACAAAAGGGGAAGTTTGCTCTGGACAGCGAAAGCAGTTCAATAGGCGCTAAAGGATTTGGGAGCAGTTAGCACACTGGGGACAGAAAGGGGAAGATCACAGGAAGTCAGACCAGACAATAGGGGAAGATGTGGGGAGAGAGATGCCAGTAGCCAGAAAGATACAGTACATAAGTATTGTCATCCTATGCAAAATGGGAGCGCTGCAATACAAACCGGAGATCTCTTCCCTTTCTAATCAAAGAAAAAAAAAAGTGTAATACCAGCATGGAACATGTGGCTTGATACAATATTCTACTTTTGGCAGGGGTCCTAAGACTACCAAGAAGTAGAAGAAGCAGCAATGTCCAGGTTACAGCTTTTTTGTGTGTTTTGATTACACAGTAGCACTCACAGATCCCAACCAGGAACGGGACCCCATTGTGCTAGGCACTCGGGCCCATATTCACAAAGGTCCTTCCTCCAACTGATTTCCAGGGCAGTTGAGACACATACACAGACTTAAGCGTGTGCAGCTACTTGCTGAATAGAAGTAATATCTAAATGTTGGCTGTTGGAGTGTCTTTGTCCATTTTCTCTGTACATCTTAGTACATGTATCATGGAGATACAGGAGATCAAGAGTAAGCATGGTTGTATGGTTTACTTGGTTGTTTCTTATATCTGTGATTTATTAGTACCATGAGGCTATGATGAAAGAGGGAACAGCTGATGTCAAAGATAGGAATTCATATTTACTCATACCTTTCTTCTTCACTCTCAGTGCTGATATTTTCTGTATCATGTAGCTGTACCTGAGAACTTATTTGAGTAGGAGCTGCCTACAGATCCCTGGATTTGGGAGGGGAGAGAGGTGGTCTTCATCCACATGGCTGCATGAAGAACAGAAGTACATTTATCCTCCTGTGCAGCTGACACTGCAATAGGTACAGGAAAAACTATACAAAGGTAGCCCCCATGTGAAGAAACCTCAGGTTTTAAGAGATTACCCCAAAATATCCCCATACTTATTGACTGCAGTTATGATCCACCTTCATCCACTTCCATTAAGCAGCCAATTGTTGTTTCTCGTGTTATGGCTGAAGACAGCTTTCACTGTGCCCTTGGTTTCAGGCTTCGTGCTTATACAGGAAAAATTGAAAGTGGGTTCTTGTTCCAGTGCAGCTGAAGGCTCTTCAAGGGGGCAGTTGTGTCAGAGTGTATCAGATGGTCCCTGCATAAAAGCCGTTTATTATGCTTCTTATCTATAATCCATCTGAAGTGATGGCACAAAAGGTCCTGCAGTAGTGAAAGCTTTGTACAAGATGCTGCACCTCTTGTTTCCCTTCTACAAAGCAGAATAGTGCTTTGTTGTGGAACTGGGCCCTGTTTTGCAGTAGCAACAGCACTCAAGCAGAAGGGAAAAAACCCCCCACTAAACCTACTTCTGCTTGGCCTGGCAAATACCTTGAATGATATTGGTCCCAACACCGATGGCTGGGGTACCCAACTATGAACACAATTTATAGGAGCAGACTTTTAGAATTATTCTTGATTTCCTACCACTCGACCAGTTTTTAATCCACAGTAGGTTTTTGCCTCGTCCTCCAGTTATTTATTTCCATTTAAGGGATTTTATGAAAAACCTTGTTAAAAGCCTTTGGAGGAAAAAAATCTAATGAAACTACATCCACCAGCCAACTTCATCAGATGTTTTCAAACCCTTTCAATGAGTTTTAACAGGTTAAAGAAGCGTGATGTACCTGTAGTTAAGTCATGCTGTTTTGGCTCCTTCCGCGTATACTTATTCAAGTCTTGTGTTACTTTCTCCTTAATTACACTTTCAGTCACTTTCCTGAATGGAGGCAAGACAATCTGCAGCGATGAGCTCCTCTTTAAAACAATGCATACCCAGTTCAGGGGAGGTGTAACAACAGGGTGATATATAAATGCTTCTGCACCATGGGCAGCACCACATTTAAGGCAGTTCTAACTGATGAACCAAAACTGCTCTTTTCTTTCCAAATATTAGTTGATGATTTGTTAGAGCTCTTAAAGTTATTGGATTACATTTTGTTTAATTAAATTCAATATTTTCAATGAGAATACAAAAATGTATCAAGTTCTCTCTAATTCAACACACGCAATACCTAGGTCATTCTCTCTCCTATTTCACATTTTATTTCCTTTGTGACTTGAATGAATACTATCTGGTCATAGCCTGTTAACTGTGTTTGAGTGGCTGAAGTTCTATTCATCTTTAGACTTACATTACAGTCAGATGCCCAGTCAGTGAAAAGGAATTGTCTCATTTTCCACAGTGAAGATGGAGGCAAACAGCATATTTAACTTCCTTGCAACCTTGCCAATCTCCTATGTCCCCTACCAGGGAGTTCATGGACAGATACATGTGACTCCTTCTTGGCTCTAATATATTTAAATTATCTATCTTCATACTTGTATAGCCCCTTTTAGGTCTCAATTCAACTTAAAGTTAAGTACGTGGTTTAGTCTATCTCTATTCAGTAAGGGATGCATTTGAAATTAAGCATGTGTGTACGTGTTTTACTCAACAGAAGTATTATTGTTCAGTTTATGTTTTGCCTCATATAGGCCCCAATCCTGCAGCTGGATCTACAGAGATGCAAATGTCTCAGAGAGGAATCCAACTGTGATTTGAATTCTGATTTGTTTAAAGTGTTTGGGCAGGATTCATCTTAGGGCTTATGCATTTCTAATCGAGCAAAGGCCATTCTGCAAATGTAGGTGAGTTTTCTCTCTGCTTTCCACAAAGCAATTAGAACTGATTTGTTAGTAAGCAGAATGGGTTTTAATTATTGGATTGTTTCTATGCTCAGACTAGTCCTTAGAATTATGCATCTTTAAATAGATGTATGTGCAGTGTTGTTGTAGCCATGTTGGTTCCAGGATATTGGACAGAGACGGTGGGTGAGGTAATATATTTAAAATTAATGTATTTAATATTATTTTATTAATATATATTATTACAGAAGTTGGTTCAATGAAAGATTACCTCACCCATCTTGTCTCTTTAAATAGATGACCGGCTCAGTAACCAATAAGTACATGGGAGCAGTTTAACTTCACACATTATGCATGCATCCTAGCAGCTTTGTATGAAACCCTATAATCAAGTGAACTGAACACTTCCTTCCCTTGTGTACAGCCAGCTACATTGCAGAAGTGCTTTCTGGGCATACCTGGAACGTCATTCAGTAATGAAGTGATTAGTATTTATTGTCAATAGACTGAACTTCCAGAACACTTTTCAAACGAGAGCCTCAAAGCACAAATTATGTGAATATTCATGAATTAAGCATCGCAACACTTACGTAAAGGAAACTATTGTTACCATCCCCATCTTACTGGCAAGCTGAGACCTGGATGTCAGTTCACATCTCCATAAACCTTACGGAATAACACTACATGTTAAACTGGGGGATAGAACCTTGGATTAAAGAGTCCAGACTACAGGCTTCCTTCTGGAACCCTCAGAATACACTGTCCTCTTTATAGGCTACAAATTCCATGTGAAACAATGAAGCAGCATTTCCAATTTGGGTTACGACTATGAGTTTTTGTCTCCTAAAAATGAAAACCTGATCACCGCCACCTTTCACATAATAACCCTCATGTGGTCCAGCTCTTTTCTCAGATTTCTAGATGTGCAAGTTTCTGAGTCTCTGCAAGAAATCCTTTTAACACGGCACCGAGAAGGCCCAAAGAGCTTTGGCCTGGCATTCATTATTTGTGTGCCCTATCATTAGATTTCCAGTTCTAAAATAAGGATTGAGACCCACGAACTGCAGCAGTGTTGCTTTCCCAGCTCTAAGACCATTCCTGACTCCCAAAGCTAATTCACTCTCATTTGCATTGCAATCACTGCAGAAAGTGAATGCAAACCTGAAAGATAAAATCCAGAGCAGCGTCTGTTGACCATATGGGGAGTAACAGAAAAAGAATTGGAGTAGGAAGAAAGGGAGCTAATGACTTCCTCCTCATTCTAACCTTCATTGGAGAGTGGACTCCTCACTGTCCATCACATTGACCTACTGGAAGGATTTAAGGCTTTACAGATCGGGCTCCTGGCAGCCAGCCACACTGTAGAAGTTATTTGCATATGGTCCTAAAATGTTTAAATCCTGCCTGCATCATTCTGTGCCATAGTGAATTAAGCAATTAACCAAAATAGGATTCTTTGGAATCTCCTTGGTCAATGATGGGTGACCAGATAGCAAGTGTGAAAAATCAGGTCAGGGAGGAGTAATAGGGTCCTATGTAAGACAAAGCCCCTAAGATCAGGACTTCTGGTCACCCTATGTTAGAATGGGACTGAGAATCAGGAAACGTGGGTTCTTTTCCCAGCTAAGCCACAGTCTTCTTTTCTAATGCTGTGAACATCACTTATGACTGGGGATACTGAGGGTGAGACAAGATTTATACTTTTCTACCTCACAGGCATGATGCAAGGATTGAAGCAGTAATGTTTATAATGCACTTTGGAGATCCTCTGATAAATAGGCACAATGGGAAAAATTTTCAAGAGTGCCTAAGCATCCTGAAAATTTTAACCAACAAATGTGAAGAATTACATTACTATGGCAATAGCTTTAGATGGGATGTTGCACTTCTGTCATTGACCCACCTTTGTTCCACTAAAATTGGGGAAAGCCAGCAAAGCTTATTGTAATCAGCTCTTTCGGAAAGCATTGTTTCTAGATTTGAATGCCATATGACTGATGATAGGATGTTTTTCATAGTTTTCTTAGTTTTGTGACCATTCAGTGGCTGAGTCAGTTTAATTCTTGTCATATGTGCTTAATTAGGGAACTCAGTTTAGTTACTGCAGCCATCAACATTTAATGATAATGTAACAGACATCCAAGAAATATTAAAAAACCCAAACCCAACATCTGGCAATACTTCAAAGTGTATGTATCTATATAAGTGAAAATACAATAACATAATGCTATGAATGGCCTTACTGGAAATGTTCCCAATATCCTGTATCAGTTTTTTTCAGCTTATTCAGTCAATAGAGCATAGAAAAAGCTAGAGGGCGCTACCTTCTTTAGACTATGTTACTAGGACAACAGATGCATTCTATAATGTATAGCTTATACAACATATTAAAGAAGAGAGGGGGGAAAAGACACTTGTTTCTTATTCCAGAAAGAAGACAAACTTTACTGAAAGACTGCCAAGAAGCCCTGTGAAACACTAGTGTAATGTTGCATCGTACAACTACACAGAGCTCTCCTTCAGGTCTTCTTCAGCTGTGGGTAGCTTCCAAGCTTGTCTCTTTCACGAACAGAAGCTGGTCCCATAAAAGATATTACCTGCCTCACCCACCTTGTCTCTCCTAATTAGTTATTAATTTAACAAAAATGTCAAATAGGAGGAGCTCCACTCCTCAGGAGAACCCGTCCGAATGAATCACTCTCCTGCACACTGTACAAAGGGCATGGCAATCATTTCTATTCCTGCATGCAGTTAAGTTAACCACATTTGTGCACAAATACAGCTTTTCTTAGCTGGCCACTTTATGAGCTTTGATTAAAAAAACCAAAACCTTTATGACATGTACTGTGCTTGTGCATTAACATTTCAAATAATCGTAAGTCCACAAAGCCAATATTAAATGTCATTGGAACACTCAATAAGGGCTCTATTCATGTTTAACTTCAGCTTTCCCCACAGCATTCAGCTATAGGGTTTTTCACAAGAAAAGGCAACATTCTTCTCTAATGGGGAAAGTGTATACATACACACTAAGTTATACATTCATATTATATGTAGTCATGATACTTCCAGAGAGAGCTACACACAGCTGATAGGATGGTGTTGAAAGCTAAAAATAAGAGTTTTCAGAAACAGAGAAAATGCTTAGAAAAGTTAGAGTTGCCTAAAAAATGAGGAAAGGCTGGAAAGTGTTATGCTTCCTTAACCATAGCAGTCAGCAATCTACTCTTCTAGTCCAATCATCATAATTAAAAAGTTACTGATTGCCAGAAGAGTCTTAAACCACTAGCACAGGTATTTCCTATTTTGAGTATCAGGTTAAGATTGTAGTATTTCAGACAACAGGTTGTGGTAACACCCAGCACTCACCGTTTTCTGTTATTGTAGGGAAAGCAGGGGATGTATTGAGGTGAACAAGCCTCACATGGGACTTTGCCAGGAGAGATCAACAGAAAGTCCTGCTGTAAACAACCAGGCACCATAAGGGAATCTGTACCAGGAGTAAAGTGGAATCACCTGACAAGCTGGCTGCCTGCAATCAGCTAATAGAAAGTGGTGGAGCAGCAGGATCTCTGAAGAGGAATGTGAATAATCTCTATAAAGCAGAACTTTGTAGTTCTGTATTTGGTGATTTGGACTAAGAGGTTGGGTGTTTGTTTTCTTGTCTGCTGTTTGTAACTAAAAGACATCATCATTGTGTAAGTTCACCCCCAACATACAGATTCCTTTGTCTGATTTCCAGCCCATAGCTCAGGGCTGGGTTTTCTTTTTACTGCTGTGGAGTGACTGTTGGCAGGATTCTGAAAGAGCTCTCTGTTTTAAGTCTCTCTAACTTGATCCCTCCCTTCTCCTTTCAAAGGTGGGGTGTAATCTCAGCTGAGGCAGGGCCCACTAACATCTGACATCTTGTCTCTGAAACACTGCCACTTTAGATGCCCATATATATACACACTCTGAACACTTCTTAGCAATATTGAGTGGGGCTTTTTTTCCAGCCTACATATCTGCCTGCTAAAAAGAAAGACAAAGGGGGCATGAGGTAATATCTTTTACTGGACCAACTTCAGTTTGTGAGAGGCAAGCTTTCGAGTTTACACAGAGCTCTTCTAAGCTCAAAAGCTTCTCTCTCTCTGTCTCCAAGAGAAGGTGGTCTAATAAAAGACAATGTCACCCACCTTGTCTTTCTAATATTCTGGGAACAACATGGCTATAGCAACACTCCGTGCAAAAAAGAACATAGTGCAGTCAAGAGGGTTGCTTTGTGTGTATGGTTCTTCTGATGCGTACTGTGAACACGATGCACTACAGGGAAATGAAACTACTTAAAGGGCAGCCAGCCAGCTCGGGTAAAGAGACTAGCCATGCAAGCACTACAGTTTGGAAGAGTGGTTTATGTAAGGACAACTTTCTAGGGTAATGCCAGCTGGGAGAACTAACTGCATTACAGTGCCTTATTAAATACATCAAATAAAATATTCTTAAGCTGCAAGGTTGGGTCAAGCTGACTGGCAGGAGCTCCAGACATACATGTTGCAGTACGGGAGAATTCAGCTTGATCTTGGTCTAAAAATAGGCAAGGCTATTTGGTTCCTTTCAGCATGGATGGTAGATAAGTCTGGATCATGCTGCCCAAAAGGCTAGTCTCGGTGTGTACTGATGAAAGAAAGCTGAGAGGGGGAAGTCAAGAGTTTTCTCCCCCGTCCCGGCCTTTTTTTTTTTAAAGACTTTACATTGAGTTTTCCTGCCTTGAGAGAGAGAACAATATTTTTTCCTAAATAAAAACTACTGATTTTAACCTACGTAAATTTTCATAGATTTTAAAGCCATAAGGGACCATTGTGATTGTCTAGTCAGACCTGAATAACAGAGGCCATCAAATTTCCCCAAGTGTTTTCTGCATCAAGCCTATGGCTAATTTTATAATAGTTTCTGAACATTCTACCCCAGAGTCAGCTGCATTTCAGTGCACAGTGAAGACATCTCAGTATATAAATACCACCAAAGTACCTTAAAGCCCATGGTCCTTAGGATCTAAATTATGCATCATGACCTCAAATACCACAGTGAGCTGCCCTGACTTAATTGGCAATGTCAGTTACAAAATCATTGGATTCCTTGAATTTTTATTGAAAGAATTCTGTAAATACACCATTCCATTGGAGCAACAAAAAACCAAAAAAAACCTACCCCCACTTCCAGAGCAGGGAGGCTTTTTAAACTGTGTCCAGCTAGGGATGAGGCATGTAGCAACACATGGGGCCTGAAGCCCCAATTTTGGTGTGAGCAGGGGGAAGCTATAAGAGTGGTGTCTACCCTATGCCAAAGCTCTTTGGCTGGGTGTGAGGGGCCCAGATATCTGCTACTACCTCCTGCTCCCTCCCCCCAAAAAACAATGCTTCTGTTTTTCCTAGCCTCACTGTTACTTCTAACAGAAGGTCAAGTGGGACAGGTTATTTGTCCTTTATCATGAGGATTTCCCTCTTCTGCCTCCTGTCCTGTGCTTTTAAAGGCAGCAGAACAGAATCCCACTGAAAACTGCCTTGTGAGGAATTCACAGAACCCCTGAAGATCAGGAGAATGAAGATCAAACAGGTAAGCTAGGCTGGAAGGTGGTGGGGAAAATGACTATCTGGTAGATTATAATGCAGCACTTTGGCAAAAAAAAGGCAAATTATACAGCTATTTGTGAGGTTGCGTAACTGTATTATACTACATACAACTATATTAAAGGTTCAAAGCTGCCCCTAGACTGCATCTTCCCCACCCAGGAGGAATTATGAACTACAAAGACAACAGCCACACAACCGCAAATAGGTAAGTGTTTTTTCAAATGCTATTTTCAATCCAGAGAAGACAAGTATTTGGAGCAAGATGTGAAGCAATTCTGAGTCCATTTAAGTTTAACGTGATCTTTTAAAATGCACTTGTGGGGAGGTACTGGCAAGGACGAGCACGGGAAGCCCCAAAAGGGTGGCCCAGAGTGCGGAGCACCATGGTTTGACCTTTTTAAAAGGAGATATAGTGGTAGGATGTAGCCCCTCCTTTTCCCAAGAAGAAACAACTGAACAAACTACAAGCACACACACACCCCTTACAACCAAGGTGCTGAAAATTTTTGTTCAGCGTATAACTGGCCGAAGGCATCTTTTAAACAATAAATGTAGGTGCAAGTACACGAAAGAAGGATGTGCTGTGGGGAGAGGAGATTATAAACAGGATTATAGCTACTACTGACATCAAGTGTTGGTTTAAGAATTGCAACCTCTATTCCTATATAAAATAACTCTATCAAACATTCATATTTCAATCCCTCAATCCCCATTTGAGTCTTTTCAGAAATATATTTTTTTCCTTATTTTATTCTTTGGCAGGAATGAGTGACATCCACCTTTCCCACAGAGAGATGATAGTGTACCACATTCTGTTGCTTTGAAAGTGTGCTCTAGCTAGGAAATACAGACTCTTGCATAACCTGCTTTTGCATTGACCACAAATGTCAGCTTTTACCATGTACTTTTTGTTTTGGGAATCTCTTCCCACACTCTCTGTATCCACATAAACCACATCATGTTAAAGAAAATGAATTGCTAGATAAAAAGGAAATCTGAAACGTGAGATTTTAGCAAAAAATGATCATAATTCATGAGTCAGATTATTCATTTTCCATAATTAAGAAACCAGTGCTGTTTTATGCTTGCCAAATAAGCATCTTGGGAGATCTGGTTAATTATGATCCACTGACAGCTTGGAAGACCAGTGCAATCTGAATGTGAATTTCACTCCCTCCGATACCCGGATGCAGGGCAATGGGGGTCATCTCCTTTTGAAGGATGAACTGAGATTTCATTGCCTGATCTACATGGTGGCCCTAACAACATTCACCATCATCCATCCACACAGCACTCGCTTGCTCTTTCTCTCCCTGTTTACTGAGATTGCAGCTGATCTCTCTTAAGGACATTCAGTCTCATGGGATGACACCACACATGGTTCTCATTACTTTGTAATGACTGTACTTTCAGTCCCTAAACAAAACAGAATGACTTTGAATACAGTATTAAGTTATCACTTCATTACAAGTTTTCCTGCTGATCATGTTGAGGTTCTGCCTCAGGGCAGGGGGTTGGACTAGATGACCTCTTTAAGGACCCTATATTTCTATGAGTGAATGTCACTGCTTCATAACCTCTTCTCCCATCGTAAGCAGTCATGACTAACGGTTTGTAAATATTATGTTACAGAGAGCACTGGGTCTTTTCTTTATTGTTAGCCAGCTAGAAAACCTTTTTTTTTTTTTTAATTTATTCAGAACAACAACTTAGATGCTCCTTTTGGGGGAGAAAGGGAAAGCTCTGCTTTTACAGAATGTAACAGTTGGGCTAACTGAAGCATGACAAGTGAATGTTCTTTGCCCCAGGTCACACGCTGCGCTGAGCGTTTCAGACTGCATTTGAATCCTGGCTCCCAGCTCTTTTCTGTCAAATGCCAGACCAAAGTGCTTCTTAATATGTAAACTCTTTTCCCATAAGGCTACAAAAACAGGCTACATCCCACAAATCTGTTTGTATGGCAGCTCCATACAAGCACCATAGGCAGCGTAACGCTGGGACCCTCTAGAACTTCTACTGCTGCATCTGACACATAGAGAACTGAAGTTTGCCACCCCGTACCCTTTAGGCTTACAGCCAGAATGTTAGACAGCATTGATGATACTTGTTGACCCCCTGACCTTTTCAACAAATCTGTCAAAATGTGTGTATAGGGCATGGGGAGGGAGGGGGCAAGTGGGTAATCAAAAATAGAATTTTTTATAAAAGTGTTACAGAAAAATTTATATTCAGAGAATTTTGACCAGCTCTACTCAGCTCTTACTCCTTAAGGCTGCTGTAGCTATCACAGGCCAAGTAGCCTGAGGTTTGCATGAGGCATAACCATGAAGATTGATAAAGCAATTGATGGAGTGGTTGACTGCGCACCAGTGGTGAGTTCTGGTCTCTACCAGCAAAGGTCGCCAGCGCACAGCCCAAGGCAGGGCCCAAGACGGAAAGCAATGTGCCTCCCGTCCTGGAGCTGGCTCGGCCTTTGATGAAGTGTAAAGCAAACTGCCCCAGTCATCACCTGGCTGCAGTGGCCCCTATTGACCATTGAAACACTGTAGACAGAATAGCCAGGCCCACCCCGACAAGCTGTCACAATACCTCATGCGCAATTTGTTCCTAGTGTGACTCCTGGCAAATGTTACAACCATGTCCATTTCCCACCTTGGCTGTGGTGGTCCAAAGCAGCACCAGTATGTGCAGGGTTGTGTTTTTTTATGTTCCTATACTCTCTCCTCCCCCCGTATGTTTCCTCTACATAACAAGAGGAGTTGTGTATACACCTTTGTTTTCAAAATATTATTCTGTGGTGTTTCTGTGAGTCCCTAATACTGTCAAACTTTACTTCTGTCTTCTCTAAATACTTTTTCTGTCCAGCTGTGGGGGGTTTTTAAGATCACAATGAATCAATATAGATTTGTAGGTAATGGGAATTACCTTTAAGTGGTCCAAGATAATTCCACTAAAACATATGGCTGACGATCTTTACCATGGGAAACTGTAATTTTTTTTTCTTTTTGCAGATATACATTCACACATTACATGTTTTATAGTCAGGAAATTAATGACAAATTGGATTGGACTCACATGTATAGTTAAGATTTTCTCCAGTAATCTTTAGCAGTAAATATGGAAGCCTATTGTTGAGAACTGCAAAATTATTCAATTTCCTGGAGGTTTTTGTGCCTTGAACAAGATTAGCTTGACTAGATTACATATGCCAAATAAATAAATGGAAGTCTAACGTGTTTGTTTGCTATCAGATATGTTTGACGCTACACCCACTTATCTGGAATGTAGCAAGACTAAAAGTTTCCAGTGATCTGCTGACAGATGCTTGATTAATCAGTTTTATATAAAATACTGTAAAGTCCAATAGAAAAATCATGACTGGGTGTAATCTGGTATTGAAATGCAACCTGATTTGCACATAATAAACCATGTTATGGGAAGCATAACGCTCTGACAAGTCATAAAAAGCCATGAAATTCAAAGAGAATATCGGAAATCACCCTCAAACTGACACCCAAACCATGTAGCATATTTGCTGGGTACAATCATGTACTGTTTGGAGTTGGCTACAATAATCTGGGACAGGGGAATGAGTTTAGTTAGCTCGCACTTAAGAGCCCAGGTCTCCATTCTGGCAGACCCTGTAGTGATTGTTGGTGTAAAGAAGCCATAAAGCCACTGGAGCTGGTTAGGTGTGATGAAAAAATCCCTGGGTGGTGTAGCAGTTCTATCCCACACCTCTTGCTGCTTTCTACATAAGGAGCAAAGTCTAAAAGGTGGAAGGCAAAGTGTCTTTATGTTGTGGCTAATCTCAGTTGCTCTAATTTAAACTGGAGAATGAATGAGCACCAGCCAGAGCCAACATTTTAATAATGGAAATTTATAGGATTATATACTAAGGAATTATTCTGTGTTTGACTATAATTACTCAGATCTAAAAAGCATAAAAACAGAGCCACTGAATAACTTGTAACGGCTTAGAGCATTTTCACTGTTGGAAAGCAATTTCAGAGGTAGGTATGCTGCTGTTTGAGAGAGGATTACATGTGTATTGTTAAAGGAAGAACCAATTTAATTTTTTAATCTATATTCTTTCAATGGTAGGTTACCATAAGTGTAACTTGTAACAGTAGTAAATAAATAAAATAAAATAAAAAAAAAACAAGAAAAAAGCAATTAAAATATTTTTTCTCTATTTCTTTTCACCTTGTTTACTTTGTGCATTTGATAGCACTTTGTGTACAGTCAATTTCACTGTTTCTACCTATTTTAGGGATCTGTGCTTTACCATAAAATCTGTACATTGTACAGTCAGTCTTCCTTTTTATGTGGGTCACTCATACAGTAACAAAGGAGTGAAACTTTTCTAGAAAAATAGGACAAGGAAATTGCAAACACTGGAAGAAGGATACTGCTTATTTTATTTTTAATGGACTAAATTTCAAGTTGATGACCTTTTAATCTCTTCAGTGTTATTGGTTCATTAAAGTTTTTTCTAAAATGCAAATTTTCCAGATGTTTATCTGAAGGTCTCTCTAAGCAGTGAATTAAATGGGCTTTTACAATCTAAGTAACTATTCTACAGCTGTGCTGAGATACACAAAGTCTAAGGTCAAGTGCCTTCATCCAACCAAAAAGTACAAGTTCCTGTGTGACCTCCTTTGTTGATGTATGTTAGGTTAGTTATATTTGGCTGTGTTTGACCCAATGAATTATAAGAGCTATTTCTACATAGCCCATCCTAGAGGGAATGGCTTATCTGTCAAAGTCCTCCATTAACCAGCACGATCAACAAAGCCTTCTAATAAGGAAGATACATTGGATTTTCTTACTGTGTAAGGGGTTAAACAGCTAAAACAGAGCTTTTATCTGCACTGCATGGCATTAAAGATTCCTTGGTGGTTTTTGGCAGCAGAGGAGTTTACCTCAGTCTCTGTGGTGAAAATGTCCAATTCCTGATTGTTCTATAGTATGCTACAGGGTGGCTGCCCTCTCCCTGCATTCCAGTGGTAGGTGAAGCGATTCCTGTCCTGACATAAGACCCAACCCTGCAAATATTTCTGTTAGTGGACAATCCTAGTGAGACTATTTACTTGTGTGCAAAGTTCCTCATGTCTGTACATCTTTGCCTTATTTTGTCAAGTGTTTTGGATGCAAGCACTATGCAAGATTATTTTAATTTTAAAAATAATCATACAGTGAACTGCAAAGAAGTGCATGGTCCTTGTACTAAAAGACTGATAAGGTCCCCTATATTACAATGGCCACTTAGCTAAAATGTTGGAGAATGTGCTTCAGTGGTTAGTGCCCTGGGGCTAGGAATCAAGATGTGTGGGTTCTATTATCAATTCTACCTCTAACTTGCATCGTGACCAACTCTTGCTATTTTGTTGAGTCTCACATTTAGTGTTTTTCTTGATGCACCAGCTCCTGGAGTCATGTTATTTTATAAGACTGTCAGTTTTCTTCCTAAATACGATTTTAGCTCTCACAGTTCCAGAGGAAAGCTTGAAAACCTTGAAAATAAGAATGACCATACTCAGTCAGACCCAGGGTCCATCAAGCCCAGTAGCCTGTCTTCCATCAGTGGCCAGCGCAAGAGGCTTCGGAGGGAATGAAGGGAGCAGGGCAAATTTAATAAGTGATCTATTCTGTGGTCCAGCCCCAGCTTCTGGCAGCCAGAGGTTTAGGGCTGCCTCCCTGAGCATCTTGGCTAATTGCCCTTAATAAGTTCATGGAGAAGTCTGGCTCAAGCTTTTTTTTTATTTCTAGTTTTCAAACCCCACTTCTACTTTGAGCCTTCACAGCATCCAGGGGCAAGGCGTTGCCGGGCTGGACGAAAACAGACTTCTTTTGGTTCAGCTCCAGCCTCCCGCTTTCACGGGCGGGGTGGAGGGACGCCGGGTCCATGGCCTCTGGTCTGGCTCCTTGCCCCCTGGAGCCGCCACGCCAGCGCCTCGCTCCGCAGCCACTCGCTGCAGTGCCGGCCCCCTCCCCTCCCCGGGGCTGGCCCGCGCCGCGCGCCCGGGGGAATCCCGGGCGGAAGCGGCGAGCTCCGAGGCGGCCCGGCCGCGGTGCGCTTAGAGGGCTGGGGAGGCGCCGGGGGAGCAGAGGCACCATGAGCGCGGCGGCCGAGAGCCACGAGCTGAACGGGCTGACCGCCGGCGGCGACCAGGCGCCCGGCACCAGGGTAAGGGAGCGCCGCGGCGCAGGCCCGGCCCCGGCCCGGGGAGCGCGGCCAAGCGGGGCGAGGCGGCGCGGCGGGGACAGAGGGAAGGGAGCGGAGCGAGCCCGGCCCCGGCCGGCTGCAGGACACCTGTCCCGGGAAGGGCCAGCCCTGCCCCGCCAGCCGGAGGCTTTCATCCGGGCAGCGGCGGGAGGCGCCGCGCGAGCTGCCTGAGGAGCGGCGGCGAAGGGGGCTAGGTGCAAACGCCTTCCCCGCCCCGCGGTGGTAGCTTTGCCCCTTGGTCAAGGGCAGGTGTGTAAAGTCAGGCCCCCGCAGACAGGAGGCTGGACTCTGTCACACCCCGGCAGCTGCAGAAGGCTGGTTCTGCCATTTCGGCTTTGCTCTTCATGGACCTAGAACCAGGACTGTGCAAATGCATCATTCCCTGCGTGTGTGTACATAGATAGATGAAATAAAGTGGTGACTAACAGGCCGTGGTGTCTGCTAGAACAGACACATTTTCCTGTCAGGGCTCTCTTCCTGTGAAAGCAGTAGTAGAGAATCATTCTCCCTCTTGCTCTAGGCTGTAGCTGCTACCTTCCCTTGCCCACGGCTGGTTTAGCACACTTGTTCATGCCATGATGTGGTCATTAAATTAGAATATAAACTTTTCAGGGCTGGAAGTCTCTCTTTCTAGCTATTGCTACAGGCCTTAGGCCAATAGGGCTCCAAACCAGAATGTGGCCTTTAATATTACAAATAAGAAACATGTCATACCCTTAAGTTAAAGTGGAGTTTTTAGGAAATGTGTGCGCTACAGCTGGGTAGCAATTCTGAACAATGACTCTTTGCCACAGAATCGCTCCCTACAGTGCATGTACACTCAAAGGACGACATTTGGGAAGGAATGTATAACAGACTCATTCTAGTGTCCAAGGAGGAATTCTACAGTATGTATTCAAGGGAGAGAGGCACTACACTAGCTAGAGAGATTTGAGTAAGGATAGTTGATCTGAACCAAATCAAAGGCTCAAATATTTAGTGGAGAGTACTTACTACAAAAGTCCATTCATATCTCTTTTTGAAATCTGATTCTGAGACTGTGGAATGTCTTGAATCTCAAATGTACTTTAGTTAACCAGGAAAAAAAACACCACCACAAACTTTTCCTCTGTTCCTTCCAGTGGTCAGGTGGTGGCAGAACATTTCTCTAGCAGAGTTCTTCTGTCTTTTCTGCTTGAGTGCACAGCTTTTAAAATAACCCCTAGACAGAATATTTTCTAAATGTTTTTACAGTCACACTTCTATAAGCTATTTGTGAAGCCACTGCTCCCTCAGCTTTGAGGAGGGGTGGGGGAAGATCTGTCTTTGGGCCTGAAATCTCCCATGGTGTTGCTACTCATAATCTCTGTTTTCAAGTACTGAGACATTCAGCATCCAATGAGAGCAGCACAAAGGCGCATAGG
Source organism: Mesoclemmys tuberculata (assembly GCA_007922155.1). Classification (NCBI taxonomy): domain Eukaryota; kingdom Metazoa; phylum Chordata; order Testudines; family Chelidae; genus Mesoclemmys; species Mesoclemmys tuberculata. Next base: position 17,922,595 of record ML677084.1, read on the forward strand.
CAAGTTGATGTACTGTCTTTCACCTTGAGGCTGTTCAGCTGCTAGCTTCAGGCACTCTGGGTGGTAGGTCAAAGCTGAATTACCACTTATCATACAGCTTTCCCTTTCCCTTCAAGCCTGTGCTCAGCATCATTTCCTCCTTAGATGTAGAGCTGCTGCATAGGAATGAGTGCATTCTTCCTTCCCTGCAGAGCTGCTCTAGCAACTTAAGGAGAAGCAGAGGTCTTCTCCCCGCACCTGATCAGGGACAGGATGGAGAAGAGTCCAAAAGAGGTTCAGGAAAACAGAGAGAAAGAAGTGTATAGGGTAGGAGGGGGAGCCCAAGGTGAATTACTTGCATCCAACGAACTGGGTTTTTGCCCACGAAAGCTTATGCCCAAATAAAGTTGTTAGTTTTTAAAGGTGCCACAGAACTGTCACTGCTTTACTTAGGATTTTTTCCATGGACCAGTCCAGAAAACAAAACCTGCCACCACGGGCTGACTGAATAGTTGAGTTGACAAACTCCTAAATAACCGCCTGCCTGTAAAGCATTGAATTCTCTACTAGAAAAAGGCCTTCTCTCCATGCAAAAGGTTTTGGGTTTTTTTTTGGTGCAACCTACGGTGCAAATTTAAACTGATCCAGTTATACCACCATAACCCTAGTGTGGACACATCCTGGTTTTGCTTAAATTGTTTGTGAAGGAGGTTAAGCTAACCTGGAAAAAGCCACTCCTATTACTGAATAAGAGTGTCCATATAGAACATATCAGTATAACTGTATAATTGGTAACACTTTCCTATGCAGCCAAGGCACAGGCACATGTGGGTAAGATTCCTTTCCCACCTGGCTGAGCCCTCTGTGTGAGGTCATATAGCCTTAATGGCATTTCTAAAGCAGAATGTGAAATACTGGAAAAATACTAATAGAAAAAGGGTTGATTTTGGCATTACTTTTGTCTGATGTCAGATCAAGCTTGGCTTACTGTACTTGAGTCAGAACTGAAAGATTCTCTTTAGAGCTGCCCATTCCTCACTGACTATGTCATGTTAACTCAAGGTGGGGATATTTTTCCCTTTCAGTTTCTCTTCTTGGAATCTTTCTGTATACTTTAGGGGGTTTTCTGCTCTTGCTTTATATTCTGCCATCTGTAGTT
>ML677084.1:17973732-18005623 GCA_007922155.1 Mesoclemmys tuberculata
AGAGAACAATATTTTTTCCTAAATAAAAACTACTGATTTTAACCTACATAAATTTTCATAGATTTTAAAGCCATAAGGGACCATTGTGATTGTCTAGTCAGACCTGAATAACAGAGGCCATCAAATTTCCCCAAGTGTTTTCTGCATCAAGCCTATGGCTAATTTTATAATAGTTTCTGAACATTCTACCCCAGAGTCAGCTGCATTTCAGTGGACAGTGAAGACATCTCAGTATATAAATACCACCAAAGTACCTTAAAGCTCTGGGCCCATGGTCCTTCGGATCTAAATTATGCATCATGACCTCAAATACCACAGTGAGCTGCCATGACTTAATTGGCAATATCAGTTACAAAATCATTGGATTCCTTGAATTTTTATTGAAAGAATTCTGTAAATACACCATTCCATTGGAGCAACAAAAAACCAAAAAAACCTACCCCCACTTCCAGAGCAGGGAGGCTTTTTAAACTGTGTCCAGCTAGGGATGAGGCATGCGGCAGCACATGGGGCCGAAGCCCCAGTTTTGGAGTGAGCAGGGGGAAGCTATAAGAGTGGTGTCTACCCTATGCCAAAGCTCTTTGGCTGGGTGTGAGAGGCCCAGATATCTGCTACTACCTCCTGCTCCCTCCCCCCAAAAAACAATCCTTCTGTTTTTCCTAGCCTCACTGTTACTTCTAACAGAAGGTCAAGTGGGACAGGTTATTTATCCTTTATCATGAGGATTTCCCTCTTCTGCCTCCTGTTCTGTGCTTTTAAAGGCAGCAAAACAGAATCCCACTGAAAACTGCCTTGTGAGGAATTCACAGAACCCCTGAAGATCAGGAGAATGAAGATCAAACAGGTAAGCTAGGCTGGAAGGTGGTGGGGAAAATGACTATCTGGTAGATTATAATGCAGCACTTTGGCCAAAAAAAAGGCAAGTTATGCAGCTATTTGTGAGGTTGCATAACTGTATTATACTACATACAACTATATCAAAGGTTCAAAGCTGTCCCTAGACTGCATCTTCCCCACCCAGGAGGAATTATGAACTACAAAGACAACAGCCACACTACAGCAAATAGGTAAGTGTTTTTTCAAATGCTATCTTCAATCCAGAGAAGACAAGTATTTGGAGCAAGATGTGAAGAAATTCTGAGTCCATTTAAGTTTAACGTGATCTTTTAAAATGCACTTGTGGGGAGGTACTGGTAGGGACGAGCACGGGAAGCCCCAAAAGGATGGCCCAGAGTATGGAGCACCATGGTTTGACCTTTTTAAAAGGAGCTATAGTAGTAGGATGTAGCCCCTCCTCTTCCCAAGAAGAAACAACTGAACAAACTACATGCACACGCACACACCCCTTACAACCAAGGTGCTGAAAAATTTTTGTTCAGCGTATAACTGGCCGAAGGCATCTTTTAAACAATAAATGTAGGTGCAAGTACAAGAAAGAAGGATGTGCTGTGGGGAGAGGAGATTATAAACAGGATTACAGCTACTACTGACATCAAGTGTTGGTTTAAGAATTGCAACCTCTATTCCTATATAAAATAACTCTATCAAACATTCATATTTCAATCCCTCAATCCCCATTTGAGTCTTTTCAGAAATATATTTTTTTCCTTATTTTATTCTTTGGCAGGAATGAGTGACATCCACCTTTCCCACAGAGAGATGATAGTGTACCACATTCTGTTGCTTTGAAAGTGTGCTCTAGCTAGGAAATACAGACTCTTGCATAACCTGCTTTTGCATTGACCACAAATGTCAGCTTTTACCATGTACTTTTTGTTTTGGGAATCTCTTCCCACACTCTCTGCATCCACATAAACCACATCGTGTTAAAGAAAATGAATTGCTAGATAAAAAGGAAATCTGAAACGTGAGATTTTAGCAAAAAATGATCATCATTCATGAGTCAGATTATTCATTTTCCATAATTAAGAAACCAGTGCTGTTTTATGCTTGCCAAATAAGCATCTTGGGAGAACTGGTTAATTATGATCCACTGACAGCTTGGAAGACCAGTGCAATCTGAATGTGAATTTCACTCCCTCCGATACCAGGATGCAGGGCAATGGGGGTCATCTCCTTTTGAAGGATGAACTGAGATTTCATTGCCTGATCTATGTGGTGGCCCTAACAACATTCACCATTATCCATCCACACAGCACTCGCTTGCTCTTTCTCTCCGTGTTTACTGAGATTGCAGCTGATCTCTCTTAAGGACATTCAGACTCATGGGATGACACCACACATGGTTCTGATTACTTTGTAATGACCTTACTTTCAGTCCCTAAACAAAACAGAATGACTTCGAATACAGTATTAAGTTATCACTTCATTACAAGTTTTCCTGCTGATCATGTTGAGGTATACAGTACTTTTGTTCTGCCTCAGGGCAGGGGGTTGGACTAGATGACCTCTTTAAGGAACCTATATTTCTATGAGTGAATGTCACTACTTCATAACCTCTTTTCCCATCATAAGCAGTCATGACTAACGGTTTGTAAATATTATGTTACAGAGAGCACTGGGTCTTTTCTTTATTGTTAGCCAGCTAGAAAACCTTTTTTTGTTTTTTAATTTACTCAGAACAACAACTTAGATGCTCCTTTTGGGGGAGAAAGGGAAAGCTCTGCTTTTACAGAATGTAACAGTTGGGCTGACTGAAGCATAAGAAGTGAATGTTCTTTGCCCAAGGTCACACGCTGCACTGAGCGTTTCAGACTGCATTTGAATCCTGGCTCCCAGCTCTTTTCTGTCAAATGCCAGACCAAAGTGCTTCTTAATATGTACACTCTTTTCCCATAAGGCTACAAAAACAGGCTACATCCCACAAATCTGTTTGTATGGCAGCTCCATACAAGCACCATAGGCAGCGTAACGCTGGGACCCTCTAAAACTTCTACTGCTGGATCTGACACACAGAGAACTGAAGTTTGCCACCCCGTACCCTTTAGGCTTACAGCCAGAATGTTAGACAGCATTGATGATACTTGTTGACCCCCTGACCTTTTCAACAAATCTGTCAAAATGTGTGTATAGGGCATGGGGAGGGAGAGGGCAAGTGGGTAATCAAAATTAGAATTTTTTATAAAAGTGTTACAGAAAAATGTATATTCAGAGAATTTTGACCAGCTCTACTCAGCTCTTACTCCTTAAGGCTGCTGTAGCTATCACAGGCCAAGTAGCCTGAGGTTTGCATGAGGCATAACCATGAAGATTGATAAAGCAATTGATGGAGTGGTTGACTGCGCACCAGTGGTGAGTTCTGGTCTCTACCAGCAAAGGCCACCAGCGCACAGCCCAAGGCAGGGCCCAAGACGGAAAGCAATGTGCCTCCGCTGTCCTGGAGCTGGCTCGGCTTTTGATGTAGTGTAAAGCAAATTGCCCCAGTCATCACCTGGCTGCAGCGGCCCCTATTGACCATTGCAACACTGTAGACAGAATAGCCAGGCCCACCCTGACAAGCTGCCACAATACCTCGTGCGCAATTTGTTCCCAGTGTGACTCCTGGCAAATGCTACAACCATGTCCATTTACCACTTTGGCTGTGGTGGTCCAAAGCAGCACCAGTATGTGCAGGGTTGTGTTTTTTTATGTACTCTCTCCTCCCCTCGTATGTTTCCTCTACATAACAAGGCGAGTTGTGTATACACCTTTGTTTTCAAAATATTATTCTGTGGTGTTTCTGTGAGTCCCTAATGCTGTCAAACTTTACTTCTGTCTTCTCTAAATACACTTTCCGTCTAGCTGTGGGGAGTTTTTAGGCTCACAATGAATCAATATAGATTTGTAGGTAATGGGAATTACCTTTAAGTGGTCCAAGATAATTCCACTAAAACAAATGGCTGACGATCTTTACCATGGGAAGCTGTGTAATATTTTTTCTTTTTGCAGATATGCATTCACACATTACAATTTTTATAGTCAGGAAATTAATGACAAATTGGATTGGACTCACATGTATAGTTAAGATTTTCTCCAGTAATCTTTAGCAGTAAATATGGAAGCCTATTGTTGAGAACTGCAAAATGATTCAATTTCCTGGAGGTTTTTGTGCCTTGAACAAGCTTAGCTTGACTAGATTACATATGCCAAATAAATAAATGGAAGTCTAACGTGTTTGTTTGCTATCAGATATGTTTGACGCTACACCCACTTATCTGGAACGTAGCAAGACTAAAAGTTTCCAGTGACCTGCTGATAGATGCTTGATTAATCAGTTTTGTATAAAATACTGTAAAGTCCAATAGAAAAATCGCGACTGGGTGTAATCTGGTATTGAAATGCAACCTGATTTGCACATAATAAACCATGCTATGGAAAGCGTAACGCTCTGACAAGTCATAAAAAGCCATGAAATTCAAAGAGAATTTCGGAAATCACCCTTAAACTGACACCCAAACCATGTATCATATTTGCTGGGTACAATCATTTACTGTTTGGAGTTGGCTACAATAATCTGGGACAGGGGAATGAGTTTAGTTAGCTCGCACTTTAAGAGCCCAGGTCTCCATTCTGGCAGACCCTTTAGTGATTGTTGGCGCAAAGAAGCCATAAAGCCACTGGAGCTGGTTAGGTGTGATGAAAAAATCCCTGGGTGGTGTAGCAGTTCTACCCCACACCCCTTGCTGCTTTCTACATAAGGAGCAAAGTCTAAAAGGTGGAAGTCAAAGTGTCTTTATTTTGTGGCTAATCTCAGTTGCTCTAATTTAAACTGGAGAATGAATGAGCACCAGCCAGAGCCAACATTTTAATAATGGAAATGTATAGGATTATATACTAAGGAATTATTCTGTGTTTGACTATAATTACTCAGATCTGAAAAGCATAAAAACAGAGCCACTGAATAACTTGTAATGGTTTAGAGCGTTTTCACTGTTGGAAAGCAATTTCAGAGATAGGTATGCTGCTGTTTGAGAGAGGATTACATGTGTATTGTTAAAGGAAGAACCAACTAAATTTTTTAATCTATATTCTTTCAATGGTAGGTAACCATAGGTGTAACTTGTAACAGTAGTAAATTTAAAAACAAACAAGAAAAAAGCAATTAAAATATTTTTTCTCTATTTCTTTTCACATTGTTTACTTTGTGCATTTGATAGCACTTTGTGTATAGTCAGTTTCACTGTTTCTACCTATTTTAGGGATCTGTGCTTTACCATAAAATCTGTACTTTGTACAGTCAGTCTTCCTTTTTATGTGGGTCACTCACAGAGTAACAAAGGAGAGAAATTTTCTAGAAAAATAGGACAAGGAAATTGCAAACCCACAAACACTGGAAGAAGGATACTGCTTATTTTATTTTTAATGGACTAAATTTCAAGTTGATGACCTTTTAATCTCTTCAGTGTTATTGGTTCATTAAAGTTGTTCCAGATGTTTATCTGAACGTCTCTCTAGGCAGTGAATTAAATGGGCTTTTACAATCTAAGTAACTATTCTACAGCTGTGCTGAGATACACAAAGCCTAAGGTCAAGTGCCTTCATCCAATCAAAAAATACAAGTTCCTGTGTGACCTCCTTTCTTGATGTATGTTAGGTTAGTCATATTTGGCTGTGTTTGACCCAATAATTATAAGAGCTATTTCTACATAGCCCATCCTAGAGGGAATGGCTTATCTGTCAAAGTTGTCCATTAACCAGCAGGATCAACAAAGCCTCCTAATAAGGAAGATACATTGGATTTTCTTACTGTGTAAGGGGTTAAACAGCTAAAACAGAGCTTTTATCTGCACTGCATGGCATTAAAGATTCCTTGGTGGTTTTTGGCAGCGGAGGAGTTCACCTCAGTCTCTGTGGTGAAAATGTCCAATACTTGATTGTTTTATAGTATGCTACATGGTGGCTACCCTCTCCCTGCATTCCAGTGGTAAGTGAAACGATTCCTGTCCTGACATAAGACCCAACCCTGCAAATATTTCTGTTAGTGGACAATCCTAGTGAGACTATTTACTTGTGTGCAAAGTTCCTCACATCTGTACATCTTTGCCTTATTTTGTCAAGTGTTTTGGATGCAAGCACTATGCAAGATTATTTTCATTTTAAAAATAATCATACAGTGAACGGCAAAGAAGTGCATGGTCCTTGTACTACCACTTAGCTAAAATGTTGGAGAATGTGCTTCAGGGGTTAGTGCACTGGGGCTAGGAATCAAGATGCATGGGTTCTATCATCAATTCTACCTCTAACTTGCATCGTGACCAACTCTTGCTATTTTGTTGAGAGTCTCACATGTAGTGTTTTTCTTGATGCACCAGCTCCTGGAGTCATGTTATTTTATGAGAATGTCAGTTTTCTTGCTAAATACGATTTTCAAGCAGAGGAAAGCTTGAAAACCTTGAAACTAAGAACAGCCATACGGAGTCAGACCAACGGTCCATCAAGCCCAGTAGCCTGTCTTCCATCAGTGGCCAGCGCCAGAGGCTTCGGAGGGAATGAAGCGAGCAGGGCAAATGTATTAAGTGATCTATTCTGTGGTCCAGCCCCAGCTTCTGGCAGCCAGAGGTTTAGGGCTGCCTCCCTGAGCATCTTGGCTAATTGCCCCTGATAAGTTCCTGGAGAAGTCTGGCTCCAGCTTTTTTTATTTTTCAAACCCCACTTCTACTTTGAGCCTTCACAGCAGCCAGTGGCAAGGCGTTGCCCGGGCTGGACGGAAAAAGACTCCCTTTTGTTCAGCTCCAGCCTCCCGCTTTCACGGGCGGGGTGGGGGGACGCCAGGTCCATGGCCTCTGGTCTGGCTCCTTGCCCCCTGGAGCCGCCACGCCAGCGCCTCGCTCCGCAGCCACTCGCTGCAGTGCCGGCCCCCTCCCCGGGGCTGGCCCGCGCCGCGGGGGAATCCCGGGCGGAAGCGGCGAGCTCCGAGGCGGGCCCGGCCGCGGTGCGCGTAGCGGGCTGGGGAGGCGCGGCGGGCCGGCCGGGGGAGCAGAGGCACCATGAGCGCGGCGGCCGAGAGCCACGAGCTGAACGGGCTGACCGCCGGCGGCGACCAGGCGCCCGGCACCAGGGTAAGGGAGCGCCGCGGCGCAGGCCCGGCCCCGGCCCGGGGAGCGCGGCCCGGCGGGGGCAGAGGGAAGGGAGCGGGCCCGGCCCCGGGCGGCTGCAGGACACCCGTCCCGGGAAGGGCCCGAGCGGGGCGGGGAGCGGACCCGCCTTGCCCCGCCAGCCGGAGGCTTTCATCCGGGCAGCGGCGGGAGGCGCCGCGGGGGCTGCCCGAGGAGCGGCGGCGAAGGGGGCTAGGTGCAAACGCCTTCCCCGCCCCGCGCAGCTTTGCCCCTTGGTCAAGGGCAGGTGTGTAAAGTCAGGCCCCCGCAGACAGGAGGCTGGACTCTCACACCGCGGCAGCCCGCGGGTTCTGCCATTTCGGCTTTGCCGTGCATGGACCTAGAGCCGGGACTGTGCAGATGCATCATTCCCTGCGTGCGTGTGTGCAGAGAGACGGACTAAAGTGATGACTAGGCAGCGTTGGCTGCTAGAACGGACACATTGCCTGTCAGGGCTCTCTTCCGGGGAAAGCGGTAGTGGAGGATCGTTCTTCCTCTGGCTCCAGGCTGTAGCTGCTACCTTCCCTTGCACACTTGTTCCTGCCATGGCCTGGTCATTAAACTAGAATATAAAATTTTCAGGGCTGGAAGCCTCTCTTTCTAGCTATTGCTACAGTCCTTAGGCCAATGGGGCTCTTTCTTTAGGTACTAGAAATAAGAAAGGTGTCGTGCCATTAAGTTAAAGTGGAGTTTTAAGGAAACGCGTGCGCTGCAGGTGGGTATAAATTTTGAACAATGACTCTTTGCCCCAGAATCGCTGCATGCAGGGCATGTACGCTCAAAGGATGACATTTGCGAAGCAACGTATAAGACTGGTACCGGTGCCCAAGGAGGAATTCTACAGTATGTATTTAAGGGAGAGAAGCACTGCAGTAGCCAAAGGGATTTGAGTAAGGACAGTTGATCTAAACTAAATCTAAACTAAATCAAATATTTAGTGGAGAGTCCGTACTACACAAGTCAGTTCATGTCCCTTTTTGAAATCTGATTCTGAGACTGTTGAATGTCTTGAGTCTCATATATAATGTAGTTAACCAGAAAGAAAAAAAAACCCCACAAACTTTTCCTCTGTTCCTTCTAGTGGTCTGGTGAGGGCAGAACATTTCTCTAGGAGAGTTCTTTTAGCTTTTCTGCTTGAGTACACAGCTTTTAAAATAACTCTAGCCAAAATATTTTCTAAATTTTTTTACAATCACACTTCTATAAGCTATTTTTGAAGCCAGTGCTCCCTCAGCTTTGAGGAGGGATGGGGGAAGATCTCTCCTTGGGTCTGAAATCTCCCATGGTGTTGCTACTCAAAATCTCTGTTTTCAAGAACTGAGAAATTCAGCATCCAATGAGAGCAGCACAAAGGCACATAGGCAAGTTGATTTACTGTCTTTGTCGGTCTTTCGCCTTGAGGCTGTTCAGCTGTTAGCACCAGGTACTCAGTGTGGTAGGTCAAAGCTGAATTACCACTTATACAGCTTTCCCTTCAATCCTGTGCTCAGCATCATTTCCTCCTCAGATGTAGAGCTGCTGCAGTAGGACTGAGTGCATTCTTCCTTCGCCACAGAGCTGCGATAGCAACTTATTGCCAAATAAAGTTGTTAGTCTTTAAAGGTGCCACAGAACTGTCACTGTTTTACTTAGGATTATTTCTGATTTTTTCCATGGACCAGTCCAGAAAACAAAACCTGCCACCACTGGCTGACTGAATAGTTGAGTTGACAAACTCCTAAATAACCACCTGCCTGTAAAGCATTGAATTCTCTACTAGAAAAAGGCCCTCTCTCCATGCAAAAGGTTTTGGGGTTTTTTTTTTTGGTGCAACCTACAGTGCAAATTTAAACTGATCCAGTTATACCACCATAACCCTAGTGTGGATGCATCCTGGTATAAGAGTACCTTTTGATGGTTTTGCTTAAGTTGTTTGTGAAGGAGGTTAAGCTAACCTGGAAAAAGCCACTCTTATGACTGAATAAGAGTGTCCATATAGAACATATCAGTATAACTGTAACTGTATAATTGGTAAAACTTTCCTATGCAGCCAAGACAGGCACATGTGTGTAAGATTCCTTTCCTACCCAGCTGAGTGAGCCCTCTGTGTGAGGTCATACAGCCTTAATGGCATTTCTAAAGCAGAATGTGAAATACTGGAAAAATACTAATAGAAAAAGGGTTGCTTTTGGCATTACTTTTGTCTGACTCCAGATCAAGCTTGGCTTACTGTACTTGAGTCAGAATGGGTGTGCTTGAGTCAGAACTGAAAGATTCTCTTTAGAGCTGCCCATTCCTCATTGACTGTGTCATGTTAACTCAAGGTGGGGATATTTTTCCCTTTCAGTTTCTGTTCTTGGAATCTTTCTGTATACTTTAGGGGGTTTTCTGCGCTTGCTTTATATTCTGCCATCTGTAGTTACCATTCCATCAGTGGGAAACTGTCTCAAAGAAATGGAGACGCAGTCAGTCAGTTAAGATACCCTCTAAAGAATAAGCAGCTGTAAACTAACTGCCAAGAATATTTAAAGTCTATAAAGTAATGTTGGAGAGGTGTTTACAAACGGTAACATTCCCATTGCACCTGAAATACGCAAGTGTCACTTTTATTTTAGCATGGGAGGAGGGGAAAAGAGAGGCAGAGGCTAAGGGCTAGATTTTCAAAAGAGCTCAGATCCCTTTAAGGGTATGTCTACACTGCAAAGAAAAACCCACAGCTGGCTTGGGCTTGTGGGGCTGCTCCATTTCTGTGTAGACTTCTGGTCTCAGACTGCAGCCTAGGCTCTAGGACTCCGTGGGGTGGAGGGTCCCAGAGCTCAGGCTCCAGCCTGAGCCTGGGAGTCTGCACAGCAATGAAACAGCCCTGCCGTTCGGCCAGCCGTGGGGTTTTCTTTGCTATGTAGACACAGCCTTAGATACTCGCCCCCCTACAAAAAAAATTTTTTTTCCCCCAAAAGCTCAGCACCCAGCAGATCCCACTGTGATACCTATGAACAGATTTTGAGAATTCAGCATGCAAGATAACAGGGAGTTGAGCTCTTCTGGGGGGGGTGGGAGGGGGTGAGCCTCAATTTTCAATGGTGAGCTCTACTGAAAATCTGGCCCTCAGTGACTTGCCCAAGACCCAAAGGGGTCTCCATGAGAGAAATACCTTAAGAGCCAGAAATTCCTAGTTTCTACTGTTAAGCTAGATGGTCGTGCCTTTACCCACAATAAGCAATTCCTTTCTCACTTTTAGTAGAGCCTATTCTTCATTATTCCCAATAGTCATTGGAGGTGCCTGTGAGATTTCTACCCCTTGCAGTAGAGTTTTTCATGCAAGTACTACTGGTAATAACAAGTGGGTCAAGAAACAGAAAAATATGGAAGCAGTCTCAAAAGATTTATGTATAGCTGGTTTGCTCTCTCACTAGATCCATATACACAGTGGGTTTTCCAGAATTACCTTTTTTTTTTTTTTTTCAAGCTAGTGTATTCAGTAAGATAAATAAGATACCAAAGAGATGAAGGTGAATCCAAAAGCTGGATAGAAAAGCAAACAACTATTGGATATTAATGTCGCAATGTAGCCATTCATAAATGTGTAAGTTTTTTTTGGTAAACCTATGCAAAGTGGATAGTGTATTTTCACTATTAGCATCCATAAATAAATATTAATAGAGCACATTGGCTGTGTAAAACTACAATTAACTTCAAAAACATGTGGGAACTTGAATTATTCATTCTGTTCTTCACTAGAATGAAATGTGTCCTGAAGCGTTATATATTTCAAATTGGAACACCTCATCTAAATGGCTAGTAGTAGTATGCACGTAATAATTATTTATAGCAATTGGAACACGTTAACAGAACTTTACAAACACACAACACAGTCAGCTTACAATGTAATACTGACATGCTGTAAGACCAGAAAAGCAGTGATGGAAGGCTAACGACAGCAGTTTAAAGAGATTCTCAAGTTAAAAATCATTTTAAAAACAAAATTCTTATCACCTTAAATTATGAAAACTGGTTTTTATTTTTCAAGTTGGCTTTTCACCATTTTTGTTGGTTTATTTTTTGCAGTGTGTCAGTCAGTTTTGGAAATAAAAATAGTCCAAACAGGATTTGAGAAAAGAAAGGAGATTTAGCATATGTGAAAGATGAAGTTGTTCTAAAACATACAGGAACAAAAAGGGAAGTAGTACAGAGTCAAAAACAGGATGATAAACCTATGGGAATATTTAAGAAACCGGAACCTCTACAGAGAGTCTGCCTGCATTTGCTTAATGTCCAGACTTAAGCAACTCATTTAGGCCCCAATCCTGCATACCCAAGACTCCTGCCAAAGTCAGTGGGCATTTTAGGCATGCAGAGCTGAGCCCCTAATTTGTTAATGTACCTCAGTGGTTACACCAATAACTCATTAATTTTACCATATTAAAATCTACATGGAACAAAGATGCACACATCAGTGATGCTTATTGTCAAGCAAATAGTTACACTCAGGAACATAAAAGAAAAGGACCAGGAAAATGAAGATTTGAATCTGGGCAGAATCTGATAATGCTCCACACAAAGCAAAACCCATTTGAGAACATATGATGTCCCATAGGATTACATGAGTCAAATCCTTAGCACCCTACATTTATCATCCCGGTCAAGTTTAATTCTCAGTTGCAGTAGAACTTTTAAAACTTATTTTGAAGCTATTAGGATGTTTTCAAGCCACAACAGGGCTCTCTGAAAACCTACCACATTAGTCATCTTGTCTTCCAGAAGGGCATTCCTGGCTTTCATGAGCTTTGTAGTTAGTACTCTCATGTGAGATTATGAAAAGTGTCATTAAATAATCATATTGGATCTGAATATTTATTTCCTTCTTCTATAGAGATTGTGTCATGTAGAGAAAAATATTAGTTTTTGTTAAAGGAGAATCCTTTGCTGTTTCACCTGACAAGGTGGTAATTTTTCTGCTTCATAGCCCAGTCTTGCTCTCAGTGAATTCATTGACAAGACTCCCACTGCTGTAATTAAAATGGAGACGGATCAGTCCCTCCCCTTTGAATTTAAGTCTGAAAGCCAAACGCAAGCCTGGTTTGGAGTTCAGTAGTGTTGCCCTTGTTTAAAATTAAAATTCAAAGTGGATTTGAATTTGGTCCAATGTCTTTTGTAAGAGACCCTAGTATATTGTTATACACACATTCTTTTGCAGCAAGTTTTAGCCAAGCGTTTTCATGGAGGAATACATTAACATGCAGGGACTGCATTCTCGTCTGATTTGGCAGTGATGGCCAATAGAGATGCTTTCCTGAATCTAGGCCTATTTAGGCATGTTCTTATGTACTGTCCTTTGTGCAGTCCTGAATAGGATGGATTTAAATTCATATATACATACTTTCCTGAATCAAAGCCTTAATGCAGAAATGAAAGAAAATGTGATGGGGGGGGTGAACCAAAACACCTCCCGAATATGAATGGTTTTGTCTAGATTAAATAAATTAGCTGTTTTCCTTTTAAAAACACTATCATTTGACTTGCATTGTCTTCTTGATTGCTTTCTAAGAAATTCGGTAGTGTCTGAATACATTATTAATCCTACTGTCTCCATTTAAAAATGTTGCTGTAATAATCATCTTCTTGATTTTAGACTTCTGAAAGACATCTACGTTTATAGATGGCCCCTGTTCTGTAGTGATTATCTAATGGCCTGCAACCATCCCATCCCAAGGTGTGATCTCACCAGCTCTCACAAGCTAAGCATTGTTGAGCTGGTTTAGCATGTGAATGCCAGACCTCTAGGAGAAATGGAGGTGCTGCAGGAAGTGGTGTTGATGATTTTCTGTATGTGCTATTCTTCCCTCTGAGCCAGCACTTACCTAGTGGATACGCTGAGGATGGAACAGAGGTTAAGGATAACCTAGGCATGGCCCAATATCTAAATAAGTACTTTGCCTCGGTCTTTAATAAGACTAGTGAGGAGTTTAGGGATGATGGAGGGATGACAAACGGGAATCTGGATGTGGTGGTGGATATTACCGTATCTGAGGTAGAGGCCAAACTTGAACAGCTTGATGGAACAAAATCGGAGGGACCGGACAATCTCCACCCAAGGATATTAAAGGAGCTGGCGCGTGAAATTGCGAGCCCGTTAGCGAGAATTTTTAAGCAATCGGTAAACTCGGGGGTTGTGCCGTACGACTGGAGAATTGCTAACGTAGTTCCTATTTTTAAGAAAGGGAATAAAAGTGATCCGGGTAATTATAGGCCTGTTAGCTTGACGTCTGTCGTGTGTAAGGTCTTGGAAAAAATTTTAAGGGAGAAAGTAGTTAAGGACATGGAGGTCAATGGTAATTGGGACAAATTGCAACATGGATTTACTAAAGGTAGATCGTGCAAACCAACCTGATCTCCTTCTTTGAGAAGGTGACGGATTACTTAGACAAGGGCAATGCGGTAGATCTAATTTACCTCGACTTCAGTAAGGCGTTTGACACGGTTCCGCATGGGGAACTGTTAGTTAAATTGGAAAAGATGGGGATGAATGTGAAAGTTGTAAGGTGGATAAGGAACTGGTTAAAGGGGAGACTACAGCGGGTCGTGCTGAAGGGTGAACTGTCAGGCTGGAAGGAGGTTACTAGCGGAGTCCCTCAAGGATCGGTTCTTGGACCGACCTTATTTAACCTTTTTATAACTGATCTTGACACAAAGAGCGAGAATGTGTTAATAAAATTTGCGGATGACACGAAGCTGGGGGGTATTGCTAACACGGAGAAGGACCGGGATGCTATTCAGGAAGATCTGGACCACCTTGTACACTGGAGCAATAGTAATCGGATGAAATATAATAGTGAAAAGTGCAAGGTCATGCACTTAGGGATTAATAATAAGAATTTTACATATACGTTGGGGATGCATCAGTTGGAAACGACGGAGGAGGAGAAGGACCTTGGGGTATTGGTTGATAACAGGATGACTATGAGCCGCCAATGTGATATGGCTGTTAAAAAAGCAAATGCGGTTTTAGGATGCATCAGGCGAGGTATTTCCAGCAAGGAGAAGGAGGTGTTAGTGCCGTTATATACGGCGCTGGTGAGACCCCACCTGGAATATTGTGTGCAGTTCTGGTGTCCCATGTTTAAGAAGGATGAATTCAAACTGGAACAGGTTCAGAGACGGGCTACTAGGATGATCCGAGGAATGGAAAATCTGCCTTATGAAAGGAGACTCAAAGAGCTTGGCTTGTTTAGCCTGGCCAAAAGAAGGCTCCGGGGGGATATGCTTGCTCTATATAAATATATCAGGGGGATTAACGTTAGGGAGGGAGAGGAATTGTTTAAGTTTAGTACTAATATAGGCACGAGGACGAATGGGTACAAATTGGATATTAGGAAATTTAGACTAGAAATTAGACGAAGGTTTCTAACCATTAGGGGAGTGAAGTTCTGGAATAGCCTTCCGAGGGAAGTAGTGGGGGCAAATGACTTATCTGGCTTTAAGACTAAGCTTGATAAGTATATGGAGGGGATGTTATGATGGGATAGTTTAATTTGAGCAATTGATTTTGGATTATCGGCAGATAAGTCTGCTCAATGGTCTGTGGGAATGCTGGATGGGATGGGAACTGAGTTACTGCAGAGAAATCTTTTTTGGGTGCTGGCTGGTGAGTCTTGCCCACATGCTCAGGGTTTAGCTGATCGCCATATTTGGGGTCGGGAAGGAATTTTCCTCCGGGGCGGATTGGCAGGGGCCACGGAGGTTTTTCGCCTTCCTCTGCAGCATGGGGCATGGGTCGCTTGCTGGTGGATTCCCTGCAGCTTGAGGTCTTCAAATCTCACTTTTGAGGATTTCAATAACTCAGTCATGGGTTCGGGGTTGTTATAAATGTGTATGGGTAGGGTTTTGTGGCCTGCCTTGTGCGGGAGGTCAGACTAGATGATCATATTGGTCCCTTCTGACCTATGAGTCTATGAGTGGTGGAGTGTGGTGTTGGGACATGGTCCTGTGGGAGGTTTCATCATCTTTGAGGAGATAGAAAAACAAAAAGATCCTAACAGTTGCCAGCATTCCAAATATTTCCCTAAAAGCAATACTGAAAAGCCGCAAGGGCTCTGGACTCTTTTAAGGAGAGAATTCCCAAAGCAAGGTATTTCTGGTTGCTGAGTGACAGCATAATTAGCCATCAGATTTCTGGTTTGTGAATGATGGAAAGCTGGGGTAATTGCTTTGACAGATGATTGTGAGAGCAGCTTACTGGTAGAGTTACAGGAACAACATTTCCACTTAGGCACTGGGAAATGAATACATTACAGTTTTTTGTTAAAACAAATCCAGATGTTGTCCCCATTCCTCACTTTTCCTTAATTGGGATTTTGTGCTTTGTAGACAAAGCGCTGTCTATTATACATACGTGATGGGGAACGTTTTCTGAAGTGGCTGGTGCTTTTGGATACTTCAGTTTCTGGGAGCCCAACTTGAGACATGGGGCCTGATGGTCAGAAGCACTGAGCGCCCACAGTCCGGTCTGAAACCAACAGGAGCCGCAGGTATTCAGCACTCAGAATAATAGAAGATTAGAGTTGGAAGGGACCTCAGGAGGTCATCTGGTCCAACCCCCTGCTCAAAGAAGGCCAACCTCAGCTAAATCATCCCCGCCAGGGCTTTGTCAAGCCGCAGCTTAAAAACCTCTAAAGATGGAGAGTCCACCACCTCCCTAGGTAACCCATCCCAATGCTTCATGGCCCTCCCAGTGAAATATGTTTTCCTAATATCTAATCTAGACCTCCCCCATTGCAACTTGAGACCATTGCTCCTTGTTTTGTCATCTACTATCATTGAGAACAGCCTAGCTCCATCCTCCCTGGAACCCCCTTTCAGGTAGTTAAAGGCTGCTATCTAATCCCCCCTCATTCTTCTCTTTTGCAGACTAAACAAGCCTACTTCCCTCAGCCTCTCCTCATAAGTCTTGTGCTCCAGCCCCCTAATCATTTTTATTGCCCTTTGCTGGACTCTCGCCAACTTGTCCACATGCTTTTTGTAGTGGGGGGTCCAAACTGGACAATACTCCAAATGCGGCCTCATCAATGCCGAATAATCACTTCCCTTGATCTGGTGGCAATGCTCCTACAAATGCAGCCCAATATGCTATTAACCTTCTTGGCAACCAGGGCACACTGCTGACTCATATCCAGCTTTATATCCACTGTAACCCCTAGGTCCTTTTCTGCAGAACTAGCCCGTTGGTCCCCAGTCTGTGCATGGGATTCTTCCATCCTAAATGCAGGACTCTGCACGTGTCCTTGTTGAAGCCGGGTTAAAAAGTCTCAGATTGGATGCCCCAAATTTATGTACTATGCACACAAATCAAAGATTGCAGTACACGCAGAGAAGCTGGAAATGGAAAGTTTAGTTTAACAGCTCTGAACTGTTGGTTTTCTAGTGGAGTCAGTTAAGAATGGAGTAACAGTGTTAAAGTTTAATCTAGCAAACCCCAATTCATGTATGTGAGTAACTTCATTTATGTTAACAGACTTACTGACTTCAATATGCAAGATCTGGCTCATAACTTAAGTTTCAGACTTCTGCTGATTTAGGGCATGTTCTAAAACAGTTTTTAATTCTATCCTCTTAGAAAGCATGTGTATGATGGGAGAAGTGTAAGCTGCTAACCAGAACAATAGCTGCACATATGCCAGAAGCAAAAGGGCATGCATTAAAATCTCCAGTGTTGTGAAGTGAAGTGTGTTCTCTTTCATACATGCAAGGGCACAAGGAAGTCCCAGAAGTATATTTTAACATCGTTATAGAGCTAATGAAAGAAATGAGTGTTCAGTGATGCTGGTGTTTGCCGTCTAATTTCCAGGGTGAAGAGGAGTCCACATCAAAAGTCACTATGTAAATGGGTACTAACTGACACTCTTACCCTGTCGTGGTAATGTAATTGGTACCCTTTTTGGGACTCTCAGCAGAGGCCAAAGTTTGCATAGACAGACTGAATTGCTCTCTCCCCCCCGTAAGCCATTCCTCTTGGTCAGATTTTAGGCATCTTAGTAGGGTAATGTGCAAAATCTTAAGCAGACAGTGTTGTTTGGTGAACGAACAGGGGACTTAGGTCTTCAGGCTTCTCAGTTAGGTAACTAACTGCTGAGTTGAACAGAACAATTTTTTGTTGAATCATCGGGTATAAGGAATAAAGGCTCTTTTTTACAAAGAAAGGAAATCCCATGAACTGGAAGGCACAAGGTCATAAATGGTTAGTAAACACAAGTGGTTGCAAAACATTCTCCTTTATAGTTGCCAGTAAAATATTTCTAATATTAACCATACTGTGGGGAAACGAACATTGGATTTATCCTTTTACTCTTTCATAAAAGGATTAAGAGAAGGAAACCAATGCAATTATTCTGACATAGTGTCTTAATTAGTTGGCTCCCCACAGATGGGATTCAACACTGCTGGTGAAGGCAACATAAGCCTTGAAAAGGGGTTGCAAGATGCCAGCGGGGCGGGAAAATAAGGTCAATGAAAAGCTAAGCTGCTTAGCCAATAGTTCTCAGTGCTCTCAGGGTCACAGAGACTGGAGATGGGGAAGCTTTTCCACAATTCTTCTTTTCAGAGCATGCTGGACACCACACTTCACCGACTGGTTTGTTCCAGAGCTCAGACACCAGCTGTGCGTGCATGCTGGTTGTTAACATGGAAGTGAGTACACCACAATCTTGTTCACACAAGACCTTCTTTGAAACTATTCTCAGACACTTGTGAGGCCCCACCCAAACCTAGTTCATAGCTTGGCTTTAGTAGATCATTCTAGTGGTAGGAGCATGGCAGGGGCTTTCATCTCACCACTCTCTGGCCAAAGACACAAACTGTGCAATGGTGCAGAAACATGGCAGCATTATTGGTATTGTACTTGCTTGGGATTTGCCATCATCACATCCAGCGCTGGCTCATTGCTGTGCTCATGGAAACCAACACTACAACTACATCAGGCAGATCTCCCAGCATTACACATCCCTTACTTTAGCTCCACGGGTAGTAGCAACAGTTCTGGCACTAGCGTCGTACGGAGAGCTGCTTACATTTTTTACTGCACGTCATCTATTCTAGACCCACTCCAAGCAAGATTAGCTGCATATCGCAGGGATGCAATTCTCTGGTGTGTGCCAGGCTATTAAGGTACGGCACTGGATGGTGAGGCAGGGAACAGCTTTATCTCAGCCACATTTACATAGAGAGCTCCAGGAAACAACAGTGGGGAATATATTTCTTCATAGAGCTGACTCACCACTACACCAGACGCTGTCTGGCAGCAGTCTTCCTCTAGCTGGTTAAGACAAGCATGTTGGAAAAAACAGCAGGGGAGATAGTAGACCCTAAACAGGTGCATGGAAAGGACCAGTAGATGGATCTTATCTTTCCTGTATACATTTGTATGGGGAGTGGGGGAGATGCCTCTGGAATGGAAACCCCTCATCCTTCTGGCACTTACTGGAAAATGCTGGCGAAGATTACTATAGCCCAAATCTGTACCAATGTATTTGCAGAGTCCCCTCTGGGCAGGAAACTCTGCTTAAAAAGGGCCAGGCATTGGCTGAGGAAGTACCATCAGTATTAGGAGAGTGTCCAGGCTGCAAGGGAAGGAGGGGTAATTGTAGCACAGATAGGCATGACGATGCCAGCTTTAATCCAGCTAGCATTGGTATCAATAGAAGTGTAAATGTGGCGGCACAGGCTGGCCTGCGTACACACTCTTGTTGCTCGCCTGAAGTGAAGCTTCTGCCACTACATCTAGACGACTATCGTTATCTAGGCTAGCTAGATTAAAGCTAGCATGGGCATGCCCGGACGCTCTATTAGAGCTGGACCGAGCCACAGGGTGCCAGGAGCTGCTGCAGAAGAAGAGCCAGCCTGCAATGCACCTGGGAGAGGGAAGAGAGAGCAACCCCAGCTCTTCTGCAGGGAGCACGTGTTGTCCTTTTGAAGGGGGAAAGGTAGCTACCCTTCCTGAACAGGGCTTTTGAAATGGAAAGCACTGCTTAAATACAAAGTACTATTACAGCACCATTGCAGCAGGCCCCGGACGGCATTTTATAGCCACGTAGCAACAAGTATTTTGGAGAGTTATTGTAAGCCCAGTTCAAGCGTCACTGTAGGCCTTGCTTCCGTGTCTCACTTTGCTTCAGCCTTAAATCTTCTAAAGCCAAGCTGCAGCACAAAGACTTGGTCTCTGCTGCTTGCGTGCTCTTCTCTTAACCACCGGATGATTTTGTTTCCTGTCCCCCCCACATGATATTTAAACACAGATATTGCTACATAACATGCCTTTTATCTGATTCTAACAGCTTTGGACAGCAAAGCCCCTGTAGTAGTATTGGCTAAATCAGCATATTTAGCAGTTGCCTTAAACTGATCTTCCAGTATGTTGTGTCAGATCTTCAACTCTGACATATTAATCCATGCACTGTTCCTTTCTTCTTCTCTTGCCAGATGGGAAGTACCACTCCCTAGTGAGAGAGTGGAACGCAGCTGTTCCTGGAACTTTTCTGGTTACATTCCCTCCCGCTCCAAACGTCACCATTTCCTCAGCTATAGGGTGTTTGGGAGTACCGTACATACAGCACAGGACTGCCAGTTGTCAGCTGTGAATTTGTTAGAACAGCTGGATCTGAGTATTAGATTCACCATATAAAAGTCAGTTTGTAAATAAATGTAACAAATGGGATAGGAATTCAGTGAAGTGGGCACTGTAATATTAAGTGAAGGTATTCTCTTGGTGCCTAGCTAGAAAAAAAGTTTTAAGGTAGTTATTGTTGTAAAGCAATTGAACCCTAAATTACTGTATTTATATGCTCTAGGAGCCACAAAAGCCCAAAGCACAGTGCTAAACTGAGGTGCTCCGTAGTAACTTAGACCAGGAGATCAGTGGCTACAGCTAGCCATTGACCAAAACCCTTACATGGGGCTGGAACTCAGCAGCCACTTCAGTAGGCTATTTAATGAATCTGGATATTAACCTTGCATGTCTCTCCCATCCTTTTTTTAAATGCAGAGGACAAAGTTGCTTACTCAGCTAGTCTGATGCGACTCCATTTATGAGCTACTCCAGTGTAATCAACTTCCCGTGCACTTTTCCACTGTGTCTACACAACCAAGAAAGTTTTACTGAATGGCAGGATGTTAAAAATGTGGGAGTGTTTTTCCAGGTGTAAGGAATGGGCCAAGTTTCACTCTCACACATGAACACCCCATTGTATCCACAGGTGGAAATGAAAGCAGAACGTAGCCCCCTCCATTTACACGTAGTTAATGTAGAGTTGTGTATTAAAATAAATGATTTAAGGCCACGTTCCCATTGAAGCCAAAGGCAAAGAGAGAGAACACCAAGACTGGGCCCAAAAGTTTTTATTGCAGTAGGGATAGGGAAGCAATCTGCTTTTTTCATTTAGAATTGGAGCCTGGGTCAAAGCAATCTACTATTTATCTATCTGTCAAATATTGCACTCTGATGGACTGTTTTTTTGGCAGGAAGAAGTAAGCAATTAGCCAGTAAATAGCTGAACAGATATTTTTATGCTTCTTCAGTTATGAATTTATTGCAAAACCCCACAAATGGTCTCAGTTTTCAAGTCTGTTTAAAAAAAAAAAAAAAAAGTGATTTGCAAAAGAAACATACAGGCCAAATTCTGCTTTTACACCTGTTCCACTTTTTGATGTTACTGGCATTATTACATGGTTGCAACCACGGGCAGAATATGGCCTGTACTGAATAGTTAATAGGTGATATTAGTCTAAATCTTCATGATCAATAGCTCCAGCATTTATTTTGTGCTTCTTTTCTTCTAGAGTAATGGGAACACAGCCACACTGGTTCACACTGCTATTAAGAGGATGGTGTCATACCAGGAACTGCAATGTTTATATTGTGCCTGTATCCTCGCCCCCTTCCCCCAGGAGACAGGCAAATAGGGATTGGTTTTATTTTTTTATCACGGGACCTAAGCAAAGCCAAATAGATAGCTAGTTCTTCCTGACTGAAGTTTGGATCTGAAAAATTAACAGTCTCTTTTCATCATGAACAAAGTCTCAGTAATTAAGCCCTCTCTGTGAGGCTATGGTTACATGGTTTCATTCCCATTGCTGCTGCCTCATGACATTTTTCTCTCAGTAAATTATTTAACTTGTGGCTGGTTGCACGTGGCCGGAAAATGAGATCAAGTTTTGCAGTTCGTTTTCTTGGAAGAAACTGGGAAGCAGAAAACAGTTAATGCACTGACATTTTTCTAGCTTAGAAGACGACGAGCACAGGATGGATAGTGGTTGAACTGGCTTTGACACTGGAAGTTTGGCTGTTTTGATCACACCCACTGACCAGTTTGATTAGAGAGTGCCATCCGCATTTGAAGTAACTTTTAAATAGAGACTTTCCCCACAGTTGTTAAAACCTTCCAAAGAAAACATTTATGCAGTAAAAAGAAACCTAACAAATAGACTATAAAAAGTGTTGTTGTGGGTTTTTAACTCCTTTCATAAGAAATCATATTGAAATAGTTAGAAACCAAAGATAAGAACATGTGGAAAGCTCATATCTAGTCCCTTACCTAAGAGGAAAAGGAAATTGCTTGCATAATTTAACATTCAGTTAGAAAGAAGAGTTATTAAATCAAACATCAAAGGTCTATTCTGCTCCTTCTTATGTCTGTGCAACTCCATGGAAGTGGGTAGAAGTGCCTGGGAGTGTAGTTGTGCTACATGGGTGTAATAGAAAGCATAATTTGGCTCATGCTCTCAAGTGTGTACTAAGGACCAGTTGTTTTTTTTTAAAAGTGGTCCAAGGGAGTTAGGCACCTAACCTGCTTTGAGAGAACCACAAAGTGGGTGAGGTAATATCTTTTATTGGACCAACTTCTGTTGGTGAGAGAGAAAAGCTTTTAAGCTTACCCAGGTCCTGACCTGGCCTAAGAGCTCTGTGTAAACTCAAGAGCTTGTTTCTCTCACCAACAGAAGTTGGCCCAATAAAAGATATTACCTCACCCAGCTTGTCTCTCTAATATCCTGGGACCAACACAACTACAATAAAAGCTGCCTTTAAGCAGTTTTGAAAATCTCACCAGGTGACTAATTCCTTTATAAATCTAGCCCCAAGGACAAAGTTTTACTGGTACTCTAATGGATAAGGAAACAAAAGCAGCAAGAGAACAGACCTGCTATGTCTACTGCTTTCCCCGGTAGATTATTGCCTTTGACATTCTGCTGCAAATCCCCCAACCTTCAAAACAAAGTCCACGGCCTTCCTAGAGGGGGTGGGAGGTGACCATCTCCCATCGCATGAGATCAGAAAGGGAATATCCATGTGTGTACGGGTAGCATGGGACTATCCACCAGTGGTTGGGTGGTACAGAATCTTATGCAGCAGTTTAATCCAACAAATCCTCAAATAGGATTTATAAATGACTCAAGTGGTGCATAGGCTGTGTCCTGCCTCCCACTCAGGGAGCAGTTTCATCCAGTGTAGCATGTGTTAAAAGGTATAGCCCTGGGACTAAGACTGTTCAAAAGCAATCCAATTTCTACACTTCAGCCATTAGATTATCCAGAGTCCCCAAACCTTTTGTCTCTTGTGACATGGTAATTCTGATGCACGTGCTTCTAACAGTTACTACATTTATAAATCTCTACCTTAAGTCTAGGCGCAGTCTGTTGTGCCATGGTTAGAGGATCTCGGTAGGTGTGAGCACACAGAGCAGTACAGAGATGTGCAGCACTATTATGGAGATTGGTCCCTGGGCCAAAGTCAATTCAAGCTGATGTATGCATAATTGGAATATTTTCACTTTCAGCCTGGACCACAACGCTGGCTGCAGAGAAATGGACCCTTTAACGTGAACCACTATGCCAATAAGAAGAGTGCTGCAGAGAGCATGTTGGACATTGCTCTGCTGATGGCCAATGCATCCCAGTTGAAAGCAGTAATGGAGCAAGGACCTTCCTTCTCATTCTACATCCCACTTATTGTTCTCATCAGCATATCCCTTATACTACAAATTGGAGTGGGCGTGCTCCTGATATTCCTTGGTACGTAGTAAGAACATGGCCGTTTGTTACTAGGATGGGGTTAACCCTGGTTTTGCATTTTCCTCTTGGAAAGAAAGCTGTTTGAATGGCCTTGTCCCAGAACTGGTGAAGATTCAGCTACAGAATACAGGAAATGTTTTTAGTGCATGGGCTTCCTTTCCATTTGGGAAACCTGGTTGCCGACAAGCGTCCTTATCTTTAATTGCGGACTGCAGGAAAATGAACTAGTATTTCCATGAGGCTGGAGGAACAAGGATCAGAGTTAAATACAGTGCACTTAAAAAAAATTCTATTTAAGGCAGGCTCTGTATGCATAGTAATCTCATGCAATTAAAGCCAACAGAATGTTAAGGACTGACTACAAAGTTATTCTACAGCAACTGCAGTGTAAGTGTATATTATGCCGCCCCATCACCACCACCCGTGGTGACTCCACAACCCTCCATCCCCACATTACCAGTGTTTCAGGTTTGATTATTGATAAGACTACTGGTACTATCAAAGATTTTTTTTTTGGTTTATCACTATATACACCGCCCTACACCAAATTTCTTTGACGTGGATGCCATATATTGGCTTTAATGGCATTATACTAGTGTGAGTGAAAGCAGACATTGGTTTGGAGTACTAGACATCGGCACAAGACTTGACAACAGTAAAATCATAGGCTTCTTTGAAGTGTCCCAGCCTTATGGCATACATAGGGTAACTGATGATATTACTGTGTACCCCATAAATGACATTAAGGAGTATTTTAAAATACTGATATTCTGGTTTCCACATGTGTCATACAAAGAAGAATGGCATGATATGTCAAGGATGCCAAAGTTGTTCTAGGTTTTGACGATAGCGATTTAAGAAGAGGAGCTTGACCCTTTCTAACATCTCTTATTGGTATTTAATCCCTTAGAAGAAATGGATTGACAGCCATAAGCTATTAGATAATTGTTCAAAGGCAAGATCCTAGATTCTATTTGAGGAATGGTCTAGCTAACAAACAGCTAAAGTAGAATTTCTTTAGACCAAAGACATGTTGAATCCATCATCCAAGCCACTATCACTTCATCTTTGCTTTTTGGCTAAGAGCACATATAACATCAGAGTAAAAGCTGACATATCCTATGCCTGGGGACCATCTTTTGGACTAGCAAGGAGATTCTAACACAATCATCAAGAAGTACTTCCATTTCTAACTTACTTGACCCTATTAATAGTCATTATTACATGGGTCTGATTCCTGATAAAATTAAAGAAAACATCTAGGAAACTACCATCCAGTTTATCAGCATCAAAAGCATTTATCCTTCATCTGAAAAACATTTAAGATGATAGGTTTCTTATTATGACTCATTTAAAGATAAAGGGTGAAATCCTGGCTGCACTGGGCTCCAGTGAGAGTGTTGCCATTGACTTCATCCAGATAATTTAACATTTAATATGGAGGGTATGTAAAATCACAGTTCAGCTTTCTGTGTTTAATATTATCCTTGAATTTAGAGACCCCACTGCAGTTTCATGCTGCTGAAAATTCATGCAGCATTTTTATTGCTTTTTTCCCCCCCCCCCAAATACCAACATTTCACTGGCTCCGCACTAGGAATTTCTGTATTTACACTATGTGCAAAAATGCAAGAACCAAATTATCCAAGTTCTGAGTTTAAAATCAGACTCCTAAATTGACAGAGAAACTGTGTTCTATAGAACTGTGTTCTGATCTTGTACTTCTTCTGAAAAACCCTGCCCTCAGTAGAAGGGGTATGTAGGGGAAGCCATCTCCTATATTCTAATCCCACAGTTGCATTAGTGGTCCAGCATCTATTTTGGTGGAAAAGGACTTTGCATCCCTGGGATGAGAGTGGAGAATGGCAAGGGGGTATACAGTCTTCTTCCAAAACATTTTTGAAAGTAGATTTAAATCATTTGCATTATCACTGTGACCAACGCACATGCAAAGTTGAAATAGAAGATTTTAGTGATTTAGTAATTATACAAAGAGGGATTCCATAAGCCTGCAGAATACGCCATAGGCTGATCCTGTGAATGCTGTCAAAAGCCTTCTCAAAGTCTATGACATTTATCTAAAGCTGTTGCCATTCTAAGCACTGTTTTATTATATTTCTTGCAGTAAAGATCTAATCTGTGCATCCATGCCCTTTCCAAAAACCAGCTTGTCCTTTTTTGAGAACACTATTAACTGCTGGACTATGATTTTACACAATAGGTTACTTGGTATAGATAAAAGTGTAATACCACACCATTGCTGTTACTTGGAGTTCCTTCCTTTGGTATTTTCCTTGATCCACTCATCTGGCCCTTTTTCCTTTTCCCAGACTGATGTAGAGGGGCCAGGATAGATGCTGCTAACTCAGGATTAACCTTGAACAAGTCTGCATTCAAGTTATCCGTGCCAAGAAATAATTCAAGCCATGAAATCTTTAAAAAAAAAAAAAAAAAAATGGGAAAGCTCCTAGCAAAGCCAGCACCCAACCCTCCCCCAAATGCTTCCTTGCTTGAAGCCTCTCTTACCCCCCAGGGTTCTCTTCTGTAGTCATCTAGTTTTCTAGACAACTTCCTCTGGTTTCTCAGGAGTGTCTCAGAGAGGATTTTGAAATGGTTTAGGCTGCCTGAAGCGAGAGTGGCATTGGATTACTCTGACAAAAAGCTTAGAAATAACTGTACTAAAGAATGGTTGAGGTGAGCCACGTTTAGTACTATTATAATGATGAAATAGGATTACTGGAATTCCACCTGAAAGCTCAGAGTCCTGCTTTAAATAGATGGAGCCATATTTTACCTACGTCTTCATCCCCAAATCTGGCGAATCGTCAGACTGACAGCTCTCTACAACCTGATGTCTAACACAGGAGGTCCTCTAGTTACATATACATTGTCGTCGTCTTTCCCGCCAGCAGCTAACTTTAGGAAACACTTTTCTTAAGTACTACAAGAAAGGAGATCTTGTTCCTATGTCTGGGACTGCCATGCCATCACAGCGCCTCTAGAACAATGGTCCCCAAATCTTTTACCCCGTGCCCCCCTTACCCCAGTCCACACCCCCCTGCTCTCCTCTCAGCTGAGGCTGAGAACAGGCCCACGACTGGGGAGGCTGCAGTCAAGGGCAGGGCCGCAGCAGGGGATCACAACCAGAGGCTGCAGCTAAGCCTGGAGCAGAGCTCAGGGCAGAGTGTGGCTGGGTGGTGTTCCCTCCCCATACCTCGTGGGGGCAGGCGTGTGCCTAGATGTGCCCCCCGAAATGTTCCTTTGGCGCATGCCGCACAGTTTGGAAGCCTCTTCTTTAGAAAATGTTAGAAGGCACATGTCCACACAAACAAGTGCTCCAAATGACTTACAGGCATGCTGCCAGCGATGCTACATAACCTGTGGCTGGCTTGGGAAGTCTCTCACAATAGGCTGCTTCTGGGAGCAGAATTGAGAACCATGGGACAGATCCCCAGAAGCCACTGAAGTGGAGAGAGGTTAGGACAGCACTAGCAGGGACAGAGGGCAAGCCTGCAATGGGTCATAAATTAATTCAGCATGGCTAGCCTGGATTTTCTATACTTTTGTACTTAAACTCACTCAGTTACACATGGGTCAGTAATTCCTCAGTGTTGACAACGCCCATATGCTAAAGAAAAAAAACCCTGATACATATAGCAGAGTTCACAAGTTACAAATCCAGGGGCTTTGAAAACACTGTTTATGATGCTGCTAGTGTCTGCGTGGTGCATAACATCTTAGTCAATTTTCTTTCTTTTATTTATGTAATTTACATATCTTACTGCAAACAAAATTAGAGGAAGAGGTCTTCTCATTAGTTTTCTCTTTAAAGGACCTGATCCAAAGCCCACTGAAATCAGTGACACTCTTCCCACCAACTTCAGTGATATTTGGATCAGGCCAGAAGTTACAGAGCTCCTGTTCAGAGAGAAAGTTGTCAGAGGAGATTTTTGGCTTGCCATTCGTTCTGAACAGTCCCTCCAGATTTCACACAATCCTACACAAGCATATGCATATTTAATATTATTCAGTTATACATTTTATAAGATTTGGAACCGAAGCCTACACAAATCTAATTTTATATCCCTTATTTGTCCTTCCCACAGCAGTTAAAGCAAGGAAAAGGGCTAGCAAACAAAAGAAAATGTTTACACATTTTGATGCTCACAATAAGACTGACTGCAGCTGTGATGCTTTGAAATTTCACTATCTGTTAAACAGATGTAATGTAATGCTCCTGCTTTCTAAAAATAAAAATCAGAAGCAGTAGGAATAACCATCAGCAGGTAGGAACAGGCAACGGGGCAGGTACAGATTTCATGCTGGTAAAGATGCAGTAGGGAGGACCGGGTTATCTGGAAAGGATGTACAGCCCATTCTTGCACAAGAGGCTAGACTTTATTGACCTCATTGGCAGCTCTTCTGATAAATGACGAAAAGTGATTTTAAGAGGTAAAGTAATAAAAAAAAAAATAGTAAAAAATGTGCATTCTGACCATTTTCCTTTTGTAAGAAAAGATTAAATATGCTGTAGGGAACAAACTGCTCCAAGTGTTGGTGATATCTTTTCTGTAGGACACATTCTGCATCTAGCTCAACACAGCAAGTTGGTGGGAGCTGCACAAATGCATCTAGAAGCAGAATTTGGCGCTTATAATGTTAGACAATATTGCATAGTCGTCAAAAATGAAAATAGTCCCCTTAGATTTTGTAACATTGGCTGCAATGCTAATTTCCGTTTTTACAAGAATGGTGTGTCTGGCATCTAATGGGGGGGGGGAGAGAAACAGGAACATAAGAGAAAATTAAAAAAAAACCCTCTAAACATATTTGTTTAAATATGTTTTGATCGTAAAATGCTGCTTTTCTCTTTTTCTTTGAAGTAAAATACGACCTGAATAACCCTACAAAACATGACAAGCTGGATTTCCTCAATAACCTTGCAACTGGACTGGTGTTCATTATAGTAGTTGTGAATATTTTTATCACTGCCTTTGGAGTGCAGAAACCGGCAACTGGGACAGCCTCAAGACAGTAGGTAAACAAGGTGGGTTATGATCCTTTCCAACTGCCTTCCACCTGACAGACAGCGCACACGTGTCTACAGCCTACCTGCTCTTCAGCAGGGTCTGAAAATAATTCCCCCCCACTTCAACATTTTGTATGATCTCTGTAGAGAAGAAGTGTATTCACACTGATTCAAGAACAGATTATTCATACTAGACATCATGAATGAATTAGATACTGGATTTTGAATGCAAAGTGCAAAAAAAAAATAAGGCATGTAGAAGAATGTTTTGTACTTTGAAGAGGAAATGCACAAAGGGCCCCTGTTAAAGTGATAGAGAACACCCCTCAGGAAAAGTCACTCCCCCTTCTCTATGCAGACAAAGCCAATCAAAGGTCTAAAAACTATACCTTTTCCCCCTTGTACTACACAAGGGCATTTTTACTAGGCAGGTTTGCATTTGCAGTAGATTGCTATCCCAGTCAGTTATTAACATGTGAAAGACTTTATCCAAGTTACTAATATGGTTTATTCTTAACCCAATATAGTGTTAGGGAGCATTAAAGACTTTAGACTTCATTTAACATGCCCTTGATTTTCCCAGGATGCACTTCTTCCCATTTGCAGAAAGCCCAACCAGTTCTGCTTACGCGTAAGCAGAGAGGAACTTGTGAAAGATCCTGATGTATGCCGCAGCAGCAGCGGGAGGGGGCATTCAAGTTGAAATTCATCACAGTGCAGAAGGCAAGCCTAAAGTAGGGTACCACTACCATCCCACTTACGCTCTCAAAATAGGATTTAAATTGCATCCCATATGCCTTGCTCTGGCCCTCTGCATGCCCTCTCAATCCCAAATCTCTTTTCAAGGAGGATTGGGGTAGAAATTGTGGCACGGAGTTGCCAGTAGTAATCCCATAGCACAGCAGGTCAGCAAGCTAAACTAGACAGCCTCATACACATCCCACTATCAGGTGGGCGAGCTCTACAAGCAGCAGTAGTCAAGGACAATTATACTAGTTTTATTTTCACATTAAAAGGCATCCATTTACCGGCTCTGAGCGCCCTGCCAACTTCAAAATTACTGAGTCCGAACCACGATCTCACTCAGCCTCATCCCTTCTACAGAGGAGCATTCCGTGGTATTACATACAAAAAACTATGAACACTGTGGTTGCAAAGTCAAGCACTCAGAAGTTAGGGACTTCTAGAATTGCAAATGCATGTGCAACTTTAATTCAGCCCTCAGGAGCCTTGCCTACCATCACACAGGAAGCCTGTGCAAGAGCCAGCAATGGAAGCCCGGAGGAGACTCCTAGGTCCCAGCCCTCATCTCTAAGGCACTACAAACATTTTTTTACTTCCTACAACCCTCTTCTTCATTCACACTCCATCTTGCGCACTGGTGAGGCAGAGGCACTGTTGAACGATTACTAGGTGATTCAGTATTTACTGTACTATAATGCATACATACGGGGGGGGGTCAAATTAAGGTTGCTTAAATAACTTTAATTCTCACACTTCCCTAGCTTTTGAATGCTTGATTCTGCAACTTCATCTTCCTTTCAAAGGGAGGGCTTTTGTGTGCGATTTCGTGGGGTTTTAAAAAAAAAGGCAATTGAGAAAACCCCAAATTTCATCATTTAGAATCATATCTAAGACTGACTGCTAGGCTGTCCAGCAGAGTTGGAACCCAAGACCTTTAGATCCACAGCACAGATCTAAAGCTAAAAGGAGTAACTTCTCTTTTTGGACATGCCAACAGAAAGGGACATGTCATGGGGCGTAACTGCCTTGTAGCACTGCAGGCACTCCCTGCTTCAGTTTCCTCCTCCCACTTGTTCATGTGGCTTCCAGCTGGGTCACTCCGAGTTCAAACCCTTTTCAGGGATAACAAGCTCAAACAAAAATCCCAAACAAATAAGCCCCAAAGAACGTCTCTCTGAAATCCATCCCCTGGACCTTGTTCAAGTCCCTTCTGAGTTACCTTCCAGTCTCCCTCTTTCCTTAAAGAGGAGCCCCAAGCCCTCCTCCTGGAGCTGGATAATTCAGCCAGTTATTATCGCTTTCGTAAACCAGGAGTTCCCAGTTCTTCTTGGAGCGGAGTTGTAATTTAACAGACAGTAGGGCCTGGGACAGCTTCTCCCTCAACTGGCTCTTCCCTCCCCCTCCCCTTCCATCCTCAGGGTCAGAGGGTTCAGCAGGCCAACTTTCTCCTGGAAGCATCTGCCCTGCTATGAGAGAGGATGCAGGATTTATGCTGATTCCCTTCTCTTAGCTCATCCCCAATTGGTCAGGTGAGAAGGGAGCCTTGCTCCACCCTCCTTAGAGGGCTCCTGCTCCTGGCCCTTAGAGACACGGTGATGGGATTTCCTCCCAAACACCACTTAGTCCCAGAACCACTCCACTTCTAACAATAACGCCTATACCCCAGCACTGGACATAAGAGCTCTTTGCTAGACACAACAGAGTTAGAAGTCAGAAGATGTGTTCCTGACTCTGGAGGGGGTTGTCACCCAGTGGTTACAAGCAGCCATACAGCCTTTCAGAACGAATGAGCCACATCTCTGTAGGTGGCTAAGTGGATGAACTTGCCATACACAGAACCTGGGTTTTAGTCCCAGCTCTGCCAGATGTGACTTTTTGTAAACTTTGTTACCTCGTCTGTAAAATGGGAGGATGTGAAAGAAGGGGCAAAATAAAAGTTACCAGCCTTTTAAAATAGGGGGGCTGAGGGTTTTTGCTTAGTAGTTAGGGCTGTGAAGTGCATAAAATTATTAACACCAATCAGTGGAGAGCTGAGACCAGAAAGAGTGGATTCTTCCTCCCAGCCCAGCACACCTTCCCCTTGGCAGCATACCCCGAGATGCTTAGTAGAATCTTGCCGCACACTCAGGGCAGTTGCCTTTGTTAGGAAGCTGTGTGCATATTCTGTGCACAAGAAATGTTCAGAGATTTTAGCAGCTAGCTTCTAATAAGCTGTACAGAATGTTCCACTAGCAGTTTTCAGGGGCTTGTAACTTCATCAAATCTAGGTAAGTTTTCATGGGGACACCAAAAGGCACTTCCTACCACAGGACTATTTCTCTGCCAAATATCAAATCCATCCTTCAGGGTGGAGGCAGTAAGAGATAAAGATAGTTGGAAACATTTAAAATTCAAGACTACCTATTTGTCCTAAACCTGTTCTTAGGAATGACTATATGGTTGTTGCTGAAGTTTAAAAAAAATATAAAAAAAGCCACAGCATGAGACAAATACCTGGCATAGAAAACTTTGGTTTAAGTGGATACCTTTTGGCACATCTAAGGAACAAAACACAGGCTTATAAGAGGATGTACTAGCCAATTCTTAACTACAGGTATTGCCACTAGCTCCACCTGTAACAACATACTGATTTCCTAATAAAATGGTATAGGAGAGTTGACTCACTGCTGGCGTGACCCTCTCCTGGCACAAGGATGGAGGTAGTCTCATAGATAGGCAGGTCCCAAGCCATTTAGTGCTTCATAGATCATAATCAACACCTTAAAGTCTATGCAGCAGCTAACTAGTAACCAATACATATCCTGGAGCACAGATGTCCTGTGTTCTCTGTAAAGCGCCATCCACTTGGTAAGCAGCACATATCTGCACCAGTTTGAGTTTCTGAATGGATTTTATACTTATCCCTGGCTCTTGGGAAAACTGATTTTACAGCCTCTCTCCCAAAGTGTTGCTGGGGTCCTCCACAGCTATAGAACTCAGCAGTAAATATCTTAAAGGGGTCTTCCAACTGCTACACATGATCCACAGGTCATCTGTTTACATGCCTCACAAG
>ML677084.1:18005633-18366883 GCA_007922155.1 Mesoclemmys tuberculata
TAGGCGTTTTGTGGAGACCGTTTTTCAGTTGCTGTGGTTTTGTGTAATATCATATTACTTTGCTATCTCCAACTGGCATAAAGGATTCTATGTGGTATTTATGTAGGAGTTTCTTCTTTCCAGTGCCTTGGGCAGCGGACATGCCAGAAAGACACGTAGCCCAAAGATTGTTTCCCCTCCTGCCCCTTTACGTTATGTTTGGAGTCACCAGCTGACTGTAGCCATCTTCCTGAAAATTCAGTCTGACTATTCCTTCCCTGTGGGCTTAATGGAAACCTTTACCACCTCGCATTCTGTCCCATGGATGCCTCTCTCTTTGCTTAAGCAGCGTGTGCATAGGTATGTGTTTCATAAAAGTCACCCACAACATTTGTACACACTCAGGGTTATAGACCTGGCTGCCTAACTGGAACTGAAATCTCTATTGCAAATTCCTGTTCTGCAAAACAGCAACTAATTTAATTTACCTTGGTGGTAAAAGGGTCAAGTAGTGACATGGCCTTGTGCGGGTGATAGGGCCTCTGTCATTGTGCTCCAGGCTATAAACTGCACACACACGCACACTTCTCAACTTGAATGGCTAACAGAGTGGTGTCTGGGTCCTTTATCTTTTTAATCTTCACTTGGTATATGCTTGGGGTTTCTGAAAATGGCGCTTGGGAGGGGTACATATTTTAATTTAACAAAGAGAAGGTTAAAGGGGTGACTTGATTACAGTCTATAAGGGCTGGTGTGAAGAACTGTTATTTAATAACAGGCTCTTCAATCTAGCTCACAAAGGTCTGACACAATCCAGTGGCTGGAAGTTGAATTGAGACAAATTCAGACTGGAAATAAGGCATAATGTTTTTAATGGTGAGAGTAATTAACCATTGGAGCACTTTACTAAAAGTCATGGGATCAGTCGATCACCGACCTTTTTAAAATCGAGATTGGATGATTTTCTAAAATATTTGCTCGAGGAATTATATTGTGGAAATTCTGTGGCCTGTGGTAGCCGGAGGTCAGACTGGATGATCAGAGTGGTCTTTCTGGCCTTAAAAATCTCTGAATTATTCGCCCACTGGCACATGCAGCCTTTGCTAAAAATAAATTTGCCCATTCATTCATATACAGTCTTTACAGATCTTTGAAAATAAACGTGTCTTTCCCCACTGGGCTTTTGGCAAATATACAGCCCCAGATAGCCAAACACAGAGTCTCAACTGGTAGCGAGGCCCTCATTGGGCAGCTCCCAGAGCCTGTAACAGGCACTGGCATTGGTCTGCCCTGGAGACATGCTGCTCATGAAGGACCATGTTGGCACGCTACCCATGAAAGACATTGCTGGGTGGAAGTGAGCACTTCCCAGCTTTGCCTTGCATTAGGCCAACACAGCAGGACATTTTGATTCCATTGCAATGAGAACTTGTGAGTCACTGTAATTTTTATATAATGGAGCTTAATTTTTTGCTTTTCACTTTATTTCAGAAATCTGAACCATTGACCCTCCTCTAAGTACTTCTGCACCTGAGCCAGTTAAATTTGGACACAAAGATAGCCTGAAGAAGCTGAAGTTATTCAAGCCTGTATTTTTCTGTTTCCTTCAAGTGACTTTTTTTCTGTGCCTACAATTTTCATCCTATTAAATAGGTAAAATGTTCAGTTGGTAGTGGAAAGGTTGAGTGTTTTAACTTCTAGTTCATTGACACTGCCTTCCAAAAATCCGGTGTCTCAATTTCTATAGAAATTGGAGTTCTTCAGAGAAATATGCAGTATGAATGCACACAACAGGAAACATAAAGTGATAGTATGAGTACCAAAGGCATCTCAAGCTCCTCCCTTTTTGTTTGCTTCATGGAGAAGTTTCTCAACAAATATTGCCGTGTCATTTCATATTGTTGTAGCAGAAAGCCTTTATGTTATGTCAATATGGCCGTGCTGGATTGTTCCTCTCTATGGAGGAGTTGGTCTTTTCAGCTAAACCAAATGCTGCACCTCTTCCAAGGTAACAGGAGTCCAGCTGAAACCAGAAAGCCCCAACAAGCTTTCCTTTGCCCAATTTCTCTCTCATAAGTACTCATTGGCCAGTTTCTCAATCACACCCAGTACTCGAGGGCCTGCACGAACCTTCCTTCCCGCCCCTTGGTGCAGGGTCCCACAAGTAGTCCCTTTGCCCAGTTTCTCCGCACAGTTGCTGTTCCCCAGTCCATACAGGATGATTAATATCCACAGCCCTAGCACCCTCCTGAAAAGCTTGTAAAAGGGCTGCCATAGCTAGGTGCCCCTGGGTAGCTTAAAGACAGAGGATGACATTCAGCCCTGAACAGAAGGGAGGACAAGGCCTGTCAGCTATTAAGTCACACATAACCCCTCAAATTAGAGGAACAAATTTCCCTCGGAGGAAAAGCCTGATCTCTGCACTTCTTTGCTTTTGTGACTGATTCTTAACTTTTTATTAAAGTAATACAGTTATAGAGATAGCAAGGAAAAGATCCTCAAGGGCTCATATTCCCTGCTGGCACAGGAAGCAGAATTTTTTCTGAGCGCATACTGTTGCTGGCAATGGTGTATCCTGCGAGTTCTTCCACTTCAAGTATTTTAATCCTTTTACTTCTAATATATCATATTTGCAAGTAAAAGGGTTTTAGTGTCTTTGCATTTTAACTTCCTTGAAGATATAAATTTATACTAATATATTTCTTGTGTTGTCACTTTATTTTTTAAAATGTTTGCTTTGTACGTTTGTAGCCCATCTGTAAGCTTTTAGGAGGGCTAACAGCAGCACGCATGTACAGTTTTAAATTGATAATCCACTCTTCTAGTTATGAATACATGAATAACTGGGCTTAGAGACTTATCTTGTTTACTGTAGTTATGGAAGAATTATCCTTTAACCAGAAACAAAGCAACAAAAGGTGAATATTTTTCTGTATTGCTAGTAGCAAAATAGATAAATACAAGCAACATAGAACAACTTTTGTTGCATTGTTTCTGGTCAAAGTTTTTCTGCAAGGTTTCTGGCAAATACTGCTTCTAATGATGTGTTGTATATATTTAAATGTAGCTCAGAGCAGCTGTGGGATGAGGCACTTAGCACAGGTTTCCCAACTGTTAATTTGTCTTCTGTTCAAAATAATGAAGGAATATCAAATTGCACCTGTATGACATAATATTCTCAATACTGTATTGCAGTGTATTGAATGGTAAAACAGCATTGCTTGACTGCCTAAAATGAAGACTTTGTTCCGTTATTAAAAACGGTAAAACTTCAGGTGGAACCCTTCTGAACATGTTACTATAAATGTTAGCGAGTGGCTTTGATACACACACCTTGAGTGTACTGTGTATACAAAAGGTAGCAAAATATATTACTATCAATATTGTACATACTCATGGTGTAACCCTAACTCCATAGCCATTGCAATGGGCAGATTGAAATGATTCTGACCCTTTGACTCGGATTGGGATTCTCTTTATTACTGAGCACTGGAGTGGCATGAATTTTTTTTTAAGTGCAACTTTCCTCTTATTGGTAAATAAATCATTTTGCTTACTTTTGTTTCTGGTTCTTATTTACTCTCCACCTTCAGACTTTTTATTACCATGCACAGTGCAAGTCTGATGTAAATGACTCCACTGACCTCATTTCTATCGCCAGACTATCTTTACTGACCTCTTAGGAGTTTCTGCGTCTTGCATGACATTGGAATTTGGCCCAGACTATTTCTAATTCCTTCCTCTTTGTGCCCCCCTCCGGTGCCCAGCCTTACAGACAAGCCAAACTGGTCACCTTCTACTTAAACACCTTTTATTGGCTAATGGGCATGGTAGAGAAAGCACAAGAGACCCAATTTCCTGCTGCCTGCAGAATCATGCTGATGAAGCAGCCTCTTGGGATCTAGGTTTTCACTTACACACACAGAACATGCATCTCGAGAGCAATCCTTGGAGTTCCTGTACCTCTGCCTATTTTGGTTTCCCTGCCCTTTGTTTACTCTAAATTCTCTGTCTTCTTGATTTCTTTGTTCGCTTCATTTGTCTCCTCCATTCTGTCGGTTTCTCTTGCCTTTCCACTATTTGCCAGTTTTTGTACATCTGCCTTTGGTTCCTTTTCAGTTTCCTTCTCCTTCATCTTATTTCTCATTGTCATGCAAGGAAATGAGCGGTTTCTGTGGTTTTTCCTTTAAATGATCGTAGGAACAGCAGTTCTCACTATTTTCCACCAGAAAGATATCCCATCCTCCAGATGCTTATGTTGTATCGGAGGAAGAAAATCTACTGGATCCAAAACAAGTGGTGAAATTATGGGTGGATACAGTCAGTTTCCAATGAAATTTGTGGGATCTAAGTGTTTGTTCACGTGGGAGGGAGGAAGGGAAGGGAAAATGCAACCTAGCTAATAAACAGTCTAGCTGGGTATTAAGAGCTAGGCACATGTATGTAGAAATTAAGGGCCAGATTTTCAAGACAGCTCAGGCTCTACCATAGCAGCTGGTTTTTCTAGAGAGCTTAGCTCCCATCCCAACATGCGGAGCTCTTGTAAATCTGGACAGCAAGTGTCACAATGGGAACTGCTCTGGCTCAGCTCTGAAAACGTGGCCTCACCTGAGTTCTGAGCACATGAAAAATCAGACCCAAAGTAAGTAGCCTGAGATTCAAAGGTATCAAGCGCCCAGGTCATTGTCCTTAGATTTGAATAACTTTTTCCAGATGAAAAGGGCAATGTTTTATTGCCATGTTTTTACTGCAATTAAACGAGAATTGCAAACGTCTTCAGTGGTGTGATCTAGGTTTTAAGATAGTGAGGCCTTTAAAGATCATGTATTTTTAATGAGGCAAGAGCTTCTCCAAGTTGGTTTAATGTATAAATAATTTAGGTCCTGTCTACTCTTGCTTCCAAGATTTGGCAGCAGTCAACGGGAGTTATGCAAGCTATGCAAAAAACTTGCATAACGTCTGTTGACTTCCCTGCTTCTGTTCTGTGCACCGTCTTCACTGCACGGCGTTGATGGGAACCGTGTTCCTGTCAACGCAGCACTACGCACTTGAGAAGGTGGTCTTAATATGTCGATTTCTGGATCGACTGAGCGGGTCTTTACTGACAGCTCAGTCGATCTAGAGAAATCCATCTGACAGCGGTGAATTTGCCGCTGTCAGTGAAGACAGTCTCAGTCACATAAGAATTTTTTTAATCAGGCTCCCATTTAAAATCCTAGATGAGCATCTATTTGCAATATCAGATAAATGTGTCCTTTTTTACAGCTTCTTAGGCTATCAGGCTTTTCCCCATTATGTCCCCACAGTCAAAAACAGCTTGTTCCTAGGCAAAAGTTTCAGTTAAAAACAAATGCTCTATAATGAAGCAAGATGAGCTTTTATTGGCCATCTTTGTTCATATCAGTTCATCTCACGCTATAGTCTGTAAAATGGAAGTAGGGGAAAGAGTACTACATGTGGTTTTGGTTATTTTTTATTAGTACTTCCAGATCTAGGGCTATTTTATGTTGCAGTGCTCTTGGTTTGATTTTAAATTCGCTTCAGTGAATTACAATGCCCAACTTACTGCTATGCAAAGTGATGCTCGGGTGTATATTCTAAAACTCATCATCAGCTGGAAGCTGTTCTCCAGCGGAAAGTTACATTTCCCCCTTCAGTCCATTTTATAGTATCTCTGGTTAATCTCAACCTTTTCTCAGAAAGAGTAAATAATATTAAAAGACTCCATAAACACAAACTGTGCATGCTGCTAAAAGCCTAGTGTATGCCATACCTATTACTTGCTTGTTTTGATAGGTCTTTTGTGTAGATTTGCTTTTGAACCCAGTTCCGGCACATACAGCCACCGTTCTGTGCCAAAGAAGAGATTTCCAGGGACATACTTTTCATGGTCTCTTTGCCTTGTTTTAGTGGCGTCACAGGGTGGCTGGCCTCTGTAAATGAGCGAGGCCCAGCGCCCCTGTGCCAGAACAGATGCACCTGTTTGGTGCACAGTGTGGCCAAATAATAGGGTCGGGCAGCACCTGGGACTAAGGGCTCATAGACAAATCAGCGAGGAGGGAGGCTAGAGAATCAGACCTGGATGAATGGGAGTCACGGGTGGATGAGAGCTACCAGGAGACTGTGGAAGGTGTTTCCTGGGGGAAAGCTGCAGGCAAGGAGAGCAGCAAGAAGGATTTGCTGGCTGACTTCCCCAAGCTAGCTTCAGAGAGACAGACAAGACTGAAGGCAGGGGAGCAACATACTCACGGACGTCTCCATACTGGAGAGCTGGCTACAAGGGAACAGTGAAAGGAGTGGGGAGGAAGGGGGAGGGATGGTCCCTGGGCAAGGATGATCTTCCAATGAGAGGCTGTGGGGGCTCTCCTGGCAGAGGGAGAGAGAAGGGCTAATAGGAGCCTACATATGGAGGAAGACACGGGCGTATGGTGAGGATGCACTCCCAGCAGAGAGGCTGGGGGCGTTCTTGCTGGGAAAAAGTGTTTAAGAACTACATATACTGGGGAGGAAGGGCGGGGGCAAATATATACACTATGCTTTGGGGCTTTTTGTTACAAACTTTATGCTTTGTAATAAATTGGCCCCAAGAAGGGGTGTTATTTCTTCAAGAGCCTGGTGTAAAGTCCTTGGGTTATCTGGGTGGGAGGGACTGAGGCAGGCACATGTGTTGTGCTGCGACCTATCAGGCCAACCTTCCCATGTCAGGCGAATCAGATCTGGGTGGACAGGCTGTCAAATCTAGAAAGCTAAGTGATTTCTTACCATGTGTAATACACAGTACTGTAATCTGAATGACGACAGATTAATTGGGAAGGAATTGTCAAATGAAATTGCAGGTTCCAGGCAGTTTGTCTGACTCATATTCCCAGGAGATTTTGTGGAAAGTCTGGCCCTTGTTTTCCATTTAAGCCGTGACTGCTGCCGTCACAAGTTACATCTAGACCAGTAATATTACACAAGTAGTTGAAAGCCCCTGCTGCTGCATGGATGGGGCAACTAGGCCAAGTAAACCACCCTCTGTGCAGTCTCCCTCATGCTACCCATGAAATCATTTCATGTTAGTTACCTGAAAGGCAAGGGAGGTGATTGGTTGAGTTACCTCTGATATCACAGTGGCATAGGACTCTTGCACAGGTGTAGCTACGCCCTTTCAACAGCAAAGCATGTAATTCGTAAAGCCAAAAGGGCAGAGAACTTAACAGTGAGATAACAGATGGCAAATTCCAGTGATGATTGAACCTGCTGATATCCTGAACCAACAGCGCGCTAGGCTGTGCTTGCAGCTGCTTCCGTCACTTCACACTGACTCCACAGACATCCTAGGTTACAGTATTGGTACTGCATAGGACTATAGGATGTCGCTCAATAGAGTAAAGGCACATCAAGCAAGTAATTCTGCTACATTATAACTCAGACACCAGTGAGGAAGCCCTGACTAAGAGCAGGCATACTTATCACAGGCCAATGGGAGCAATTACTGGTGAACAACCCATACCAAAGTTCAGCAACTTGTAGTGAACAGATTGTTCGGTAATTCAGGATTACCTATATTGCATCTGATTCCAGTAAAAATGTTACACATGGGTGAATAATCCATTAGTTGGTTCATGACCCTGCAGTTCCTCGTGTGAAGTTCCTGAAATGTTTCAGTTTTGCTCTGATTTCTCATGTACACTGAAGTAGGGAAACAGCTACACAGGGTATGTCTACACTGAAATGTAAGAACAGGGTTTGAAGTCCGGCTCAAGCTTACCCCCACTTCCATCTAGGTACAAATCACACTAACCCAAGGCTTGTACCGCATGGGGTGGAATGTCCAAACCTGGATCAAGTCAGGACCCAGCATTCAAGCTTTATATCTGCAGTATAGATGTAGTCGTGCTGGATTTGGGCTCTGGGAATCTTCCAAAAGTATCCCACAGGCTGACTTTCTTTGCAAATGGTCTAGGTTAGTGGACCATCAAGTTCTCTTACACTGTACCATGAACAAAAGGCTAGAGCAGCCACATGTTGAGAGGACGCCAGCAAGTCTGGGGTCTGGGTGGTTGGACTTGCGTCTCCATAATGTGGCAGAGATGCTGGAGCCCCAAGTTTGAATCCAGCATTCAACAATTCCTAATCTGGGGTTACAAAGGAGTGCAGACACTCAAGCCCTAGATGAACAAACCCAGGGTCTGCTAACTTGAGTTCTACTGA
Source organism: Mesoclemmys tuberculata (assembly GCA_007922155.1). Lineage (NCBI taxonomy): Eukaryota > Metazoa > Chordata > Testudines > Chelidae > Mesoclemmys > Mesoclemmys tuberculata. The sequence continues at coordinate 18,013,809 of ML677084.1, forward strand.
CCCTGAGCTTGCATTGCAGTGTAGACATTGCCCTCAGTGACTACACAGACAAGAAGGCTTTCGTTCATTGCCCCCCACCCCTCAGAAGCTGTACGGACCATATTGCATTCCTGAAATAAGCTTCTGCTGCACTAGTATCAGAGAGAAGAGGTTTTTTTGCTTTTTGTTTTTTTTGGGGGGAGGGGGAGGAAGGGAGGGGAACTTGGTTGGTTGTTTTTTAAAAAATGACATGCTACAACAAAGAGGAAGAATAGCTACACCAGCCGAACTTGTACTGTGGAAATGCTGCTTTCACAACAGGCCATCTGTGTATCAGGAAAAAAAACAAACAAAATATCTAGACCTAAATGTAAGAAAAACATAAAAGTGAGAAGGGAATTAGAGAAGGCGGTCCCCCCGCCCTAGTGAACGTGTTCTGTATTGCCAGTCAAAGGAACCAGGTTTCTTTTTCCATCCTTGTCTTTTGCAACCTGGGACTGAGGATGGGATGTCTGAATGAGGGAACCTCACTACTCAGCTAAGGATGTAGGAAGCTGGGCAGTAAAAAGCTTGCTATACATTCTGGCATTAGCAGCTTCTTGACTGCATCCTGCTTTATAAGGAATGACTCCTAGCTGCCTCTGTGTGCTTTCCTTCCACCTCATCCTTGCCTAGAGATCTAAATTTCAAAACAGTTTATTCATCACCTTGGTGTTCCCCTTATAGAAAAGGGCCTATAGAACTGAATTCATATTTTCATTTTCTGTGGTACTTTGAAGTCCTCCTATATAATTATAATGCAGTAATAAGGAATGTTCTATAGGCTGCTTTAATAAATCTATTAAAATATAGTTGAGTTTTATAAGTTTGAAGACCACTTTCTATATACTTTCACTCCCATTATAACAGGCTTTTTGATAGGCCTACAATCCTATTCATCCATACAACAGATAATTCATGACCAGTGAGAGTATTGTCTTCCTTGTACTGCGCCACCAAAAGGCCTCAACTGTGACCTGCAGGGACCACCCCTAGGGTTGAGAGAATAATCCAGTATTTCTATACCCATTCAATCGTTGTGTTTTCCCTCACAGCCTCATAAAAGCTGACAGGTACATTCTGTTAGAAATAACCAAACAGGTTGTCCCGGGGGTGGATTGGGGAGACGGAACCCTTTATTGCGGGCTCGTTCCACCTCAACACCGCGAGTGAGCAATGAAGGGGGTTACTTTACAATCCTTTTATCCATAGCTGCATACATTTTCATTAACTTCCCATAGACCCTTCTTTGGTTACATTGACATTTATAAAATGAATATTAATAACTACAAAATGATTACAATTATACCCGCCCGTTTGTTGTTTACAGGATTATTGCAGAGCGTAGACACATTATCTTGAAACTTATTAATATTCTTTAAAATACACTATATGCAAGGGAGGGAAAGAAAACAATGCTCTGTTCCCACCAAAGGCCTTGAGGGAGAATAGTTATTTGTTACTCTCATTCCTTGCACAGATGGCTAGCAAGGAAGGAAAAGAGATAACACACTAACTAGAAATCATACCAAGTAATAGAAACAAGGTTTGCCTGTGCCATGACCCCATTCCCTGTATCTTAAGCCTGACCACTTGTCCAGCTTTTAACTTTTTACTCTCCTACACATTCAAAGCTGTGTGACAGAGATGGAAGGCTTCATGTTCCATAACCAATGCCATGAACTCTTCGTACAAAGGATGATTAAAGAAAGCAATAGGATGGATTTTCAATGCTCTCATTTTGCTAGTGGTTGCCAATCAATGGGCTGGGAATTTGTTTAACAGATTATGTAGTAACTGTTTAAGATGTTCCTCCTACTCTGTACAATCCACATTTGTCACTATTAAACCAGTATCCATGAACCAGTTACCACAGAGAGATATCTGAGCCACAGCATTTTCCTAATAGAGAGAACAGTAAATGACTAGTATCAGAGATACTACTACAGGGTAATTGTTTGCTAATGAATTTATAATAGAAGCAATTGTCGTTTAGATCATTTTTTGGACATACGTATTAGTTGGACTTTCTCCACTGTTGACTTTTTCCCCTATTATACAGCTCTTCCCTCCCCCGCCTAACAAACACAATACTTTGCATTGCCCTGGTGTCAAAGAAGAAAATATGTAGTGTTCTGAGCATTGCCCTGTTGTCATGGAGTCCAGCCAAATGGGTGTGTAGTTTTGCATGTGACTAGATAGTTATGGTCAATTCAGTAATTAACAGTCTTCATTTTGGATCTCATCCCAAGAGATGCTGAACAACTACAACTGTCACGGATGTCAAACACGTCTCTAGTTGCAGGCCCTTACTGTACTCATTACATCTCCAGGGATTTAAATTTTTTTTAACGTTTCCCATACAAACTAGAATTTCCACAACCTCGTCTCTGAAATAACAGCTTTTTCAGCCAGGATTGCATTTGTTACTTTCAGTCATGGAGCAATTATTTGATCTTCTTTCTTCCATGGGAAGATCATGCATCATTGGGTAGCTAGCAATGCAATGTCAAATTACCAAGGGCCAAATTCTTCCCTTGGATGTACTAAGCATCAAAATCTGAGGGCAGAATATGGCCTGAGGTTTTGTCTACCACTAGGAGACTACAACATAGTCTTCCTTGTGAAATGTGACATTTCATGTAGATAATTTCATAATTAAAGGCCAAAAGTCTCCTAATTTCTGGCAACGCAACATGTCACTGGCTGTATAACAAAAGCCAATTAAGGTAGAACAAAACAGAACTTCAAAATGGGAATTGTACATGTCTGATAATAAACCAAAGCTAAGTAACTACTTTGGATTGTCACTGACTCGGGGACAAATGCAGAGGTCTATTCTGTTCTCACTCAGGCAGGCTAAGGCTCCCATGAGCTTGCTAGGAGTTTGCTTCTGTAAACTAGAAGTTAGTGAGGCCCTAGTGAACGTAATAAATTACCCTAAATATTGCATCAATTGGTGGGATTATGTCTGTCTTGTTCCCTCCCATCTTCTGGCCATTGTCTTGCTAAAATCACCTTCCCATCTTTTCCTTTGTAAATCTACAGTTGCTACTTGAGCCAAGAGTTTCTTTCATTACAATTCTTGTTTATTATCTACTTAAGTCATCATCCTTTATAAATCTGAACACAAAGTGATGTCATTTGCCTCAGGGGCATCCTTTTCATTCCTTGATTTGTTCATCATAATAACCTTCCTTTGAAGGTATTGATAAGAATGTTTGTTTGGTAAATTAACTTTAACATTTAACGGATTCTTGTCTGGAGGTTGTACAACCTATTATTCTGCTATTTATTACAGCTGAGCAAATTTATTTTGCCTACTAATTTATTTGCTAAAACATGCAGTTTTGGTCGATATTTGCATATTTGTATCAAAGTTTGCCACAAAATTTCAACCAAACTGAAAAATCAAAGTGTTTTGATAATGTCCAGGCACAACAGTTTGTTTGGACATTGCCAAAACATTTCAAGTTTTCCACCACAAGTCACAAAATGGGTGGAGATGGAGGTGGTGGTGATCTCCTAATAGATTTTAGCCCATTATTGACTATGAATTGCCACCGTGATGAGTCATCAGGCCAGACAAAGTGTGAGAATGACAACATAGTCTGGTGGTTAGCGATTTCCCAAGGATGTGGGAAAACCCAAGTGCAAATCCTTGCTCTAATGACTAATTATTTATACACTGTAGAACAGCTTCGAACAGGAGAGACTGAGAAAGACCCATGCCGGACTATCCCATCTGAGTGGCAAAGGCACTCTGCTACAATGTGGGGGAGATAAGTTCATCCACATCAGACAGAGGAGGGAATTGAACTCAGGTCTCCTGTATCCCAGCTGAGTGCTCTCACCACTGGGTTAAAAGTTGTAAGGAGTCCACTTCCCTCCTCCACCAAATTGTGTTAATCTAATTTTCTTTTGCTTTTATTAAAATGCCCCCAGTCTAAACAAAATATTTGCATCAGGTCAAATGAGACATTTTATTCAATCTGAAAAAAAAAAAAAATCCACTAGTTGCCCAGCTCTGCTATTCACTACATTGATTTACTTATATATCAGAGTGGATTCCAGGGCCCTCCCCCCAATCAATCCCTTGTTCAGTAGAGGAAGGCATGTCTTCCTCACACCTCTTCAGTAACCCCCTCCATAAATTAATTGTGAAAAATCAATGGGCAACAGCTGAGCATGGTGATTAGTGTTTGCCCCCATTAGTCTGCAAGTATAAATGGATCACACCGTAGCATTTATAGGGCCACGATTCCAAAGATGGGCAAAGTAATTGCTTCTTGAAAATGCCCTGAATAGTATGCCCAAGAGCCATCTGTACATGCACTTGCAGGACTTGGCGTAGGACACTAGGTGACATGCAATCACCCAATACGTGCGCACAAAGTAACATTTTTTGCAGGGACAAGTGCACATTTTCATAGGTGCAACAGGTGTGTTTTGCTAGTCCAAAGGCTGCACCAAACCTTGAGAGCCTAGCCCACAAATGTATCATTTAAAAACCCATTCTACTAGGTCATCCAAGGATGCATTAGGTCACATTGCAATAGGTACAGAAGTTTAATAGAAATGACCCATGAACAAGACTAAGATTGGGAGGGGAGGGGGGAACCAGTGGCCCTGCTCCATCTACTTTTAACAAGTAATGAACTAAGACAATAGTTCTTGTAAAATGGTGCAGCAACTTTGCCTCTATTATAAAAGTGAAGCATCATTTCGAGTTTCTGAAAAGGTGAGGAAGAATGCCGTAACTACACAATCAGAGCACAAGGAGAAGGAGATCTAGGTTCTATTTCTAGCTCTAGCACATACTTCCTGTGTGACCTTGGGTAAGCTACTTGGGACCAGATTTTTAAAGGTAATTAGGCACCTAGTGGGATTTTCAAAAACACAAAATGACTATCTGCATCTTTTAGCACCTAAATACCTATAAACATGGCTCTGAGTGACTTATACAAGGTCAGACAGGAAATTTCTGTTCCTCAGTTTCTTCATCTATATAAGAGAGAGAAAAATCCTGTAAGGTAGGTATTACAAGGCTTGCTTAGTTGAGATTTGTAAAAGGTAATGAGATCTGCAAGAACGAGACATTCAAAATCCATAGGGTAGTCCCTACCTACCTTGGACTTTGGTATGCCAAGCCTGACATAACTAAAAGCACATGCACCCACACCCTCTAACAGACCTGATTTTCCACCAGCTATATAACAGTTAAGTTCAAAAGTATAACAGTTTCAGAAATATTGACTTTACACTATCATCATCTTAACATGGTTAAGTTCTAGACACACTAGTCCTACGTTTCAAGGTTTTATTAGTCAATTCGAAAGCGACATGTAGAAGTTAAACGTTATACATTTGCAATAAAGACGACTTGGGTTTAACAGCATTTTGCTCCTTCCCTTAGCTAGCATGAGAGTGCATCCAAAAAAACCAAAAACAAAACACAAACTTAGAATTTGCCCCTAATCCAATTTAATCACAATTTCAAATTTCAAAGAGCTCGACCAACTCTAGTTACCACCTTCAGGGGAATTAGTTCCTTTGAAAATCCCTGTCTCCACACCTTTTAAAACACCAACTTTAAAGGTTAGTTTCTTACATAATGAGACACTTTACGGTGAAATTGTACACCTGACAAGGCTTCATAAACCGTTCTAAATGATACCCCTGTGCTGAGTGTCCTCTGTTATCTATAGCTCTTGGTTTACAACAGCAAGAGAAATTGTTTTGTGATAGCTGCGGTCCTATTTCTGTAAACATGTGGCATGATAAGTCCCTGATAGATAGCCACTTAATTGCTCTAGTTGCAGAGATCCTTTTCTGTGGTTAAAGTTAACAGGTACTCAGGAATTACTCCAGGGTACTCAGAGGTTGAGCAGGGCATTTGCAGTTTAAGGACAGCAGATGACAAACTTTGTCTCCCCAGGATTATGGGGAGCTTTCTTATTGGCAGTGGTAAAAGCCCTGCCTCAATGCTTTATTTTCTAGGTATACAGTGCAATGCTATTCTATAGCGAGGGCAGGTGATGGAGAGGAACCAGTGCAGGGGTGGAGGGAGAGTTTCCCCAAACAGACACCTTGGCCCTTTGTACCAAACATTGTTTCTCAGTTCTGCTTGGGAGTCATTGCAAAGACTACACTGAGGGCAAACAGCAGGAACTAGGAAGTGGCACTAGTGTCATCTTGGTGAAACCCTAAAATCTTGTTACAACAGGAGCCCCAGGCTGCTTCCCTGCCCTTATAGGGGAGACAGTGGAGAGCTGAAATGATGGTTATTTTCGATTAAAGTGAACAGAACTAAAAAGTGGGCCGCCTCCCCCTGTCCACTGTTCCCTCCCAGCACTGCATTGTCTTTGCCCTTGTCAGGGGCCTGCTTACCTCTCCGATAGCAGGTACGGCTGTGCCTCCGTTTCTCTCTGGTCAGCAGATTCTGTCTCATTGTCTGGAGATGTGTGCCTCAGTTTCCCCACTGTTCTTGGGTAGTTTTGCTCTTCAGGCAAACCAGAAGTTCTCACTCCTTGGGGGGGGGGGATGAAAGTCCAAACAAAAGCACAACACTAACATTTCCCTCTCAAACTGGGGCCCCATTAGGTCAATTTCCCAGCTTGGATCCCACCCCTTTCTCCAGAGTACACAGGACCTCAGCCTTCTCCCCTTGTTTGAGGGTTTTACCCATCTTGCTGTCAGGCATCCACAGCCAATACTACCCCTTGATTGCAGGGTAGCCACTAACCACTTCCAGGTGCAACAGTTGACGAGACACAGGGCCAGGGAGCCTTTCCCTCTATCACAGGCTCCAGCCTCACAACCAGCCCCTCATCCTTCACACACTGGAGTCTCTGTTCTTTGATTTCCATCTTTCCCCACGGAGGTTTACTTCCTACCCTGGCTTACCTGCTACCCAGCCCAGCACCTCAGACACACTTTGCTAAACTCAGCAGCAATTTGCTAGAGAGGTTAATGCTTCTCAGATAAGCGTTAATAGTCCCATCAGGGCTTTAAGCTCTTTCAAATGAAAGAGCAGAGCCTGCAGCTGTAAGTGGAGAGCCAACGGGAACTGGCTATGCTGCAAGGGACATGCTAGAAACTTCACAGCAGGACTACAAGTGTGGATTTACATGGCTTTGTCCCCACATTTCCCAGGACCCTTTCACCTGACGCTTTTGCAAGGCCATCATCCCTGAGCAGCTGAGGGAAAGCTGTGCATGAGATAGGGCATAATAAATCCCCTGGATTTTCCAGCTCCCTTTTCTTTTCTGTGGATTTCCCCCTCAGTGGGCAGATGAGCTGAGCCTTCTGTATATAAAAGCGAGAGAATATGGCTTTTGTTAGCTGGGACGTTGGGCCAGAAAAAACTAAGCAAGTTTGCGAGTCGCATGTCGCAGAGAAAAAACTAAGCAAGTTTGTGAGTTGCATGTCGCAAGTCTGACCTTTAAAAACATATTAAAGGAAAATGTGAATGGTAATGAGGGTTATTCCTTATAAGCAGACGAGAGCTTTGATATGCAAGTGTATTGTTGGTAGTTACTTGATGTTTACATATCTCTTGTTAGAGGTTAGCAATGTAGATAAACTGCTTTCCTGTCTATTGCTGTTGTTTTATTTGATTAGGAGGTCAAAAGGGACTATTACATTCAAGAGCCATCTAAATGTTAACAATACTATTGTTTTTATTTTTCTTTGAAGTTTAAGTAGTAAATCCCTGTGAATGGTTATAAACGGCCAGATACCCTGTTCTAATGTAATTAGTTACTGGTGTACACAGGAGATACTACTTCAGTGCCACAAGGCATCACCTATTGATTGTTCACAAAGGTGCCTGCTGTCAAGAAGAAGCCTGCCCAGCTCTATAAAAGACTCTAGTGCACTGCGCCTTTTTATCTCAAATCTGTCCGAGTGTGTCAGGGAAAGTTTGGATCGCAAGATGGGGATCCCAGCGAGAACTGGCCTGCTAATTCTCATGGGAGAATTTGAACAAACTCTGTGCGTGGACTATTTAATCTTCATTTCTCTGGACTGGATTTCTAATAAAGGAGCTCTAAACAATGACTGATGACCCGCAAGCTGTTTGGGTAATTTCAGAGACTTTGCAATTTAAGAACTTTGCAACTTACTGACTTAAGAGCTTTATTTTCATCTGTGTATATATATGCTGACCTTTTCACCATTACTCTTTCCTTTTTGAATAAATATTAGGTTAGGTAATAAGTATTGACTTTAAGCCTGTATTTGAGTAAGATCAGAACTAGTCATTGACCTGTTTGGTAATCCCCATCATATTTGATGTGCCTACTGGTGTGTCAGCCAGGGGTGTGTAAATGTCCTGAGCTGTAGGGCACATGCAGCAGAAGGGAAGAATTTTTCATAACAAATGTTACTGTGTAAAAACCAGCCTCTGCATCAACCATAACAGAAGTGATTTAATGAGCTCAGTCTAGTTTTGTCCATCGACTGACACTGCAACACAAATGGGCACGATTGCCGATCTCTTCCCAGGGGCCCCATGCTGGACCAGCCCAATGATGCAGTTCAGGCCTGTGGAGTATTTCCAGAGATCTAGGCAGAAATATAAACACCTCTCGGGTGTGCTTTGTCTGGCTTTAGCCAGCGCTCCTACAAGGAGTAAAAATTCAGCAACAGAGCCAAGATTATAAAAGAAGATTGGTTAGAAAAATCCTAGGGGGCCAAATGTTTGATGGGGGTGCTCTGTTACAGAAGAGTCACGTGCCAGCAGTGTGTATTAGTGTGTGATGTGAAAAGTTACTTGCAAGTTTCCGCTTATCAGGGAAAAACAAACTGTGTCAGGAAATGAGTCATCAGGCATGTCAGGGAATGTATCAGCCTGCCAAAGAACTAAAACCCTTGCTTGATTCTCTCTCCAGACTGCTGCAAGTTTCAGTCTAAACTAGCTTCACCCTACCGCCAAGAGACTTGGTCCATGGAAAAACACGCTATTCAAGGAAAGTTGCAGGCTAAAGGAGACTGCTTGGAAGGTGGGTGTGGAAAAAAGTACAGTTACCTGCCTCAAAAACCACACTTCCATTCATGTCTCATAAGCAAGTACAATCCTGTGCAGTCAGATACAATACACGAATGGCTTCTTCTCCACAATACACTAAGACCCTTTAAGTCTCTTAATCCACCAACGCCCAGCTGACTGGGATGCTCAGAGGTAAAGCATGTGGCACAGAGGGAAGGCCTTGGCACTGGCCATTTAAGATGATGATGAGATGGAATACACGCCTGAGATTAACTGTGGAAGAATAGAACAGTTTTTGTATTGACATCACAACTATAGTATCGGCCTGGAACAATGTCATGGATCCACAGGGCCAGTGCTCTTGTGTGGCTCTGGAACAGTCCCTGGGAGGATCCTTTAGAACATTAAACCCTTAGGGTCACACTTGGTCACTGGGGTAAACCCCTTGGCTATATCGCCTCCTGGGTCCAAACGTGCCTGCCTCAGGCCGTGAGCTCCCCTCAGGGAGTCCACTCGAATTGGACCCCCGGGGAAGGCCTGCTCACCCAAAGGGAGTGATGCGCCCCCAGGCTCTCAGTCAAGGTTTATTAGCTCTCTGGAAGATGGCATAGAAAGTCCTCAGCTAGCACCGAGAATAGAAAATTACAACATAGTCCAGCTGGGTCTGTTGAGAGTCCAGGTGGATTCAGACCTCACTGTTGAGTCCCCTCTTTGTCCCCAGGCCCGAAGCATGACTCTTGCTTCCAGTGCCCATGTTCTAACCACCTCTGGCCCCTCCTCCATTCTTTATCTGATTTTCCCCGGCAAGACAGGTCACCTGGCTATCCTCCTCAGTTCTTTGTCTTTCAGCTGGCCACAGCTGGCTGGCTTCTTGCAAGGGTGGGCCCCCTGGGTCATCAGTTGCTAGGTTACAAAATGTCCAGGCCATTTTCTGGGCCTAGGCAGCTAGGCAGGAGTCACACCTGGTCCTCAGCAAAGATTTAAACCACCTTTTCCAAGCACCAAGTTAAACATGCAGCACTATAGGGGAAACTGAGGCACACACAATTTTCATACAAAATATTAAGACAAATTCCCACTTCGTCTCAAACATTAAGCAAGAGTCCTCTTGCTACAGCCAATAAATCTCCTCCTGGCTGGTATGGGACAAATTGTGCCCTCAGTGACATCCTGTGCAACCCCACTAACCTCAAAGGGGTTACACTTCCCCCCTCAAGTCAGGGCCCATTAACCATATATGGAATAAGAGAGGAAGGATTGTCCAGTGGTTAGGGCATAGCCTAGGACTTGGGAGACCCAGGCCCGTGTTTGACTCTTTTGCCTACAGATTTCCCATGTGACTGTGGGCAAGTCACTTACGCTACAGCTACACTAGAAGCGCTACCATGGCGCAGCTGCACCGATGCACCTATGCCATCTTAGCACTTCTGGTGAAGACACTCTAAGCTGACGGGAGAGAGCTCTCCCATTGGCTTAATGACTCCACCTCCCACAAGAGGCGGTGGCTGTGGTGGCGTGAGAGTGTCTCCTGACAACGCCACTGGTGCTTAGGGCAGTATAATTTACATCACTTGGGGGGGGGTGGATTATTCACACCCCTGAACAACATAAATTATACCAAAGTAAATTCTAGCGTAGACAAGATCTTAGCTGCTCTATGCCTCTCTTTCCCATCTGTAACATGAGGTTAGCACCCCACTGGGGTGTTGTGCAGTTCAGTATGCTGAAAGATTGCGAGGCATTCAGATACTCTAATGGTGGGAGCCAGGGTAATGCCTGAGATATTTACAGTGTTTTAGCCATGTTAAGCCCAGGACGTGACAGAGACAAGCTGGTGAGGTAATATCTTTTAATAGACCAACTTTTGTGGGTGGAAGAGACAAGTTTTCCAGCTCCACAGAGCGCTTCATCAGGTCAGGTAAGCTAGCTAGATCTGGCAGACGAACAACAGTTGTTTTGTGGTAACATTTGCGGTTCCAAACTTGGTTTTCGTTCCTTGTTTGAACGAAAAGGAAAACTTCTGGCCATTTTATGAAGCAGCCTTGTGGGAAAACAGCTGTTTGTAGAGCAAATTGCACATGTTTTCGGTTCCCTCACTGGAAATGACTGACGAGCTCAGCAGCTGTCCCACGGAAAATGTCAAAAATCACTCTCGCACTGTGAGATGTTTTTGCTTCCATGAAACGGCATATTTTAATGACAAACCATTTAGCTGAAAAGGTTCTGACCAGCGCTAAGACGAGAGAGAGGCATGAGTTTGCCTGGTCATGCTGAGGGATCCTGCACGTCAACTGGGGCAGGACTGTGTGGCTCAAAGAGCGCATGAGGCATTGGTTGCCTGAGATGTAGCTGGCCTCTCTTAGGAAGTGATCTGGCAGTGGCAGGAAAAGGGCAGCAAACAGGCAAGAGGACCATAGTTGTGGTGGAAGAACTGGGATAATGGCTTGTGATTTACTGGCTTAGTCAGCCGTTCCAGGAAGAAGGCGAGTATGGGAATGTGGGTATACAGTGGCAGCTGGAAAGCCTATTAGCCAGGGACCTGCAGGTTTACAACAACACCTGGCTTGAGAGGCCTACAAATAGACGAGATTATATTTATATGGATATGTGCTATAAAAGTCCTGGTTTTTGCAAGGCCAGCCTTGAAAACAGTCTATACTGATGTTAACTGATTGCTTGGGCTAGACAATAACCACTCATTTTCCCCTCCCTAAAGATCACAGGTTACTTACGGTCTCCATACAACTGCCTAGGGCTGCCCTTTGGAGTCTATGATCCCAAAGCTTTCAATAAGCTGCTGTTTCAGTTTGTGGGTTTTGCAAGCTGGACACTCCTTGCACCAAGGCTTCCTTCCATTCAGCAGCCTAGAGCTCTGGCCACCAGAAGAGCACGAGAGGCAAGCTAGCAAACTAGGCATGGGACAAAGAATAAAGCAATCGTAGAATCATAGTGTTACTAGGGACCATGAAGGTCGTCTAGGCTAACCCCCTGCCAAGATGCAGGCTTTGGTGTGATTAAACCACCCACGACAGATGCTATCCAGCCTCCTTTTGAAAACCTCCAGCAAAGGAGCTTCCACAACCCCCCCAGGCAGTCTGTTCCATTGTCCTACTGTTCTTACAGTGAAGAAGCTAGAGATTTAATCTAAATCTGCTATACTGTAGTTTGAACCCATTGCCTCTTGTCCTGCCTTCAATAGCAAAAGAGAACAACTTTTCTCCGTCTTTTTTTATGGCAGCCTTTTAACTCCTACAACTCAATCCCGGCTTTGACGTTGATTCCTTGGCCTTGGTCAGCTCACATAGCCTTTTTCCTTAGCTTCTCCATTGCACAATGGGGATAATATTTACTAATACAGCTGACGAAGTGCTCTGGCCATTACATAGTTTGTTTGCTGAGAATTCTACAAGCGTATTTCACCAAAATGAATACGTCACTTCCCCATGGCAGGGACCAGGCAGGGTCTGTAGATCGCCTTCCAAGATGTTTTGATGTATTTATTTTAAATGTGTGCAGCTATATGCAAGACCCCCTCCCGCCCCGCCCCCACAAAGATCTGCACTCGACTCTTTCAGAAGGAGGCAGGGGGCAGGTCTAAGGATCCTGCCCATTGCAATACACATTATTTTAAATGTAAAATATTGTTACATTTGGGGGCTAGCCCAGATATCACCTCGCTAGCCCTTCCAAAAGTTCTCCTGGCTGACTCTGTGCGTAGTGATGTGATCATGGAGGGCAGGATTTTGTTACGTTGCTGCAGCCCTCCTCTCTCTTTGCCCCACAAATAAAAAGGTCACTGCAGCGAAAAATAGGTGGGGGGAACCAAACTAGCACAATCCTTTTCTAGAGGAAAAAAAAGAAAAAAGAAGGCTGAGATTTTTCAAAGCTGCCTGGGGCAGGTTAGATATACACCTTCCACCATTTTCAATGGGTATGGTGTGCCTAAACCACCTAGGCTGAGATTTGAAAACCGCACACACATTTTCTTTCTCCACCGCTTAAGAACAAAAGCAACATCTGGCTGTCTGGAATGAGTAATGAAGAGGAATATCAATTAAGAGGCCCAGACACCCTGCATGCGACTCCTTCTAGCTCGGTTCCCATGTGCTAAATTGGATTCTCCCAAAGTAGTGTGTGAGAAGACACTCAAGTTAATCTCTTTTAGTTAATAATGCAAATTGCTCCATTTAGCAGTTTGGAAATTATGTGTCCTTTCTCTTATGGAAAGGAAGGGAACCCCACAAATGAGGTCGTTGGCCGGATCGGGAGAACACGTGTATTGATGATGGATGGTAAAAACATCCACTAGGTGTCACTGATCATCTTCGAAAACACAGCAAGCCAGGGGTTGTGCTGCAGAATATCCAGGTTATCCAGAGCCTAAGGTCTATTGCCACAGCTGTTCTAACACACTGAAGCAAGTGCTCCAGGATGATTTGTATAATGTGAACCCCAGCCAGCCTCTCGCAAGCCCCCAACCCCCACCCTGTAAATCTGAGTTGCGCATGGTACTGTAGCTTAGTTTAGAATAAGAGTTAACGCTTGCAGCAGCCTCCAAATTTCTTTAGCTAAACAAATCCCATATAAACACTTACCAGTTTATCTGGAGAATTAGGGGCCTCAACCATCATTTCATCTCTGCAGGTCCAGCCAAGGCAGATGTCTCACATGGCAGAAGTCAGTATTTCTTTTCTGGGTGGAGCAGAGGCTGCCCACTTGATTTCACTAGACCCCCACTCTCTCCCTGACCCCAAACAACATCTTGGTGTGTTTTGCTGTCCCCCACCCTCCCCGGTGAGAATTGGAATGGGCCCTAAATCCCAGCTCTCTGTATACGTACACAGTGAATATCTATAAAGGCTGATTATCTCCTCTGAGCGTGTGCTGATGCTCTGAAACTCAGACTGCCAAACTAATTTATTAGATTATCAAGCCAGAAGGGACTGCTGTGTTCATCTAGTCTGACCTTCTGTATAACACAGGCCATAGGCATGCCCGGACGTGATTCCTGTTGGAATACAGCAGATCTTTTAGAAAAACATCCTACCGTGATTAAAAATTGCCAGTGACGGAGATTAGCCCTGCCTCCATTGCCACTGCCCATGGACTGAGGCTACACTACTATTTCTCCTCTTGTCAAGCTAGCGCAAACATGTGCACAGGAACTGGAAATGACACCCTAGTTCTCAGTGTACACACAACCGTGGACTGTGATCAAGGCACCCCTTAACCTTTTCTTTCTTAAGCTAAATAGATTGAGCTCCTTGGGTCTCTAACTGTGACAAATTTTCCAGTCCTTTAGTTCCAATCACATTTTGCAAAGCACTGAGATATGTGGATGAAATGCACCATATAATTCCCTAAAGCCCAGATCCTCAAATATATTTAGGTCCCTCACACTCATTGCTTTTCAGGGAAGTTAGGGGTTTAAATTCCTTTGAGGACCTGGGCCTCAATGAACATTCACAGCCAAGGTACAGTCTCGGAGAAGGCTACCTGCCCGTCATGTCTACCACCATGTGCAGTTCAACACCTGTTTATTTCTACATACTAAGCACCTATTCCAAGCTCTAGGCGCCTGCACATTACATTCTCCTACTCTGCTCACACCTGACTACTCTTGGTAACAGCTATCAAAGGGCATGAGCCTCAAAGGCTTATGCTAGAATGAGTTTTGTTAGACACAATGTTATTAAAGATATCGCAAAACCAAAAGCTAAGGAGTCCTTTTTTCACATGCACAGCTTGCAGTGTTCCACTTCCAAAACAGGTTGTACATGAGCGTCGCTACATTTTCAGACAGTAAAAATGGCTCTTTTCCAGATGATGGGCCAGATCCAGAATTGGAGTAAATTGGTGTATTGAATTCAAAGAGTGACACTGATTTGCACCAGCTGAGGCTCTGTCCCAATAACAGTAGCGTGCCTGGCTATTGTTTTCTTAATAGCTTACATTTTGTTACCTACCCTGGGAAATAAAGAAAACAAAAATGCAGATATATATGGTTTTGTAGCCACCTCGAGGAATGATCACAGAAGAGAAAACAGCTGGGAAATGAGATAGTACCTATCTTGTAATCAAGACTGCAGAAAAACTTAATGTGGCCTTAAAGACTGATCTACTGTAGCTATGTATTATATTAAGTTCGTCCCTGCAGTGCATCTTCTCTAACCCCGTTTATATGAGACATCTTGTCCCCCCGGCCCCTCTCTACTCACGCCAGATGTCTATGTTACAGCTAGTGACAAAAGTCCTCATCTTGTTCATTCTCTCGTTTCTGGCCAAACCCTGGCAAACCAGAGACTGCGGAAGGCTTGGCTGCAGTTTTTAGCGTCAGCGTAGTAACTGCCGCTGCTGATACAGAACTCTTCCTCGCCATCCCCGCTGCCACTACTGATTCTGTCTGGGGAAGAATGAAGCTGACTGACTTTTTGCCTTTTGGGCTAGGGCTGCTTTAACAGGCTTTGTCTTTGAGCTGCAATTCTATTGTCCTCCCACCTCCAAATCCTTGAAAAATCTTGGCAACCTGCATGGAGAAGCAGTTCAGCACTGCTCCTCCTCCCCCTCTACTAGAATCTTTGACAGATTCCTGTGCTCTATTTGCCAAGTAGCTTAGACATTTACAATATGCCTCATCAGCATTAGTATAGGCACTGTCTCCCTCTGCGCTGTGGCACATCCCCGCCAGCCCTCTCCCCTAAAAAAGGGAACTACTTCCAGCCACGTGAAAGGGAGAATTCTTCAGAGTACAAGAAAGCAAAGCTCCTGCTGTCATGGTGCTTTCAGACATACTTTATCTAAAGAGTTCTATTTCAGCAAGGATGCATACAAAATTACACACCTGCAACACAAGTGATTAATAGAGTTAGCTAAAGCAAGGCACTGATAGTTCTGTCTATCATGGCAGGATTAAGGTGATCCGGGGACATAGGCACACCGTGACATACCCCTCGTGCATCCCCATGGCTCCAGCCCTCTGCTATGGCCCCACTCCTTGCTTGGCATAGCAGGAGCCCTTCCGTCCCTCCATCCAGAGAGGCCGAGGCAAAAATTTGGGGACTTCTTTTCTTTCTCTACTGGAAGCAGCAGGGGGTCTCATCGCTCCCTTGAGCAGTGGGGGTGGCAGCTTCTGTCCCCATTTTATGTACCCCCATGGCCAGCATGTGGGTGGTGTGGACCATGGCACTCTTCTGTCACACAGACAGTCCTCTGCTGACTGGTGTTGGTTGGACCTGATAGAACTTACACACCCCATAAAAATGCACCCCTCAGCGCTATATGTGAAATGCTGGGGCAGGCCACGCATTGCCCGAACCTTGTTCTGATCCGCTTTAGCAAGGTTACATCAAATCCTGAGACCATTGTTTTAAGGAAGTTATTTTACATAAGGAAGAGTTTTTCTTACCTGAGCTTTCAGGTTTGATCTTACTCTAAGTCTGGGTGAAAGGGTTTAAAATGAATCAGCCAACAAAGACACATAACATCAGTATTTAACAGAGAGAGACCCTCTTCTGAAGCAGTATTTCATGTTTAATTTACGACTGGTAACCAGATTAACAAGAAATATTGTAAATACATTTGAAACAAAACCGATGAAGTTAAAATAACTTATGATAGCTAATTGTCCCAGTCGAAACATTCACCCTCGTGTAGCGGCAACTATAAAACAACCCCTGGAAGGAGCAGCCGCTAAGGGGCAACATAACACAGTTGAGAACTTCTTGACTTCAATGCGAAGCACAAAATACATGAAAAAACACAACAGTAGATGCCTTTCAATACATAGAGGCTCTACATTCTTAACGTTTAATTTGGATTAACAGCTTTGTTTAATGGTTTTGCTTTATAACAACTTTCCTTTAGCTCACAGGACCATATACATTATAAACGTCAACATGAGAAGACATGAACAAGGATGTTTGACTATAAACTATCAAATCCGTGCAGTATACTAGATAGCTTGCATTTCTTAGAGTAACAATAACACTGGCCAGACTTTTTAAGAATGCCATGATTTTCCTGAACTAATGCCTTTATGTACAGTTCCCCAATAAAAAAAATCCAAGATTGCAAGATTCCTGATTAACAATATATTTTAGGATTATTTTGCTATTATTTCTGTACATGAAACTCCAAAACACAGCCATGAGTAATATTTACATACAGTACTACAAAAATGATACAAGAGCTGAAATTTTCAAAGCTGCTAAGTCCCATTGAAAGTAATGGGAATTGAGTAGCCAAAACTCCCACATGGCTTTGAGAAGTCCAGCTGAATCTATAAGGTAACCCAGTAACATTCCTGAGTGAATTATCACTTTGATACAGTTCTCACTTGCAGACAAGTCACACTTTAAATAGTGCAGTGGTTGGGTTGTGCAAACCTGTTATGTGAGGTGTCATTTTCTTTTCCATTCCTTTTGGATACAGATGGACTCGTCGGCCTGGTTTAACTATTTCCATGCAGTCTGCCTGCTTGCTTTATTTTAGCGGATTGCAGTTCAGGCAATTGCACAGCACTTTTCCTTGAATCTGGGCAAGTTTGACATCACGAGTGAGACAATCGGAGGCAGGGCAGTTTTGATCTAAATCCAATAGCCCACTCAAGACAGAAACCAGAGAAAAAAGTAGTTCACCAGAGTGTCAGCAATCATTTGGATCAGACTGCATGCACTTTTTGGGGGGTGGGCAAACCTGCCTCCCTTCCCCTCCGTGCACCTACACAACTCTAAAGGCAACGGAAAAGGTATTGTTTTACAGAGGCAAGCAATCTGAATGCCTGGTAGTTTCCCTATGCTGCAAAACTATGCTCTACGAGCCTTCCACCATTACAATGAAGAGGTTTGTTTGTTTTGAGTGTGTAACGTAAGCTGTAAATAACAACGTAAGACTGTACATTGTTTATATATGTAAATATAAATTTAAGATGTAAATAATAACATCATATTGTGGAGTGGGGGGGGACATTGTCAAGCATATCTGCAGTGAATCAGTGATTTAACAGATATGCTTAAGAATGTCCCTCCTCCTGACTCCACAAAGCTACTGTAACCTGGGGCTAAGGCTTCCAGCATGGCAGGACAGCAGATTTCTTCTCTCTCTAAACAGCACTGCACATAGTCAGTTTACTCTTAGTAGGCTGGAGATGCTGAAAATATGACTGAACTATATTTAATCTTTAGCGGACACACAGGAACAGTTTTCAGTTTTCACAATGTAGTAACCCTCCATAATTTAGAAAGTAAGTCTTGTTCCAGTGAGCATTTAACACTGCTTAAATTAACACAGGTGGGACTGCTTCCATACGCGTAAAGTTAAGCATGTGCAGAAATCCTTGTAGGAAGAGGGCCTAAACGTCAGTGTGAGTAATTAATGGCAGGCTGTTTATTCTGGGTTTGAAGGGGGATTTGGCTCTCTCCAAAGAGATGGAGTAATCCAAAACCTAATTTCTGTATTTACGTCCAGTAAAACAATAATCATAGCGTGATGTAAATGTAGGGCTGGAAGGGACCTCAAGAGCTCATTTGCTGCAGAGGTTTTCAAACAGGGCAACACAAAATGGATTCTTGGGGGTGGGAAGAACAGAAGCTTTGGGGGGGTGAACTTACTGTGCACATTCACAGGTGGGCGGTCAAAGAGCAGTGGCTGCTGGCCAGGTGCCCAGGGGGGTGTAAATTACTAGACACAAAGAAGGGGGGACACAAGCAAACAAGTTGGAGAACCATTGATCTGGTCCATCTCTCCAAGATGAGGCAGGATTAAGTGTACGTAGATCATCCCTGATGGGCGTTTGTCTAACCTGTTCTTAAGAACCTTCAATGATGAAGATTCCGCAACCTCCACTGGTAATCTTTTCCCATACTTAACCATCCTTATTGTTAGAAAGTTATAGTTAGAAAGCTTTTCCTAATATCTAACCTAACTTTCCCTTCTGTGGAAGGACACCACAGAATTCACAATGCCAAAAGGCAAGTCTATCTACTTCCTATGGCACTGTACATGGAAATACCTATATACGTTGTATGGTTTGCTATACAAACACATTGCTCAAAGAAGAGAGCTATAGTTTGATATCATTCCTGAATGAAGAACTTTTTAAGAAAAGGAATCCAACCGTATAGGGTTACAAAAATATCTGGAACCTTCTGTTCCAGATTGAGAGAACTATGAGAAATCTATTGCTATTCCTCTGTGTTTCCTCAAACCCTCTTTCTAGGAAGCAGAAAGGTGGATGGAAGAAAACCTAGTAATTGCACAAGAGAGATAAGGTGGCTGTTGGACCAACATCTGTTGGTGAGAGCACTAAGCTTCCAACAGAAGTTGGTCCAATAAAAGATATCACCTAACCTATCCTGTCTCTCTAATATCCTGGGACCGACACAGCTACAACAACATTGCATATAGTATTTGTGCAATGTAAAAATTACATATGTCTATGCAAAGTAACCATCAGTTTCCATTTACAAGTAATGCAGCAAACAGCCAAAAAAGAAGCAGCAGTTTTCTCTTATTGACTGTTGAGGTTCTTTAACTGCCCATATTGGACCCAAAATAAGCTTGTCCTGAAAACAGAAGCATAAGAAAGATTTTACCTTGTGTGTGGAGATTTACAGCCAAATCCTGCTCCAGGCTGCTTGTGCACTCCCTCCAGTCCTAGTAGCTGGGTGTCTTTCCCAGGAGATTTTATTTATGAAAGGTAACCTGATCTCAGTAGAGCTCAAAAAGGGAAAGAATACAACCTTAGCCATTAGTAAATATTCCTATGCCTTATGATTGCAAAGATCATCAAAGCCATTTTCTTTAAAGAGCCCAGGCCCAAATCCTCATTGCTATTTTGGCACATACCTCACATTGATTTCATTGGGAGGTAGACTCCTAAATAGCTTTGCTATTCCGAGCCCTACACTCTGTCAGGAGCATATTCTGTCATCCTTACATTGAGTAGGATCCTACTCCATGGGTATTTCCGTGCAATTGCTGGTAGAGTAAACTACTCTTCAATGAGTTAGTGTGGCAGAATCTGGCCTTCAAACTGTATGAGACACTGATTCTCTCTTCAGGATTTCAACACTAACTCATAACAAATCACAATTTACAAGTCTTTTGTCCAAGGAACACTAAACTGGATAATCTAGATACAGAGAAGCTGCTTACTAGTAACAAGGCTGCTGTATTTGCATTAAAATGAGATGTGGCTGTCTGAGATGACTCTCTTTTGTACAGTGGTTCTGCTATAAACAGAAATCATCTCACTCTAATGAGATTTCCAATATAGCTTTGGCACAAAGATTTAAAACCCTTTTACATTTCTGAAGCAGTTTATTTCAGTTTCCTTAGAGCGGAGCCACTGCTGGATTTAAGCAGCACACGGAGAGTTACATTTTGTTTCAGATGTTATAAATTAGAGATGGGGTCCTGGTGGGGAAAGAATCGCTCTGACTTTACCTACAGGGCAAGACACAGGAAGAACAGAACAGAATTAAAGCACTTTCCATCTTGGAAGTGGGCATAGTGCTGGATCAGTGTGCAACCATGGCAGCAGAGCTGTGGGCTGTGGTCATTGGTGACATTATCATGGCAATTCTATAGGAAAAGCTGCAAGTACTGTCACAGTTTTTCCTATAAGAAGTTTCCCTGTGGCTATTAGATGGAAATAGACATGAGAGATGATGGGGCAGACAGAGGAAAAAACATCTAAACATACTGCTCTGCTGGTTAAGGACAAATGATGTTATTTCATTTGCACAGAATCTTTATTCATTTACACCTTATGTTATATATTTAAATATTCCTGTGGCCCACTCCTAATCTTGCCGTATGTGGATGTAAATGAGGAGCGACTCTAGTGAATTTCACGTAGTTACACCAGTGAAAACACTGAGTTTGAGACATGTAATCAGACAAACAATGCTGTCTGCTTATGGCTGGCTTCTGTTCCCTTCCACTGCCATGGCAACATTCCCACTGATATGAGTCCGGGGAAGAAACAGGGCCCCTTTGGGCCCTATTTCAGCCCTTCCTCAACTGGTCACATATTCCTGAAGATCTTTTGGGGGTGCCAAAAGGGGTCTGTTATTCAGAAAGCTGGTTCTGAGTTGCTTCTAAGAGGAGAATGTGGGTTGTTTCCTTGGAGTAAGATGACATTTTTGTTATGTGAAAGTTTAGGAGAGTTTAGAGCTGGAAAATAACTTAATTTGCAATCCCACTGCTTTGACCTTGGTTTTGACCTTATGATCAGACTAAAGAGTCAGATGAATTCTTAGGTATAAATTATCCTGTCGTTACTACCTTTTTAGGGTTCTTGAAACTGAGGCACTGGGGGGGGAAAAGCAAATTTTCTGGTAAAAGCCCCAGTTCAGGGAGGCACTTAAGCGCACAAGTAATCCCACTGACATCTGTGGAACTACTCACATGCTTAACGTTAGGCACATGCTTACATCCCTTGCTGGATCAGGGCCATAGCCATTCATTTATGGGCATGCAGGTCCCGTCAATGTTGACTGGTGTATGTGACAAGGTAGTCAAATATCGAAGAGCCTGCCAGGTTTCTGTTGGGTGGCTTTTTTCCTTCCTCTTCCTTCAGGTTTAATTTATAGGTTTGGGAGATTATAGCCCAAATATCCACACACCAGAGAACCAGGTATTGTATACAAGGGGACACTAGTGACTGCACCAGGTTAGTCCATGAAGGCCACAGGATATTGCATAAATGGTAGGAAGAGGAGATCAGAGAGTCAGCAAGGAGTTGATGTGAGACTAGCCAGTAGGTGCTGACTAAGACCTGCCTAGTCAAACTGTTAATGTTGACAACCCCTGGGATGTGATTTGACAGATTAGTTGATCAGTTACTGTTGCTCTAGCCCTTTTCCCATCCCAAACTGGGGGAAGGACAGAATCAATAAAGGACCTTTTGTCTTTGCCTGATTGACTGGAGCCCTGCTGTTATATAAGCCAACCTGTTCATTCAGGCTCTTTGTCATAGGGGGTCCTGCTTGGGATGTCGCTTAGGTTCTAAATGGGAAAAAGTCCACTTTGGATATCTACCCATCAAGATGTCAGAAGAGACGCTTGCTGAGGGTGCTGGAGGAGCTATACCAAAGGTCTTGTCTATCCACCTTCAGGAACAGACCAGAGGTTAAGGAGTGGGATGAAGTATAAACCCTGAGTCCTTTAGAGGCAGCCGCTAAGCCAGAGATAGGACTATTCGATGAGCCACCTGATCAAGAGAGGGCAATGCTAAAGTGGTTAGCTGTTCAGCAGGTGGGACAGAAGACAGGTGGCAGAGAGATGACACTAAACAGACTCACGACTTCCAGAGATTTCAGGAAGACCAACAGAACAGGGAGGGACCAGCCACATTAATAAAGGGCTGCAATATTCAAGGCTCTTAAAGAGATAAGAGTCCTATCAGATTCCAGTGTGGAAAGGCCCTGAAATGACACATTGATGCCAGGAGACAATGCAGAATCTTACATTACCACATTTGAAAGAATGGGACCTATCATATGGGTAGCTATAAGGACAGTGGGTTCTCAGGCTTGTCCCATGTTTCAGAAAGATGGGACTTGGGAGAGCCTGTGCTATAAATGTGGCGAAACAGGACCTGTGTTTGGATTTTGCCCTAAAATGCAGCCATAATCCAGGGGTCATCCTAGAAATTTGTCCTCCGTGGGTGGCAGATTTCATAGTTAGGGGCTTGTCTAAACAGGAATTTCTACCAGTTATGTCGGTATAATTATAACAGGATCATTAAACTGCGATGGTTATACCAGTACAATCCCCCCTGTGGACACTCTTATTCCAGAATGAAAGGCTTTTTTGGTTTGGGGGGGGGGGTTTGTTTATCTTAAGCCCCTTCCAATGTGACACAAACTCCCATAAACCAAACAATCCCACTCTTATTCCAGAATAAGAGTGTCCACATGGGGAGCTTATATTAGTATCACTTACCTGTATAGACAAGCCTTAAGACTGGGGTACTTGGGGGTGAACCACGAAAGACTCTAGAATCAGAAACACACAAAGCCAGTAGCTGTTACTTCGATTAACTGTGCCCAGGGGGATACAAAGGAATATCAAGTAGTGACTGTTAAGTTAAAATTGATGGGCAAAACGTCCCCCTGGAGGTGGGGCTGGTTAACAGCATGACCTACCAAGCATTTGGGGAAGAATCTCCCCAGTTTCTTTATGCTCTGGAGTAGTCATGAGAGAACCCACCCATTATGAATGTAGCCAGCCAGGTTCAGGGACCAAAAGACCACCAGTGAGGAGAAGGAGCAGGAAGGAAGAAAACTTCTACTCACATCAATGGGACCAAGATTGGGCCTATAAAGCAAAACTAAAAGGAAAAACCTCCACACTCTTATATGCAGTTCTGGTTCCCTGTACTTTCCACACAGGCTTTAGTCTTATACCCATTCTTTGTGTTAAAGATTTTTGCAAGATTTTCAGGATTTTACCCACAGAAGAAACAAAATAATGTGTGATCTAGCTACCTTAGAAAATCTTATAGAACTTCACGTTAAAATACATCTTTTTTGCCATAAACAAAAGCATGTCTTGCAGCTTTGATTATTTCTGAGGTCCCTGCCAAATATGCTGGACTACTTCAGTTTTCTGGCTATATGCAAACTAAACAAACTTCCCTGGAAAGGAAAGAAATCTGAAAAACCTACTGGGTGGCTTCAAATGCTTGATAGTTCTGCCATCCCAGATTCAAAGGGCCATTGTTTGAAGCCTATCCTAGCTCAATATATTATAACAGTGATAACAGACAGTTTCCAGAGCATGGGCATGGCAGACTGGGATGAAGCATGAAAGGAGGCAGTAAGGAAACCTTGCGAGGTTTCGAATACACCCAAAGTGAACCAGCTTGTCATGAGCCTTGTAAGCCCAGCGCCCATAACTCTGAGCTCATTTAGTATAAAGAATGCAAATGGAATGAACAATCCTGACACAAAGTATCAGGTCCATTTCTTAGTAAGGCTTTGGGTTGTTGTTTTTTTTTTTTTAAAGTATCATTCCTAAGTGACCCAGTAAAAAGAGACAGAATTACATCCTTTAAACAGCGATGTTCCTCTATACCCAGTATAAAACACAAATACACAAACATGACTTAAGAGCTATAATTGCTAAACTATTTTAAGGTGTGTATTAAAAATGTTCATACCCAAATGATAAATATTTTAAAAGAAGCATTTACAAAAATAAATGATCTGTTTCCACAAGAAAGATCATATGTAGCTGACCATTTGAAAGCACCTTGAAGCAGCATATATACTGCTAAAGCCAGTTAACTAAATCTTTGGTATAATATATATATATATATGGTGTGTGAATTTATATTTGTTTTTCCATTGGCAAATATACTGTACAGAAGATTGAAGAAGCAGCTTTTCCTTAATTTTTCCTTGATGTGTCTTCCATGTATACCATACAAATATTTCTAACGTGTCTTCCTATGATAATAGGAGAAAATCCCAGTATTTTCTTGGCTCCTCCTATAACTTTAGGATCTAAAACAAAGACAAAAGGTGGGAGGGAAAAAAGAAAGTGAACTAATCAACTGATAAGTACAGTTTTAATAAACAGTGTTTTGCAAAGATTCCTTACAAAAATGCTTCTGGGGGAAAGTTGTTCCTTTGAGTACTTTGTAAATTAACTGAAAAGTCCAGCTAAGGGACCCTTGATTTGCAAATGCAATTTTAAGGTCAGAATCTCAAGGGGAAAAAAAATCCATGGCTCACGTTTGATAGA
This sequence comes from Mesoclemmys tuberculata, assembly GCA_007922155.1. NCBI lineage: Eukaryota > Metazoa > Chordata > Testudines > Chelidae > Mesoclemmys > Mesoclemmys tuberculata. The sequence goes on from ML677084.1 coordinate 18,038,575, forward strand.
CATTCACTATTTATCAAAATGATCTCTTTGGCTTCAGTTGTCCATGAGTCGGTGTTTGTCAGTTAGCACTAGAGCCCTGGCGAAGGATTAAAGAACCCTGTGTCAAATGAAGCTGGAATGGGAAGGATTCAAGGAGGCGAAGTCATAGGAACCTAGGGCTGCAAGGGACCGCAAGAGGTCATCAAATCCAACCCAGTTAAGCACTAGAACAGTCTTCCACGGGAGTTGTGGAATCCCTGTTGTTGGAGGTTTTTAAGAACATGTTGGACAAACACCTATCAGGAATGGTCTAGGTTTACTTGGTCCTGTCTCAGCAATCAATATACCTAGACCATCCCTGACAGGTGTTTGTCTAACCTGTTCTTAAAAACCTCCAACAAAAGGAATTCCACAGCCTCTCTTGGAAAACTGTTTCAGTTCTTAACTACCCTTATCATTAGCAAGTTTTTCCTAATATCTGCCCTAAATCTCCCTTGCTGCTGGCTTAGCCCATTACTTCTTGCGCTACCTTCAGCAGACATGGAGAACAGTTGGTCACAGTCCTCTTTATAACAGCCCGTAACATATTGGTAGACTGTTATCAGGTCCCCCCTGTCTTCTTTTCTCAAGACTAAACATGCTGAGGTTTTTTTTTAACCTTTCCTCATAGGTCAGATTTTCTAAACCTTTCTTCATTTCTCTTGTTCTCCTCTGGACTCTCTCCAATTTGTCCACATCTTTCCTAGCGTGGCACTCAGAATTAGACACAATACTCCAGCTGAGGCCTCACCAGTGCTGAGTTGAGCTGGACAATTGCCTTCTGTGTCTGACATCCGACAATCCTGTTAATACGCCCCAGAATGACATCAGGCTTTTTTGCAACTGCATCACATTGTTAACTCATATTAAATGTGTTACATGTGGACCCTGGTGCTGTGGCAGGCGACCAGCATTAGCCCACTGTGATGAGGAGTGTGAAGCAAGAATGAAAGGATCTCCTCCGAAAGGAAAAGATGAACATACTCGTGGTAAATACACAAATATTGAGTTCTGACATGATTTGCCAAGATAATTAAGGCCCAGGCAGTATCTTTCTCAGGAAAAGCAAATAAAGTTGAAATACTCTTACGGGCAGGATTCACAAGCCCTGTTATGGCTCCTTTGCCTCACTCAGGTGGCAGAAAACAGCCATAATCCAGTTTCAGATTCCGTCAGAGAACTCCTCTGTTGTAGGGGAACTCCCTGTTATCGCATCAGTAGCCTTGCCAGTCACTGTGCTTTTTGCTTGTGAGGGATCAGGGCAGAGCTCTGATCCGTTACACCTTCCTCCACTCGCATAGGATCCATTAAGGCAACAGCTGTAAGTGGTGGTGGGGCAGGCCCTCCGAACCAAGGAGATGTTACCATCTCCTTAATTTCTCCTCCTGCCTACACCCGCACACATATATCCCTGCAGGGAGTAGAGCTCTGGTGCTAGAGAGACTCTTCGAATATTTATTTTTGACAGTTAGATGCTCATATCCCAGGGTGATGGGTGTTGCATTAGGTCACAGACCAACAAATATTTAAATGCACCTTATTTACAACTGATTTTTCAACATACTTTAAAGAGAACCTCGTCAAATGTCAATGTGCCGCGTTATCTATTTCTTTAAACATCACATTTCTGGGAGTCTTTTATACTGCAGAGAAAAAGGATTAAATCAGCTATCAAATGAGGCCCCAGTTCTGCAACCCTTCCCTGTGCTATGTAGTACTCATTCACACCTCTTGAACTCAATGGATTACTCACATTAGTATTACTCACCTTGAGTAAGGGCTGCAGAACAGGGTCCTGAGTAATACATAACAAGCAGATTTACTGATTTATTGAAAGGGACTGTAGTGAGGGTATGTTAGCAGGGTGGGCAGTGTCTATCGTGAACCATGAAAAGGTGCCTGCCAGTAGGGAGGAAATCTAGGAACACTCCTTTGCATGCAAATGGTACAGATCACTACAGTAAAAATGATTTTTTTCTATATAATTCAGGTATTTGTATGGTTCATATGTTGAAGGCCCAGACAGAAATAAAAAAAGATACCCTCCTTGTGATTAAATCACTGAGACTGCAGGCACCGATCAGACTTCAGTTAGCTACTTAAATACGTTTTCTAATTTAGAAGCATGAGAATTTGAGATCTGTTCTCTTGTTTTTTACCCTGTGGACATTGGGAGACTCCTATCTGTCTGCTGTAGCAATGAGAGTTCACATTACTATGGTTTAGATCTTTAAAAAGTGACTTGTCTAATTTGTGACTTCTTATGTAAGGGAGCTATGAGCTTTTTATTATTTATATCCTTGCACACCTGGGGCACAGGTTGCATCCTAACCTCATTAATGAATGATGACATCTTCCATTAGATCTACTGCAGAAGCAGCTTTTATTCAAGATACACAGGAAACCCCTCATATGTGTTTTATGGTAAAGTGACTGAGAATAAAAATTTCCCTTTAAAATAATTTCAGAGGAGATTACCTGGGTTACAGCAGTACATGAAGAATGCTAATCCTGCTGCAACACTAAAGCAAGCAAGGAAGAACATGGGACCTACGGACGAAAAAGGAAAAGTGAATTTAGTAAAAGAATACAGAAAAGTGAAAGTTTAGTTATTATTAAAGTGCATAGCTAAGATTATTCAAATGAATTATGCACAATCATAATTATGTATATTCTGTACCTAATGTACTATAAAATAAAATCACTTTATTGTAAATATTTATTACAATTACTCTGATATTGTTAGCCCCTCTTGTTCTCATAAGAACTCAGAATGAGAGGCCTAATTACACTGCACATGAAAAAGTTCTTAGATTTACATAAAAATGTCGTTTGTATAAAAAGAAAACCCTCCTATTTTGTTTTTTAAACAAAACTGGCAAAATAAGGGCCAGATTTTGATACCATCACTCACAGTGAGTGGCACCTAACTCCCTGAGAAGTCCCACAGATGTCAATGAACTGCTTCTAAAATAAGGTACTGTTTAATGAGAGTAACTGTCTTGAAATCTGGCCCCAAATAAGTAGTTTTTCACAATGTTTCTTTTTTATACTTTGCTTTCTTCATCTTTCCCTTCTCCTCGCTCTCCATGAAGAAAAATTACTGCTCTTTATGGGTCCAGTCCTTCAGTCCATGCTCAAAACTCCTGACTTCAGTTACCCTTGATTTTCTTGAGAATTTTCTCTGAGCAAGGATTGCAGGATTAGACTGCATGAAATAAACTACGGCCAGAAAGAAAAAGACAAAGGCCAGTCATCAGCTATTCTGTATGTAATTAGCACCCAAGATTTGCACATTTTTGAGTGGATACACATTTCACTTATTTAAAGGATAACTACTGATGTACTGATGTACATTCTTACTTATATGAAATGAACTGGGAACAGTAGTGTGTGAATGCATTTAGATGTGCACTGCAAAGTCATGAATACTGCTTTAAATAATTTTTCTGGTGCTGTTCGTGGTTCTGAATGCAACTGAGATGCAAAGATATTTGTATATTTAATCCAAATCCCTGATGGGAAACCATTTAAACATTTCAAACTGAAATTAAATATGGTGCTTCTATTGACGTACAGTAGAACCCAGCTAATCCACTCTTAACTAGCCAGACAAAAATTGGCCAACGTTTAGTAGCTGAGTGCTGAAGGGAGGTCTCAGATTACCATTTCTTCCCTATTACATAACATGCTAGCATATATTTACTAGCATACTGGGAAGTGCTATCATGATTACTCCTAAACTGCATTTATCTTTTTAGGGGGAAATCCTAGTTCTAGCCTAACAAATGGACTACAAGCGGGGGCTGCCCACAGACACAGGGAGAGCAAGGAACAGAAATCTTCCAGCAGTGGAGTCATTCTGCAGTTACTGCTTCAGGCTCACAATTGCAATAGTTCGGTGTGGCTCCCTAGGAATGGCTGACAGATATGAGTAGTCTCTGCTCCAGTCACAGCCCCTTACTCAGCATGATGGCACGCAAGGGGGCGCTGACCTTTTGCACAGTTTCCTAAAGTGTTACCCTCCCCTCCAGCAGCTGGTTAGGGATCCCACCATAGCACTGAGTAGGGCAAGGGAAGAGATGCAATTTACCCTTAATGAACAAAGGATATTTAGTTCACCATTATTCTTGGGCCTACTTGTTGCTGTTGCTTTTGTCTTATTTGTTTGGTTGGTTTTTTGCAAAATTTGCAAAATCCAGCAATTTGCGATGGGTCTCCCAGTGATTTAGCAAGGTTCTTCTGTAAAAGCCCAACCATCGCTGTAAAACCCTTTATTACTACAGTATTGGAAGGGCATGGGAAATTAAAGACTAGTTAGAAAATATGCTAAGTTAAAGAAGAACGCCAGTGTAAATGTTGCCTAAATCTCTGAAATCTCTTGAATTCTATGACACCAGATTTCTCAGTTGCAGGCTGAATAAGCTTTCCTCTAATAAAACCATTTCAACAGCTACAATAAAGACAAAAGAGAACAAATGATTTGGTCCATGTAAATTAGGTTGTAAAATGAACTGCATCTTCATCTAAAAGTATTGTTCTATCCAATGGTACGGTATGCATTTTATTTACCCCTGTCAGTTAGAATATATTTCTCCTTGTCTGTGTCTATCCCTGTGGAAGCTGAGGTTTCTAGAAACAAAAGCAACACACCAAGAGTTAGTATTGAGCTCCAGCCAACACACTTCTGTATCAATTCATGCAAAATGGAAGGAAAGTCTGTATTACCACTTTTCAGAGAAATAGCAAATCTTTATGTGAAATATTCACCCCTCTAAGGCATTGAGGATTTACATGCTTAAAATCACTCCCAGGACTAAATGCTTTGCTGGACTGAGGCCTAAAACAGTCAGATTGTTTGGTTGATGTCTCCTGTCAGAGATGTGAATGCCCAGAGAATAAGAGGAAGGTTGGTAATACATTGCATCAGAAAGAGGCTTTCATACTGGGACAAACTTTAAATCACCAGTCAGTCTGAAAATGGATAGCTACAAAAAATATCAGGATTTAAAGAAGGGTTTACTCCCACAGCCATCAATGTTCTCCACGCCACCCTATAACCAAGTCACTGTGCTGTGTTTCTGACATGAAAACAATCGGCATGGCAATGGACTCAGTCATCCAACATCAGAGACCAAATTCTGCTTTCAGATACACACGTACGCAACTCCCATTGACGCCAATGGGTCCGGCCTGCTCACGGATGACACCTGAGATGTGGCCTGAGTTTGGTACTTTTCTGTAAAATCAAACAGAAGGGGAATGTAGCCTGTCAACAAGATTTTCCACAGTAAGCAATCGCAGCTGGAGAAGTCATTTATTTAATTTGACAGAGCTTATCAATTTGCCATAATGTGAAAGCAACCCTCCATCCCCATTCAGGGAACTCTTTACATTTAACATGCACGACTCAGAGTGTGTATTTCTAGCATTGCTCGGCCAATGTTAATCTCTGCTTATTACACTGCCTGTCTACTGTTTAAGATGATAGTTGACCACACACCACCCTCCAAAAGGGTTCTGACAGACTGTGCAGTTGGGCCCAGCACTAACTCAAGAGCAGGGACAAGATGGAACAAGGGACATGGAGATAGTAGCCAGACAGCCCCTGGGTGGGTTCTGGCCAGGATCCCAGGCCTGTCCCCCACTATTGGGACACCTGGTTACCCTAAATGATGTCAAATGAGTGGGCACTTGTTGTTTGTTACCAAAGCCCAGGCAGGGCAGAGTCTGCAACTCTGTCCCTGTCCTCCTTCAAAAGACGCGTAGGCCTCTGAGGATGTGGAGCTCAGTCTGGCTGCATAGGCAGCGGCAGGCTCCTTGCTAGGGGAACACCAGGACCAGTGAACATTGCTCTCCGTGTTTAATTCATATTAAAAAAATTCTTCCACTGACACACGGTCTGATTCGTAGAAGAAGCTTTTCAGCCAGCACAATTTAGTTGTGGGAGGTTGATTAATTTTTCAAATGATGATAAAAAAAAATAGTCTACGGTGTGCGTGCATTCTAAATTTGGCTGCATTGCAGCAGTTTACAGGAGAGCTTTTGTGACTTTTTATTTTATCAATTTTTTTTTCCTTCTCTCTGGTACCTTTGTGCCCAATCAGCCCATCCAGCTCCCTGGGCAGAGGATACAGAATGGGGCAAATGGCGTCTTCTCAGCACCATTTCCCTTTCCACCTCAGAAACCCCCGCGGGTTCGGAACCCATAAGCAGATCACAGAGGTGCACGGACACTCACAACGCATTACCTCCACCACACCAGTCCAACGCAGCAGATCTGCCTGGTGTGGGTCTGCTTTAGCCAGCATTAGCTCGGGAACTCTCTTCTCCTGTGCTGTGGCACCCCTCTGAGGGGCATCACAGAAGCACTCACTGAAGTGGGAAACCTTGGGCAGCACAGATACCGCTGAACCTTTTTGCCAAGAGGTTGGAGAGGGTCAGGAGGAAAAAAGCCTCACTGCAAAGCCTCAATGGAGTCCTCAAAACCTAAGATGATCTTGGGCCTGCTTGCCCGCTGCATGAGGAGAACCACCCACAATGACAAAGCAAGGAGCACCCTAGGAAAGGGGCCCTGCAGTTTCCAGCCCCTTATCAGGGTGGTCCTGGGGGGGGGAATGCTCTAACCCTTTATCGTTCTGTTCTCTGTTACTCTTGAGAGAAATGAAAAACGTACTTCAATCGGCCTCAGAGAATGAGAATTGATTCACAGTGTCAGAATATACCAGAAACTGTATCATGTACTGCAGCCCCCCCCAGTGGGACTTTTGCAACATGACTAGACATTTAACCAAGCGCTGTATTTAGTGAGAAGGAAACAATTTTTGTTGCCTTTTAAAATTGTGAAATAACTTTGAAATTTACAATTGTTTTTCTTTAAAAAGGCAATTTTGAAAAAATATTTCCTCACGCACCAAGGTGCATTTATACCATATGTTACAGAATCATAGAAATGTAGGACTGGAAGGGACCTCAAGAGGTCATGTAGTCCAGCCCCCTGCACTGGGCCAGGATCAAGGGAAATTAGACTATCCCTGACAGGTGTTTGTCCAACCTGTTGTTAAAATCCTCCAAGGATGGTGGACAACCTCCCTTGGAATCCTATTCCAGAACTTAACCAACCTTAGAGTTAGAAAGTTTTCCCTAATATCTCACCTAAATTTCCCTTGTTGCACATTAAGCCCATTGCTTCTTGTTCTAACTTCAGTGGGTCCAGACAACAATTAATCCTCTTTATAACAATGGATCCCCTTTATAACTGCCCTTAACAAATTGGAAGACTTTTATCAGGTACCCCTTAGTCGTCTTTTCTCAAGAATAAACATGTCCATTTTTTTTAAACATATATCAGGTTTTCTAAACCTTTTATCATTTTTGTTGCTCTGTTCTGGACACTCTCCAATTTGTCCATAACTTTCCTAAAGTATGGTGCCGAGAACTGGGCACAGAACTCCAGCTGAGGCCTCACCAATGCTGAATAGAGTGGGGCAATTACCTTCCATGTCTTACATACAACATTCCTGTTAATACATGGCAGAATTACTTTAGGCTTTTTTGCAACAGCTTTACATTCTTGACTCATATTCAGTTTGTGGTCCACTATACTTTTAGATTCTTTTCAACAGTACAACCACCTAGCCAATTATTCCCCATTTTTTAGCTGGGCATTTGTTTTTTCCTTTCAAAGTACTTTGCACTTGTCTTTATTGAATTTCATTTTGTTGGTTTCAGACCCATCCTCCAATTTGTCAAGATCGTTTTGAGTTCCAATTTTGTCCTCCAAAGTATTTACAACCTTTTCCAGCGTGGTGTCAGCTGCAAATTTCATAAACACGCTTTCCACTCCATTATCCAAGTAACTAAAGAAAATATTGACTAGTACTGGACCCAAGACCAATCTCTGCAGGACCTCTCTAGATACACCTTCCCAATTTGACAACAAACCATTGATAACCACTCTTGGAGTATGGTCTTTCAACCAGTTGGGCACCCACTTTACTGTAATTTAATCTAGACCACATTTCCCTAGTTTGCTTATGAGAATGTCATGTGGGACTGTGTCAATAGACTTACTAAAAAATCAAGATATATCACATCTGTGGCTTCCCCTCTCCAGTAACACCATCAAGGAAGGAAATGAGGTTGGTTTGGAATGATTTGTTTTTGACAAATCTATGCTAGCTAGTTCTTATATCTAAGGAATATATAAGGGCCTGTGCTTATTAAAGAAACAGTGAATTCATCATTTCAGCACAGCTGGAAGGCGTTGAGGCTTCACAGTTTCTGCCAGTATTCCCATGACAAATTCTTCTTTGGGTGTTCATAACTTTGCTCTAAATACACATTAGGCTGAAACCAAATAAAGTTAAGAGTTTAAAAGTTGTCAACTTAAAAGTTGTTTAAGATTTCATTTTTTTCTTCATGTTTAAAATGTCAGAGCTCATATCTGCAAACCCTTAGCACATGCTTAACTTCACTCAACAGCACAACTACTCTTGCAAGTAAAGTTATGCATGTGTTTACAGTCTTGAAGCCTCAGGTCCTCAGTATTTAAAGGATTCAAGTTTACTTCAGTGAGAAGTAAAAATAATAGGCTTCCTTTCTTTCTGCTGCTTAATTTTAGAAAGGGGCTATGTTTTTAAGAAGGTCACTTTTTGTGGGCTGTTAGTTCATACATCAGTAATAATAAAACTTAGCAGTAGTGTAGCAGTGCACATTTTCACAAACATTAACTAATTAATCCAGACAGAGGAGCAACCACTTTAGCTTTCTAGCCTCTAATATACAAACACTTACGCTGCTCTCAGAATACATCATGCATTTCCTTATTATGTGAGGCTAAGGAAACTGCAGTCTACGACTACATAGTTATAGTAAGTGCTTTCACCCAGAGATCTTAATCGTACTCCTTGTGTCTACGACACGAGAGTCTGTGAAGGACTAGAAAACGTAATGCTGCTTTGTAAAAGTGAGCTGGGAATATTATTCAATGTGCAAAGTGCTGTCTCATTTACCCCCCGGACGCAGTAACGCCTCTGCGCTGTTCTTCACTCAACACTTCTAGTAGCCCAACTTGCTAGTCTCACACGTAACGTGTGCGGGCCCAATCCCACATCTACTCCCAGGAATAGGCTCGGGGTAAAATTTTCAAAAGTGCTTAAATCCCATTTTCAAAACAACTCAGGCTCTTAAAAACATCTGATTGAAAAAAGCCAATGGGACTTGGGCTCCTAGGTCATTAACAAGCTTTAAAACATTTTATCCTCAGTGACTTCAGCATGAGGACTTGGGCGAGCACGTGCTGCCGATTCAGGCCCTGACTAAGTAATGAGAGGTGGCTGTCGTCCAGTCAGCCAGGAAGGGTAACTCTGCGCTTCTACTCCTGACTCCTTCAGCTAAAGTGACCGATTTCTTTCAGCTACTAGCGTGTTAGAGTCACGTTTCCACACAGCCTCAGCAGGGACGGCATCTGCAAGGCACACATCAAACCAAAGGGCCTGACGTAATGCTGTTGTGATAATTACTAACGTGGACTTCTGATGTCGAGATGGGCCCAAACCAAAGCCCCACGCAAACACCCTCATGCTCTGAGGTAAATTTGGGCTAGCTTTGGAGTCTGCGTGTTTTCCAGGGGATGGCATGGCATGTGTGCGGTGTCACTGGCATCAGTAGCTGTGGTTCAGTGACAACTGTTACCCAAAACATTATTTGTTACATATAAATGAAAGGAAAATGTTCTGATTTTTGGCCTTGCATGTTTTTGATTCTATGCAATCAATCTTAGGCGTTTGACCACATGACCAAAAGAATCTGCTGGAACGTTACCAAAATGCTATTCAAAACTACAAGGGCTTTGAACGGCGCAGCATCAATGTCATTTGACACTTTATAGGGACTTCCTAACATGAGGCCTCTTCATTCATCTAATTGCAACAGCCCTTCCTCAAGCTGTTCAAATTGTTTCCATGTACTGAGTGTATTTCACTTCCTCTTTGAGCTTGCTTTCTTTCTCCAATTCACTGGACAGGACAGGTCAAACATGGCACGCATTATTTTCCCAGCATGGTAAGCTGGCTGGACTGTATACCTCTGCTTTTAGAAAAAGATCAGCTTTACAGTATAAAAAATGGAAACAGCTATGGTCTCGATCCTGCAAACACGTGTGCATGCAACAAGGCCCACAGATTTCAGGTGACCACTCGTGCCTATGTGTTTGCAGAATCAGGGCCCAGCTAATTAACACTGTGGTTTGCCATTGCAAGTGTTTGTGAAACAAGCATAATCAAAGATCTTATGTGTGCCAAGTTAAGATGCACAGCTGGGTGATTTGAGCACTGAATAGAAGCCAAGTCTCCAAACTGCTTTGATTTTGTTACTTTGTGTTACAAACTTATTTTAAAACATAGCTCTTTTATTTACTACAAATCAGAATAAATGCTTGAAAATATAAATGGGCTATTAAACAAAATGCACAAAAGGAAAAAGGGCAGCTATTAAAAGAAAGAAAATGGGAGTTGAGTTATTTTTCTGCATTCTACCTGTTGGGATAAATTGATTCTTAAGTACAGAGGCTGAGATTTCAAAGCTGGTAAAGAGATTTGGACATCCAATTCCAGTCAAAATTAATGAGAATTGTGCATCCAAATCCAAGTGGCTTCAAAAGTCTCCAGTCCACAGAAATTAACACATGAAAAAAGAGCATTTCATTCTTCAAAATAAGCCAGCAAAGATGCCTGCGAAGGCAAATTTTGTGATACGTTGACTCAGGGAACCACATGTCTCTCAACTTACTCATGATTTTCCTGCTTGGCAAATCATTATACAGTTGTTCAGCATTTATCTGTAAAGCCCTGTAAAATTCTTGACAGTGTTTGTCTCCTTTCTTTTGTAGGTGGCTTATCAGATCTGACAACCGAATATGAAGCAATGCCTTTGGATTTCTGAACTGTAAGAGAAAAAAAACACTCATTACAACAAAGATTGCAAAAGCAAGAACACAGTACTGAATTAGTTCCTACCTTACATCTTTATTATGAAAGAGTGAAAATATAGAGTTTGTTTTATTTTGCTAAAGGTATCTTTCATTACATGAGCATTCTAGGATAGGAAACAACAATAAAGAGTCAGACCTCAAAAGTCAACATGCACAATTTGAACCAGCTGTTTAACTTAGTTTGATCAAAGATTGTTTTAGCACCTGATCAACTTCAGTATAGTAACAGGAAAGATAATTAATGCTTATCATTTCTCAAGAGTTTGAGCCAGCAAGGAACCAATCTATTGTAAATATAGCACTAAATAGAAATATTTTTGATGCCACTGGCTAATAAAAAGTTCTCTACTTCTGTAGTCTTATTGAAAATGCACATCTTAGAACTGGGACAAACATGGAAAGTGCTTTTCCACTGTTCTCTGGAATTTGACCAAGACATGTTCTAGCCATCACGACAGCCCTACTGCGTCACTCTCTGTGTTCATTCTGTCTTCCTATCTATGTAGTTACAGAGGAAGAGATGACCTTCCCCATAGTCTGAGAAAGGGCTGAACAGTAGTAAACCTCACAGTGAGAGTAAACATCTTATACCTAACCTTAGCTGAAATCATTTAGAAGTGTACATTTGGAAAATGTCCAAAAACTTCCCTGGCAAATAGCTATAAAAGCATTACACTTAGGACCAGGAGGATAGATAGAGATAGCATCACGTTTAGGGTCAATTCCTTGTCTAGAGGGAGAGGAATACCTTCCGATGCTCCTGGAAAAATTCCCATTGAAGCCATGGGAGGCCAGCCATGGAAGGTGTGCAGGACAGGGCCTCGTACGTGTCACGGGAATGACAACTTTTGTCAATGAAAAAGAGAGACCAAATTCACATGAACTCAGGGGAACGTGTTCAGTCAGTAAGAACGGCAGCGCGGCACACCACTTTCATAAAATCAGGCCTTACGTTCACTGTGAAGCTCCTAAATGAATGAGCCTTTCTTTAATTGTGTACGTCTCGCATAATTTAAGTCGTGCTTCTTTCCCTAACTATGTGGATAGACTGGTTTGGCTTCTGGTCTCACAGACACTCTATGACACTGCAATAACTCCACTCGTTTCAGTGGTGGTTGATCTAATTTACACTGGTGTGAAAGAGAATCTGGCTCAGTATTCTGAAAGTATTCTAAAAGGCTGATTCACCATTGCCCTACATCTTGTATACAGAGCGAGCGCAGACTATTACCTTTCTGATGTGGTGGCATTTCATACCCACGCTGCACTCATTCTGTACTGGCATAAATGATTGTGCACCCAAAAGCAGTGACCACTTTGCAAAGGTTGGCTTTTCTGCCTCAGGCCTGATCTATATTCCAAATTGCCCCCAGTTTAATTAAGGGTGCATTTTTAAATCAGTTTAGGTAAACCTTTGTCTGGACACACTTAAATCAATTTAAACCTGGCTTGTATTGATGTAGCACAGCGATCTGCACGACTTTCATTAAATCGGGGCAACCTGTAATAAAGACAAGACCTAAGTTCCTCATGATCTCTATTTCCCAGACAATATTTTCCTACCACACAGAGATGTATGGATTCATTTACAGTTGTGAAGCTCTCAAATACTGCAATGACGAGTGCACATTTTATAGACAGTAAGCAAGAAAAGTGGCAACCATTCTGATGTTCAGAAATTGAAAAAATTCTCTTAGGTTGGCACAGGCAGCTTCACCAGCTGATGTCCTAAGCTAAATGCAGAAAATAAAGCTATGCCCAGAAACACTGCAGGAATATCCAGCCACTTACCTTTTCTGCTTCTTTATTCGTGAGAATTTGGGGGTAAACTCTGTTGAGCTGAAGAATAATTTTATCAACCAGGTGCTCACTTAATCTGCCATTGCTTGTAAGAAAGTACATGTCCTGCCGCAGCCGATCACGGTAAGACTGATCTACGAACAAAAGAGCATGCACCAAGAACCACTATTATTTGATGGCAAAACTAACCATAAGTTCTGTAAATTGCCTCTTTTGTGGTGAAGGGTAAAACACGTACACCAGCTTCCACTCATAGTCAGAAAGTTTAACGCCAGATCATCTAGTCTGACCTCCTGCACATCATAGGCCACCAACCCATCCAACACCTGCACACGAAACCCAGCAGCTGACATTAGACCAAAATATCACAGATGGCAGGAGACTAGATTATTACATGCTGCAGGCAGAGAAGAGCAGGGACCAAGGTGCAAAAGTGTTCAAGGTCCCACAATCGCAGGGAAAGGACTAAGAGCATAATTAGCTAAGGCAGTGCTTCCCAAACTTTTGCAAGCTAAGCTATCTTTCAGGAACATGCAATCAATTGTTGCCCCTCTGCAATCTCACCATGTGCTGCACATCTTGTTAAAGGACCATCCGTCTCCAATTATGCATCATGTGCGTGCCTCAACACACTCCTAATCTTAGAAGTTTTTCCAAAAATTTTCCTGTACTTCCCAGGCCTCTTCTGGACAGTACAAAATATTTTAAGTCCGTTATTCCTCGAAGGGAAGAATATACTGCTTTACACTCCATTTGGGAAAAGAGAAACCTCCAGTAACAATAAATCCCTTCAGGGAAAGTACATAAAATACATGTAGAAACAGAACTTCAAAACAAAATGGGTCATGTAAATTAAGTCCTTTATAAACCTCAGGAAATTCCAGATTCCTGATTTGCTGTCTTGTTTTAGGAATTACTTCCCATTTCCCAGGAACTGCTTTTGCAAGATCTGTCTCTTTAGAGCACAGCATTCAGCTAAGAACAGTTCAGATTGCTCTATGGCTATTTGTGTCCCACATTTTCAAATCCAGATCTATGCAGATTACACAAATGATTATTCCTTAGCCAGACTTTGAAAGAGGTGTTTATTCAGAACCATGTTTGAAGTAGATGTTAAAAATGTATGGTTCTACTTCTGTCTTCTACTTACTTAAACATTCATTCTAGACATCAGAGGTACTTCATAATAGATCTGACCAGTGTAGGAGAAAAAACATGGAATATCCCAGGGTACATAGGTACAGTTAAACTGTACGAACAGATTTTATTGGTATTTTGGGCTTCCAGACCGTATGTGATCCTGCCTACCCTCTGTGCTTCACTAGCTAGACACGGTGAACTAAATCATAAAGGGACAGCTTGAGCACAGAACCTGGACTTGCTGCTCTCGGTATAAACACAGCCCCTGACATTTATGTATCATAGGTTTAGTATTACATTTCCTTTTTTACATCTGTGCAGTATTGAATATTAACAGGAAAGGCTTCATGAAACCTCCCAGACTAATCATAATACAGTAAGTGCCAGTCTCTCCCATTAAAATAAATACATGGTCTATCAATATTGGAGCAGGTTTGGAATTCCACAGACACCATTGGATTTTAGTTAGACTGTTTCTAGACTGTTACTACACACATACAAGATGGGAAATAACGGCCTAGGAAGGAGTCCTGCGGAAAGGAACCTGGGGGTCAGTGGATCACAAGCTAACTATGAGTCAACAGTGTAACACTGTTGCAAAAAAACCAAACATCATTCTGGGATGTATTAGTAGTGTTGTAAGCAAGACACAAGAAGCAATTCTTCCACTCTACTCCATGCTGATTAGGCTTCAGCTGAAGTATTGCGTCCAGTTCTGGGCACCACATTTCAGGAAAGATGTGGGCAAATTGGAGAAAGTCCAGAGAAGAGCAACAAAAATGATTACAGGTCTAGAAAACATGACCTATGAGGGAAGATTGAAAAAATTGGATTTGTTTAGTTTGGGGAAGAGAAGACTGACAGGGGACATGATAACAGTTTTCAAGTACATAAAAGGTTGTTACAAGGAGGAGGGAGAAAAATTATTCTCAACCTCTGAGGACAGGACAAGAAGCAATGGGCTTAAATTGCAGCAAGGACGGTTTAGGTTGGACATTGGGAAAAACTTCTTAACCGTCAGGATAGTTAATCACTGGGATAATTTGGCTAGAGTGGTTGTGGAATCTCCGTCATTGGAGATTTTTAAGAGCAGGTTGGCCAGACACCTGTCAGGGGTGGTCTAGATAATACCTGGTCCTGCCTTAAGTGCAGGGAACTGGACTAGATGACCTTTCAAGGTCCCTTTCAGTCCTATGATTCTATTTATCCAGTGTAATAAACACTTTTACAAACACCATGTCTTTTCTATGTGCTTCTAACCCTTACTTTTCCAAGTATGTGCTTTAGGCAGTTTGGATTGAGCTGTTAGGAACAACTGCTACCCTGACTCCAATGCCATGCAACCTCCTTTGGTTTCAAAGCAGCTTCATGGTACATGAGTCAAGGTAGAAACTGGACTCTCCCCTCTTCGTATCTTCAACCAATTCAGCCGGAGGCATGCCAAGCTCAGACAGAATCAGAGAGGCATTGGCAGTGTGGCCATGGACAACAAGGTGCAGAGATGCTGACAAGGGCCCAATGATAATTTTTTTGGGACCAGTACAAACTTGTAACATGGGCCCCCCTCCAACACACGTACCACAATCCTTCATCTCATACATACAATCTCATGAGCCACAAAAAAAGTTTTAATTCTGAAATTACTATTACATATTCTACATTTCTGAAAAATGACCCCCCCCCCTTTGCTATTTTTGTTTTGTAACACCCAGCCTGAGCGTCCTACAAGTTTGTTGACTATTTTGTAACTTTTTGGTCATTATAAAGGTATAGCCTGTCAATGTCTTGATTTTTTCACACTAATGGACCAATGTGACTGCAAACATTTTATAATTAAGCCAATTAATTATAAAGCTTTATTTTTCTGCCCTTTTTCATTGCAAAATCATGAATTAGCCCCCCCAAAGTCAATTTCTCTTGCAAGTTCACACTCAATAGACAAGATAGCTAGGTGAGACTTAACTGTTCTTGCCCCACTGTAGAATGCCTGCAGTTTTTGATGAGTGCTAGCTTGCTGAAACGTCTTTCAGCTTCTACCAGTCACTGGCAGTGTGCAAAAAAAAAAAAGTGACACATTCTGGTAGCTTTTCTTTGTCAACATTTGCCAGCGCTATAGACATAGTCTCTATATTGATAACATTTTTATCTTGATTTTGTTCATCTGCTTCCCTAGTTAGTTACCTGACTGCAGAAAGGCCTTGTCTGATTTGAAAAACTGGAGGATAGACTAGTGTCCTTTATCTTCTTTTAGTTCCCTTTCTTTTACCTCCTTACATTTCTGGCTCCCTGATTTGTATTTATAGCCGCCGCCACCAGACATGACAGTATGGGGTGTGTGTGGGTGACTGTGAGTGAATTAGAATTTACTCACATATATTTAGGCCTCTAACTCCTACCAGAAGAAGCAACAGCCCTGGCTGCCACTGTCTTATAGTGCTTTGCTTTGCCCCTCCCACCAACTGTCCCTCCCTCCTGCCTTGGCACAAAGAACTCTGGGACTGGTAGTTCTTGATCTTGATATGCTAGCCCATGTCACAGAGAGGAGCACAAATCTGTCTGTCTCTCAGTCTCAAACTACACGTCCTAGTTTAACTGCACAAGCACACGCTCTCTGTTCTAGAGAAGGGCCTGGGCTGGGCCAGCAGGCCCAGCAACTTGCTGTTCAGAATGTTGCTTGAGACAGCTCTAACTCCGCTTCTGACTGGCTCCAGCAAATCTCACATGAGCTGGACAACAGATGCACAGCTACAGGGAAATAAGTTTCTATAAATACCCTGAGGCATGATCTACAGTTTAGCCTCAAATTTTTCCTCATGGAAATGGGGGTTGCAGCCTGGGCCAGACCCCCCTAGGCCTCTGGGCCCCAGTAAAGTGCACCCTTCCCTCCCCCCCCACCATGTGGGGGCCCTGATGCTGATCCTGCATGCAAATACTCCAGCCCTACATGGATGTGTCAGTATCTGAGGGATTTCATCACAGCACAGTGAGATGGGAGCATCTTCGTTTGTGTGGAGACAAAACTCTGTCCCCCTCCTCCCCAACTAGACAATTTATTACAGACTCTGAGTTGACGCCTGAGTGTCACACCTAATTCTGCAGCTTCCATGAGTTCTTCCAGAGGAGAGCACAATACAGGAAGAAAACAGGGGCGTTATAAACACCTGAACAATTAGGGCACCTCAAGACTCAGGTAAATTTAAATGAATTCAAGCGCTAAAGCATCACCAGGAGAGGCTAGAACCAATGTGCAAACAAAACAAAACATTAAGAGGTGAAAACACCAGCTGACTTTCCCCTCATTTTATGCTCCCCTCCTTTTTTCTGTCTGCCATACAGACAACATGCCACAGTGCATTAACAGCAATTATACTGGTCAAGTGAGGTTACATCATTGAAGTTTGCATGTAAATTGCATGTAAATACTCCCTGCAATCACAGCCCTTTGCTGGAGCTTTATGCTGACATTTGAAAATCCTGCATTTTGTGAAGAGTAGGTATTAGCTGGGGGTAAGCCTCTAGGTTCTCAGGCGTAGCTCTGCTTTCTTCCCCTCTAAGCCAATGCAGGCAGAAGAGAAGGTTTCAGATAGTGTCTCTGGTTTCCCTTGTCTGCGAGTTCAGGCCTCTTCCTGGATCCTGCTGAATTATCCCTCCCAGGAATTAATTTTATCACTGGCTCAAAGTCAGTTATTTATGAGGAGCAATTATTTTGGTTTTTGCCTCTGGAATGTACCCAACAGTTTCATAATTTGGGTTTGGGTAAATAGTCAAAATATCTGAAGGGATTCTAGTCAATTAATATAGATAGTGCCGGGGTAATATCAGATAGCACACCTGAGCCCTTTATGTGTTTTTCTCTCCCCTGCTGCTGTATGGAAGTGCCACAAAAACCTCAAGAGGAAACATCTCTACTTTGGCCCCACATATTCCGGGGCCACAGACTTCACCTGCAGAGACAGTACTGTGTTTCAGCAACTGAGTTTACTGCTTTCATTTTTAAATTATGGGCTGGATCTTAGGGTCTTGCAGGAAAGCATTCAGTGCAAATTTAGAGGGTACACATGCGAACCTTAAGATGTCTTTGAGCCACAATGGGAGACATTGCTCCTGGGGCTTCCCCCTGCTAAAGTCTGATCCCACAGGCTCCTCCAATCTCACCCATAGTGCCAATGGTTTCTGAGAAGCTCAGCCCCTTTTCTCTAACCCATACCCACTATGTCAGTTTCAAGAAAGGCGCTGCATAGCCATTGTAGTGATTTCTATATGCCACCTGAGGATCCCCCACAATGGCTAGCTAAGTCAGCTTTATTCTGGAAAACTGGCACTAATGCACTGTAGTGTGGCAATCATCCATTTTGCAACAGCTGCCATGGAACCTTAGTCATTTATTCTAAGCACATGTGCAATGTGCAAATGAAATTCTAAAAATCATAAGAGGTCGAAAAACCTAATGTACACTCCTGGGAGCAGGGACTTTCTATCTTGTTCAAACCTATTATCAATAATGCACAACTAATAAAACAAAAAGGAGTTCACACATGCAGTAGAAAGATTACCGATACAGTTTCAGGCAATACAAATAGGGATTTTTTTGCATTTCTAACTTGCATGACATTACATCAAAGAAGTAGCAATCATGAGAGAAATTCAAAATGCCTGTTGGTGTATGCAAAGAGTTTTTTTTTTAAACAAGCATTATCTTGCTATTAGAAGGATTTATCTCTGTCCCTTTATCCTGGCCTAAAAAGTTCAGAAATGAGGTCAGCAGCACAACTAGAAGACAATGTGGATTTAAGTTACAGCACCATCTTGGCATCGCCCGTTATTTTAATAGACCAATTACAACACACTTTCACCACTTACTGTGTGGAGGCTTCAGTGTTTCAAATAGAATAATTGTTTAATTACAGAGCCAGAGAGAAAAGTGACCCCTTTTTTATTACAGGTTATGGGGACAGAACCTGTAAAACCTTTACTCATCTGAAATCAATGGGAGTAAAGGTTTGTTGCATTGATCCCTATATTTGTGCATTTTCTGTTCATTAAAACAATTCTGCCACAAGCTACATTTTCAAGACATTCTTGCAAGCTTTCTACCCACTGTGTTATATTACAGGAGTGTCCTGAGACTCTGATCAGGATCAGCACCCCATTGCACTAGGCGCTGTATTATGTGGAGGTACAAGGAAAGTACTGCAATTCCACACCTCCAAATGGGAAAGCCAATCAGCAGACCAGAGAAAGATAGTATTTAATTTTGAAATAACAGTTTCCTGTCACAGCAGTTAAATAATTTCATTTTCCTCAGTGACAGGGTGGCTTACCCTTGGGCTGAAGAGTCTGGGGCTAATTCAACCCTGAGTACAGAATGAGCCCTGCCCCACCCCACCTGAGGGGAATCAGCCAATTTCCTATAAAGAACAGAAGATAGCTGCAGTGAGATTCCAGGGAGTTAGAGAGGCTCCTGCAAGGAAGACGCTGCGATCGGGAGAATTACTCCAGCAAGGAAGGGCTTAAATTTTATGATTAAAAAAAAAAAAAAAAACCATCCAGACCCCAAGAAGGGCTGTGACTGGTAGAGTAACTCCATGGATTTTGTTTAATGAGCCTAGAAGAAGAGGGAAACAGAGGCATGGAACTGCAGAGCCAGCCCTAGGTGCTGTGAGGCAGCCATTCACCACGCTGCTCTTCCTCTACCAACATTAACATCACTGATTTTTTAATCCAGCCCTAGCTTTGTTCAGTCATGGAACTGCTGTACGGGAGACTGTAAACACAGAATAGATAGTGAATTGAAGTCACTCCCCCCTTCTGGATTTCATTGCTGTGCTGTACAGACACATGTAGCAGGTTGCTCTTAGATTAGCTTCTGTTTCAGTGTAGTTGACTGAGAGGAAGTTTAAACAAAGACCAATGCTTTTCATATTGATAGGCAATGGAAATGTTAATAAAGGAGCGGGAGAGAAGAACCAGGAACTGTAGTTAGGAGTAACAGATATAAAAAAGCCTAATAATTATATGTTGACTCATACACAGTGCATTTCAGATGTGCCCTGATGTTTTCCCCACCTACCTAAAACCTGAAAGGTCACAGGGACATACAGGATGCATGTCAAGTTTACATTTCTAGCTGGCACCTGGCCTTGTACAGAGAACAAAAAGAAAGAAAAGTATATTTCCAAAATATAATCAAGACTGTTATCAGAGAGAAATGAGCAATCATCAGTTATTTGTTGCATTAGATCCTCATATATGGAACAAAATACATAATTCAGTGTGATAAATGCTCCAGGAAGCAAGTGATGGTAACAAAGCAATATGCTCATCATTTTTAGCCTTCAGGCAGAACATCATCTCCATTATAACCGTTCATAAAACAATGTACCTCTCTTCTTCTTATGAAAGAGGCAATTATGTTTTTGACAATAGCTGCTGAATGACTATGTCATAATAACTCCTGGTGTTTGAAAACTGGTACAATATATTCTGTTCTTGGAAGCAACAAGGCATAGCCAGACCTTGATCAGATTCTACAAACGCTACAGGTTAGATTGTCCTCTCCTATAAAGCCTGCAGGAAGAGGGCCACAGCGAGGAAGGGGAGAATTCCAAAATTCCCCTCCCAAACGTCTCACCCAGATTGTTCTATTAGGGGAGCCGGATTTGGTCATTCCAGGACAAATGGGAGTTTTTGGCCCCAGAACATGAAGATCTGAGGGGACTGGCAGGGAATCAGGGCTAAGTGCCCTGGCATTAGCAGTCCCTTATCCCCACTCTGTTCAGTACTTCAAGGTATTGAGAACCTCGAGACTCTAGCACCTCCAATTCACACTGAAGTCAATCACATGTGAGTAGTCAATGGACGTCTGCCTACCCAGTTCTTTCTGCAGCATTGTGTCTTAAAATGTAAGCTCACTGGGGCAGGAACTACCTTTTTGACACTTGTTTGTACAATGCCTAGTTCAATGGGGTATTAAGCGGTGTCATTAGACCAGAAAAATACAAATAATAACAAGGCTAGCACTAGGACTAAATATCAAACAACAGATAAGTCTGCTCAATGGTCTGTGGGAATGTTGGATGGGATGGGAACTGAGTTACTGCAGAGAATTCCTTTTTGGGTGTTGGCTGGTGAGTCTTGCCCACATGCTCGGGGTTTAGCTGATTGCCATATTTGGGGTCGGGAAGGAATTTTCCTCCGGGGCGGATTGGCAGAGGCCCCGGAGGTTTTTCACCTTCCTCTGCAGCGTGGGGCATGGGTCGCTTGCTGATGGATTCCCTGCAGCTTGAGGTCTTCAAATCTCACTTTTGAGGATTTCAATAACTCAGTCATGGGTTCAGGGTTGTTATAAATGTGTATGGGTAGGGTTTTGTGGCCTGCCTTGTGCAGGAGTTCAGACTAGATGATCATATTGGTCCCTTCTGACCTATGAGTCTATGGTCACTGTAAACACCTTTATAATTTTTCCTTTTGCCTAATTAGCTTCACCATGATAGTCCCCATACTTGTAGTAGAGGATATAATGGCATAGTTCACATATGGTTGTATATAAGAGCATAGGAACAGGCTAGGGAATGCCATGTGTCAAGGTTACAGGGTCAGCTGTGCTGTAGAACTCCATTACTCCCTCTTGAGGGCACCCCTCTGGAGGCTGGTTTTGCCAACTTCATCCCTCTCACCACACTGTCCTACCACTCTTAGATTGCGTCGCTGGGAGGCAGCCTCCCTGTTACCAGCCATGTTAACAAGACAGGCCCAACTGTGTTTGGCACCTGTAAGCTCTTTTCCTCTGGAAGCCTTTGACCAGTTGCTGATTAAAGTGACTCAAAACCAGCTTCCTCAAAAGAAATTATTATTTAGTCGCCCAACGATACATAGTGAGAAGGGGAAAAGGATAAAACAACAAAAAAGCCTATATATGTTTGGGTCTCACCCAACCTTTATTCTTTCCTTGCACGTTTTAGGTAAGAGCTTGTGCACACGATCGCTTATGTCAGCATAATTTATGTCACTCAGGGGTGTGATTAAGCCACCCCCTGAGCGACATAAGTTACACGATCGACCTAAGCAGGTATGGTTTTATTATGCTGACGGAGGAGCTCTCTACACTGAACAGCTGTAGCGCTTCCAGTATAGACTAGCTGGGAATTTCGTCCAGTCCAGACCCCACACTCCAGGCTTGGGAGAGACAGACAGCCTTGCAGCATTCTCTGTGTCTCTATCAGAGACTCATTTCCACCTGCTGCTATGTGTTTCCTCTCCAGGTCAGGGCTTTTAACCATTTAGTAAGTCTTTGATCCTAGGCTCAGGCCTGGGAAGAATAAACCTGGATAGTCTGGCTGGAGCCCCGGCAATTAATTTCCCAATTAATAGCTTCCCCACTGTTTCTCTGGCAATACCTTATCTTTGTCACTGTTTTATTTCCTGCTTGTTTCCCCCTGACAGCCTCCTTTGATGAAACTCCAGACAGATAGACAGGCTAGTATCAAGCAGGGACACTGAGATGTATATGTTATCCATATAAAAATATATATATATATAAAAAATACAGCTAGCTCCCTCATTCTTCACACCATAACAATAATATGCAGATGCCAATTCTATAGACTGTAACGGTGGCCACTGTACCATGCGATTCCCCAAATCACTTGTTGAGTCTCCTCCAATTATCAGTCTAAAAAGGTGCCTGATACTTTTTATAATCCTGTTGGAGTGACAGAGTTAGAAACTGAATGCACATGATAGGTGCACGGCAAGGCAAGTTCCAGACTAATGTCCCTTAGGACTAAGCGGGAGGAACCCTCTTTAGAGATGAATGGTTGGTTTCTATGTTTCTTCAGTTCTCGGCCTCTCTGCTCACATTTCCAAAAAGGCCTGCTTCTTATTTTCCTTTCTTTTCTTAAATAGACAGGTGTCCACAGAGAACTGGGCTGAGACTGTCAATCCACATCAGCCGCTGAACAGCTGGCAAACGATAATGATTTTTGGTCTCCACTGATCTGAGCTGGATTCGAAAGTGATGACCTAGATGTGAAAGGCTGCACAGTCAGCCCCCTGAGTCACGCAGGGCCTCATGCTCATACAGAGTTCCTAGTACTAAAGCACTCTGTCGGCCAGTGCTTGAAATCAGAAAAATTTTCTCTTGCAAAATTAATAACCCAGCTTTATTTCAAACAGCAATTAACATATTAAATTCATCTGGGAAAGCACAAAAAATTACAAAGCATTTGATCCCTAAATGTGGTGTCAATTGTCTCACGCTTGTTATCAGTTCTATAACCTTCATGCGAAGATCACCACCAATATTTTCCTCTGTAACATAACCAGGAAGTGTTTGTAGTGTATGCACAGAAGTAGAATCTTGATACAGAGAGGATTCTGGTTAGATATAAATGGCACAGATATTTTGGGAAGGGTTGGATAGTTGTTGGGTATATTATACTGGTGATATACATTATTTTCATTAAAATATTAAAAGATCACACTATCCCGCTGTCAGTATGTTAAGCAATGAAATTTAATATGTAGTAGCAACAGACTTGCTGGTGTCTTCAGTTCCCCATTCTGGAAATGAACAAAGAAACAGAACCCAAAGCTTGCTACCTCATAACTGTATGCAGATCCCATTCCTGAATATACTTATTTATAAGGTTAAAGGTAAGTGCATACCTAACCCACTGACTTCAGTGGAGTTATGCACATGTTTAGCGTTAAGCATGTGCCTGACTATCTGCAGAACTGGAGCTTTAGTATGTATTGCTCTTTATAACCTTGTGAACTCAACGGGCTGTGCACAGGCACAGAGATCCATGCTAGCATGTTTGACTGCAGGGCTTCATGGTGTTGTACTGTTCAGAATTGGAACAAGATTTTGGAAATGGATTTTAGGATGGAATAAAGCTTTTCCAAATGGTATTCATTATATCCTTTCCAAATATTTTGGGTGATACACTACTACTACTTAAAAATTCCACATAAATACTGGCTCTTCATAACACATCATGACTCAACCGGCAAAGCATGACTCATATCATAATCAGTCCCAGCTTTACAGCTTCAGCACTTAAGGTGGCCTGGCTGTTTTGAAAATGCAGTTGCTAAGAGGCTTAGAAGTTGTTGCAATATCAGACCAGAAGTGAACAGCTCTAGTAAATGCATGAAAACCTTCTACTGACCCATGAAATTAAAATATGACTCACAAACCAAATAACTCTGCTATGCACAAATTGTTGCCAATTGCACTCACCATTATTATCTTGAAGTTGAAAATCTCTCATTATGCAGGGCCCCTAAGAAACCAGTCCTGCTGTTGTTTTACATGCAAAACTTCTGTCCTCATCACTAGGGATTACTCATGTGGAATAGCTGCAGAATTAGCTTTAGGATTAAAAAAGTAAAAAAAAAAATAAATTAAAAAATCCAGGCGCCTGGTGTCTTAAATTCTGTTTTTTTCTAGACATTTTCATAGCTCCAAGTACTTTGATCATGCTGAAAGTTATCAGCACTTTGAAATTTGATTCTCCACATGACAGTCATATTAGATGTACCATGGAAGGCTAAATGCTAAATAAGAGAGCAGGAATTAAGTGCCTTATGCCTGGAACTCCTGTTGCCTTCAGGGGGAGATTTATTCATGGTGGGCCTACAGGATTAGGCAACAACCAACTATGGAAGAGAGATGATCTCTTATAGGAGTCTAGATCAGCCATCTCAGGCTATTTAAATAGATGCTTTTTGTGTTTGTATAGAAATAAACAAGCAAGTCACTACTCCCAAATTAAAGCCAGGAGTCAGCAGTTCCTATTCACCTGGCAATGGGAATAGATCTAATTATTACGTTATTTGTTTATAAAGATCCGGTTGCTGTGGGCAGCTAGAGCACTTATACACAAGAGTCAAAAACAAGCCCACCTGGGTCGACGCAGTGGTCAAGTTACTGCAATGTTAGTCTTTGTCAGAAAGAAAAGAAAATGAAAATTAAACACAATATCCAACCAAAATCCGTATAGCTTGCACCTATATAGCTTGAAACCAGCCAGCTAATTCATTTTATTAGCCCTCTGCCTTTGCATTAGAGCTGATTGTGAACTTGAGAAATGGTTGTGTGGAGATGTGAAGGACTGTGTTTTTGTTTGTACAGCGCCTAAGGCAATGGGCCTTGGTCCATGAAGAGGTACTCCTAACACTGCGAGTTCAAACTTGCATGATGAGGCTAAGTGGACTGTCACTGCCAGACGTTAATTATCGATCCACTGTGTCAATTTGGGTGGGAGGACACAATATTTACTACTTGAAGTCAGCTGAGCACATCTAACCCAAGTGCAATGATAGGCCCAAAGGTATATTATTGACTGGAGTTAAGGTTTATAACAGAAAATTACCGCTCTGCAAGTTAAAAGCACAATGGGGTTTTCATCAGGGAGCTATGTACACAGCCCTAGGTTACTGCACAATGTGCTGTGTGACATTAACATGGTGTGGATGCCAATGAAGTCCTCTGTCTGTCAGGCTGCAGTCTGTCATGGGCTCCCTTAAAATCAGCCTGGTTTGCCAGTCATTAGACTGCTGGGATTCACTAGCAGAAGGTTGAGTACATCCCCAGAGTACATTTTTAAGGGCTATTTGAATTAAAAACCTAACTGAGTTTTGAACTGTAGAAAAGCAAAGGGTTGAGTTTCTTCCTGAGGGGGAGAATTTTCTGCTTCCAAAATCAATGCTGTATTTACAAGCCAAGTTTTCCAGACTAGTATTGATCAAGACAGAGCATTGCCCGGACATGGCTGCCCCATGCCTAATAAGCACAGGGAGAACCAAGTCAATACAGATTTCCTCAGGTGGGAACTATTTCCAAGGGACAGGACTGAGAGGAGGGACTGGCTTTCCCTCCCTTGCTGAGACCAGAGAAACTCATTACAGAGAATAATTCTACATGCCCATGGCCACTGCTCCCACCCACAGCTCTGCATTCCCTGTGCAGCCAGAGTCAGTCTCCCATGGCCACTGGGCGCCTCCTCCAGCCACCCACAGCTCTGTGCGCCCCTGCAGCCAGTCCCCGCGCGCCCTCTCCAGCCAGGGTCTCCCGCCACCGCGCGCCCTCTCCAGCCAGGGTCTCCCCGCCACCGCGCGCCCTCTCCAGCCAGTCACCCAGCCGCGCGGCGCGCTCCGCGTGCGCCCTGCAGCCGCCCAGCTCGGCGCGCTCGCTCCAGCCGCAGCGGCCGCTCCCCGGGACGCGCTGCCACGCAGCCCGCGCTCCCGTCCCGTCCCGCCCCGGCCGGCCCCCAGCAGCGGCCCGCTGGCGGGGAAGGGCGCTCACCGACCTGGCATGATGGCGGCAGCTGGAGGTTCCCTCCCGGCCGGGGGCAGCGCGTGGAGACTTCCTTGTTTTGCAGCCGCAGCCGCCAGTCCCTCCCCTCCGCCCGCGGACGGGCCCGATCTGCGCCGCCTGGCAGGCGGCGGCCGCGGGGAGCCCCAGCTGCTGGGCTCAGGTTACAGCCCGACCCGCTTCCCCAGCCGCAGGCTGGCCAGCGTCCACCCGCCCCGCTGCCCGCCCTGCCCGGGATTGGCAGAGGCCAGCTGCGGGCTGGGTGTGCGGTGGTGCGGGGCACCGGGCACCGCCTGGAACAAGGCACCGCCGCCGCTGTCCCAGGCAGGATCAAGCCTGGAGAGAAAGTGAGCTCGGGGGTTCTGGGCGCTGGCACCGGCCCTGCCACCGACCTGGCCTTCTTCAGACATTCCTTTCCGCGGGGCTTACCCCAGCCCAGGCTGTAGTGTGGGGACAGCAGGGGAAAGGCAAGTGGGTGGCTACTTCAGTACACAGCAAGCAGGTCCCAAAGGCAACAAGAGAAACCAGCCCTTCAGCGCCCCAGAAGGGGAGAGGGCATGTGCATGAAAAGGGGGCACTGTCCCACTACACAGAGGCCACATCAGATGTAAGAGGGCCATGCCCTGCTTTGGGGATGGGGCAAACCCAACCTTCCCTGCACACCAGGTATTTACTAGAAATGGGCTCAAGCCATTACAGTAGATCCAGATTTCAAAATTGACTGATTTTCTATTTGACATGGGGGTGTTTAGCATGGGGGCTCAGTGCTGCCCTGTGCTGGGAGGGAGTGTGAAGCGGGACCAGACACAATAAATAGCTCTTACTTACCTGAGTAGGCCTGCTGAAGTCAATAGGAGTCCTGGCCTAATTAAATGCTACCAGTGTAAATACGGATTACAGAGTAAGGCTCCAGATCAGGGGACCAGCAAAGTGCATTGGGCTCAAGTTCGAGCCCTGTGCCCTAGCAAGATCCCTGCAACAGAAAAATGTCTCCCTATTTCTCACTAGTCAGGACAGGATTTGGGTGACCCAGGGACCTCTTAGGTAGACTTACTCTACACAGCAATTAAACATCCCTTGGCTGGCCTGGGTCAGCTGGCTCAGACTTGTGGAGCTCCATCTACAGGGCTGTAAAATTGTGGTGTAGACATTCAGGCTCAAGGTCTAGCCTGAGGTCTGAGATCCTGCAAGGCTGAGTCCCAGATCCTGGGCTCCAGCCTGAGTCGAAACATCGACACATCAAATTTTAGCCCTGCAGCCAGAGCCCTGTGAGCCCAAGTCAGCTAATTCAGGCCAGCTGCAGCTGTGCCCTGGGTCTTTTATTCCAGTGTAGATCTACCCTTAGTGCCAGCTAGTAGAGGGCACAGGGGTGCAAAAGGGCTACAGGGATCCCTACGTCTGGCATCTACATGCTTGTTTGCCGAAGAGTGTCACAGAAGGGCTCTACTGAAAGCCTGTGTCATGCTTGTCACCATAATGGCTGCAAAATGTACGTATGGATAATATGGAGTTATGTATCTACATTGAACTTTATGCTCTTAAGATTTCTGAATTGGAGGCCAGTCACCAGAAGTAGATAAGTTTCTTTCAGGCAGAAGATGTTAATCTATTTGTCTCTCTACATGTAAAGTGAGTATTGAATACTTCACAATGAATGCCTATTTACAAGCTGAGCAAAATGCTAAACAAGTGATTGCAAAATCTCCAAAAGAGACTCTAAATGGGGGCGGGGGGGGGGGAACAAGCCTCACTGTTATATGGTTTGCAAGTGAAGACAATGGAATTGTGGACTATTAGGGACAGAGACAAACTCTGCGTCTTTCCACTGAGGAGGCAAGAAGACCCAGCGACTCGTCCTATGAACAGAAGTTCACAGCCACACCTGGCTTCAGTATGCTAGGTGAGCTTTTGTTTTACATGACATGACAATGACAGGGTAGTTAAGATTAGGTGTCAGTGTGCATGGGATGATTTTATTTTTTTATGTAACCTTCTGTTTCCCATATTTCTGCTTGTTATCACTTGAATCTCTATGCTCTGGTCAATAAAAATACTTGCTTTCTCTATAAACAAAACTAGGGGCTGCATGTAAAGTGGAGCTGTGTTTTATGGTGTAATTGCTAAGGTGTGGTGCAGTGTGCCTCAGGGAACAGAGGATCTGGGAATTCTGGGAGAGTCCAGTGGATCAGGGGCTGGGTACACCAGGGAGATGCTTGGAGGACTTGGGGGTTGAAGTGCGCTATCATTAACCTGTAAAGAGACAGCAGGGCCTGCGGAGGCCTGGAAGAAAGCGCTTGGGTTGCCAGAAGTTGGTGGTGTTACGGAACTGACCCACTGCAGGCACAGACAGGATTTCCTCACACTACGGGCAAGCGATAGCAAGGTGCCTCGCCATACTGGGTACCATCGGGAAATGCCACGGTGGTGTAGTCGACAGGATCGACTCCCAGATTGCTGGCTAGCTAAGGATCATGGGCCAGGCACTTATACATCAGATAACAGAGATACTGAGAGATTCACAAGTGAGAAGAGTGGGAACAAATAAATAAAATAGTTACAATTTGTTACTTTCTGTTTATTTTGGGCAAGAGAAATAGAACCCACAGCAACGAAACAGGGAAATAGGACCCAGAGCAACACACAATGAGTAACCAAGAAATGTACTCCAAACTGGTAGGCAGAAGATGGAGCAGCAGTGCATAGCTCGGGAATTGACATGGCCACCGTTCAGAGCAACTGCACCTGCATTTCCCCTCCGTGGTTCAGCAAGGGCACCCTCTCCCAGGCCTGCAGCTTCCCAGCTGTTGCCTTTCGTGGGTGTAGATGTTACTCCCGTCTCACCCCACATCTCACTCCCTTCTGCCCAGGGTATTTCCAGGCTGCACAGTTCCCTGCCTTCACTGTGTTATTCCTGTCACAGACAGGCTGCCCAAGCACATCTTGCCTTCTCTTCAGAGACAGTTAACAGTGCGACTGACTGCGCCCGGTTACAGATTCCACACAAGTCTTTTAGGTCAGCCTATTTTATTTTTAGGATTAAAGTCCTACAGAGAAGATATTAAAAACAAAAGGATATCAAAAGGACCTACATGCATCCTTATAACGCTCTGGCAGGAGCAGTCCTTCAGCACACCACCCGAGCGGTTTCAAGTTGATCACAGCTTCAACTCAGAACAAACCCCAGATTTATGGGGCCTTGGCAGGCCCAGTCCTTCCAACCCTTCCGTAAGGATTGGCCACCTCTGGAAACCAGAGGTCCTGTCTGTTAGTTGGGCCAGGAAGAAGGCCCCTGAGCCTGTCTAAAACCAGACTATTTATCCCAAAATCCTTTCTTTGTCTGTTGGTCCCTCCAGAATCCAGTTTGAATGAGCATATGCACACCTCTCCAGGTCCTCCTAGCAGAGCTGCATACAATTCCACAATAACACACACACACACAATTGCGTTGTAATACAATGGACCCCAAAGGTAATAAACCTAATTCAATGAGGCTTAATTTAACTCAGTAAAGATTATCTTAATTTCATAAGGTTTGTCCAGGATATAGTCGGTCTGTCAGACTCTGAAAGTAAAACCATTGAGGAATTGAGAATTTTGCTCATGTAGCAAGATACATTATGCACAGACATGGCCCTCAGCAAAACAGCCAGGAAGTTGGAGTTGGCCAGAATGGAGGTGGCAAAAGTGGAGAAGAAAAGAATTCCAGATGTGGGTAGCTGCAAAGAGGCCAGGCAGCATTGGAGAGAGGCCCGGAGTGGAGAAAGCCGCCCACGGGAACGCATTGGAGCTGGAAGACAAAAAGCGCAAAGCCAGAGGAGCAGAAACTCCAAGAAAAAGAGAAGGAGAGACAGCAATTCCTGGGCACACTGGATTTACAAAAGCAGCTCCCTCTACCCACGGGTAATCCTCATCAGGGATCACAGCGGAAGTACAAACTATGCCCTAATTACAGGAAGGCTGATTGCACTGAAGAATATTTAACCACCTTTATGGGGATATGCAGTAAAAATAACACCCCTGAAGAACAGAGTGACTATCTTACTCTCCAAACTGACTGGTAAAGCTTTGCAGGTGTCTAACAATATGGATGCAGATGAGGGTAGGAAGTATGTTATTTTTAAAAGGTCTGTGTTTAAAGGATTTCAGAGTATGCCAGAGGCATATTGCTGTTGACAAGTTAAATCATGGGGACTATGTTTGTAAAATGGAAGATTATTTGAAAACAAACCAAAAAAAGGAATAAAAATAGCAGGGCAGAGTCCTGATAGATTGATAGATCCCATCGAAACCTCTGTGCTCTTATCAGCAGAAAGTAGCAATGTATCTCTAGGGCAGGGAGAGGAGTCCTCCCCTTTACCAGAGGCAGCCCTCAGTGCAAGTAAAAGCCAAAGGGAGTGTGCTGCAGAGCAAAGTGAAGATCCCTGTTTGGAAAGCCTACTGGAGGCCACCCCTGGCAGCACCCCAGAGAGTGAACTCAAAGGGAGATTCTTTATAGAAATAGGAAGGATGTACCAAGAAGCCCCAGTGGATGAAAAAAGAAGTCGGGGGAGCCCTACAAAGAATTGATTCCAGTAAATCAGGATTTTAAAAATCTTAAAGTTTTTATAGCTTTTTCTGCTTATTTACTTTTTGCATTTCACTCCACATGGAGGACAATGGAAACGTCCAGGGGTTGGGCTTAAAAGGTTCCCACTTTTGTCTTTGATCACCGTAATAAACTAGCAGGAAGAGGACGGAAGGGATTCTCCTGACTCACTGAGGCTGACGACTTACTCACAGAAAACCACCTAGACCAAAGTCAGGATCTAAGGCACCAAGTCTGCAAACCGATTTTTGAAAGCGCTGAGCACCCAGCGGCTTGCACTGTGACACTGAGGGGCAGATTTTCAGAATAGCTCATATTCATCCTGCTCAGCTCTTTTGAACGTCTGGCCCTTTCACACATGACTTGTCCCAGTGATCTTGGTCACTCATGTAAACTTAAACAGAGAGCTAGCCTACCTGGAAATCTGGTGATTGACAGAACCATGGTTTTGCAGCCTACATCCAGCAACACAATATCAATCTTTTTTGTTTTGCACTTTTGTAACACTTGTCTTTACCCCAAGAGTCTTGAATGACAATATAATTTCTATGCAGTAATAACTCAAGGGTAACTCCAGCTTAACATATACAGATTTCTTGGTCTCTAGATATAAAGATTAACATATTCTGCTAGTATATTACATCAGTAGATGGGAGTTTCTATGGAAGTTAATCTACAATTCTTATCATTTGTGTACTGTACGGCTGGCATGGAAGTAGGGTGCCAATACTGCAGTGTCACCTTAAGGAATACTGAGATTTATTTTGTTGCTAGCCACAACCAAAGCCTTACTGCAATGGACGCTGATTTGCGTATGACTTTTTAAGTTTTGAAACACAAAACAAAGATCCAGTCCCTTGTCTTTGTGTACATGGCAGATACAAAACACGCATTGTCTTCACAGGTGATGGGGAGAATTGGAGTTGGTTTTAGCTAGGGGAAGAAGCTAGCTGTTATAAAAAAAACTTGGCTTTAGTAATTATGCCCTTGTACCTGTACGCTGTGAAATCAATGACAGTTTGGGCTCCGTGAGGACTGCAAGATTCAGTCTGCTAGTGTTTATTATGGATGCCTATGTGCTGATAGGGGTAGCTGTGCTAGTTTGTATACAGCAAAAGCAACAAACGTCCTGTGGAACTTTAAAGACTAACAAATTTCTGCAGGCATAAGCTTTCGCCTGCAGCAATTTGTTAGTCTTTAAGGTGAGTGCTGCAGGACTCTGGTTGTTTTTATGTGCTGGTAGCTTTCTTGGCTTTCCCCCTTTTTCCCCTCCCTGGGCTCACTCACCTAATCCCCACCCTCTGTTGTGCTGCTTGGGATGTCACAACACATCGCTTTACTCTGTTCATAGGTCTCCATTTGAAGAGGCAAGGAAGTATAAATATTGAATTAGCTAATATGTATAACCCCCCTACTGGATGGAACCCCAGTTCTCCTACAGTGCACATTATAAAATAGCCTTAATATGACTATGCTTTAATAGGAGTTAAAGGAGTTTCTTCTTTACTTCCGATAGTTTTGCTCTGGGCTTTAGGAGCAAGGAGATCTGAATTCCATCCATGCTTACAAACCTGAAGCTCTGTCTGGTTGTGGAGCCATTCACGGCATCATACTATGTTGTGTTTTTGATATCACTATTCTACCTATCTGAATTTTGGAGGTACTAGTCAGTTTTGCACAATGTTTCAAAACAGCACTGAGCAGTGCCAGGGAATCGTATGACCTGCCGCTTCACTAGAGAGAATAGGCAAACCTTTGGAAGCGGAATATTGGCTAGATCCAGAGGCTAGACACAGAAAAGGTTAACTTACTAAAGAATTAATTATTCAGGGTACTTGGGATTTTCTCTCTGAACCATGTACAGGTTTGATGCTGCCTTTCAGTTCGCTTTATTATACCAAAAGGTAAAATATTTAAATTCAGACATAATAAATACATTCCATTGGCCAATTTAGCTTGCTTGCCATTTGAACTGGGAATATATATTTAAGCTTGAGGAATTAATTGTCAGTTTTGGAAGCAATTAATTAATTGTACAATTTGTAACTAGGATTTACGTGTCCACATTAATTTAAATATCTCACAAATAATTTTTTCATTTTTCTGATTTGCACATGCAGTTTATGTTTGCATGCACAATTTATTTTAATTGGAAAATTAGAAAAGCGAGTGCATTTATTTATGCTTAACTAGGAAAGGTAAACCAAAGTTGACAGCTAGATTTTC
Organism: Mesoclemmys tuberculata; assembly: GCA_007922155.1. Lineage (NCBI taxonomy): Eukaryota > Metazoa > Chordata > Testudines > Chelidae > Mesoclemmys > Mesoclemmys tuberculata. Next base: position 18,071,656 of record ML677084.1, read on the forward strand.
AAACCTAAGAAAAAAGGGTCAAATACCCTAAGCAGAAGAAAGAGCTTCAAATGAAGCTTCTAATTAAATATGGATATATTAGCTTTATGAGGCAGAAAGCATGAAGAGAGCTATGTCATTTTAAAACTCCCTGTAGCACAAAATTCCGGGAGCATTCAGTTAGTCAGCCAGCTGCAGAAAAGAAGCTGATGTCCTTAGCTGATCCTCAAGTTTGCCTGTTGTGATCAACAAAGAAATAGATGCAGTGTTTATTACTGTGGATTTCTAATAATTGTGTATTGTAGGTTAAGGAAATTATTTAATTAAATTCACATATTTTGGAAGAGGTATATTTCTAACATGCTATACAAAAGTAAAGGAACCCATTTTGTAATTATGACTTGCATCAAAAAGATAAAAGGAAATCTTTATATTGAAGAGGAACGCTGATCTTCCATCATAAAGGGGTTAAAACCATGGCAAGCAGAGTCAGCGACAGCGTTCTACACCAGACACTTCAATCCAGCATCTTGTCAGTGCTTGACCATATATGCATCCCAAAGATCTGAGGGACACCTTCTGATGCTCATAAGTGATATGGTCTCCCAAGCATCTCACTGAGCTATGAGATTTGTTTTTCAGACACTGCTGTTTTTCCAGATAATGGTTTAATAACATCTGTATCCATAATGGACTACCTTGCTTACATACCACGCCTGCAAGAGATACTGTGACCAGACAACCTTGCGGTCCCTTCTTGACCCTTGCAGTCCTCTCTAACCTAATGGTTCTATACGTCGGTAGGTGTAAAGAGACTTTTAGTATAGATTAACACTATTTTCAAGGCAGAAATCCTACAGAATCTGAAAGATGAAATGCAAACGGATCACTTGACTCCAAACAATTGAGACAGTTGTGCTATAACAAAGGCTTCTTTGTAGATAAAAATAGACATAATGACACATGCATTCCCATATTCTTAGAGATTCTGACCTGACCGCTGTCTTGGGCTCTGACACTTATACTTGCCCATTGAGAGAGATGTCAAGAGGAATCATTCAAGTATTTTTCTTTGGTTCTCTAGCCACATTTATTCCCCCACCCCATCCTCTCTCTGGAGAAATGAAACAGTAGCACCAGCAGGCCTCCCTTTTGCTGTTGGGAGTTTAAAGCTCATTGGGCCTGACCTAAAGCTTATTGGAATAAATGACTAGAATCCCATTGATGGCTTTGGATCAGGCCATTGCTGTGCCCAGTGTTTATGATGTTTGCAGTCCAAGGTGCGGTTTTAACACTCAGTGATCCACACCAGAATTCAGCACTGAATTGCACAAGCGCACTTCTCACCTACTGGAGTCTCAACTGCTCACTTGCATCAGACAGCTCAGAGCGGCACTGTCTGAAGATGGTGCCAACACGCCACTTTTGGGATGTTTAGCGCTGAGGATACAAAAGTCAGACCTATCTTCACTTTTGAACTCCTGGGTCATTTAACCAAAGATACTGGGGGAGATTCTGTGCTGCACAGAAGGCCCCTGGATGGGAGGACAGGACTTCTAGAACCTGCAAAAGGGGGTATGCATCTCCAGTGTGCTACAAAGCCCAAGTCCCACTGTGCTGCCTTACGGAGGCTGGGTGGGACTAATGACTTTGCCATTCTGTAGACCCACCAGTCATTCCCCCTATGAAGTGGAGTGCAGGCACCAGAACGTCGGTTCCCAGCCTGAGGGTGGAGAACAAGCTGCAGAATGGCTCCGCTGACAGTTGGTGGTCTTGGAGAGGAAGAATTATTTCCCCTCACTCCCACCTAGCTTCCAGCTACCCAGCACACATCCCAACTGCTTGTGTTGTGTGATGGAGGCAAGATTAGAGCAAAGGGAGACGGATTGGGCCCTGAATCGGGAGCCTTCTTCAAGATCACTTTATTCCCTGATTCCTGTTTCCAGTGCTCTACCGCCTAGCTTATTTTTTACCTCTCATCCGAGAGTTTAATATCCTTCGGCATGACCTACCCTTCAGAAAGCGAGAGGAGCTCCAGTCCATCGTGGCTGCCATTTCAGCACATGAAAGGGTACAACTTTTGTAAGTTCTAATCACCGTTATGTTATTACTGGTAAAGAGAATTCTGCTGGGGACCCAATCTGAATTGGCCAGTCATAACGAGGCTTACGGTGGACACAAAACCACTCAGGTATAGGCAACCAAACATATGCATTAGTGCTACAGACAATCAAACATAAGCACAGGTATAACTGGGATGTGGCCTGTATTGGTCAGGATCACCACAGTGGAAACCCCACTCAAGAGTCATGCTATTCTAAGAGCATAACTGGATATGGTGTATGCATTTTCAATATTAGTATAAATACAACACTGTACGCTTAATACCACTTCAAAACCATTACAGCCTAGGAGCAGAATAATGTTCATTTTAAAACTGCTATGTCTAAGAGCTGCAGTTTGCAGATCCCTGGCTCCCTGCTGATGACAGACATGCTATGCCAATGGAGGTCAATTATTTTCCAAAGCTGAGATTCATCTTTGATTCTTATCTCCTTATTCAGCAAACAGTCTAAATGACCTGCCAACCAATGTGTTTTATTTTCCACAGTAATAGTTTAAAGGACAAGCATTCCTACTTCCTGATTAGCTAATCTCAATGGAGATTACTGATTTTTTCCTTTGCTAAACAGAAATACTTGTTTTAGTTAATTTAATTATTTCATTTCTTAAATGTTGCCATTATCACGTGGAATCAGAACGAGAAAATACAACATACTATCTCTGTTATGCCTTAAACCACAATAACATTTCTTTCTGTCTTTTCCCAGCTGGATAGGGCAGTGCAGGAAATGAGCCTAGTGAAATCTCTGTCTGCGTTAAGAAAATCGAATGAGCGCGGACAATTCGTCAAGGATCAGATCACACACTACACTCCCAGCTACAAGCGTTAGCTGACAATTTGCACAACAGAATCCAAGAAGGAAAAATCTCAGCAGTCGTCAAACTACCAGCCACTCCTCTGTCCAAATCCTCCCCTCCTCTCTCTGTTCTTCATGAACTGTTGTTTTGTTTCATTTGCCTTTGAAAGTCAAATAATTTGTTCTGCTGAAAACATTCCATATAAAAACATTGGTCACTTACATGTCCTGTAGGGCATCATCCATAGGTTTCCCAGCTTTTCTGTTATTGTCTGAAATAGGTAAAATAGGGACTGCAGAAAAAGTTGTCTCCCTGTTTCGATGAACAGAGAGGTCACTGACAAGTAAATAAAGTGAAAGTAAAGTCACTGAGAGCCACGTAAGGCTTCATGTGACCAGCAGAGGCCTCCCTTGTGTGCTTAGAAGAGAAGAAAATGCCAATAATGCAAACTGCTGCAAGGGGAGAACGTTCAAATGTGGGCCAGATCCCAGTAACATCAATGGGAGTTTTACCACTGATTTTAATGGGTGCATGAGTGGGCTGTGAACTGAAGAAATCTGAGTTTTACAGAAATTGCAGGATTCTTGACTGTTGTGAATAGTTAGGATGGGTTGGTGCGTGGAATAGATTTTTTCTGCTATCAGCGTCATCATTACCCCTGATGGCAGGGGAGTCGATAGGCGGATCACAGGTCAAATCCAGACTGCCACACACTTTTGAATGGAGTACAAAATCTTTTCATTTACTTATTATCATCATTATTGTTATTTTTTTTGGTATTGTTTTCTCTGGAGTCTGGATCTTGACCAAGAAATTTGGGCCTTGACCAAAAATAACTGATTACCCCAGCCTTATGGTTTATTTATTAGCTGGAGGTCAGACAAAATAAAGCCTGAAGCCAAACACCTCAGATTTTGGGGGAAGTGCTGTGCCACATCCCAACTTTGAGACTTGACTTGTTCTCTGTGACAGGCCAAACTTAATTTCTAGATGTGAACACCTCAAACTTTGAGGAAGCTTAAATCTGGACCTGTATACTGAACCACTCCAGCTCCTCTCCATGTATTTGTTACACACATCAGAGAATCAAAATGTCCTGATTCTGCTGAAAAGCAGCATTTTCCCTGGGCAGCCTACTCTCTATATTGAAACCAAATGATAGGAGGACATCAACAATGGAAAACTGGAGTACTGTCCTTTTTGGGGGGTACTGGAAAAGTCAACATATGTCCGCCTTTTGGGTGGGTTGTCATCAGCTGGATAAATGTTTTTACAAGCATTACTGTGTTTGTTCAGTTGAGGATATATGATATAAGGAACTCCCAGAGGTGTGTGTGTATACACACACACACATATACACAGCATTTGAAAATACACTTGTCACAAGGTCTCAGCCCATGTAAAATACTAGCAATGCACAATCATAAAAAATTAACTAATTGACTCAGAGTCAATTCAAAGACTTGAAATCCCCACACCAAAGAAAGAACAATCCTCCTCTCCCCCCTCAAGCCTCAAATCTCCACCACTCACGTGTGTAAATAAATGAGACTTGCTAAGAGCCCCCAAAGGTCACAAACTCAGATGCTGCCAGATCAGTGGAGAGAAAAAATTCAACATCTGAAGGCTTTTCATTTCCAGACTCCTTGTATGGAAATATTTGGACTGTTAGCTGGACTGCCTCAGCTGCTCTCCACTGTCAGGGAAGGATTGTTGGCCCTAAACAGAGTCACGAACACAGCCCCCCTTTCTACCAAGAGGAACTTCAGCCTGATACATTACCCTTTTAAATGTTAATTCAAGTCTGTCTGTACTTTGTATAATTTTAAGATTGTTTGTAAATGTCTGTACTATGTCCACTGGCCAGTTTATTTGTTAATTTTACCTGCTTCCAATATATTTGTAAAAATCCTATTTTAAGTACAAAAAGCCACATTGTGCAATGTAATGTTTGTATCTAATTGTAAAAGACACTGTCAAAATGAAATAATGTTTGCTTTAAAAATAATATGCAAATTCTTCAGCTAGGAGTTGGCACTGAGTGATTGAAGTGTGAATGGCTGAACAATTGAGGTGGGTGCGGACAGGGAGAGTGATTGAATAATTGGTCTCAGTACGGGATGCTGAAACAAACAAGAAAACACCAGCCTCACCTAAAAACATTTGAAAGAAGACGAAAGGAGTGAAGATAATAGCAACTGGTTGAAGAGGAGTCCACCCTGATACTTTCGGAGTCAGCCCATGCCCAAATAACAAAATGCAACAATGTGGGTGATTAAGGATCACACCAAATGCAGATGCAGCATGACAGAGCAAAAACCCATAGACTTACATGGGGTCTTTCCCCTATAAAATGGGACAGAAAGATGAAGGCACGAGGTTCGGGTCTACATCATCACACCAGCCAGGAGTACCGATGCGCATCGGCAGAACCTTGCTCCTCACCCTCGTGCTACAGTCACCTGGCCAGTGACTACCACGAGCACCTAGAGGCTGATAACTATAACATCTGTGAGACCCCATTTATGTTTGTCTGTCTCCCTGTCTGTGTGTGCCTGTCAGTGTGTATGAGTGTGAATGAAAATACCAACTGGAACATGTGTCACCAAAGTCTATTCTATTACTAACAATAATCTCTGTAATTATGGTTTTGATACAATGTTAATACTGTTTTCCTAGTGTTTACATTACTGATACTATTTCATTAAGTAAAGCACAATATTGGTATTGCTATAGTGTTGATACTGTTTTCTTGGTATTTGCATCATTGATACTATTAAGAAATTTCTGTATTCACAATACAGAATTCACAATCTGTATTCACAATCACAATTCACCATCTGACCCTAAATATAAAAGGTGCAATTCTGCTCCATAGTAAAAAAACCGATATTAAACTGCACCTAGAGCCCTTACTATCTGCCCTTCCCCCACCCTGGTTGGTCTTTCTACTTCCCTCTCCCATCAGTAATTCTTGAGTCTTACTCCACCTTTCTGGAGCTTGCTTCTCCCCTCTGGGGCCAACAACTCTTCTCCCTCCCACAAAGCATCTCCCCATCTCCAGAGCCTGGGACCTTGCTGTTTCCCTCCTCCATCATTCTGGAGCCTTCTACTTCCTCCCCTATGTCTAGTGTCTGTTCCCTCCAACCTTCCCTTCTCCCCTTTAGATCCTTTCCCTGGTCCTGCTTCTTCCCTGCCTGAGTTTCTCTTTCCTGGTCACACTGCAGTAGGGAGGAAGGGGAGCCAGCTGGCAGATCAGAATAAAAACACTTTTGAATTTATCTCCAAAGATTTCTAAAAGTGTTTTTAAAAGGTGGAAAGACGAGAATCCATTTTAAAAAACACACTTTGTGGCATTCAATTTTACACAAGGAACTTCTCAGAAAGACCTGACTCTTTTCCTTGACAATCACTGTCTCTTGGGTCTCATTGGTGCTTGCAGTCCTCTGGTCTATCTGTTCTCTTTTGGGTGTTTTTGTGCATTGTCTGCAATACACAATCAGATAAGTAGCCGAGGCCAAGATGAGAGGAAAGGGGCTATTATTTAGCAGTCTCTCTGAGCCTCTGTTTCTCTGAGATTTCCTGTTCTCACCTGCCCCAGGACACGAAGAAGCTCAGAATTCCACCAACACCTCATGCCTGTAAAATAAACTTAACAATGGAGAGACTTGGTTTATCCTCTAAACACAGTTTTCAGTGAACACCCCATTAAGATCAATGAGGGGAATTCAGATCTCTCTTACAGCTAATTACCTGAGACCTGTCTGCTGCAAATTCTCACCACAGCATTGGGTTGGGCTCTGTTCACATTCAGGAGAGTTCCTGTGTAATCATCAGGGCTAGAAACTATATATACATACTGAAAAACAAAAAACACTCTTTTTAACATTAGTTAAGGTATCTCCCATCAATAAACAAAACCATTAAAAAAATTAGGAAATAAAAAATGAAAGATTAAAATGCTGCAAAGTCAAACACTCACAAGTTAGGAATTGCCAGAATTAATGGTGACCTTGAGATACAACCTTAGTTTGGTCTTCTAATATATTATAGACTCATAGACTCATAGGTCAGAAGGGACCAATATGATCATCTAGTCTGACCTCCTGCACAAGGCAGGCCACAAAACCCTACCCATACACATTTATAACAACCCCGAACCCATGACTGAGTTATTGAAATCCTCAAAAGTGAGATTTGAAGACCTCAAGCTGCAGGGAATCCATCAGCAAGCGACCCATGCCCCACGCTGCAGAGGAAGGCGAAAAACCTCCGGGGCCTCTGCCAATCCGCCCCGGAGGAAAATTCCTTCCCGACCCCAAATATGGCGATCAGCTAAACCCTGAGCATGTGGGCAAGACTCACCAGCCAACACCCACAAAGGAATTCTCTGCAGTAACATAATATTAATTATGATAAGGCCTTTAATTAGATGTAGAAGTGACTATCTGTGAAAAGTTTGAGGCAAGTGACTTGCCGAGCAACCCACATGAATTTTGGTGGCAGAGGCAGGAAAATAATCCAAGTCTCCAGGGTGGTGGTAATTAAAGACTACACTGTAATTCATACGAACAAAAGGTCTGAATTCAGGTTTCATGGGCAATAGTCATTTTTGCATTTTCTGACTTGTGTTTGACTTTGCCACTTTTTATCCTCAACTTTGTATTTCTTAATTTTTTAAGGTTTAGTTTATTAATAAGAACAACCTTAACCAACATTTAAGAAAGATATTTTGTTTGAGAATTTCCCTTTTTTAGAGAGAGAAAATATTATGTGTGTAATAAATCTATGTATATAGTACCAGTGCTGTTTTCTATAGCAGTTATTTAAATTGCAGCATTATTGTTAATAGAACATCAACATGTAAACAAAGCAGCATGAATTCAATATCTCTGTATTTTGAGGGAAAGTTTGAATGTCATGAAAAGTTTTTATAAAGTATTTGAACTATACAGGTTTCATGGTATTGGAAAAAGTGATAATTTAGAAGTTGCAGTAAAACATATGTTTTTTAAAATTGTGTAACAGAAAACTGAGTAGGGATTTATCTGTGATTTCCCACTTTTTAAAAAAGGTAAATTTCCTGAAAGTGATAGCCCCCAATTTGTTAAGAAGCAACAATCTAATTGAAATAGAGCTGGGATTTTCATGTAACCCTTTGTGAGGAACAAGAAACAGTGCAATTTACCTGAGGACAAACCCAAAGGATCACTGCAAGAATTTATACAAAGGCCATGTGCTCGCTCTCTCAGATACATCATGTCCCAAATAAATTTTTTATTATTCTACCGCATTACAGGGAGTATTCTTGATTGTTTCAGAGTGGCAAACCATAGAGTAGAAAATGGTATCTTAATTCCCCCTAAAGAAAGCACAAGAACATTCAGAAGGCTTCTAAATATTCATTTATAAAGCTGTATGGAGGAAATGCCTGCATTGTAGTCAATGTTCTAATATTTATTTAAGCACTTCATTTCTTCGGTTCGGTGTAGACTACCTTGAGAAAAATGGTGTCTCTCCACTTCACCCCCAAGTATATTCTTCAAACACACACATAAGACTATCAACACCAACTGTTCAAAAATGTCAGTTGGGCCCTCTAAAATCATTTGATTTAAAAAAAAATACACTTGGGTTCTTTTTAATTACCTTTTAACGTTAGAGCCTATAGGACTCTAGTTTTTGGTTTTTTTCTCTGTAACTATGAGGGCTAGAAACCCACTTTGTTTTTAAATGAAAGCTGAAATTCTGTTGGATTCAGCTGGCTCCAGGGGCTGGGGCTTTTTAAAACAAAACAAAAAAAACCTCACAACCCACCAAATAGTGCAAGATTCTCAATAAAATCACAAGAGTTTGCAACACTTCACACTGTCTTTGCCTCAAAAATGAATCTGGCCGGTCCCTTAGGCCACAGGGAAGTTCCCAGCAGCAGCGTGATCCTGCACATGGCTGTGTGCTCTCCACTGGCACCCATCACTTTATAGGTTCAGGGCCTTCATGTTTCCAGCATGGCAAATAATTTCTCTTCCATTTGTCTCAGAGAACCAACTTTTGCTTAATAAACTAAGTGTCGGATACCTTGATTTCCCATGGCTAGAGAGTTATACCAGCTGGTTTAGACCCCACCACCTATTGCCATTTATTGTAAGATCTTAAAACCATCCTTTTGGCTTTCTGTAGGCAGCCTAAGCTTAGCAGTCAACCAGTGTGACGTGGGCTGTCTTAGTACATTTGCTTGCATTAGGAAAGAAGCTTTGAACCATTCTGAGTGAAGGAATATAAGTAAGAGATCACACTGGTATTCATGTGCCAGTTGGAATTACCCTATCTTATTGTCACGTATAGCAATTAAACAATGGCTAAGTATATGTCCGGGGGGTTCTTTTATGTGGTAGTAGCATTTAGATTTTTTAAGCATAAGCTGCCAGTTCATTAAAAATATAAAAGTCAACGTGAAACACCCTTTGGGAGTTGTTCTCTAGCCGAGAGAGGAGAGTATGAATCTAGTTAAGCTCATTAGCTCATAAAAATTCTAAAGGGGTTAATTTAATAAACACGGGTATTTTTTAAATGTCTGCTTAAAATTCTCAGCTGCTTTCATCTTCTTCCTGCAGAGCATTCACTTCTTTCTGATGACAAATAATTTTTACATGAGCAATAAAAGCCAGCTCCTGGGGGTATCTTTATCATAAACTAAACACATTCCCAGGGGCAACAGAACCACAAGCCTCATATAACCCTATGGGTGGTGTTCCTTTATCTTGTTATAACTTTGCTGCCTATTGTGCTAGATTGCTTAAATAAATGATAGTAATCAAATGCTCCAGCACTGAGATGATAAATCTGCCTGGCTTCTCTGTTGTCTCCCATGGCTATCAATGGCCTTAACCTCAAGGATTTTTACTTTCTGCATCAAACATTAATTACTCAGACTGGCCTGATTTGTCAAACCTGGTGATGGAGCGCCCCTTCTTGTGCTGTGCATCATTGCCACAAACAAGTGAATGCATTTCCCCCCTTGTTGTTTCTAAATGATATTAAAGCATTTGAAAGTCACGTGATAAGTTAAAACTACAGTGAGCTAAATCCTGAAATCCCCACTCAGTGCATTCCCTTTAAAATTAACAGGAGACTGGATTTAGTGAGGGTGGCAGGAGCTGCCTATAAGCCTTGCAGCCCACACAAACAACTGCAGCTGGCCTAGCCCATTCATTGCTGCTTACAGCCCATAACTCACGCATGGAAGGCTGAAAGGGGGATGGTGGGAGGGGACCTTCCACAATTCTAACGTGGTAAGAAAACAAAAGGAAGCTGACAAGCCGTGCACATTCAGGTGGAACTCAAACTCCTCCATAAACCTGTTGATGTCCTCCGAGAAATGACACACTCAGTAACGTTTTTGAAAGCACTTAAGTGACGTAAGAACCTAAGGTCCAGACCCCCAAAGGTATTTAAGTGAGGATTTCAATGGGATTTAGGCACCTAAATACCTTTAAAAATCTGGCCCTAAGTGTCTCAGTCACTTTTGAAAATGGGACTGTCACAGATCCACAGGGCCAGTACTCCTGGCCAGCTCTGGACCAGTCCCTGGGAAGACCCCAGAGGGTCGCACTCTCTCACTGGGGTAAGCCCCTTCGCTTCACCGCATACTGGGAATCAAACCCTGCTGACTCCGTGAGCTGCCCTCAGTGAGTTGGCTCGAATTGGACACCTGGGGAAGGCCTGCACATTCAAAGGGAGCAATGCACCCCCAGCCTTTTTAGACTGGAGAGACTCTCAGGCATTGTTGTAGAAACAGGGGTTTATTAGATGTCTGGAACACAGCGTAGAAAGCTCTTATTGAGCATCGAGAATAGAAAGTTACAGCATAGTCCACTTGGGTCATTCCTGAGCCCAGAGCTTGCTCTGATTCCCCACTGAGACCTAGTCCACAAGAGTATGTCCTGCTTCCAGCAGCCCCTCCTCCATCCTTTGTTCTGAATCCTCGGGCAGAGCCGGTTACCTGTGCATCCACCACAGTTCTTTGTTCTCCTGCTGGCACAGCTGGCTGGCTTTCTGGAGAGCGGATCGGCAGTCTGTAGTTGGTAGGCACCGAATGCCTGGGCCATTGTCCTCTGGGTTCGTCATGGGCATGGGGACCCAGACAGCTGGTCATCAATCACACCTGGATCACTACAAAGATTAAAACACCTTTTCCCACCACCTAGTTAACCAGCAGTACGTAAGGGAAACTGAAGTACCCGCTGCATCAGACAAAATATTAAGAAAATTCCCACTTCATCACAGGGACTCAGTTGTTTGGGGGTATTTTATCCACTAGCACTATGATGAAACAGCTGGAAGCTGAGAAGCATTATGGGTAAACTGACCAAGGCCAGATTCCACAAGATGCTGAGAACTTCCTGCAAGATATTGAGTATTTTTATCTCCTGGTCAAGTCAATGGAAATCGCATGTGCTCTGCAATATTCACGAAGCACTGATCAAACCACAAACGAGCATGCCACACATCTGCTCAGCTTCAGAATTCCTAGAGTCATCACAACCCCAAAAAGCTTGACTCAACAAAGCACATAAGCATGTGCTTAACATCACTGCAGTGGGAATTAAGCATGTGTTTAAAATTAAGCACGTGTTTAAGTACTTTTCTGAATTGGGGCCAAAATGAAGTAGGGTTTTTTTTAAGCTTCTTCAGCAAACTCCAACAATCCGGGCTGGTGAAATGACTAAAAGCCTTTCAAAATTAGTGGGAAAAAAAGGACATAGTAAAACATCTGAGTTTATCATAATGAGGTCACTCATAGACTCATAGACTCATAGACTCATAGGTCAGAAGGGACCAATATGATCATCTAGTCTGACCTCCCGCACAAGGCAGGCCACAAAACCCTACCCATACACATTTATAACAACCCCGAACCCATGACTGAGTTATTGAAATCCTCAAAAGTGAGATTTGAAGACCTCAAGCTGCAGGGAATCCACCAGCAAGCGACTCATGCCCCATGCTGCAGGGGAAGGCGAAAAACCTCCGTGGCCCCTGCCAATCCGCCCCGGAGGAAAATTCCTTCCCGACCCCAAATATGGCGATCAGCTAAACCCTGAGCATGTGGGCAAGACTCACCAGCCAGCACCCAAAAAGGAATTCTCTGCAGTAACTCAGTTCCCATCCCATCCAGCATTCCCACAGACCATTGAGCAATTAAGTCTATTGTTGGGTCTTGTCTTACAATCATATTTTATAAGGGCTGGAAAGTGCAACAATTCCTATTATTTATGGGGTGAAAGAACAAATAAGAACTCTACTTGAACATGGAGAACAACTATACTGTAACTACAAAATAAGAACAAGAACAGTTCCTTAATTATTCCAAACTGGAAAAAAAGAAAAGGAAATGTATACGCTGATTTGAACAATGAGGTCCTGCATATACATAGAATGGATGAATTAACTAGTAATGCCATTCTCAAATAAAATGGCAATGCTTTTTCATTAAAAAGAAATCTTTATTGTAATTTACACACCAGTGTGCAAAAATATGTTGTTTTTTCTGACGTTTAAAAAAGAACACAAGTTAAAAGAAGTTTGCAGCCATATGAATGTGCAGTTGTCAGTGGTTTTACATGAAGCAAATATACAAATGGTTACCATTTCTCTTTATAATATGTACAGGAGACTATTATATTCTTGCCATGATATATAGCATGTTGCAGAGAATAGCTACTTACTGTAAGCATTCATTATTTTATTTAGGGGTAAATCTGGAAGCATTTTTAAATAATCTTCATGTATAAAATTTTCAGATTCATAAGAATAATTAAGTAGTTTTCTACACAGTCTTTAAGGCACATATTTCTAAGCATATTTCATTTTGGTCCAACAGACCACATCATTTGTTTCTGACATTGACTATACAATAGGTATACAAGAGATGGATTTCTTATAAATAGCCTTATCATGTCCATAGACCTCAGCAACATGTATTGCACTCACTGTATGTATTGGAACGTTATGTTCCGGCAGTAATTGTTTAGTAGGTGTACCATGGCTTGTGTTCAACTTCGGCTGACAATCATTTTCTCTGCAACATGCAGAAGGTGCGATATCCCTAGTCCATTCTTGATGGAATCTGCAAGTAAGAAGGCAAAAGTTATTTGGGTTTCACTTGCTTTAACAGAGTCAGAACTTTCAATTCCATTTTATTTGCACATCAAGCATTTACCAAACAGTTTGTGCTCTAATATACAGACTGCTATTAAAACAGTGGGCAGCAAGAGGGCAAATAATTGTGTCTCAGCTGAAGCTGGGAGAGTTGCATAATTGTGAAGGAGGCACAGTTTGAAGACAACTGGTATCTGCTGGTGTAACAGGGGGAGGGATACGATACTATTTTTAATTTTGTAGGAGTTTTGCTCGCTGCCCTACTGGCAACTCACAGCAGTTGCCTGCACTATGGGATTGATTCTCATATACCCTCAGGTTCCTTTACACTGTTCTGAAAGCATGAAGTAGCCTTAAAATGGGCATAAATTACAGTTACGCTCACGCATCAGCCCTTTACTCTCACAGAGCTGCGTAAAGGGATCTTAGGTAAATGAGAATGGGGCCTCTACACTTGGAAGTTGTACCAGTCTAACTGTTTCAGTAAGGGGGTCTGAATCTTTAATGGTATAGTTAGGCTGATCCAAGCCCCAGTGTGGATGCCATTATACTGGAGTAAAGGTGCCTTACACTGGTATAATTTATTCCCCCTTTCCCCTATAGGAATAAGCTATATCAGGACATTTACACTGGTATAACTGTATCTACACGGAGTGGGGTAGGGTTGTACAACTTTCAGGTGCAGACAAGCCCATAGGCCCTCTCTCTGCTTGCACACAAATCCATCTAACCTGAGTCCCCTTGTGACTGTTCAGTAGCAGCCATGAAAGAGCCCCTGCAATTAATGTTGCCAGCATCAGCTCCTGCCAGGACACCTGCTTGGACACCTGGCCCATGGGCTGGGCAGGAGACGGACATGGGGCACAGCAGCTTTCCCCGCTTCACTAACCTCTAGCTCTCACCTCGTCTCTGAAACATCATCAACCCCCTTCCCGGTGGAGGTAATGCCGAAGGGCTTTTATGAAGCTTGTGGCTAGGAATGGTGCCAAGGAGACTGCATTTTAGGGGGAGTTGAACCTCATAGGGTTCTCTCAGCACAGAAGACCCGACCCTCTTGCCCCACCTCTGCATGGGTTCCCTTGCACCAGGGGGCTAAGGACCCATTGTAAATATTCCATCTCCCCATGCACCCTTCAAAGGCAGAAGTTATTTTTCAGCATATTTTTTCCTTAACCAAACATAGGTAAATGGCAAAAAGTTCTGTTTATTGACATGAAAGATTCCAATCTGATTTTCAAGCATCTGTGACTTCCCTTTGCCGCCTATAAACCACGGCCAGCTGTTCAGAAAAGGTCTCTGAAGTACCACAGAGATGGAGCTGTCGCTTTGACGCACCACCGCCCTTCCGCTGAATTAACGGTGTGTATCAGGAGAGGAAACAAGTGCTCCCTGGGCAGGAAGTAGGGTGGTGGTTTGCACATTATTTACCTGTGCAAACGCGAGGTGAACAAAAGTATGAAATGTAAATGCTGATGCTGCAAGCTGACGTAGAACATAAAATTGTAAAGACTTTCTACTCAAGGGCTAGAAATCCATTGCCAGGGAAAGAACGTGAGATTACCATTGCCAGTTTTTACTTACAGACACCGTGCTGCAGGCTGCAGCATGAAAAAAGGAAGCAGTTACTTGCAGCATCACAACTGGACACCATATGTTGCCAAGGGCGTAGGCTTTTTTTTAGTGCCAGCAGCTCAACTCAAATGTTGTTGAGGTGATAGCCAGTTGTTACAAGGGAAAACAATCACATCAAAACAGCAAGTGTAGAGGAGGAGGAGGAGAAAGGCCAGAGGGAGACAGAAGAGAATAACAGAGGTTGGGGGTGGGGAAAGACGAACTCTGTAAATGTACCTTTGTCTGTTAGTTGTTGCACGGAGTGCAGAGCACTTGCATTTACAAGGCTTCTGTCAAAGGGCCATGTTAATTCAGCAGCAGAGTGCTTTCAAAACAAGCTATTTTTGGCCTTTGAGCATTGAATGTTGAGCTTACTTTTGCAGCTGATATAATTGAGCCTGTTGTGAAACTATTCTACAAAGCTTTGTGTCAGGATTAGCAGGTGGGGGGGTCACTGGGAGCTGCACCTCTAGAGCCCTGTGATTTTAAAACATTCCCCTGAAGACCGTAGTTAGATCATCATTGTGTACCCCCCTGGTTATTCTGCATGGGACAAAGCCTAAGCCCATTGCACTCAATAGCAAACTCCCACTGACTTCAACCAGACTGGGAATTGGCCCTACATGATTATGTGGTCCTTCTCCACTAGCAGATGCTCTGGGGGGGAAAGTGGAGTGCAATCAAATACACGTGCACGAGCCACTGCCTCGCTAGGGGTGTCCTACTCATGTTAAAAACCAAACGTACGTGTCCTGAAGGAAAAGGTGCTTAGTGCGTTGGACTAAATCCTGCAGTCCCTGCAGAAGTGAGTGGGTTCAGTGAAGTCAGTGGGCATGTTGTCTGAGTAAGGACTGAGCAGAGACTGCAGAACCGGACCCAGCATTAACAGGAGTTACACGCATGTGCCGCAGGTTGAGGTGGTTCTTATGAATTTATACTGAGCTATGAAACGTGTACTTTTGTTCTCAGATGCTCCCTCCATTGTCTGCCCTGTTTTGTCCTGTAACACTCCTTCACGCCAGTGTCCAGCTGGAACATGCCAAAGCCTCTTACGGTATGTCTACGCTGCTATTAGATACCCATGTGGCCCATGCCAGCTGACTTGGGCTTGCAAGGCCCAGGTTAAGCGGCCGTTTAATTGCGGTGTAGATATTCTCACTTGGCTCAAGCGCTGGGACCCTCCCACATCACAATGTCCTAGACCCAGGCTCCATCCTGAGCCTGGGCCCGAGCCTGAATGTCTACACTGCAATTAAACAGCCCCTTAGCCCAAGCTCCGTGAGCCCAAGTCAGCTGGCACGAGCTAGCCGCCAGTTTCAAATTGCAGCATAGACATGCTTTTAGCAAGTGACTTGGGCTCATGAACACTCACTCATCTTAGCGCTTACTTGAAAAGAGCTGCAGACACATCCGTCAATGCTGGCGATGCGGATGTTCTCACATGGCCATGTTTGACTTTAAATTTGGAAAGGACAGATGCAGAGGGTTTATTTGCCTGGCTTTTTGCATTCTCGTCTCAAATCTATTTCTAATATAACATAAAAGGAAAAGGCAGTCTGTCCTACAGCTCCTGAACACTATTAGAAAACAGGACTATACAGTTCTCTCAGTAGCACAGAGGCAACCCTGCAGTGCAGTCAATGGGGCTGGCATAACTAGAGGGGGAGAAACATAAACACAGCCTTTACAAGTAGAAAAGAGTAACATACAGAACGGTGCCTCAATGGATTTTAGAATAATTGAATGAATTCTCCTTTGTGTGAATTGAGAATTGTTCCTAGCCCGAGGGGATGAAAATGCTAATAGGCCTTCCTTGCAATGCAAGAACTCCAGCCCAGTGGGACATCATAAGCCCATTTTGTATTTCCTGTCTGTTCTTGGAAATGACTTTGAAAAGTGATTTCTAATGGGAGTGGGTGGAACGTTCCTCTTGTTTTATGTCAGGTGACTTCGCACTGGGAATAATGGAGCCATTATGAAAATGATAATGGAACCTTTTATGAAATACAAAGACGCGCATGTGCACACAGCATTAGTTGCAACAGTATAGTAAGGCAAGGGAAAAATTAATATAATTTAGCAAATATATATCTAGCACTTTTCACGTGGCGAATGCTTTACCAATGTTATCTGCAAGGTAGGGAATGTTGTCATCTTCCTTTGCCGGCTGGAAAACTGAGGCAAGAAGGGTAAATGAGTTGCCCACGATCACAGAGGGCGTCATTGTCAAAGCTATGACTAGAACTTTGCGGACCCTGATTTCTAGGGTCCTGGTCAAACCCTGATGAGCCCATGCCTCTCTCTGAAGGCACAGCCACACTGGGGGATGGAAGTGGAGAGGAGAAAAGCGTTATATGTATTTTTGGGCATTCCTGTATTTGAGCTAAAAATCACATGCCCCTTTGCCTAGTCATCCCAAGAACTTGATAGGACTGACTTGACGTGCCCACCTGGGGCCATACTGTGGCATTTAACCCTGAGCCACATGGGTGCGTGGTGCAGAACATCATCACCCCCATGCGGGAAGCACTGGCTGGGATGCTACAGCCTGCTTCCCCTGTGTTCCTTGTCAAATCTATAGGATGCTAATGAAGAGAGGAGGGGACATAAGCCTGCCTCCTCCTCCTCTTTGGGGTGATTTGTGCCGAGAAAGACTCCCCAGACTGCTATTGGCTGTAGATCTTGCACCGCCTTCGCTCCCTAGCCCTGTTTTATTAGCATCACACCCAATCCTCAGGCAGCCATGCTGACAGTCAGTACAACAGCCTCCCTGCCACTAAAGTGCTGACTTGTAACTAGGCAGGAGAGGGAGGCTGCGAGTAGACAAGTAACCTACATGTACGTGAATCCAGTGGTCCCGGCCTTATGCAAATGGCATCTAGCACCTAGACTCTAGAGGCGACTAAGGATTCGCAGGACCTAGCCCTTTGCGGATAACCTTTCTGCTTAGTAGAAGTGAAATATGTCCACGTTCTGAGTGTGGTGGGAACCCTAACTTGGAACGTCCTGGCTTTCATAGATTCTGAGGCCAGAAGAGACTGTCGTGATCATGAAGCCTGGCCTCTTGTATCACGCAATCCATAGAAATTTCCCAAAATAATTCCTAGAGCAGATCTTTTAGAAAAACCATCCAATCTTGATTTAAAAAATTGTCAGTGATGGAGAATCCACCATAACTCTTGATAAATTGTTCCAATGGTTAATTATTCTCACTGTTAAAAATGTACACCATATTTCCAATCTGAATTTGTCTGGTTTCAACTTCCACCCATTGGATCCTGTTGTGCTTTCCTTTGCTAGTCTGAAGAGCCCATTATTAAATATTTGTTCCCCATGTAGCTATTTAGAGACCGTAATCAAATCACCTCATAACCTTCTATTTGTTAAACTAAATAGATTGAGCTCCTTGAGTCTATCCTTACAAGGCATGTTTTCTAATCCTTTAATTGGTCTCATGGTTCTTCTATGAATGCTCTCCACCAGTTATCAACATCTTTTTTGAACTGTGGGAACTGAAACTGGACACAGGATTCCAGCAGCACTTGCACCAGTGCCAAATACAGAGGTAAAGCAACCTCTCTCTTCCTACTCAAGATTTCCCTGTTTCTTCCAGGATCACATCAGCTCTTTTGGCCACAGCATCACACTAGGAACTCACGCTCCGACGATTATCCACCATGGCCACTGCATCTTTTTCAGAGTCACTGCTTCCCAGGATAGAGTCCCCCACCCTGTAAGAGTGGCCCAGATTCTTTGTTCCCAGCTATATGACTTTTACATTTAGCCACATTGAAAGGCATATTGTTTGCTTGCACCTAGTTTACCAGGCGATCTACATCTCTTTGACACGGAGATCTGTCCTGTTCATTATTTACCACTTTCCCAATTTTTGTGTTATCTGCAAATTTTATCTGTGATATTTTTATCTTTTCCTCCAGGTAATTGATAAAATGGTTAAATAGCAAAGGCCCAACAACTGATCCCTGGGGGACTACACTGGAAATATTCTGCTTGATGGTGATTCCCTGTTTACAGTTACATTATGAGACCCATCAATTAATCAGTTTTGAATCCATTTAATATGGGCCATGTTCATTTTATATGGCTCTAGGTTTTTTTTAAATGAAAATGTAATGCACTACCAAGTCAAATGTCTTAGAGAAGATTAAGTATATTATGTCAACACTATCATCTTTGTCAACCAAACTTGCAATCTCATCAAAAAAAGATATCAAATTAGTTTGATGGGATCGATTTTGCATAAACCCATCTTGATTTGCATTAATTAAATTATAACCTTCTTCAATCCTTCATTAATCGAGTCCAATATCAGCTGCTCCCTTATCTTGCCCAGGATCAATATCAGGTTAATAGGCCTATAATTACCATTTATCCTTTTTAAAAACTGCCACAACGTGAGCTTTCTTCCAGACCTTCCCCAGTGTTCCAAAACTTATAGAAAATCAGCATTAACAGTCCAGTATTCTCAGCCAGCTCTTTCAATATTCTTGGATGGAAGTTATCTGGACCTGCTGATTTAAAAAAACATCTAACTGCAGTAGCTTCTGTTTTAACATCCTCCAGAGATACTAGTGGAAAAGTGTTATAATCTCATCATATGGTTATATCGGCTGTTTCCCCCCCCAAATGCAGAACAGAAATATTTATTGAACACTTCTGCCTTTTTTGCATTATTATTGATAATTCTACCCTTTCCACCTGGTAATGGACCAATGTCATTGTCAGGATTCTTGTTATTCCTAATACATTTTTTAATATCCTCCTCATTGTTCTTAACTCAGCTGGCCATAGAGTTCTTCTGGCATCCCTTGGCTTCCCTTACCACATTTCTACAGCTCCTATCTACGGATTTATATTTATTAGTATCAACTTCCCCTTTCTTTCATTTATTATATTATTTATTTTATTTTTTAGAGCTGCCTTCACTTCCCCTAAAAACCAGATTTTTTTTTTTTTTTAAAAAAGAAGTAAGAAAAAGCTATGGCCTTCTTCCTCAATTGTGGGATTGTGGCTTTCTGTGCATCAAGTAAGGTCTTCTTAAATGGTCCCCAATCATCATTCACATTTTTCCTGATTAAATTCTTCCTTGCCCCTGATTTTGTTCATAATTGTTTTCAGCTTTTGTGGCTATAAAATCGCCACTGTATTATCTGAATGCAAAACAACACCTGGACAAGCCTGTTCATGTGGAAAATCTCTGGAGGGTTTTCTTTTTATTTTCAGAGAACTGGGAAAAATGGCTGGACTCTTTCAGATTCCCCCAAACAAGCCACCTTGGAACTTAGCATGGAGAAACATTTCAGATCAAATGATCATTTTCTCTAAAAGCAGCACCTGAGACGGGCAGGGGGGGGAAACGGGAAGGGGAATTCTGCACAGGGACCTGCATTTGCAGGTGAGCTGAGACGGGGGAGGGCAAAGGTGGCAGCTTGACCTCGTTCTGCTCACCCATCGTGGGGACAACTGGAGGCTGGTTCAGCCCCTGGCAAAACTTAGGGCCGCCGCATTCAGACCATGCCCCAACGCCCAATATACCACAGCTGTGGAGGGATGCGAAGCCAGGCTTCCTTTACATTCAGGGAATCTCCAGTTGTCCCTGTAGACCAGCATAAGGGGATTTAGCTTGGGCCAAGGATCTAGTGCTAACTCAACAGAAACAGGATCCGACCCTAAGAATGCAATGGCCCCTTCAGCCATACCCTGTGGCAACCCTATTGTTAACCTGAAAGCAAGGACATGCAGTAGTGAAAACACAGACACAATATTAACGCCAGCAGCACTTCCTGGCATGGGTGGATCTCTGGCAGGCTGGCAATAAATTGCTACTGATTGTAGAACATTTTGCCCCATTTGATCTTTCCATTGATATATCTTCCATCGTGATAACCTCAAGAGCAGAAGGCTTTGGCCTCATTTTGTGTCTTTCTTTACATGCTGCTTGTTTTTTTCCCTACTAGGGGTTTCTTCCTGTGCTTTCTCTTCTCTCATGGGTGTAAATCAGCACCATTCTTTCCTGCTTTCATAAAGATCTCTCAGCCATGTTGCCCTCTACCTTAGCCTTCTGTCCTTTAGCTTTTTAATTTCCTGACCCAAACATGGGCCTTCCTCCAACCCTTTACAGGGCACAGGGCAATGGAGAACCCAGCCCTTTACAGACACTGTATGTAAGAGGAAAAGAGAGCACAGTGGAGATTTCTGCATAGGCAAATGTGGGGAGCTCATTTCACTGATTTTGCTTCATCGCTTATTACACAGTTACTTCAAATTCCCAAGCACGTCGTGTTTTTCTGCAGTCATTTCTCTTAGACATCTTTTTATCGGATATTGCTTATCTGCTTTTTGCTTACTACATGATAATGCATAATGACTGACACTCTGTAGTTGGAAAGGACGCCGGGCAGAATTTCATGATCTTTCAGAGACAGGCACTACAAATAACTTCAGAGGGTGTACACCGATCTGTTACCCAGCTGCAGAGATTTTTGGCTTGGTAATAGGTACCAGCTGCAGTTGGTGTCTAAAAGGAGGACTTTCAAGCATACTCAGAGACCTGGGCTTTTCCATCTCACTCGGCTCACTCCTGCAGTCAGTTCAGCGAACTGGTGACAACAGTACATCTTGAAACGAGCACAAGAGCTGTAAAAAATAATCCACCACAAACGCCAAACACTCCAAATCTCCTGTTTTAGGTTTTGGGGTGGTTGTCAATGTTTCTACACCCCTGCAGCATTTTCTCCAAAAAGTTTTCATGTTAGAAAAAAATCCATCGGATTTAATTGCAGCTTCTTGGGGTGCATTGCTGCACTGGGCGGACTGTGTTTTGTCACATGACATTTCTTCTGGTGGCCTGCTTAGCTGAGCCTAACCCAACTGGGTGAGCAGAAGCCATCTGGGCTTGTCTCCTCAAGCCTGAATGAGAGCGCGCAAATATGTTGCTGGTAGGTGGTAGAAGGCAGTTGGTCTGCTGCTATCTTCAAAACTCCCTGGATAGGGGGATGGCAGGCCACCAGGCCTCACTGGCCAAAGTCACAGCTCTTTCCTTGTCAAGGAAGGGCCTATCCCAGGAGATAAAACGAGATGACATATGATGAAATTGAGGGAAATGGAGCCCTCCTTAGGTTTGGATCTTGCATAGCATAATCTGGACTTTTAAGCAAAACTGAAGTCCCAACTCTTTCAGGTTCTCCTACTTCTACCAGTTTTTCCAAGAGTGGAGCTGGTGGCTGGCACGCTCCTGGTTTGGTTGCAGTGAGGCACACACAGTGGGATGTCCTGAGTTTACTGAATACTTTCACATGCACAGGTAGGATGGTTTACTGTGTATCCAAACTACTGTAGGTCGTTTTCTATCGTAATTGCCAAGTTATGCATGTTCATTAGCTGATTCCCCTTGAATCCCTAGAAGAATGGCTGGAATAATTTAAAAGGGGTGAAGGGGGGGTGTTAGTTCAGTTTGGCAACTACAAATGAGTGAAGGAAACTTCTCCCTATTCCTACAGGCTGTGAATCCAAGGCCAAAATAATTTGCCTTGTTCCACCTCTAGTTTGTACTCAGCTGAACAGCATCTGTAATTGACTGCTCCTTTATAGGCAGTCATAGAGCTATGCTTGGGTGGAGGGAAACAGTTTCATTTTTCCTTTTGGTTCCCATTACTTCAATATGATCTCTCACAGGCGCTCACTTTAATCTCAACTATCCTTGGCACCCTGCAGTGGAGAAGGCCAGTTTTTATTAACCTTCCCTTTGCGAACATTCAGGCTTGTGCCTGTCCATGTGCGGCACAAAAGCCTCCTTGGCGCACCTGCTGAGTCATACTCTTCTAGCATATATAAAACAGCCAGTAAGGATCATGGCAGTGGCCGAAGGGGGAATGTGGGTCTAACGGCTTTATCTACCAAGGGATGTTATTCTGGAGTAAGGTAGGATGTGAATTTAAAGTGGAATAGCTATTCCAGAACATCACCATGAGCTGAGACTCTCACTCTGGAATAACTAATCCAGTCAATTTCCCTGTGCAGACAAGCCCTAGCTACCGCTGCTAATGCCCTTGTAACACAGGTGTACGCACCTCTCACTGTTTGTGCAGGCATCTCTCCTCTCCTTGGATTGGGCTCCTGAACTGATGACCTCGTACTCCTCTCTACAGGTCCTGCAGACGTTCACTCGCCTTGTTTCAGGCCAACCACAGCACACAGGGCCACAGTTCCTCTAACATATTTTCATCCAAGATAAGGCTTCCCAACTCCCTTTTCACTGTGCTCCGTTATACACCATGAACAAACCCTCTCTGCTTCCTCTTGGAATCAAATCCTGAGAAAACAAACTTTTCAATCCCTGCTTATGGTGTACATCCTCCCAGCAAGTGGCTGTAAATAATTCAGGCACTAGTCATCCATTGGAATATTACAAGAGAGTCATGTTGTCACCCTATGGAGCTTAGAGGCATGTGGCTTTATTAAAGTAAGCGTTATAACCACCACATTGTTGCTTCATCCCAAATAGCAGCTGGATGGCGCAGATGGCAATTGCTAACACACCACCTCACGCTGGATCAAATTCTGATCTCAGGTCTGTGTGTGCATCTCTCCCATCACTTCAGTGTGACTTGCTCATGTGTAGCCAAGGGCAGAATGTACAGTGGTCACCATTAGAGTCAGCAGCTGCCAAACCACATTACAGCAACACCACATTGATTTCCTATTCCAAGCATAAGAGAAAACCGGGAGCTCACTGACAAAAGCTAGCTGTTTGATACTGACTCACTCTAAGTTATTTCATGAACCATAAGAAATGTCTGTTCTATCGCATATAAATGTTGGGTTTTCTTCTTAAACTATTTTTGATTCCTGAAATGGAAATATCTAAATACAGAACAAACGATCTTTCAAACAAATTTCAATTAAGATGGAAAAAACTGTGTGTACTGCTCCCTCTTCCAGCAAGATTCAGAAATAGCCTAAAGATACACTCAAGGGGTAGGCAAGATATCTTGAAGAAGGTGCTTTCCATCCGCCAGATACTTTGTTTGTTGCAGTGGTGTTGTAACCATGTCAGTCTCACTGTATTAGAGACACAAGGTGGATAAAGTAACATGTTTTGTTAGGCTAACTTCTGTTGGTGAAAGAGACAAGCTTTTGAGTGTACATGGAGTTCTGGGAGAGACCTGAAGAGCTCTGTGTAAGCTCAAAAGTTTGTTCTTTCCTCAGCAGAAGCTGATCCAATAAAACATATTACCTCACCCTTGTCTCTCAAAGGGCATGTCTACACTGGAATAAAAACCCATGGAACAGCTGTGCTGGCCCAAGTCAGCTGACTCAGGCTGCAGGGCTAAAAATTGCTGTGTAGATGTTTGGGGTCAGGCTACAGCCAAGGCTCTGGGACCCTCGCCTGAGCATCTTCATAGCAATTTTACTGCCCTGCAGCCTTAGCCCTGCAAGCCTGAGTCAGCTGACCAGGGCTAGCCATAGCTACTAAACTGCTGTGTGGATATACCCTAAGATACTTGAAGCAAAGGAGCAACTTCTGTGATAGAATTAACTTTCTTTGAAGATAAGAATTCCTATCATAAAACTTGTATAAGTCTCCAAGACTCCAATACTGTCCTCTCAGATAAGCACATGCCTCATCTCTCACCTTCTCTGGTTCTGTTATGAGAGAGACCCACTTCCCTTAGTTATCTCACATTACAAAAAAACCCCACACACATAGAATTCTGCAGGAGGAGAATTAATGCAACTTGTGATTCACTGAGGGTCAGTGCATTGTGCGATTTTGCTCATTAACAAGAGCAGGGAACACCCAAAGAACGAGCCATATGGTTTTTAAGCAGAATTCCTCACTGGCACCAATGGGGAATTCTGATTCACAGTCAAGGCCAGATGTTGCCTAATAAGAGGATGTTTTCTGAAGGAATAATATCAATTACTCCACTGATCCCAAAAAGGTAACACTGACTAGGGTTGGAGTTACTTTCACTTTATCCCTGGATTTAGCCATTTCCTGCACTTTGGCTTGAATGCCCCTGGCAACCGATATAAATACCCCAAAATGAAAGTTGCCCAAGTGTGCTTGTATTCTATAGGGAAAGGAAACAATGGGGAAAGCTATTACCTCATTTGGTGTCTTTAATGTTCACCCATTGTATAATACATCAGACAGCTTCCGTTTGCACTTAACTAGCCATCCTTCGATATTGTCCGGCTGTTAACAGTAAGCTGGATGTAGGAAGATGAATAAGATGCGACTCTGTCTAATTCATTATACAGCAAATAAACCTTCTAAGTGACACAGAAAGCTGGCATATAATTTGTTATCTTCACAGTTCATTTGCCACATAATACATTAGACAATTCCCACATCTCATTCAATGCATACAGATCCATTTATTAACATTAAACTGTAGAAAACTATAGCTTTAATAAGAGTTTTATGGACCCGAGAATATAAATGTATCACTGTCAGTAATTACAAAAATTTGTTTGGTACACGTTGTTAAAAGGTCATGCTCATCCCTGCAGTAACTCCAGGATAGAGTCTTAGGTAATGTTCATAACTGCCTAAGCTCAGTCAAATGATGTCCAGAGCTGATTAGAAGAACCTTTCTGAACATGAGTGGTCATTTGCAACAATCAGAATTTTAGCTCAAACGTGGATATTTTGATACAATTGTTGAAGTCTGATTGTTTCTTTTATCTGAATAATTAGTGCACACATGTTGGATGCACATTGTCTCTGCATCAGGGAAATACAGTGGAGTCTTGATTATCTGAATCCTGATTAACTGGCACTCACAGTCATACAAAGGTAGGATACATCCTCCAGTACTTGCTTTCAGCACATTAAGTTTACTATGTAGAAAGATTGCAGAGGTCTTAAGTCCTCCAAGCCCTTTGTTTTTTTCTGCATACTTTATAAACTCTCCACTCACTCAATGAACTAAACTCATTTTCAGACCTCAGAGAAGCTTTTTATCTGAACCCTTGCTTGTCCAGTTGACTTGTATATTCCCTGTTACATTCAGTTAAGCAAGGAAGTACAGTGTTTGGTAAACGGCATGAAAGAGCTTCTTCTCCAGACAGTGGCTTAGATGATAATTTCTAAGGTGCTGGTAAGCTCAAGTGGAACAACAACTTTTCTATTTAGCAACTGCTGGTTTATACATTTTATTGTAAAATATTTTAAGAGCAGATTGTGCTTTTACCCCCTGTTAACACATCAGCACATGCAGCTGTTCAAAATGACAAATTAGTTCTTAATCCTTTAGAAGAGCGGATTTAGAGTATAGTCACCATTGTAATTAGCTTTAGTCCTTCTGAACCCCTCCCAATCTAAAAATTGATTAAACAGCCATCAGATTTTTGTTTAAATGCACCACTTAAATATCATTTCTAGTTGCACTGTGGAATAGATGATGTTTTATAAGCTGTATAAAATTGCTTTCTACAGGTGACCATTACAAATGATAGCTATTGCTGTAAGCAAAGTCTGTATAGTGAGCAGTGAATTAACAGTAAACAGGGACTGTAATATACATTATTGCACATTATTGCCAGGTGACAGCAAAAGGATAGTTCAGTGAAATGAGACAGAGAATTACGTAGATGACACTAGTGAAACCAAGATTAGAATCTCACCCACGGCATTATCATTTTCCTTCACATGCCTCTGTTCTTTAATTTACATCAGTAAAAATTGGTGTAACACATCTGGACAAATTCAGGAGGTGAGTTTAAGATGGTGTAATTTACACCACCTATCAACCCTCTCAGCCTGTATGGTATTCTTGTGACAGCTCGTATGGTCCCTTAGACATATTGGGTAAAATCACTGCCCCACTGAAAATCAAGGGCAAAACTTCCATTGACTTCAGTATGGCCAGGATTTCACTCATGATTATTGATAGGATAGTATTTGTCCTGCAGTCGCACCCAGAGGAACCCACTGTGCTAAGCAACATACAATAAAAGATATTCTTTGCCCCAAAGAGCTGACATCATTATTAAGGGACAGACTGTGACACTCTTGAGGCATACTGAGTGGGATCTCACTCCCCAAATGGTTCTATTGGCTTTGGTGCTAGACAGTCTGGCCCCCAGATTGACACCCTCTAAACACCACGTGGCTTTGACTCCTCCACTGCCCTGCCAGAAACCAATTAACACTGCACAGCAAAGCACTATCTTCCACACGTCTGCCGGGAAAACTGACAGTCAGGGAGGGAAGCATGCCACGCACAGGGGTTCGAAGCCCAGGAAGCCATAAGGCACAGAGTTTGCTCTGTTTTAAGTGAAGGTGCTTTTTTTTCAACCAGTGTAGTTGAACTGGTGCCAAGCCCTGTATGGACAGACTTATAGCAGTTTCCAACTGCTTATATCAATTTAGCTCATGCCTGTAAAAGTACGGACACAGGCTGAGGCCAGGTTTAATCCAATAAGTGTAGCAGCACCAGTTTCACTAAATGGATTTAAATTAGCATCTTTCATTAACTTGGTGCAACATTGCATATAGACCAGGCCTAATCCAGTGGCACTGAGGACTGGACAGAGAGCAGCTGTAAGCGCTCATGGTCGTGCTGGGTTTTCAAGCGGTCTGAAAATCTTGTCTTTGTGACATCATGAATTCCCACAGAAAACAGCAAATACCATGGAACCTTCAGGGCTCAATCCTGCCCGGTGCCAAGCACCCTCATCTCCCACTGATTTTAATTTAAGCAGAGGGCATGTAGCACCCTCCCAGCATGCACAGGGCCTCGGAGGAGTGCCCAGCATCTTGCAGGATGGAACACATGCAGCTTGGAGTGCAACCTGCGCACACCATGACCACAGAGCAGCTCATTGTGTTTGGCTGCAGATCGGCATTACCCGTAACCGGACAAATGCTTACCACATTTTTTTTCTTCTGAGGCAACTTTTCCCTAGTCCTCCTCCTCCTCAGATCTGTTCTAGCAAACATGTTCGGAAACCCAGCACATCACATTTAAATCATCTCACCTGCAGAAGCCTTCATTGTCATATGCCAGATTAGTCCCACCGTCAAATACTGGTTTATTCCTGAGCTTTTTATTATTGTTGTTATTTCTGCCTTTAAAACCAAAATAGGCAGCTTGCATGTTTTCCAGTTCTTCACTTCTGAGTTGGTACCACAGCTGCATATCCCTGTAAAAACAGCATTGGTTAAAATCTACAGCCAAGGCAGGCAGACGTGTACAGGAGTTTAGCTCCTCCAATTCAGGAACATACAAGCTTAAAATCATCCCTTCTGAGGAAAGCATATGCTTAACTCTAAGCATGCACCTATGGCCAGAGTTAAGGATGTGCCTTCCTGAAGAGGGAAGCTTTCTTCAGTTGGGACCCAAAACAGGATAAACCTTATGCTTGAAAATTTAACCCAAAGTTTTGCACTTACTATTAAAAAAACCCATCAGATTCTGGGCAAGTCCATATGGAACAAGTAGGGTAGTTCTAAGAAATTATTTTTATTCAGGGCTATAGATTTTTAGAATAATTTTCAGTGTCTCCCATTGGTTGAGTCCTTATTGCATTCCAGAGGAATTTCCCATGAGGAATGTAGCGCTTCTTTTGCCTCTTCAGTTTGGGTCTGACAGCAACCCACTCCATTCCAGCCTTCATTCCTTGGTCCATTAGATATTTTCCTAAAGCTTAATGTCTAAGTAAAAAGCACTTAGAGAGGGGTCCTGTGATGAATTCATGAGATGAATTAAACCATGTCTGAGGCTTGCGTTATTTACCCTCTGGTGCCTGACCCCCTTAGGACACCACTCAGGCCACATTTTCAAGCTTTTCTCCACAACCTTGAGAGGTAGAAACTGATTTTTCTTGGTTTTAAATGAAACCTGAGATTCTTAAATCCCATGACTCCAGAAGCTGGGGCTTTAAGGAAAACACCACCTATCACAAAACTTGTGATAGAATTGAGAGAGTTGGCAATATTGATTTAGTATTGCTCAGTCCTTGTTCTTTCAGGATACTATCCTGCTCCTTCTGAAGAAAATAGAAGTTCTGCCCATTGACTTCAGTGGGAATAGGACTGTGAGGGAGTTAGGTTATCACTAAGGATGCTAGGATTTTCTGGGATCCTCTCCCTTTATTTCCTCTCCTCCTACCCCTCACTGTGCTAACTTCTCTTCCCTCCAAGCACCCTAGCAGCTGCTCTCTCCAGGACATGTCATCGCTACTCCAAGCTCAGAAAGAGGAAGGTTTCTAACATGTGCCACCAGCTGCTCTCCTCCTATGGGGCTGAGGCACACATTTTACCCAATGTTCCCAGCTCCCTTCAGCCACTGGAGCAGAGGATAAGCTTGGTACCTGAACTGAGAGCCCACGAATGTCAGCACAACGCAATGTCATTGGACCAGCCGGAACTCAATTTACACACATTATTGGTAATATTGGTTAAAAACAGTCAGTTGCAGGAGAGTAGCTAGGCATATGGCTGGTGGAGAGGTGTAGCTACAGGGGGAGTAGCTAAACAATGGATGGGGAGGTGGTGGCAGTAAACAAAGGGTCCAAGGAAAGGGAATCATCTTATATGGTGATGAGGTAACTAGAGTGGTTGAAAATTTTCCGGTGCAACGTTCTTCCATCCAAAAATGCCAGTTTGTTGAAAACGAAACATTCCACGGGAATATGTTGATTAGTACAAAAATGTGTTTGGGAGAAAAAAAATTGAAAACAGGCATTTTGATAAGGTCAAGCTTCTCGGAACAAAATGTTTCGAGGTTTCATTTCCAAAGGACTTTTGGTTTAGAACTTTATTTTTATATTATCGTATAAATGATGATATAATGAAAAAGGTAAAAAGTCAAAATCAAAGCAAAATACCTTAACTGACCCCAAATGATTCCCCCCCCCAAAAAAAACAAAAAACCCCCCAAAAAACTTTGTTGAGCAGGAAATTTCAAAATTCTTTGCTTTTGTTTGGAATTTAACATTGTCAATTTCCCAGGGAGAGCAAATTCTGGTTCCAGCACAGCTCTAGATATAACTGTACTGCGAGGAGCCTAGAGCCAGGAACAGCTTCACCACCTTGCACCTTCACTAGCCTCCATCTCTCGCTGCCTCAGCTACCCCAGGCTGCTCCTTCCAGTTTGAATCCGGCAAGGGAAGCAGCAGGAACAGAGGTGGAGACAGTGCAGAGCAGGCAACACAGAGGGGCTTGGTGGCGAGACAGCTGGGCGGGTGTGAAGGATTTAGGAGGCTTCAGGTCTGAGTATCACTCCAGATGAATGCAGGCGTGGGAGTGGAATGTATGCGGGAGAGGAAAGGGGGACACAGCATTATAACGTCAGCAGTGGCACAGATGTCCATATATTCGCTATCCCGGGGGGGGGGTAGTGCATGTAAACCTTGACTTTTTGCAGAAGGTGAGAGATGTAATGAGCAAGAGCTGCGTCCTCTCAAGAACAATAGAAAATCAGATGGTGCAGAAAGCTCTATTTGATCATTCAGGCACTTCTCACACAGAAGTAGATTCAAATCTTTGCCTGATTCAGAGGGATTTGACTCAATATCTCATTCCTCCCAGGTGAGCGCCTTCATCACCAGGCTATAGCCATGCTCTCTGGCTGGCCTAAAGAATATTTAAGTATTTATATAAAGTGGAACAGCTTCAACAGAAGAGATTGAGAAGAGAAAATAGCCTGTAGCCTGGGGTTTAAGATCTTCAGCTGGGAGAAGAGAGATCTGAATTCAAGTTCTTGCTCCAGAGTGGGGATCCAAAGCTGGGTCTCCCACGTCCCAGGCAACAGCCTTGACCACTGAGATGAAGGTATGAGAGGGAGAGAGAGAGAGAGAGAGAGAGATAGTTTGCTGGCCTGAAACAGACTTTTCTGATTTGTTGATAAATTCCAAACAGCCTCAGAACCAAACTAAGTATTTTTGCCGATTTTTCAGTTTGCTGGCCAAGCAGGAAAAGTCCATTATTTGCATAGCTCGAGCCAGGAAGCAAAGTCCTCTCTCTTACCAGCATGCCTATGGTATTTCACCTTTGTGACCATTTTAGGTCAACTTTACAAATGTTGGGCACTTTGGTGGCAGACCCACTGTCAGGTTAATTCTCCCAGCAGATGGTAGAAAGTAGTAAAGTTAGAGCACACAGGGGAAAATAAATAAATCGATAAGAGGAGAGGGAATAATACAATCCACCCCGTCAGAGGATGAGGAGAGGAAGTGGCCCAGTGGCTAGGACTTGGGTTCAACTCGTTTCTATATCACAACTTCCTGTGTGACCC
Source organism: Mesoclemmys tuberculata (assembly GCA_007922155.1). Taxonomy (NCBI): domain Eukaryota; kingdom Metazoa; phylum Chordata; order Testudines; family Chelidae; genus Mesoclemmys; species Mesoclemmys tuberculata. Next base: position 18,102,600 of record ML677084.1, read on the forward strand.
TGGGCAAGTCTCTGTGCCTCAGCTCCCAGCTATAAAATAAGGATAATACTATCTTGCAGGGATGTCATGAGGATGAATATGTTTTAAAAGATGGTGAGACTCTCCAATACGATTGCTATAGGGGCCATGTAAGTACCTAAGATATGTGGCTCTTCCTTCTCTGATGGGTCTCTTTGCCAATGTCACAAGGCTTTCCTTGTGGAATGATACATACCTTTCAGTTCTCCTCCTTTCATTTTTCTTAACACACTTGATGAGACAACAGGTCAAAAAAGCCATAGACATCAGGAGGATGATGGCACAGCTCACAATGGAGGCAATCACAGCTACTTTAAATCCAAAAGCCTCATATTTTGATATGGCTGCAACAAAGCAAATATACAAATAGATTTCCAAAGGGAATTAGAGGGAGTTTTCTCATTTCCATTATACTGGGCTGAAGTCTACCTGCTCCATACTCTCACTCATCATAATGCAACGACAACTTTCACATTACTATGACCTAAGACACTCAGACATTTGGCTTCATTTCAAGCTAAGGATATTTCAAAGGTGGGCTATTAAAAAGTGTCCTATTTATAAGTTACTAATGAATACTTCACAAGTAACTTTGCAAGTAATTAATCACACATGATGCTGCCAGCATTGCAATAGCAAAAAAAAAAAAAAAGCACAATTTTATTGCTATCTCAAATGCAAAAGATTTACCAGAGGTTTTCTTAAATCAAATGTTAACAGGACTAGAGCTGCATAAACAAACACTAGAAAGGAAAGAAAAGATTTAAATAAGCCCCCCCTTGGGGAATGATAGCTCTGTACAATGATATCTTAGGACTGAGCATGGGACAGATCATGGAAGCAGCAGAAAATATGCAGGGCTGGACATTGGGGATCTCTGAGGGTGTTGCAAGGGTGAGAAAGAAATTATCCAAAAGCAGGAAGAAATGAGGGTAGGATACTACAAACTATGCCAATTCAGTTGAACACTGATCATGTCTTGTTAAAGCTAGTCCTGCTTCTTACACTATCCTGGATGCAAGGTTTAGAAATGTTTCTGTTGAATTCCATAGATAGCTTTATACTTTCACAATCTTTAAAACTGAATGTTCTAATTTACTTACTATAATGGAAGCATCCTAAATCAGACATAAGTATGGTTCAGTTGGAGTGGGAATTTCAGGTGCCTGGCAAAGTTATTCATCTACCTATAATTTTAACATGAGACAAAGTCCCAAGCTTCAAACTTGAGGTCTTTTCTGAATTTCAAATACTTCCAAGTTCACAGGCATTGAAATCCAGAGTTTTCCTTTTGGGCTCATTTCTAGTTACATTATTGTCATGCGTGTAATAAATAAGGAACAGCACCGAGTGAAAGGGAGCTAATATTGTTGCCATTCAAGCCCCATTTGTCAATATCATAGCTGCTCCATTCTGCTACCCACAGGCAACAGAGTAATTGTACTTTACAAATGCCTCCATGTTCTTTGCAGCACGAGCCCTCCTGAAAACAATGGAATGAAATAATGCAATGTACAGGTATAGTCTCATTAATCATAGGTATGTCTTTTCCTGACAAAGAACAGCACATTTTGAAGCTATAGAACCAAATTTATACCTGGTGTAACTCTACTGAGGTCACTGACATTAGACCAGGCACAAATTTGGCTAAAAGTCCTTCCAGTGTAGTAATTCATGATACCTGAATGTGCCTGGAGTGCTGTTTTAGCCAGTGGCAACAGCTATGAATGAAATTCAACATGCCCTCTTCTTTCCACAGAACTCTGGAATTAATCCACATGTCATGCCAAAGCTTGATGGGTTACCCCAAGGCAAACAGCTAGAGGGTAACCCAGAAGACGTGTTGAAGTTCTGGAAGAAGAATCCTTACGCTTGCATGAGGGAACTCCAGCAGTCCACTGGGTACTGTCTCCCTTCCACATGCAGGTTACAACTCCCTGTCCCACAAGCAGGTGCTCAACAGAGCACTGGAATGTTATCACCGTTCCGACCGCAGTGCCATTTCCATGGATTATCTGTAGCGTGCCAAGATGAGGGGGAAAGATCTGTCCACACTGCCCTGCAGAAAAAAAAAAAGGAACAAAACAATACAGTTAGGGCCAAATCCCAGGTCCACTGAAGTTAAGGAGAGTTTTAATTTTACTTTAAAGGGATCATGTTTTCATTCAGTATGAGGAAAGGGTCACACACAACCCCTCCCAAAAAACTGGCTTCGATAAGGATGAAATTCTCCTCTCAGCAGAGCACCAATCATTGGCCTAAGCATCACTTAAACCCTATATTGATAGCTGAAGTGGGATGTAAATGATGCATAGACTGTAGCGTGAATTTCATCCCAAATCTTTTGTGAGGTTCTCTATTAAGGATGCTATATTCAAAATCTGGCTTTGTATTACAGCTATCAAATTGCCTGCATTCAAATTTTCTTTTGAGGCCTTACTAGTCTTTGTTTTATTTGTAGGTCAAGAAAGATTTAGGACATCAGAGTTTAACGCTAGAGTTGATTATCTCTGCTTTTCAAAAACATTTCTGTTTAACTCTGTCCTCTGTAGTAACCTCTCCTTACTAATCTCCTCCTGTCTTTTCTCATTGTACTAAAATCTTTAGTTCACATTGTTCTCCATGGAATAACTGAGTGCTAGGTGCTTTGGTGACCTGTTTCGACAGTTAACTCTAGACACTAATGGTTACTGCCATGAAATGCCTTCTTTTGCATTTATTCTCTTACTCATTTTTAAATACAATTTTTAATTGCTCCGTCATTAGGTAAATATACAGCATTCGGTATGATACAGCTAAAAGACAACAAAATGGAGTGATTTTCATATGTGCCGACTAACATAGCCCTGAGATCACCGTATGAATCCTTTCTTTCACGTTTAAGAACACCCATGTTTCTTTTTCAGCACGTTAACATCTGGTACTCCGATCCTTCCACTGGCTCCCTCATGGACTTCACTGCCCATCCATACCTACTCCGCGGCATCTGCACGACCAGTCACAACTTTGGGATTTTAACCATCATCATAATAAAAATAATAAAGGAGGAAGGGAGTTGTTCTTGAACCGATTACAAGTGAGCAGAGGTTTACAATCACTAAGAATTTTCTTCTTTTTTATAACTATTTATTTAGGAACTTTGAAGAGGTTTACATATTTATATCAAATCTGTTTTATTTTATTAAAAACCTTCTTCCAGTCCTTATGTATATAGTTACAGGCAAACCCTTGTCTCATTAAACTCAATGAGAGTTTTGCCATTGCTTTCAATGGGATCAGCATAGGGCCCTTGGGACCTCATTCTTTTTTGGCTTACTTTGGAGTCTTTTCTTAACATCCAGCACTCAGCAACGGACTGAGAAGTAATTAAATAATAGGTGCCAAATACTGAATTCCAAGGGAATGGCACGCACATGCATCTTATGCAGAACTTGGCCCTGTCTTTAATTAACACTGAGCTTCTGATATAAAAGAACGAAAGACAGGTTATTCAAAGCTAGATCTAAACTACCTGCCCTCAGTTTATGCCCTTAAAACACAAAAACTAACAAAAGCCACAGTGACAATTACTGTTCCAATCTACAATGCAAATATGTGTTAAAGATTTGATTTAAAGAACATGACTCTTGAAAACTGTGCAGGTTCTTTCTGTTTGCGGTGTTAGCTCTTTCAACCTTGTGCCTTGCTGCAATAATTAACATCAACAAGAGCAAATATTTTCTAGAAAGATTTCCCCTGGACCCTACCCCCAGTACCTGATACCAGGTGCCTGCCTGATGTGCGCGTTGTGCACCCTCTCTTTTGATTTAAAAGGACTACTGTGGGTTTTTTGGAAAGTGGGTCAGTGTTCTGCTGAACAGTAGTTGTGACACCTGCGAAATATAACTATCTGCTTCTATTTTTTAAAATGCCAGAACAGAGTATGTACGAGCCAATAAAGTGATCAGAGTTGACATCAGGGACACTGGTATCAATGTGGGAAATGCAAAGCGTAACAGAGCAAAATTTGGTACACAGAATCTCTCTTTAGCAGCATAAACTAGAATTTCATTAGAATTCCTCAGTACACTTGTCTATTGACCTGAAAGCCCTAGCATCTTCATCCAACGACTGTTCTCCAAAGAACAGATAATTTGCCATTTGATTCTTTCCTTCAAGATATGTTTAAATTAATCCATTGTTGCCCTTCTTTGAATCATTTGTACTTCTGCATCTAGTTACATTACTCCTTGCTCTTTCTTATAATGATATATGTAGAGTAATTAAAACTTCTGAGCTCCAGATACCTTGCTGGCACCCTTCTTGAGCGGTGTATTTTCAAACATTCCCTTCACTTGAGCCTTTAAGAGTACCTACATCTTTCTCATCAGCTGAAGCACCACTAAGCTGTGTGTATTTCCATGGGCCGTAGTAATATTACGTCATCTTTTTAGGGATCATTCCTGGACTGAGTTATTTGTGAAAATGGCTTCTCTGGACGGTGGCTAGTGGAGGGCAAAGATTAAAACATTCAGTGCTTGAGTTTAAACCATCATTCAGAAGTTCAGATGCTAATCTGAAATTTACGGTAAACTACTCAAACTTCTGTGTTTTGAAAAACCGCTAGAAATCTTGTCAGACCAGGATCTTGGACAAAATGCTTCTTTATTTTGCCCAAGCACTCTCTTGTGGGGATTTCAGAATTCAGGAAATTCAGAGCACGATTACGTTTTTGTTTTGTTTTGTTGTTTCTTTGTTTTTGTGTATTTCGGAGCACTATACAAATGCACAGATGGGTATGGGTTTGTTCCTATTTGAATTTGAGGAGAACTTTCAGGTCAGTTCTTATTTTATCTAGAGATAAAATCAAAACCCTGGATCAGACCATCCTTAAACAGTGAGGAAGTCCAGGAAGCTTTGTGGCTCAGACTCATCTCCAATTTCATCTGCACTATTCCACTCACCTTTATTTTCGCCTCCTCACCTATCTTTTTTTCTCTCTCCTACATGATTCCAATACCTGCTGATATTAACAACATGTAATCTTTTTGCAGCCATTTCTTGCAGTGACTTTACTGCCATTTTAACATTACTCTTCTGTTTCTAGAAAGATGATCATTCCGGTAAGTTTCCTGGATTTCTGTTTAGATTAGCAGATGTTCTGTAGCTTTATTCTTTGAATACTCCACAGGCATGTTCATCTGACTAGATCCATTAGAATTAGGAATTTAGTTTTACGTGTAGACTATTTGTTGCTAAAATGCCTCCAGAAGTAAAATATAACTGCTGAATAAATATTTGTGATAGCAAAGTTTGGATCTAGACCTAAACTTTCTGAACGTCCGAGTGCCCAGATCTAGGGTTTTGCTATGCATTTATATCTAGAAAACATGAGCTTAAACAGAACAAAGCTTTAACATTGTTCATGCACTTTCTGGTGTTTGCATCTCCCGGCCATCAACTTCATGCAGCTTCTTGTCAGCAAGGGCTCAGCTCTGTGAGGAATACGAGACTAATTTGTGGTCTGTTTATCATTTGGAAGTAGGTGATTGGGAGTACTCAACATTCATGATGGCTTGGTTAGTTTGGATTGGTCACAAGGTATTATCGCTACTCTCTAAACTGGTGAGTACAGCTTTTAGAATCTGGTTTCCATTACAAATATATATGAGTTCAAAAGTCACTTTCTATTTACATTTTAAAATATTTGTTTACTGCAAATATTTGTGGGGAAGCAAGTAGAGTGGGCACAAGTTTTTAAAAAAAATTCAAATGGAGGTTTTGTGTTTGATTTAGTAAGGGGGATTAACCAAACTGATTGACTAATCTTGCATAACACCTGCCTACACTGTATGGTTCTAGCATATGGTATCAGCTCTCATCTTTCAAAAACAGTAGCAATAATCACTCAATTTTAGAAGCAGCCTCAAGCCACAAAATTTAGATCCAGGTTTGATTTCCCTAATGGTCACAACATTTGGAATTGTGGATCAATTCTTTGAAGAGAGAGTGATCATTTACAAAACATTCATTTCTTGGTCTGAATTCGCATTTAGAGCGTTCCCAGAGTGTTCAGATCTTGCATTTTGGTTTCGGTGTGGGTCTACTGAACTTGTTCAACAGTATAAAAGAATGGTATTATCCACAGCAAACAAGCAGATTGCTCCACATGATCAACAGTTCACTAGCCCAGAATGAAAGCTATTTAAATGTGGCGTAATCTGCAAATTTTAATTTACTCAAACCAGGGCTTTTTCAGAAGTAGACAGGTGTAGAATTTCCAGACACTGAAAAATAAATAATATGAAACAGTAAAAAATAAAGAACTAAGATAAAGTAATATAAAAATCTCCTCCCATGGCCAGATAAGATTATCTGCATAGTAGTATTAATTTGTCAGAAACAGTTATCACATGGTTTCATTGTCAGCAAGCTTTGGATTTATGCTCTCCTGATAAGAGAACAAAAATGAAAGAGTGATTTGAGGACATTTGCCTAGAAAACATTTCATGGGCATCTTCTCCCTGTATTGTATAGAAAAAAGACGACACAGCAGACAAAAAACTAATCCTTTGAAAAGGCACACTTTAATCACTGCTCACCACTAGTTCAGAAATAGGAAAAGCCTTGCAAATGTTTCACCAAGATGTGTTCTGAAAATGCATGGCCCCAAGTCACAAACACACACTGACCCTCCACCAGGAGGGCCTCATAGAAGAAGAGAGCTGCGATATCCCACATGCAGGCGGCACTCTCATGACAATATTTTCACTTTATATCACAATAGCAGTCAACGACCCAATGAGGACTGAGGCTCCCCATTGCAATGGGCACAGCACCATATGGGCACTCATAGTCCCTGCTCTCCAAAGCTTACATGCTAATTCAGGCACTTACACAGCTGTTCAGGAAAGTCGTATTAAACAGGACACCTACAAAGCAATAAAATCGACAGGGAAGTCCAGGCCATTCAGGACTTGGCACCAGTGGAGAACATTAACAGCTTTGGAGCTGTGCTATAACCATTTAGACGTGTGTTGCCTGTCAAGTCTTGTTATGGCTTAATTATATAATAATGACTTGCTCCAACAGTTTCTAATAAAAGCATGTCAGCAATCTCGACAGCTGAATGGCCTGACATCTCGTCTATTATACTGTTTCGTATGTGTCAAGTTTAAGACTAAGTACCTGAAAAGCTATAAAAAGTATCTGCGCTTTCCGTAGAGTGGATAATGGCCCAAAGCCAACAACATTGTACAAGTATTTGTGAAATCATTTCCTTGGCTTATAAGTCAGCTTGAGCACTATATTCAATGACACTAACATGTTCTGATTTACAGCAAATGCTGGAATTGGCACAGGTTTACATGAGAGAAGCAGAGCAGTCCAGGGAATGGGGCACTCAGTGGGTAGTCAGGACACCGGGTCCCATGCCTGGCTTTGACACTGGCCTGAAGTCACTTCATCTCTCCGTAACTCTACGTCTACCACCCTTTGTCTTCTCTATATTAGCCCTGATCCGGCAACACGTAAGCTGCAGATTCCGTTGGCTGGGCTCCGCAGCCAGACTACCTTCTCCATTGTGCATCATGGCCAGAGCCTCTCCTCACCATGAAGGGAGACTGGACTACATCTCTCATGATGAATCACAACCAGGGAGCCACACCTATAGAGGAGAATAGGAGCACGAGGCACCTGAACTACAACTCCCATGAGGCACCATGGAAACGTTTCCAAAATCCAAATACTTCCGGTTTTGGACTAAATATTTTGATTTTCAATTTTTCTCTGAAAAATTGCAGTTGTCTGCAGGAAAAAAGGTCCATTTTCCAGCCAGCTCTAATTGTTAAGGCCAACGCTGAACACTCCTGAAAATCCCATTTTTAAAATTTGTCCTATCATTGAAAATAGTTTTTAAAACTTAAAAGGAAAGATATTTGAGGAAAGTGCCTTTAAAAAAAAAAAAAAAAAAGACAACTCACTTTATTGGCATGTCAATGCTCTGAATGTTTTTCCAGCTCCAACCTATACTATAGCAGGGCCAAGGTTTGAGTTTTGGGACCACACAGGAGAGTTTAGGGTTAGGCTGTCTTGAGGGTCTTTAGCTCTTTTCTACAGTCTGCTTTGTTGATACAAAATTAATGCATGTTTACCTACAAATTGCTTACTGAATAATTAGCAATAACAGTGCTTCTGCAATACTCGTCTATGATGCACCCCCAAGTGTTCATAAAAGTGCTTCCATCACAGTGGGGAAGCATCTGTCAGTCTTCAAGCAGAGATACTTCTTTTTAGCTGTAGACATGTACAAGACTTCTAAGGTTTCCAGAGGTTTTTTTTAAACGGCACCCAATAAAACAAGCACATCTTAGCACTGTGCACAGCTGCTTTATGTCCTCTTATGTCAGGTGTTTCTCTAGTTGAAACTCAACCGTGATTGAGCATGTACAGAGGTCACAATCAGACAAAAAAGTAAGCTGCAAAGCAACCTTGAGAAGCAAGAGCAGTGAAGGCTGCACATTAACAGGAGGAAAATTCAGTGCTAATAAGTTCATCCAGAGAAAGCAAATAAAGCATAAAGTCAAAGCAGGAGGATGTGTACAAACAGCTGCATCCATCGTCTGCATTAAAGCAAGTGACATATTATCTTATCCTTAGCAAAGATGTTTAAAATCACTCCCTATCTATGTTTGGATACAATCTGTGCAATTAACATCGCATGAATATTTGGCTTTAGAGTGCTCCATTTATGACAAAATACAGACTTTCATACTATGCTTTGACTAGCAACGTTCCCCATTTAGAATATGTTTTACATCTATATAAAGGCTATCTTTGCTTTAGCAAATTTGAGAGTGCCACCAAATTTAAGAGGGGGCTAAAGTGCTTGCAAGTAGAGATGGACTTTAACCAAAGCCCCACATCCAAACACCTCCCAATTATGAAAGAGACTGGATCTGCATCCAGATATGACCTTGTTCATCTGGTCCTTAGCTGAAGGGGCCAAACCAAAACCACAGTCCCAAACACTTCTGAGTCAGGGAAAGTTAGGATCTGGATCTGAACATCATGGGCCTAATCCTTGTGTTTGATTGAGCTCCACTTGGTGCAAGACTCACATAAGGAGGGGTGGCAAAGGTGCTGCTACACCATCTTTGCAGCAACCTGACCCTGGGGCTGACCAGGAGCTGGTTATGTCCCCTGTGCAACTTAGAGCAGCCTCAGAAGTGCCTTTGTTGCATTCAGCTGCCTAGGATCCATCTAATAGAGCCACACTCCATACACCAGTACCTGCAAGGATGTGGTAATGGAGACAGCTATGCTGGCTCCAATACCTGGGGACTCCCCTTTGCTAGGGAGGAGTCTGCAGCTCATGGGACAAGTTGACTTCAAAGGCCTTTTGGTGCAGCTGGCCTATTACATAAATATGGTACAGATGTAGCAGCAGCTCTTTGGCCCTGCTATGGCCCTTTACGCTGCTGTAGCTGTCTAGTACTCTCACATTCTGACGAAGCTGAGGTGCAGATCTAGAGCTTAACTAGATGACTCTGGATCCTCTCTGCTTGCAATATCTAACTTCTGTTTTAAACCAAAGAAGTTTAAAAAAAGTTGTCCATCCCAGTGATTCCTATTAAAAATTAGGTCTAAACAATAAGGACACATTTCAGAGACAACACTAAAGGCACAACAGCAAACGATCCCAATGAGAAGAAAAGAGGGAAAGAATATTAGAGGCCAGTATGGCTCCTTCAGTAGCAATTTAATGACCTGAAAAAAAAAGAAAAGAATCCTACACAGAGTGCACAATTTGCTAAGGAAGAGTACAAAAGAATAACACAAGCATGTAGAGACAAAACCAGAACGGCTGAGGCACAAAAGGCAATAAGAAGAGGTTCCATAAAAATATTAGGAGCAAGACAAAGATGAAGGGAAGCGTAGGTCATCTACTTAGTGGAGGAGAGCTGATTACAGATGCTATCAAGAAGGCTGAGGTGTTTAATGGCTATTTTTGCTTCAGTCTTCATTAAAAAGGTAAACTGTCACCAGAATCTTAACGCAATATTAACCACAAGGGGGAAGGAACACAAGCCAAAATAGGGAAAGGACAGATTAAAGAATACTTAGATAAGTTAGATGTATTCAAGTCAACGGGGCCTGATGAAATTCACCCTAGGGTATTTCAGGAACTTGCTGAAGCAATCTTGAAACCATTAGCGATTATATTTGAGAATTCATGTAGGGTGGGTAAGATCCCAGAGGCTTGGAGAAATGCAAACATAGATTCTATCTTTAAAACGGGGCACAAAGAGGACCTAGGGAACTATGGACTAGTTAACCTAATTTCAAATCCTGGAAAAATACTGGAACAAATGATTAAACAATGAGTTTGCAAGCACCTAGAAGATAGAGTTCTAAAGACTACCCAACATGGATTTGTCAAAAACAAAATCATGCCTAACACATCTAAATTCATTCTTTGACAAGGTTAGCTGGCCTAGTGGATAGAAGGGAGGCTGTAGTCTTGATAGAGCTTGATTTTAGAAAGGCTTTTACACCGTCTCACGTGACATTCTCAGAATAAAATTAGGAAACTGTGATCTAGATTAAATTATGGTAAAGTGGGTGGCAAAAATTGGTTGAAAGACCATAATCAAAAAGTAGTTATCAGTGGTTTGCTGTTGATCTGGAGGGACATATCTAGTGGGATTCCACAGGTGTTTGTCTTTTGTCCAGTTCTATCTAAAAATATTGATTTGGATAATTGACAATGCTTATAAAATTTGTGGATGACACCAAGCTGGGAGGGGTTGCAAACACTTTATAGGTCAGGATTAGAATTCAAAATAAATTGACAAACTGAAGAATTGGCCTGAAATCCACAAGATTAAATGCAATAAAGACAAGTACAAAGTACTGCATTTAGGAAAAATCAAATGCACAACTACAAAATGGGGAATAACTGGGTAGGTGGTAGCACTGCTGAAAAGAATCTGGGGATTATAGTGGATCGCAAATTGAACGTGAGTCAATGATGTGATGCAGTTGTGAAAAAGGCTGGGGTGTGTTAACAGGAGTGTCATATGTAAGACCTGGGAGGTAACTCTCCTTGTTCTAGTTTGCACTGATGAGGATTCTGTTGGTGTACTGTGTCTAGTGCTGACTTTAGTAAAGATGTGGATAAATTGCAAAGGGTCAAGAGGAGAGCAACAGATTGACAAAAGGTTAAAAAACCAGACCTGTGAGGAAAGGTTAAAAAAACTGGGCATCTTTAATCTTGAGAAAAGACCGAGGAGGACCAGATAACAGTTTTCAAATATATTAAGGGCTGAAGATAGGACAAGAAGTAATGGACTTAATCTGCAGCAAAGGAGATTTAGGTTAGATATTAGGAAAAACTTTTAACTAGAAGGACAATTAAACTCTGGAACAGGTGTCCGAGGGAGGGTTTGGAATCTCCATCATTGGAGGTTTTTAAGAACAGGCTAGACAAACATCTGTCAGGGACGGTCTAGGTATACTTGCTCCTGCCTTAGCACAGCAGGCTGGACTAGATGACTAGAGGCCTGCGCAGATACAAAACTTGTATCTGCCTCCGATCTGCAAACATGATCCATAGATATCCATGGATATAAAGTGGATAACTGTGGATTTGCAGGGCTCTATAGATGGCCCCTCAAGGTCCCTTCCCATCCTACATTTCTATGATTCTATATCCTGCAGTTCTCCCTTTTTGCACAGCCTGAAGGGTATCTTAATCCACGAGAAATCCAAACCATACATCACAGAAATGCTGGATAGATTTGACTGACAATATGTGCAATTCCCCCCACCACACACACTTCAAATATGAGGAGTATGTAAAATCTGTGTAAGTTGATTCTTCCTCGTGTCTTTTATATTACTTTTTTAAAAGAGGATTTGTTCTGGGCACTGTGCAGCACGCCACAATTGTTTTTTCCCTCATCTTACATCAAAGCCAAGTTATTCTAGGCCATAGATCTCACTTTCAGATCTAATGGAGAGCTATACTGAGTATTTTTCTATTAATAAAGAACAATTAATTGCTACATAATAGCCAAATGAAAAACAAGATATTTAAAGAGGACTCTGGTAAAGCCAACGCAAAGTTTTTTTCTGCACTTTATTGATACATTTACCAACAATATTAAAAACATAAGATACAACACCTCAGAGAAGTAAATATGACAATTAGCCAGCACAGAAAGGCTGCATCAATCTAGAAGCAGTCATCTGCTTACTTCGTCACTGCTATTTCTGTTTAAAAAAAAAAACCAATTGTGGAATTACCAAAATTATGCCTTTAATCAAACCATTAACAAATAAAAATTATCCATGGATGTGATTTCAACTGTTGGTTTTGCTACTAACTTATTTCATAAATAGATCAATTATTTCTGTAATGACTGTCTTCCCCTTTTGCTTCTGGGCATTATTTAATTCTGTTATTGACTTCTGATCGCTCCACTCTATTAAGGAGATAAGGTAAGAAATAAAGAACATGTTCTACTAAATATACAACCTGGGTCTTAACCTCCAAAATGGAGAGCCTGAACAGGATAAAATGAAGTGCATATTTTAAAACAGGAGTATTAACAGCTCTCTCCTCAGAATTGTAACAAACTCAGAATCTGTTAAATACTGTACAGCACATGCAATGACAGAGCCAGGCAGACATGGCACCTGACAACACAAAACTAGCAGCCAGCAAATATACCATTCTGGACAGGTAGGGCCCAGTCCCGCAGTTCTCTGTAGGCAAACCAGGACCAAGCTGTCAGGTGTTACTTTGAAAGCCCAATTAGGACTGATTTTTGTATCACTAACAAGAGCATTATCAACATTTACAAAAAGCAAAAATGCATGTAACCGTTTCTAAAATATCACTTGCTGCTAGAGATGGGCCTGAATCAACTCTCTGGATTTGAACATCCATCATCTTGGAGCAGTTCTGAATCCAAAGCTAGACCAGCTTTGCTATCTAGCATCTATTTTTATAAAGGGCTGATACAAAACCACTCATGCAAACATAGTGAAACTACAGGTCTGTATCTGGGCACCACCAAATCTCGTTTGGATCTGAAATTTGCAGCTCAGGTATATCTCTCAGTACAACTTCCTTTCTCCCCAAGGAATAATGAAAATGACAAGAGATAAAAGGGTAATTTCTTCTCCTGAGCCAACTTCCCTTTGTCCCTTTTTTAGGGTCTCCTGGTTCATCATTTCATCTTGTCCACTGAATAAAGTACAGAGATTTTGGCAAACAGACCATAAAAAGTAACCAAATGCAATCAAATGACTCACTCCTCTCTGATATTCTATATAGCAGCTGATCTTGACACTCCGATCACCCACTCTGACACTGAAAACAATGTGTGACTTTCCCATTGCTTCAGGATCACTCTGTCTCTTTTTAAACAGATTTTGTAAGGTTCTGGAGATAGCTTCTCTGGCAGTGATGTTATTTGCTAGACAGAAGGCTGGTGAAGTCTATAGTTTTACAAATAAAATATTTTTAACTTTTTTCATTATTTTTTCCCCCAGTGCTCATGAATAACATCTCATTCATTAAATGACTGCAGCCACCAATCACAGGAATTTTGCAGACAGTCCAAAATGGTATGTGGGACCAGACACTAAGCAAAAGCAGCCACATCTACAGTACATTTGTGATTGTTTCATGACAGTTCAGATTTTAGTCTCCTGTTTAACATCTTGCTGACATAAGGATCAGGTCTCCATAGAGAAACAAAGCTCTTTATGGTAATTCTATCTTTGGTGAGTCTCTGATAAGGCCTATATCAGAGCCTAAGGTATAACAGAACCAGTAGTCCTTTATGAGGCCAAAACCTTTAAATCACATTGCTCTATCTATAAAGGGAGAAGGCTATGAATAGCCTGAACATTCCTTTTATTATTTAAGTATCGACTATTTGCTTGGTGCTTTACCAGCCACAAAAATTAAGGCAGTCTCTGCCCCCAAAATGACCACCTTTTCTATCAATAGTTAAACAATAAAGTATCTCCAAAGAAGATTGGAAGAGATGTAGTTTTTGGTTTTTGCTTCAGGTGGAAATGGCCATAATAAATTACCCAAGGTTTCAAACCAAGCATGGCTTATTCAGATAAATTGCTAAATATGCACAGGTGGATTGTTCCAGCAGATATCAGATCAGAGAATACAGTTTCAAAACTGCTGTTATATTCATCAATCTTCTTTATATTGCACTACATTGTGCTGCATTAGCCCAAAACACAGTGTTGCAGCCCCATCAACTAGACCTGACCTATGGAAAGTGTCTGGTTGAGAGAAGAAAAGGGTTTAATTATATACCAAGCACGATATTATCCAGAATACTCTTGTGTATATTACACGTACACACATAAATGATGTGCCCTAATCCTAATCCTTTACGGGCTCTAGGAATAAAGCAGTGGAAGCTATGAGCCGATCAGTTACGAGAGGCTAAGGATTTAAAGTCTGCAGTAGCCTGGAAGAGAGCAAGACGAACAGAAAACAGTTTTCTAAGCACACAGGGTGGAGAAATGGCTAAAAATGTGTCCCTATAACAATATCAGGATGTTTCCCATTTCTTCATTGGTTTCAATGGTTCATTTAATTTGCAGTATAAGCAGTGGGATTCAAATGCTCCCTGCAAAAGCTCTCTGAAGGAGAAGAAAAGGGCCTGACCTTAAACCCAGAACAGACTATTAATCATGGGATTCTTTGGAGTAAATACGTATTAGGGGCCAGATTCACTTGCCTGTTGGTCTACCTATGCAAAGGGAGTGGATATCCCAGCTAGCACAGAGCCAGAGTAGCTGTCTCTGAGGCCTCTCTCCCATTGAGAGATCCTGTTGGGGGCAGGGAAGGGGAGTCCCCAGTTGATGACCCCCTTCTTCACTGAGCACAGTAGAGACCCTGGCGCCAGAGCTTTATTCTGCATTTGACGTACTGTATTATGGGTCAGCTCCTTGGCTGGTGTAAGCCAGTGTAGCTGGTTTGACTTCAAGGAAGTTACATCAGTCTATACCAGCTGGGGATTTGGCCCTATGCAGAGGGGTAGATCTAAGCTATTTTGGTGTGGTAAATTAATTAAGGTGTGGGTGCCTAAAATATATATATGCAGGAACTAACATACCACATCAGAGAAATTGTCTATTCTGCCTCCAACAGTGGCATTTCCCTTTTACCACAAGATTGCCAGTCTTTTGGTCACAGCTTCTGTGCAAAGCAGGAAGTTCCCAGCAGAGAGAGGGCCATAGAAAGAAAATCCTGCAGACCACACGCTCTCCTGGGCCACCAACATGCTCCCTCCCATCCACTACAGTGGGAGAAGAGTCAGCTGGTGTATGAGCTGCTTAGACCATTGCATACATCTGACAGCTCCCCTGAACTGGGGTAATTCTCAGCTGTCCAGTTGGGGTCAGATGAGTCCACTTATAAGTCACCTCAGTAGTGAAAAGAGGCAGGCTCAAGGCGAGAGAACTTCGCCTGCATCTTCTCTCCCATGCTGGATACTGGTGTGTGCATGGTTCCTTTTACTTTTGAACAGTGAAGGCTGAAATCTGTTCTTTAGTTGGTTTTCTGTTTCAGGCTGCTAAGTGTGTACTCGAGAACTGTGACCCAGCATCCGCAACTGTCAGCAAATTGTCAGTGAATAATTGATTTTTTTTTAGAAACTCAAGTTAGTTAGCAATAACATGTAACTTATTATGGTGGAAGAAATCACTCATGTATTGAGAAACTAACCACACAGACCAATTTAACAATCTTCACTGCAGTCTTATGACCATGTAAATTCTTTCACTGCTGAGGTCAGATTTCGGGATTTCAGATCCTTTTCATGGTGGTGTGTGTGTATATATACATAAATTACATACATTCCAATTAACAGTATTATTCTCCTACTGAATTAACCATTTACCATGGTTTAAAAGCAAACAGCAACTTGAGCTATAAGCCATAGAGGATGAATGTTTTCTCTTTACAAGATCTGCTTATGGATTTGATGGCACTGAGTACCTTTGATTTCAGGGAGAATTATAGATGCTAAGCATCTTGCAGGATAGGATCCTGTAATAGGAATTCATGGATCCCAAGAGAAACCTCTCAAAATCTGAGAAGAAAAGCCACAAATGCATCACAGCACAATCCAATAAATGCACGTTTTGGTTTCTCTGTTATGAGGATTAGGGAAGGATGACAGCAACTGAAAGCAGATTACTGTTGTTTACTACTGTAATGAAAAGGAAAAGCGAAGTGAAACAGCGTAGATTAGTTGCAACAGAGCTGCTTGTGTCCTGAGCTGCTGTACCAAAGCAGAGCTGCCCCTCGCCCTTTTGCTTAATTGCAGACGAGTATCTGGGAAACTGAAGACCTGCATCCCCTTACGATGTAATTGATTATTTGTGGACTGCAAGAGTGGCATGCAGTGGCCTGAAAGTCTGTGTGTTTAGGCAGAGGAGCATAAATGGGATATTCTACCATTCACTTTTAAAACGCAAAAGCTGAGTTCATATCCAAGTAATGGCGACAACAAACCAAACACTACAGACCTTACTCACTTAGACCCTTTTAAACGTAGATAGGCATTGTTGCACTCAGCATTAGAGCACTGCAATTCCTAATTTAGGACCTAAATCCCATCAATAACCACTGGGATTTTGGCTCGTAAGTGCCTAAATCCCTTTTGGTAATAACATTTAAGATCCTAAATCAGTGAGGCATTGGAATGCTGACCTCAGCAACACCTAAATATCTTTAAAACTTTGGGCCTTTGGCAAAACTATCATGGACTTCTCTGGGAGATCTGTCTGAGTAATGGGCGTTTTGCTTATTTGCCCCAATCGCTTCAGTGAGGGAGTGAGCCTTGCTTTTGTTTTGTGAATGGCTGTGCATTTTGTAGTTTATGCATTTTAAAATATTTAGGTTATATAACAGAGACAAACAAACAAGAGGGAACCATGGAAGGTAAGACAGCATTCCAGCAAGGCTGCAAACCACTGCAGCATTATTCTTAGCTGTTGATATAGTCAATACTGATATGTAAAATAACTGTTGCTTATCAGCTAGTGTATTTGAGAAAAAAACATGTCAGAGTCTCCATGCTGAAAGGAGCATGGGAGTGAATGGGCTCCACTGAAATAACCAGCCATAACTTCCAAGTTGTCTCACATTTTGCCCAGTGGAAATAGAAGTTAAGGAGAAACCTGAACTCTTTTTCTCCCCAAGTCTACAAACTCAAAAGCATCATTAGGATCACAGGAAAATAGCAAAGAGCCTCTTGTCAGTCCCTGTACCAAGCAGTGTTGTTCATGGCTTTGAAGAAAACATGCTTTACCTTTGGTCTTCCTGGACAAAGGAATAGAAACTATAAAACCTTTGTACACATGTTCTCTTAGCTTCTTCACAGATAAAGGTACCAACTTACTTCAACACCCACCTGCACATTTTATCTGAAGTCTCCTGCTTGGGATGCTGCCACACTAATTTCCAATACAAAATGGTTCCATGCAGAAGATCCACAAAAGAGCCAAAAACTCCGATTCAGGGGAATGATCTGAAGAAATGTGGGAGCAATCAGGGCAAAGCCAAAGTACAGCCGTGCATACTCTGGAAAAACAAAGGGCCAGGTCCTCAGCTGCACCAGTGCTGTGCAGAGCATAGCGGGAGTGGTGCAAAGACACCACTGTTACTTGTCCCTCCTCCCTGATCCTATGCAGTCTGCCCAAGGTATAACTTATAGCAGCTTCGGGGCTGCTCTAAGCTATGTTTGGCTGCAAAAGACCGCAAGGGGTCATGTGAGCAGCTGAGGGGCAACAGAATAGAGGAGTGCTCTGACCATGTTCCCTTTCCCAATCTTGACATGCTACCTGCATTAGGGACCACAAACTGGGGTCAGGGCAGTTACATTGGCTCCTCCCACTAGGAGGCTTCCCAGGTAACCAATTACCAGCTTTCCAGATGTTTTTTTCAGAGCAGTGCAAAAGAACTTGGGAAGCATGAAAGGGTGGAACAGTGAACATCTGTCCAACAATACTTTATGCTGCTCTGAGTAGCATTCACTTATTCCTGGCAAAAATCCACAGGGTGATATGGAAAAGGTAAATGTATTTGTGGATATTTAATCCCACAAGCACTGGGGTCAGGGAAAGATGTTGTCTCAGCTTTGGCAAAGCTACTTGGAACAATTTGCCTCACCTTTCCACACACCAGGCCCTTTACTTGCAGGCTCTTACATCCAGATATGTCTAGTAGTGCAGTGCTCTGCATTTTCCCCAGCACAGTTTCTGCAATACTTAAATCTCTTCTGTGTGTGGCTCTAATACCCATTTTTTCTAGTGATTGAATGGTATAATACAGACTAACGTCCATATCTCAGATCTGAAGTCCCTTTTTGACGATCTTATCCCATTGCCCAACATTTTATCACGAAGGAACACATAACGCCCTCTGGTTGAATCTATTTTAGGGTAAAACCAACACAGAAGTCTGGGGAGGTATCATAGGAAGTGGTGCATGTTTGAATTTCACAACTGGGAATTCTGAGGAACTGTAACTCTTTTTGAGTTAAAAAATCTTTTAAAAGAAGTTAGACAGTGCAGATGAACAACTTTTAACTTTTCTTTAGTTTTTTCTCATTAACATATTAATGCAAATGCATCATTTTTCTCATGGCCTGCAAAAGGGATGCCTGAGGGAGTTTGTCTGCATAGAACATTATCACCGGCTTCTCATCTGGGGTCTGTAATGGCAGGTCTACACTGCCTGCTAGCAAAATTCAGCAGCAGTCAACGGGAGTTACGCAAGCTACGCAGCGTAGCTTGCGTAACTCCCATCAACATCGTAATTTCCCTTTAGCGCCCATCTCCACTGTGCTGCGCCAATGGGAAATGTGTTCCTGTCAATGCAGCGCTACGCTTTTTTTGGAGGTGGTTTTATTAGATTGACTTCTGGATCAATTGAGTGTGTCTTCACTGCCACTCAATTGAACCAGAAAAATCAATCTGATGGCGGTGAATTTGCTGCCATCAGTGCGTGTACATAGCCCTAAGTTTACAATGGAGACGCTCTGCCTGTGCAATATGAAAAACGATCACCAGTGGCATGAAAAATGAAAAAAAGATCCTGCACAGAGCAACAGTTGGCCTAAGGGAACTCAGTTTGTCACTGGCGCTCTGCATATATAATTTCTCCTACAAATATTCCCACATAAATAATGTGGTGACATTTTAAATTAAGTGTCTCAAATAAAGATATAATTTAGAATTATATGACAACTAGTCCATGGTCATTAACTATTGGTTGACTATCCAAACCACTTGCACAGATTTAAAGCCTGCATCAGAGTCAGCTAATTCAATGAACATTTTTATGACAGTGATGTTTAACTAGGATGAAATTCATGCAGCTGGAAGGAAAAAGCACAAGGTCCCCAGCACTAGATAAGCCCTGCATATGGGTTGCATGGGAGCCTGCTGGCACGTCTGCGAATTCTCCATACACTGCAAGTTTCTGTGCCAGTCCCACAAAAGTTGGCAGGGAAGGTCACATCAGAAGTGGACCAAGAGAGACGCTGCAGTTCCACATTTAGGGCCTGGTTCTGCAAATATTGACACATGCTCATAACTTTACATAGTCCTATTGATGCCAGCATAGGGCCTTTTTCAGATCCCCTAATCCCAGTACTTTGCATAGCTGGTTTGGTAGATCAGTTCAGCTGTTCAGCTGACCATGGCAGCGTGGGAGTGGGGGAGAGAAAGGGAAGGGAATAGGTTAGAAGCCCCAGACCTTGGCCTTGGGTTGAGGAGTAGATTTCACTTCATCAGCTTTTCCACATTTCATGCACACACAGACAGCCCAAATAGTCAGGCTCTATGAGCGTGGAGTGGATTTCACCCTTACTAGTACAGCAACAAAATGTATTACTGTCAACACAGTTATTCTACATTAATAAATATAACTTGTTATCTAAAACATTTACTGAGGTCTGCCATAAATGCAATAAGATGGGCTGCTTTGATGGTTTACAGGTCAGTGCTATAGGCTAGCAAGCAATTCATTAATTCAAGGTCAGATTCATCCTGGTGGAACCAGACTTCTGGGTCTGTGAAGTCCTGACCCAGTGAAGTCAACGTGAATTTTGCCACTGATTTCAGGAGGCTCGGGATTTCAGCCAGGGACCTCAGTGGCAGAAGTTCTGAGCAGGTTCATGGTGGGACAAGCCACCTCCAAGCCCTGTTTCACTTGTGGTTCCAAAGCAAAGAAGTGCACCCCCAAAACTGACCTAACATTCCAGGCGAAAGGAGCCGAGCCGCACAATTTTACAAATGTCAATCAGTGATTAATAGCATAAGATCAGAACAA
Source organism: Mesoclemmys tuberculata (assembly GCA_007922155.1). Classification (NCBI taxonomy): domain Eukaryota; kingdom Metazoa; phylum Chordata; order Testudines; family Chelidae; genus Mesoclemmys; species Mesoclemmys tuberculata. The sequence continues at coordinate 18,122,986 of ML677084.1, forward strand.
AAAACAATAAACTCAGTGTTTACACACAGCTCTTAATTCTCGCTACATGTTTCCTAGAACTTTGTTATTTTTAATATGAACTGTTCTAATAAATCTAAATTAAACGGCTGGTTAAACGTATTTCGTGGACATAATTTAAAGCATTGCCAAAAATAGTGGCCTAAACCTATCTGATCATTTCCACCAGTATGCTAAAATTAGACAATCAATATAGCCTGTTATAACCATGCAAGCCAATAAATCAGTGCAGTGTGGCATTCTTGAAGACAAAGTGAATTGTGAACAGAAAGGATGGGATTTGCAAGCGTACTCAGCATTTGGCTAACCCTGCTCCTATTAAAGTCAGATGGTAAAACTCCCTAGGGCCAGATCCTGCATCTGGATTCACTAAGCAACAAGACTCACTGAGGTTAATAGGACTCTGCACAGGTGCTGGGATCCATACTGTCAGATTACACTGCGGAATTGAAGGTTTAATTGGTCCCTTACATCTTTTTTCAATATGTAGGCATTCTGTTCCACTAAATCACTGTGCCTGGAAAAATTAGATGTTTTCATTTTCTGCCAGGTCAATCCATAGTTGTCAGAAGATTATTTTAATATCAGATTCAAAGCTCTAGGATATTACTATGAAGATATATTCATTTCCCCTTTAAAGTGATACTCTTATTTCACATAGGTCCTGTGTCTATTAATCTAAGCAATTCTTAGACACCCATCATCACATTGTCCTAGATCTATTTACACACACAACTAAGCACACTTCAAACCTCTTTTACCACAATTTAATTCCATTCCATTCGAAGTTCAATAAAATTCTTGCCACAGTGACCTACTAAGTAAGGTTAGCTATGGCAGCCAGCTTGTCCTGAATGTGTTGGCTTAAAAATATGGTGCATTCCTGTTAGGTTTGTTTCTTCAAAATACTTTCACAGATCAAACATACCAGTATTGCATAACCAAAATAGTATAACAAAGTGAGGAAAGTGAACTCACTCGGCCTTTGGCCTGAGTAAGAACGGCAAAATCAGGTCCTTAATCAGTACTTCAGTGCAATATCTCAGCATTTTGGTCAACACACTTGGGTATGCTTTGTGTCCCAATAATAGAAAACACGGTCTAGTGCATGCAAGCTGTTAAAGTTAATGCAAACCAAGGCAATGATTGCTGATACCCAGTATTTAATCAAGAATCTCTCTCCCTGTTACGATAGTTAGGAACAGAATTTTTCCTCTAAAGGTAACTTTATTTATTACTATGATTACTGTAAATGGAATCATAGCTCTGTAAAAACATCTTTCTAGTAAACGTGTTTTACAAGTCCCTAGCAAGGAGCTTGCATTTTTCTTTCTTGCTATATTATGTCAATACTGCACCATGTCTTTTCCAAAGCCTTTAATCTGAATAGAGTCTTGACAGCTTTTCAATACAATTACACCAACGTACATGAACCTTCCCAGCCATCATTTACAAAAGCCTACCACTAAAAGGCTATTATGAAATGATTACCATGGAATTGCAGCTGCATTAGGGCCAAGTCATTTGCAGAGACTCACTTCATCTAAGACTCTTTTCTCTTACCTGAGAAACAATGATACATTCTTACAGGGGTGAATCCTGCCCATGTTTAAGTCAGTGGCAAAATGCCCGCTGAGTTCAGGGGTGCAAGCTCAACATAATTACCTGCATAGAAAGCAGGAATTCCGTTTTGGAGTTGACCCCAACAGAAATTGAGATACACCCTCATGCCTCATAAGGATTGCTCGGGACTCTCCTCTCAGATTGGCTCAAACAGTTTTTCAGCCAATTTTTGGCTTTGACTGAAAAAAATGCAGGAAGCAAAGCTGATTACTGCAAACTCCCTTCTTAAGACACCAAGGAGTGGCATGATGGTGTGGGCTTCCCCTGAGAATACAGGATTTAGTTATTCCTAGGGTTCCCAGATCCTGACAGCATGGTGTATTGCTGTCCTGTTCTGCAGGTACATCCCATGAACCAGAACCTTCCCTGCACTTGCCAACACATCCTCTCCCTGCAAGAAGCCCTCTTATTTCATGACCTTGTTTGACACCACTTGCCTCCTTGGAGCTAAGAGCCCCAGGTTAAGCAAACTGTGCGGTGGCTCCTACAGCAGTGTCGGGAAGTTGGGGCACATTAAGGGCCATTTAAAGGAATCGAGACACACGGACGACGTTTCACACTCAAAAAGCGGCTCTCCCCACCCGGCTGGGAGTCCCAAGCTCAGCCTAGAGTGTAAACGGAGGCTTTATTCCGAAACCACACGGGAGCGGCCGGGGCAGTAACTGGCTCCGCGAAAGGGGAGCGAGAAAGTGAAGTCGTAGACGGCTCCCCGGTCCTGAGAGGGGAGGTGCCGCAAACCCACGGCAGGATCAATGCCCCAGCCCCCAGCTCGGAGCCACGGGGCGCCGGCCACGCTCCGAGCCCCAGGCGGGGCAGAACCCCGGGCCTCGCGCCGCCAGGGGGACGCGGGGCAGCGGCTACAGAGCCCGCGGGCGGCGGGTGGGGACCTGCCTCGGTCGGCCGAGCGTTCGGCGCCCGGGTGAGCCCCCGCGCGGGGCGGCGGCCGGCTCCCTTACCTGGGGCGCTCGTCCCGTCCTCGCGGAGCACGACCGTCCGGGCCACGTCCAGCGGCGAGGCCGTGGCCGCTTGCATGGTGGGCGCCCCCGGCTGCCCTTCACGCGCCGCTGGGGAGCCTCGCCCCGCGCAGTGTCTCCCCCCCGCCCGCCGCGAGGCTGCCCGGCTCCCCGGGACCGGCTGCGGGCCGAGGCCGGGTTCGCGCCCCCGCCCAGGCAGCAGAGGCGCTGGCTTCTCCTTCCCCGGCGAGCGGCAGCCGGGCACCTGCGCCCAGCCCCCGCCCCGCCCCGCCCCGCCGCCCGCGGGCTGCAGCCGCTCGCCGAGCCCGGCGGAAACCCGTCCGCGCCCTGCAGCCCGCGCGCTCCGGGACCCCGGGGCTCCAGCGCCGCGCGCCGCGCTCAGCCCGCGGCTCCCCGCCCGCCCGGAGTCTGGCGGGGGGAGAGACTCCGAGCAGCCGCCTCCCCGCAGTCCCGGCCCGGCTGAGCAGGTGCAGCCCGGCCCCCCCCCCTGCACGGGTTTTGACGCCTGCTTCCCCCGGCGCTGGGCGGGACTTGGAGCCGGTCCCGGGAGGGGGTTAAAAGAGCGAGCAGCCCCCCAGGCCCCGCTGCCGGAGTGTCGCCCTTCACCCCCGGCCGGGCCCCGAGCACGGCATCCTCGCCCCGCGGCTGCCGGGCCGGCGTGGAGCTAAGCGGAGCAAGGGGCAGCTGCTGCCCCGAGGGGGAAAAGGGCCAGCGAGCCAGGGCAGGGGCCACAGGGCGATTTGCATTTCTTGCCCCAGCGAAGGGGGGAGGGGAGGTGCAGAAAAAGGGAGGCGGCAGATACCAGGGGAAAGGCCCAGCAGTTGCACAAAGGGGGCAGCTGTAACCATGCTGCCCCAGGCTTTACTCTGAAAGCAGCATTAGGGGGTGCCCCGCTGACTTTCGCTTTAACAGGTGTCTCCTTGAGTGACACCACCCTGGTTAAAACGCCCGGGGACAGCAGTGGCCGCTACAGGCAGCAGGCGAGTTTCAGGAGGCCCCAGCCACCCCTGAGCTGGAGAACTTGGATCTGAATGCATAAGACAGACAAAGGGAGGGAGTCCGGCAGCACTAGGAACACTTTACCTGGAGCTGAATCGCAAAGATTAAGTTCCTTGCCCCACATTTCTCAAAGAGCCTGTGCAGAGCCTAGTCTCCTGAGTTCCTGTCCAGGGCCTTAACCACAAGACCATCCTTCCTAACCTCATGGGCCACCTCAGTGCCATTTACAACAGCGTTTGGGGCCACGCTGGAGAATGTGGAAGGATTTTTAAGGATGCAGCTTGGCTCGTTATTTCAAAAAACTCTTCAGAGGGAACCAAGCTGTCCCAGCTGTTCCATATCACGATAGAAATAAGCTCTTAGTGCGCTTTCTCTTTTCTGCCACTATAGACTGTCATGATTGCCGCTCACTCTGGTTTCATAATGACTATAGATCAGATCCTTCACTTGCTAAAGATTCTCTGGAACACAAGCTGAGATCAGAACAACTCTCCACTGAGAACAATGATTTTGTTTGCCATGTATATATTCAATGTCAGGGTTAAAGCTAGCTCCCTGCAGAAGCTTCCAGTAAAGGAAGGGTGAGATGCCTCAAGTTATTCTCAGTATAGCATACCACTGATTAAGACATTGGCCTAGATTCTCAGCTATGCTGAGGTTATTTTGTATCAATCTTCAAGGACAAGGTGATTATAAATTCAGCCAGTCAGGGCTGGCAACTGGAGGATTTCCCCATTGCAAAGGGAAACCTCATGTGGTGCAGAGCACTCTAATTTGTCTGGCATGGTTTGTTCATTGTAACCCATGCTGCTGCTTGCTCATCATTCCATTATATTCTAGGATCCAGATCTGGCACCTCGCGTGTCACCATATGGCCACAGAAGTTTGTTCTGTTATTTTACTAGGGTTTGAAGTTAAACTTACTGGACAGACAGTGCCATGATCACTTTTCTTTTCTATGTTGCAGCTACATGGGACTTGCCACCATGCACACCAGCCCATGACAGTCACTGCTTTCACATAACACCTACACCTTTCTCTCTTTAAAAAAAAAAATCACAGATGGTTCTTTGCTTACTCACATGAGCATGGGGTTCGGTGATTTCTCTGAGTTGCTGAGGTTGGCACCAGCAGCTAATTTGGAAACTATGTTTAACTTCAGCAGGTTGTGGTGTTTGGCGAGGCAGACACAGTAGCAGGAACAGCATGTTCCTCTAAAGGATCTTGGGTCGATATTGCTATACATATGGAGCAGGGCCCAGACTAATTGCTGTGGCCATTAACACACACTCTGGTAGTTTACCTTCTCGTTATTTTTGAGCCAGGACTTTGTTCCAGAACCATAGCTGATAGCAGTGGACTGGAGAAGGGCCATTCTACAAAACACCAAATACACAAACAGTATAACAAATTCCCCTGACAAGATGGTTTTGGCAGCATACGATGGAGTGAAGGGAAATGGCTACTCAGCCACAGCTATGATATGCTGCTAGATATGGCCATTCTTCACTCTGAGTTGACACATCACATACGGAGGCCACAAAGAATACTGCAGATAGGTATGCCTGATTGTTCCACATCTACAGCTAAAATACGTCTAAAACAAAAGATTCATGGGGTTAGTATAACAGATCAGACACTACAGTTTGCAATGCATTGCACTGAAATACCTTTCCACTCTCTATAGCTGCACAACAGAAGCAGAGTTATGGTACTTGCTACAGACAGGCTGGTACCTTTCAGGATTCTACACTGAATAAAAACATTTGTTATCATCATAAATAGCACTTTCTTTACATAGCAACTACCATCCAGATCTCTAAGTGCTTCAGAAACATTACTTGATTAAGCCTCACACTCCCTCTACAAGGTAGGCTTAGTCTGTATTAACCACATTTACGGATGAGAAAACTGGGCACAGAGAGGTTAAATTATTTACTCAACTTCAAAGAGGTCAGTGGTTAAGCCAGAATCAGGAGACAGATTTTTTTTTTAATGGGCAAACCATTGACTTCTCTGGGAGCTCCACTTGCCCAGAAATTCTTGGGATCAGGCTCATAGAGAAGCCCATCATACCTGAAATAGGTTACTCTCCAGACATCAAAACTCAAGAGAGTTATTGCCTTTGGGTTCAGTTGTCTGAGTGATATAGTGAGGTATTGTGTTGTTTGCTGATCTTATACAAAATGAAGACTCTTGCAGGGAAATGCATTTCTAATCCATGAGCAGGTGCCAGTAAGATGAGGTTTGGGGCAATGTGCACATATTGTGTCAGAGGGTCCAAGTGAGTGGCATGTTTAGAAAGTGACTATTACTATTGTGTGGTGTTGTAGCTGTGTTGATTCCAGAATATGAGAGAGATGAGGTGGATGAGGTAATAGATTTTATTGGACCAGCTTCTGAAGAAGAGCTCTGTGGAACTTGAAAGATTGTCCCTTTCACCAGCAGAAGTTGGTCCAATAAAATATATTACCTCATCCTTGTCTCTCTATATACGTTTGGGTCAAGCTTCAGGGCACTGACTGCCTCTTAAAACATGTCTGTAAGTCACATAGCACATCAGGGTCCCAATCTTGGTGGAATCCTCTGGGCGCTACTGTAATATCAATAATAATGTTATGAGCTGGATGAAACCTTGTTATGGGCGGAGTTAAAATCTCGTTGAGATTGATGGGTGTGAACACACACTTCAATTAACATAAATGTGTAGGTAAATAAGTCACAACCCCCTACCTAAAATAAAAAGGGTTATGTGACCGGCTCAGGAATTTTAGACTGTGTGAGTGGAGGTGTTTTTTGCTGATTGTTCTTTTGAGAGAGCATGCTTGCATGTAAAAAACAAACACAAAATCAGAGACACAGACAGCCTGAAGAAATCCAAGCAAATGCTTGCAAGCACAGTGTGACCCTGAAAGAATTCTAGAGACACATTCTGGGTGGTGGCTGAAAAGAAGCTTGGTCCTGTAAGCTAAGGGCTGGTCTACTCTTCAAATTTAGGTTGACATAGCTATGGCGCTCAGGGGCATGAAAAATCCACACGCCAACTGATGTCGTTATGCTGACCTAACCTCTGGTGCAGATGCAGGTGTGTCAACAGAAGCATTCTTCTGTCAACCTAGATACCATTGCTTTGGGCGGTGGTGTTAGTACAGTGATGGAAAAACCCTTTCCATCACTGCTAGGGTGCTGTTGTTAGCCCACTATTGTCCTTGTAGCGTAAGCATGGCCTGACTCTTTTTCCCTTTGGTTCCTCCTGCATTCAGAGAAACAGGACTTTATACATTCCTTGTAAAGAAAGAAGATTGCATCAAAGAAAACACCAGACTTTTCATCAATTTCTACTCCCATGTAGAACATCCCCAGGGCTCCAAACTTGGATTAGCTACTCAGGTCAAAGAGGGGTAACAATAACAGGCAAATGGATTAAAGGCGGATGAAAATTTTCAAGCCCAAACTATTTTTGGTGAAAAAAATGCAGATTCAGTGATACTGAGATGTTTTGCAAATTTGTGTTGGTTTCACAGATTGTTTCAGATAAAAAAAACCTGACAAAAATTCTGAAAAAATTGAAATATTTTCTTGTAACATTTTCAGAACAAAACATTTTGATTTTCCAGCTCACCGCTTTTCAGTTTGAAATGGCCTTCGTCTTTATTAAAAACAATTAAAATCTTTTTTTAAAATGCTCAAAATCAAAGTGAAATATTTTGTTTCAAACAAAACATTTAGTTCAAACCAAAATTCATTTTTCACTGCTTTGTTTTGCTGAACATTTTGAAAAAAAAAATTCATTTTTGGTCTGATTTAAAACAATTTTTTCTTCTTTTTCTTTTCAGATTAGCCAGTGAACTGAAAAATCTGTGGTTTGCACAGCTGGATAGCCACCTTCAGGTCTATTGCACAATTTCACATCAGAGTGAAAGAGAAAATGTGTGACAAACAGGAGTCAAAATGGAGAGGAACCACTGATGGAAAAGAAAACAAAAGCTTTACCACAGTTAGGAGCCTAACCACCACATGCCTCACATGTCCCACCTCCATTCAGTGCCAAAATGCATTAATGTGAATAGGTCAGAAGTTACTCAGTCAGTTTTATTACTTCCACTAAAGCCTTTGGTTCATCTTATGTATTTTCACCAAACTATGCTGTGAAAATAAACAAGCCACCCTTTAATATTCTTTGAATATATTTTTAAATGACAGTTCCTTTCAAACCACAGGCCTCGGTCCATAAGAGACTATATTGCATGTACATTTGACTGAAAATCTTCATCAGCCCTCAGCAAGCAGAGGAAATAGAGAGGAAATGGACCCTGGAAAATTATAGTGGTGTGATCAGATAGGTTGTAAGACTTGATGCATTATATTGTACTGCAGTTCTCATTTAGGCCTTCCCTGGATCTGATCCTACCCCAGTGCTTAAAGTGTTGCATGTATAAAAACATGGGGAAAAGGGATGAACAGGGAGCTCTGAGGACTCCAGTCCTGCATTCTTGAGAGTTGCAATCATGGCCACCCAGCTACTCCTCTTGTCAATAGCGGGAATAAAATCCAAGAGTACAATCTAAGCCCCAACCGAGTTCCCACTGGCTTTAATGGGAGTTGAACTGGGTGTTAAAAGAGGAGCACATAACTTGAATGGTATGAGATGGACCATATTTAACCCCCATCTCCTCAGGAACAGTCATTTTTCCACTCACATCCCACTCCTTTTCCTCACCACTTTCCAGGGCAAGGGAGTGGCTACACAAGGGTCTTGAGATTTACTTTTGTCTGTGGGTTTAACCAGATTTATAGCGCACTCATCAGCATGACTGTGAGTGGGTAGGAGAGGGGTAAAGCTCAACCATGAGCTCTGTGCTGTGCACAGGCATTAACAAAGGAAAACCCCACCAAACTGTATAGCAAAAAATGGGATTTTCCTGGAACCTAAGAACTCCACTTTCTTTACAGAGCACAATCCAATATTATTAAGGGCTTGAGTACAGTATGGGGGCATAGATCACTGAATTACTAGGGAATGCTGCTATACAATGCATGTGTGGTCACTTATTGTGCTAGACATACCGCAATATGTGCCCATGGAGCTCTGATCAAAACAGAATCTGAAAACAATATGTTAATTTACGGCGGGATGAAATTCATCCCCCATGAAACAGTGATGAACAAGACAATGTGACAGGACAATTGCTATCAATATGCATGCATTTTTGCTTGAGAAAATGAACATTCTAGAAACAATCATTTCTGTCTCCAGTCCAACACAGCTTTATTCTGTAAGATGTCTTTCATGCAAGCTATACCCTTGAGTGTGTACAGAGACAGATAGCAAAGTTACAGTTAAGTGGAGATAGCCTTACCAAGTCATGTCTTCAGTGCCCATGGTAATCTGCGCTAGGTCACTTTCTAAATTCTCACGCTTGGCTTGGGAAGATTATAATAGCAAGCAAATGATTCTCTTTCCCCCTTTACGTATTTGCTCCGATTCTAGGAATAGGAGGACACAAGTTTTAAAACATGCAAATCCCAATGTCACAAACATGCGTACCGCATAGCATTGTCAAGCTGGACAGCTCTCTGCGTTACTGATAAACACACCACAATCTATTGCAAACCAGTCTCAGATGTGCCTCTATTAACATAGGCGCACACAGCAAAAAACAAACAAACAAAAAAACCAACAGGCTCCTTCCCCACTGTCATACAAACCCATAGGTTCCCCTCGTTCCTGCTTTGCTGTATAGATCCTGCACCAAAGCTGGTGCTCTCTCTGCTCAGCTAGGCCCTGAAACCCCATGATGCCTACCCATCCAGCCTGCACTCCCATCACCCTCTTTTACACCCAGGACCCTGAACACATACTGATATCTCTGGGACGGAAAGCCTGGAGACTTCCCCCTACTCCTCCATCAGGCTTTTCTGAGGCTTGGGAGTTGGAAGGATACTGGATAGCCATCCCTTCACCCCAGTGAATTTTGGTGAGGGCTTGTCAGGCAAGGGTCACCACCTTCTTATCTATGAGCCCTTTGTAAGGGAGATAGGGACCTCCTACTCAGCCAGAAATGGGAGAGGCAGCCACTGCATAACTACACAGCCCAAAGAAGCCCACGGACTGGGTTGTTGCATTTGTGCTGCCCCATGTCTGGGAAAGGGAGAACGTCTTCTGAGGAGGCAGGAAGATGGAGCAGCAAGTGGTGGTTTTAAGAGATCTAGGGTGGGAATGAATGGTGGTGCTTGTTGTGCAGGGGAAGAATTAATGAGAGGAATAGGTGGATGTAGGAGAAAGAATGGACGGAGAAAAGAGTGACTTTACTGCTGAGAACCGAAATGAAATGTGGCCAAAACCACACCAATTCCAGAGAGTAAGTGCTCTGCAGTGGAGAAGACTCCCACACTGAGTAGCATGATTGTGTCGGTGAACAAACAGGAGAACGGTGTGAGATAAGTGAGAAAGATTCCTCTCAGCTAGGAATAGTGCTGGCCTGAGCAATGTCACTGAAGACCTAACACCTCCTGGAAACGAGATCTCTTGTAAAGATCTGAGAATTGGTGCCTTTAAACATGAATACAACTTTCCATAGGAAACCCAAGATCCTTAGAATCCTAGTATTATCAACAAGTTACAAGATTGCACCATGAAAGAAGGCAAGAGGATTTGCTTCTCACAGACAACTCCTCTTTCCCCACTCCCCTACCCCAAAGTGGGAAAAAATAGACAAAAGGAAATCAAAATGACCTTGAGCAAGGACACATCTCTTAATCAGTAGCCAGCCGTGAGCTGAGGTTCTCTGTTTTAAAGCTTGCAGCATTAGAGTGCTTGTAAGCAAGGTCTTAGACTATGCATGCACCAATTTAAGAAAGCGTGAGCGTATGTGGAGAGCTTAGGCTGGAAGAATTGCAAAGAAACATGGTCTGTCCAAATGGGTTTCCCAGTCCCATACCATTCACAGAGCACAAACCCCTTATTTGTCTGTATAACAACCTGTACCTCTTCCTTTTTAAAGGCCACTATTTTTTGTTAAAAAAAAAAAAATGATTCTGAGATGCATATTAATAACTGTAAAGCTGAATTGCTGACATTTTAAAAACATTCTAAAAAGGATTAACCATGTTTGGCCCTCAGGCACATTAGTGAAACTTCCATTGATGCCAATGGGGCTTGTTGCTTCAGAGGGCGGGGTTCTCTCTTAACCCTTGATAATGTTTTGCATTGAGATGGATTCTAATCAAAGGACAACAACATATATATCTGAATTTACCTACTTTCTTTTTTATTAAATGACCCTTCTGATTTTTCCCCAGTATACAGCAAGTACATTTCTGAATAGGCTGCACCATGCCCTTGAAAGTTCAGATTCGTAACAAGAATAAGCACCACGGTGATCCCTTTCCCAAAGTCTCTTTAAGTGAGTTATTTTCCCCATGGGACACGTCAGTGTGATCGAATACACACAAAAAGTAATTATTAGGATATTTATGCTAATTCTATTTTCCCACCGCAAGCTAAAACACCAGCCTTGGAGACATTCAAAACATGTTGTGTAATTTGGCAGCACTCCAAAACCTGCCAAGATGCATCCCATAATTAGCGCTTCTTGATTGCTTTGTAACCATACAGTTTATGCACCTTGATACTCTGAAAACGCAGGAGCTTATTCTTAATGAGTGCAGGCAATGAAAGAAATATATCCCTGACCCACGCTGGGAGGCACTTTCTGCAAGTGCAAGCTATACATTTGCTAGGGGCTGAAATAAGTCGAGTGGAGCTACTTGCTCTCTGTTTATTATTCTGCATAAAATACAGTTGCGCTTTATGCAAGCGGCTTTCTGTAATAGCCATTTGTCAGGCTTTCACTGTGTTAATGTGAACAGAAAAACTATAACTTAAATATCTGGCCTGAAGTGAAAACCTGCTGTATTACCAGTGTGCAGCGTTTTCAGAATTATTTGTGTATTAAATCCTATTAACAAGGGCTGTTAAGGATGATAGTCTCATGTTCATTTGATTTTAACGTGAAATATTGTGCTTCCTTAGATAAAAATCAAGAGAAAGAACAATCTTCCTGGAGCAAATCTGTCAGCTGTGTACTGTACAAACTATTTAATTCTGCAGCTGAAACACCATAATAGCTGACTTTGGCTTATTCAAAGGAATTGCTGGACTTTGACTACAACTCACCAAGGGCTCTATTCACAAATAAATAGTTTCCAAGGCAGACACAGATGTCAGACATTAGGTGCAATTCCATGGCCAAAAGTAAAACAAGTACCCCCCTGCAGCAAGCACAGAATCCACATTAAGCATTCTGCAGCCCCAACCCTCAGCATGAAACATGGAGCTGTGTCTGAATTGTTACAGCCCTCTGATGAGCACACTCAGCGGGTCCCTGCAAATCCTGGCTTGGGGCTAACTTCTCCTTTGACTGACCAACAGCTGAGGGCTTTGTGTGCTAGTGCCAGAGCAGAAAAGTCAGCAGAGGTACTTCTCTAGGATATGAGCTGTCAGAGGAAAGCTCAATCCTATGTTAGCAGTTCAGGGATATTCCTTGAGCATGGTCAAAGAAGTCATTTGCTCTTGGTCTTGCAGTTGAACAAACTGCACCCTAGTATCCAAGAAATAAAACTGGTAAATGGTACTGCCAGAGCAATACAAGGAATGGGGCTCTGTGCCATAGGTGCTAGTTTAAAAAAGCTATCAGGTATCAGGGCATAAATTAAAGATAAAAAGCCATATACAGCAGGAAGCTTTCTGAAGGACAGATGTTTCTCCAGGCAGGATTTTCTTATTTTACATTTTTTGAAGGGACGCAAGATTTTGAAGATGCAACTCTCTGAGCTTGATCTTCCCAGCTTCAGTCACACAAGAAATATGCTCCAGCATTTAGCTAAAAATACTTCCCCAACTGAAAAATTCAGTGGACGGCTGTGGTTGAGCGATAAAATATTCCATAAAATCAGGTGCAACGTAAGAGTAGGTTAGTCAAAACAAAGTTTTGGCAGACCTGCTGATTTTTCTTCTGCAGAAGACAAAATATTCATATATTTTAACTTAAGGGATCATTAATTCAGGCTGGGCATCAAAGACTCATCATGGTCAGGAAACTCTTGAGGTTTCACACAACCATCAGGATTTATGATGGTTATTTGTGAATCCCAAAAATTCACACATTGTAGTACAAAGATTCATTCAGTTGAAACCATGTCCCAGACTTTGTAGTATTCACAGTTTGTTATTCTCATGTTTAAAGTGCCTCGGCCATCCAGTCATGGAACAGAATCTAAACCATGTGACTAAGCTGACCAACCACATTACACAAACAAACAAAGAGCTGAAGGTTGAAACAAAAAATCAGAAATAGGTAGGCTGAAAATTAATTTTTCCAAACTATTTGGATAAAATTACAAACAAAGAAAATGTCAGATAATCCAGATCAGGTCATGAATATTTCAAAGACCAAAAAAGAGACTATATTTATAACAGACATTACTAGTACTTAATAACTTGACCACTTAGAGTGCTTACTATTGAAATGAGGGGAAAAAGGATGAGGGAGGGACACCTCCATATATTACCTTTGATCTGAGGGGCAAATGATGGGCATAAATATAAACTGGATTGTGAAATGGTCTCACTAAGTATGAAATACAAAAGTTTCCATAGTAATTTGTCTAAGTGGAGCTACACTGCCAGGTCCCTACTGGGCTGCCCAGGCACATAAAGTATGTCAATTTATTTATTTTGTTACCTGTTCTTTTCAATATTTATCCAGTACTAAGTGAAAAAGCAATACAACAGCTGTGTCTTGGGTCATATCTTTTTGGATACTGTATGTTCACAGTTGAGTTATCAGAGAAAACATCTTGAAAATACGATGCATTGAACACTTTACAGGGCATCCAGTCAAAATGATATACTTTCCACTTAAATACATGTACAGCTGAAGCAGCCCATTCATCATGTTTCCTCTGCAGATGGGTGAATGACAAAGCTGAAAAAGAAGCTCAAATCTCAGTGAAGTCAATGGCAAAACTCCCATTGAAATCAATGTGGCCAGGGTTCTTTTCACCCTGCACCTCCAAGTGCAGGTCTACAGCATGAGACATTATGTCAAAAGAGTACCAAGGAGCTCCTTAGCTCGCCAGGTGTGCCTGCAAACAGACAGTTTGTGTGCACACATGGATTCGCACTCATAAATCAGATGCATGCTTAAGTATGATGATCTGGCTCCTAGAGAGTAGCAAATTAGGGAGCAACAATAAATCTTGCCAAGATAAACTTGATTGACTTCAAATTAGCAGGCAATGGGAACTCAAATCCTAAACAGAACATGCAGCTGTATAGGACCAATGATATCCTGGTCACAAAACCTGAGAAGCCTAGAGCATTTTTAGCATTTCTTCTTTTTTACCTTTTTTCTAAGCCTATTTCGTCTATTTATAACTTTAGGGTCAAATTCTGGTTTCAGTTCTACTATGCACTTTTCAGTACTAGAGCTGTGTGCTGAACAGTCCACCATGTCAAATGAAGCGTGCTTCCTTATCGTGAAGATGGTTGTAAAAAGGGTACTGGTAACAGACAAGACCCTGTGGTACTCTCTGGATCTCGAGCCAACAATGTGTGCTAGCTAATGCTACCATATGGTTCATCCGTAGGTCTTTGCCCAGACTTAATAGTCATGGAATAGATTTTTGACTCCACTGCTAGCACCATGTTCTCCGCCCTAGATGAATTAAAATCACAGAGGTCTCTGTTCCCTAAATTAACATACATCTGAAATAGTTAAAAAAATAAGTATAGTATGAAAAGAGTCAGAAATATATAGTAATTGCTGCTGCCATTCAAGCTAAAGAAAATAAACAAAGCCAAATACAATCATTTCCTCCCTATCCCACAGCACCGTACCAGAATTCTAGATGCCGAGATATTTAATGGTGCTTCGTTCTCTTAAACTAGATTTGAGATTTAGCAAAAGAAAAGACAGGAATCTGCAGAAAGATGTTTTTGAAATGTACCCAGCCAGCATGTAAAAATAGCAAGGGTACCTTGGACTGTATACAAAATTCAGGGAAAGCAACATTGCAACAAATGGGAAAGTCCAGAGACTGAGTTCAAATGCATTACTCTTTCCTGTGTTGTAAATGTGATCACAGAAACTTTTATGCATTTATCCCCTGGGGGAATATTTCCCTTCCTGTTGCTTTCCCATAAAATGAAACATCTGAAAGAGATCTTTCAGTTCCAGCACAGGTAAGAGTAAGATTCAGCCATCTCAGTTTACCCAACTCTTAGCAGTTGTGTTATGTCCTGAACCAATGGTGAGGTTCCTAATTCTTGTGTAATTAAATGTAAGAACGTGCAATGCAATACAATCAGTATGTCAGGCTGCAATAAAAGACCCACAGCGTGGGTCTCAGAGCTGGGGTCAACTGACTTGCGCTTGTGAGGAGCAGGATGTGGAGCTAAAACTAATATAGACATTCTGGCTCAAGCTGGAGTCTGGGACTGAAACACTACAAGGAAGTCAAAAGACTCTTCCCCCAGGTGCCTTATTTATTATTAGCTGTAATTAGCTAGTAAGGGACTGCAATATTCCAAAGAAAACACATGCACACATCAATTTACATATACTTGTGCATATATATTTATCATCCATTGAAACCTCCCAAGGATCTTATCCTCAGACTAGATCATAAAGACAAATCAATGGGTGTAAATGTATTCTGGAAATGAGGGTGTTTTATTGTCTGCTGGGGCTTTTAACCTTCAAGATAACATGGCCTTCCATTATTATATAAACACTGGAGTGCTGAGTGCAAGTGGGAAATTGACTTCACAAACATTTAGACAAAACCAAGCTGCTTAAGGGCAGAAAAGAGGATGTCTGAAATATACCCTGCCAGCAGCTTATCTGCTGGCCTGTGACAGTAACACTGTCTGTGAAGGTAACCAAAGGGACAGACATCCCAATGACGTTTCTGCAGTAGTTTTAACCTCAGTGAAACAAAGCTCAGCATCTAGACGCAATTTAATGCAGCAAAAACTGTTCCAAAGGCTCTCTTTACAAAGAGGAAGAAAGAATAGAGTAGGATTCCTTGTTCTCTAAACTAACCTATCATCCAGTGCCAGGAACCAAACTTCTCACCTGCAAGGCATCCAGGGTCATTCTTGGTACATGATCTCAGTATGGGAGGATGAATTTAGATCCAAAACCCAAGCAGTTACAGTTTCTTTTTGTAATTTATTATTTATAGCAATAGCATCAACATTCCCCACTACAATATGTGATACAGGAACTGAGAAAATGGAATCATATTTTGTCTAGATTATTAAATGTCAAATGTAAATATTACAGCAGTTTGTGTTCAATGGGTTTTTTAAACATATGGCAAATGCTTCACTTCTGTAAGATGCTGTGCTACGTCTATAATAAACAATAAGCTATGGGGGGGGGAAGAGATGGAATTTATTTTTCATTTTAAAGCCAGACAGAACACAAAGTGAATGTTCCCCTCCAGAAAAGCATTCTTGGTTTTGGCTAATAGGATACAATAAAAACAGGCAAAAGAGAAAAGCATTAAAATAAGTTCTGCAGGAGTCTTTTATATTCAGCAGTTTCAGTCTAATCTCAGGTGTCACAGTTCAGGGCAATCACACCTGCATTTCCTTCTCTGCGGTCCACCAATGGCACCCACTTTAAGCTCCTAGCTCCTGACCAATGGTTTTTCCAAGCTGCACAGTTCCCTGCCTCTGCTATGATATTCTCAGCAAGCCAGACTGCCGAGACAGACCAGTATCTGTGCTTTGCTGTCTCCCCAGCGGCTGTAAACAGCATAATTTCCTACAGTTATAAATTACCACACAGCTCCTTTGTAAACAAGCACATTTATTCTTAAGGAGAAAACATTACAGAGAAAATATATTAAAATAATAACAGACTCTACACACATGCTAGTAAGCTTACCAGAGGTCACCCATCAATCTTATGGGACCTCAGTAGGCCAAAATCCACCCAGCCCTTCCTAGGAAGGATTGAGTTCCCCATGGACAGAAGGTCTTGTCCATTTGCTGGATCAGAAAGAAGGCCCTGGCTCAGTTTACACTCAGGATATTTATCCAAAAGCCCTTAATTTTTCTGTTTGTCTCTGGAGAATCAGACCAGTATATGTGAGCCTGTCCAAGGGGTGATACATCTCTGGAGGTGTTACAATCTGAGTGAATTTTTGTCTAATTACTTCCCACTATTTATAGTCTCTGGAGGGCTGTGTTCACTATTGCCCAAAGAATTACATACAGGCTATAGCCCACAATGATACTGAAGCTTCACACATGGATCTCCCAAAGATATTGCAGGAAATTGCCGCATCTCCCCACTAAAGAAGTGAATGTTACTAGGATGCTTGACCAGCACCGCATCTTAAGGAAACCCACAGGTTTATTTCCTGGATGGCATTTCTGCAATTACCTTTCATAATTTCACGTTTCAACTATTCAGATAATAAACATTCTGCTAGCAAGCCATCAGACATTCTTCAAAAGTGCATACAGTCTCATCTAACAACCAACCCATATCATTTCTCTCTTTAGAATCTATGGGGCAGAGTGTCGTCGTCGCCCCCATCCCCCCCCCCAGTCACACTGGATATTCCACTATGGGATATCAGGAGCATGTAGGAAGAAACAGATATTCAGAAGAGAAGCAAATAAGCAAGGAGTCACCCGTCTTGCTTAACAGGAGATAGTTTATCTTTTTAGTGGCAACAAAATTGAAGAGATTACTGTGGTGCACCAAAGCAGATTCCACAGGGTGTTTATATTTCCACCATTTAGGTAAAAAAAAAAAAAAAAACCCACAGGATTTATGTCAGTATGATTTTTTTTGGGAAGCTTTTTTGGTACAGAATTTCTTGGGTCATTTCCATAGAACACTGTATGCTAAAAGGGTGGGTGAAGCAAAATCTTCCCTGCAAAATCCTGTATTTTTCAGATGGTGTTGATCCCAGGTACTCATTGTTAGAATCTCTATGGATCCATTTCTCTGGAGGCAGTGGTCAGTTTTTCAGAATCATGATATCCATACTGATTTCTCCTCTGGGTCGGACTGCAAATCTTACCTTTACCCTGGGCCATAATTAAACTTGCATGCATGAGAGCACATTTTATTAAGGTAGCTCAATGGGCATCAGGAGAGAAGTGGGTCCTAATCTCTTTGAGATACTCATATGGCAGGCATTGAATTATCATTACTCCATCTGTTTCACTACATCAACTTCAGACTTCTTGCCCTCTTCTTCAAAAGGCTTTCATCACCTTTCCACTATCTACCGTCTGCTCTGTGTCATCTCCTTCATAGCCTCTGCTCCATCGGTGATGCCAGGATCATCCATTTGTTTATCAGACTCTCCTACAAACCCCTGCATGTATTCGTCCACATGGCCCTACCTTTTTGAACAGGTCCCTCACCTCCAAATTTTTCCTTAAAACCCACCTCTATCGTGACACTTACCAGGCCAGAATGATGAGCAAAAGAGAATGGCTTTTTAATAAAAAGTAGTGCAAATGTTTGTTTCCATATAGACACTCTTTCTGATGCTGGTCCTGACGACACCTCCGAGTGCTATGGAAGTATAAATAGCATACAAAATACCTGACTCATACTTCCAGTTTCCCCACATAACACTTCTGAGTCACTCTCTCTAAGGTGAGAGAGATGGGAACCAACATTTAAACCTGTTTTTAACTCTCACCCAAAGCAGAAAGACCATGGCATCTCTAGTGGCCTAAGTTAACCTAACTACAGACCTGCCAAGAGTCTCATGGGACACACCTGCAGGCCCCCCTAATGCATTTCCACAGCACAGCCTGGATGTCACATATAGTCGGCTGGGCTCTGGGGAACAGGAGGCATTTTATCTGCTGGACACTTGGTGTGCGGTGCCTGCCGAGCAGGTGGCCTTGCCTCTTCTGCACCCCAGTCCCCCTGCGGGTCCCCAGCTCAAATGGCGCAGATGAGAAGGAAGGCAGGATTGGCAAGGCAGGAGAGGATAAAAAGCTAATGAAAGGAAGGGGGAGTTAGGGAGAGGACAGAACAGGAGGAGCTACTGAGGGGACAGGGTGGGATGGACTGAATGAGGAGACAGTGGTAGTGAGGATGGCCTGGCCCTGGGGAAACCAAAGTGGGGAAAGGGGCTGAACATGGCTGGCTGGCTGAAAGCTGATGAGGAGAAGCAGGAGAATCTCCCCAGCTGTCCCACCAGTACCCCATCATAATCCATCACCAGGATATTCCCTACCCCTAAACAAACTCCACTCCCCAACTACTCCAGGTGCCCTCTTCCACTCCGTAGCAACCCCTGAGAGTTCCTCCACTCCATACCAACTTCCTCCCAGGTTCACTTCAGGAACTCCCAGGCTATCTCCCGTGCAGTAAACTATGCACCTGCCTCTGGCTCCCAAAGAGCCCCTGTTCCCTCTCCTGAGGGGAGCAAAGAAGGACCTTCCTGCCCACAACCACTCCGGGGAACCAGGCAAGGGAAATCTGTGATTTGTCGTGACTGGTTATGTGACACATCAAACTGAGCTGTGCAAAACTGGTAGCTAGGTCTCACATTCCCAGAGTGAAGATGTGACCCAAAACCGGATTCTCATGCCAATGCCTCAGAACACTGCATCCCATTCTTCAAAGAATATTGCACCTGAGTTAGAGGAGATTCCATTGCCAGGCATCCTTGTTTTTATTCTAGCAAATGCATCTGAAAACACTGACAACTGAGAGGTGCTCACATGCCTGAGTACATTCATAAGAAAGAATAATAGAGACACATTCTGAAGGGGAAGTCATACATTTTACGACTAACCAAGGAGAACAACCCTCCCAAAGAGCATCAAGATACGCTTAACTAATTCCAGCTGCCCGAGACAAAGAAACTAATGACAAGGTTTATTTCCCAGAATTTTATCAGCTGTTAATAAGTTCCTTTAAATTCATCTCTATTCCCCTATTATCACTTAGGTAGCTGGAAACTCACCGGTAGTTCCAAGACTGGAATTTCAATTTGCAGCAGATTAAGTTAAGGTGGTAGGAATGAGTAAATGAGGACATTTTCTCCTATTTGGCAAAAGCAATATTTTTTCTTACTATTGTGTATAAGGCTTCATTCTACTAATAGATACCTGCATGTTAGCATTTATCCATTTATTTAAACTCATGACATTTCTTTAGGATCTCAGTGTGATTTATCAACCACGGAGAGAGCTGGCTTTTCTGTGTATCTAGTCAGCATTAGATCCATTCAATTTTTTGTCAATATTCATAGAATCATAGGACTTAAAGGGACCTTGAGAAGTCTTCTAGTCCAGTCCTCTGCACTCAAGGCAGGACTATGTATTATTTAGCCTGTTCCTGACAGGTTTTGTCTAACCTGCTCTTAAAAACTTCCAATGACGGATATTCCACAACCTCCCTAGGTAATTTATTCCAGTGCTTAACTAGCCTGACAGTTAGGAATTATTTTCTAATGTCCAACCTAAATCTCTCTTGTTGCAATTTAAGCTCATTGCTTCTTGTCCTATCCTCAGAGGTTAATGAGAACAATTTTTCTCCCTCCTCCTTATGTACTTGAAAACGGTTATCATTTCCCCCCTCAGTCTTCTCTTCTCCAAACTAAACAAACCCAATTTTCCCAATGGATCATGTTTTCTAGACCTTTAATAACCTTTATTGCTCTTTTCCGGACTTTCTCTAATTTGTCCACATCTTTCCTAAAATGTGGTGCCCAGAACTGGAAGCAATACTATACCACACCATATGGTTTTGTAGTCTTGCAGTGGTTTAAGGCCAGAAGGGACCATTAGGTCATCTAGTTTGACCTTCTGTGTAGCACAGCATAATTTATATTTGGCTAAAATGTATCTTACAGAAAGGCACCCAGTCTTAATTTGGAGACATCAAGAGAGATGAAGCATCCATCACTTCCCTTGGGAGTTTGTTTCATGATTAAGAGTCATCATTTATTATTATTTTTATACTCCAAAGGATTTTGTTGATGGGAGCTTTAGAAACAGGAAAGCATATCAGAGAGAACCAAAAGATCTAAGGTTTTTCCCCAGTCTTCTATTATTGTCCCCAGTCCAACTTCCATGAAAGTCAACGGACAGACTCCCACTTCAATGGGAGTTGGATCTGGTCCATTCTTAGCATATATCATATTACAGTGCAGCATCCATTTTTCTTGTCTTTGCTGTAAAACATGGAATTAAGTTAACATCACACCGTTGTATGAAAATATTAAAAGAACTCATTTCCAAATCACTGCAATAAAACATAACTGGCAGCCAAGGCAGGGATGAGAATAAAAATGAGTGAAAGGGTTAGACAGAAATACACGGCACATTTTCAGGGCACAGGGCTTTAGCCACATGTGTCCCACTTTAGCGTGCTGGAGGAGAGTATGAAATGGGTTGTTGGTGTTCTGCATGAAGGGACTGAAAAGGCGGAGTATGCTTTCACCCCTCTTTCACAACTCAATTCCTCCCAGGTTCTACTCTTTCCCATTCCTCATCCCTTTCTTCTCTTACTGCTCTAACATCTCCATGTAACAATCAAAAATGCACCCTCACCTACCTTCTCCTTGCCTCACCCTCTTCTCAGAGCCACTGACTCCATCTATCTGCTCTCCCTCTGGCTAGCTCCACATTTCAACCTGCATCTTCCCTATTGGTTCCTGGCCTTGGGTAATGGTGGGGAGGCGTCAGAAAAAAAACAAGGGGAAATGGGTCCTGTCAGGAGGGAGGCTTAGGGTGCATAAGAAGTTCACTCCACTTCTTGTGTGAGTGAGGAAAGGTTGGACTCATCCTAAGAGTCCTGATTGGCACCATCTTCTGTGCCAGAAACCTTCCTTTCCCCTCTGGCACAGCAGCCAGCAAAATACGCTGGAAATTAAACACCACTCACGCGACATCCATCTAGGAATTAGTTTAAGTTAATTTCAAGCCTCATCATTACTGGCTTTCAAATTAATAGCATTCAATACCAGGTTGCAGGCAACATCCCGTCTTCTCTTCTAGAGGCCTTCTCTCCTTATTAGGTGAGGAGAATGCAGTGATCATTAGGTATCATTTGTACAGCACTCAGAGTGTGCAAAGGACTTTGCAAACCCATGCAAGGATATGGACCCTGCCTCAAAGAGTTTACAGTCTCAGTACACCACAGACAAATGCATGGAAGCAGTTAGGAGGCGAAACACATAAGAACATGTTCAGATAAGGGCCAACCTGAATGGATTCTCAAGTGAAACTTGTTAGCAATTTAAAAAAAAAAAAGTACGGTGTTATTTGCGTGCTTCAGAGTGATTTGGATTTCCACATGCCTCTGAAACACCAAAGTTTGTCTGGGTTTGAGAACAAAAATACCGAGATACTGCAAAGAAAACTCTTGTGGTGTCTGACTCAACCAGAACAAGGAAGTAGGCAAAGCCTCACTAGATTTCCCAATTCCTAGGGTCAAGAGGTGTCCTGACTACAGCTGCAACGAGCAGAAACATCTCAATGCAGGACCAGACAAATAGACTGAGTGGCTATACAGTTATTTCACATGCCTCCACTGCTTGAAAAACCACAGCAATCAGGCATTGGGCAAGGGGCAAAGAAAGATTAGCATCCTTTTGCCCATTTCCCCACGCACCACTTTGCCTATCTTGTCCATTTAGGATTAAACTTTTCTGGGCAGGGTCTGTTACTATATGTTTACATGGCAGGCTGCACAATGAGACCCCAGTGTCAGTCCCTAAATTCACTACTATTCAATACAAATAATAGAATAATAATGAAACTTTGAGGTTTTTTTGGTTAAATGTGAATTTTGAGCCTAAGAAAGCAGCCAAGGTAAGGCAAGGGGACTGTCACAAGGTGGGAGGGATCCGTGAAATGTTTTAAGCACATTTTCTATTTCAAGGAAGCTCAAGTTCGCAAGGGTGCTAAGGGGAGAAGGGAAGGGCTGAAGGAATTAGTTTGGTTAAGAATCAGGATCTTTTCAGGGTCCCTTCACTCCCAGCAGAAGCTGAACAGTTTCACTCGCTTTCCTTTCTAGATGGCCGAGCACGCTCAGCATGGTGTTGATTTATACTGGGCATTAGAACATCAGGCTTAGGAGTCTGCTAATCTTTCAAAAGCACTTTATTGCATCAGCTTTGCCCAGGATGGTTTTTTTTCGCTTGTGAGAAGGGAATATTTTTGGCATAGGTTGAAAGGCTGTACAATGATTAAAATGGATGTGAGCAAATGAGCGCCATGGACCACATCAATAACTCTTCAATATTTCATTAAGCTGAGGTCCTTTTGCAACAAGATCATGAGACCCTATGCAGGGATCCATGTGGAGAATTCAGACAGTAGATGTGTAGTCTAAATATAAAGGCTCGATGGGAGTCCAATTGAAGGAGAAGAAATTTAGAAATCAAAGATGCATCTCATACTAAATGTAGTATTCCAGGACAGAGACTGGATCTGCTCCTGCATTCAGTACTTACACATAATGCTTCCTGGGTCTTGAGACCATATAAAACTAATAGAAGGTGCCAAAAAAAGAGAGAAAACCTCAACCAATTATCCTTTGGCTCCTTTTAATTTGGTATTTAATATAATCACAGGAAGGTTTTTTTTTTAAACAAGTAGTCTTTCATATAGAAAGACTTAGTGAGAAAGTTTTTTCATGTTAAACAAAAAAATCTCCTGAGTGCTTATGGTCAGCCATTGTGATGGTGCCTTGTACCTTTATATTTCCTGGCTCTTCCATGCCACAGTGCACATCGAGTGGTTCATAGATTCATAATTCCAAGGCCAGAAGGGATCACTGATCATCTAATCTGACCTCCTGCATAACATAGGCCATAGGACTGCCCCAAAATAAATCCTGGAGGAGCTCTTTTAGGAAAGCATCCAATCTTGATTTAAAAATTGTCAGCAGTAGAGAATCTTCCATGAGCCTTGGTAAATTGTTCTAATGGTTAATTCCCTTCCTGTCAAAAATGTATGCCTCATTTTGAGTCTGAATTTGTTTAGCTTCAGCTTCCAGCCATTAGATCTTTTTATAATGTTCTCTGCTGGATTGAGGAGCCCATTATTAAATATTTGTTCCCCATGTAGACTAAGGCTTCTTAAAAAAAATCAGGACAATTGCAAAGAAATAGACACTGCCTACATTCCCTGAGGTGCCCATAGACTTTGCATCTGTTTAGGTTTTTAAATAGTCCCTGTCACTATATTTTCTGAGCACTATGAACTAGTGACCAGGTCAGGAAATTAGCCCATGTCTTCACTGACGACGGCAAATTTGCCACCGTCAGATTGATTTCTCTGGATCGACTGAGCAGTCAGTAAAGACACACTCATTCGATTCAGAAATCGACACATTAAGACTGCCTTCTCAAGTGGCGTAGCGCTGCGTTGACGGGAATGTGGTTCCCGTCGACGCAGCACAGTGAAGACGGCGCACAGAACAGAAGCAGAGAAGTCGACAGGAGTTATGCAAGTTTTTTGCGTAGCTTGCATAACTCCCATGACTACCACCGAATCTCAGAAGTAAGTGTAGACAGGGCCTCAGGCACTAACAACTGGGGCCTAAGTGACTTGACCAAGATCACACGGGAAGTCTGTGACAGTACCCCTTAGACTTCTGTGCTTTAACTGCAGGATTGTTCTTCTCTGGTTAAATTATTGCTTTTACCTTTGCTTCTATTTATCTAACAACTCCTCTTCTCCTCAGGTTCTTATACTGTGCCCATCACCATAACATCTGAACACCCTCCCATCACGATTTCCTGAAAGTCTTAGACCCAGCTAGGCTCAGTCTGTCAAAATTGCCTCACTGGGATTCCTGGAATGACTGTAAAGATGGCCAATCCTGTAATCCAAGGATTTACAATATACAATTATATATTTTCTTCTCCCCCTCCCCAACAGTTGTTGACATATATAAACAATGTGGAGGCTTGGGAGGCTGGGTAGGGGGCGAAGTTTATTGCTAAGGTATAAATTTCCTATGTTTTTGCTGTGGCTGGGGGAAATGTGTTTGGAGATTAATTATGCACAGTCTGTTTATTATGCGTTCAATACATTTCTAGCATTTCCTGCAATATCCTGGACAAACCTTATTGAATTAAGGTTAAGAAGCTCGAGTCCATTGTATTGAAAATCCAACATTTCTGTATTATTGTGGAATCGTATGCAACTTCTATAGGAAGGAGATGTGACTAACATAAACCCTGGGAAATGTTATGAGCTTCAAAGGGCTATTTGAAACAATGCACCAGGCAAGAATGGACTTTTAAAGTTAAGTGAGATTCCCAGGAAGTCTCTAGGGGGAGGCGTACGCAAAATGTAACTGCTCCAGTTTGGTCAGAACTCAGGCTTTGGAAGTTTCACCCTAAGGAGGAAACCTTTGTCTGCTGCTCGTTGGTTACAGGAGGTCATGATCAAAAGCCCAAACTGTATACAGAAGTGACTGACAGATTCGTGGTGGTTCTTGTTCTGAGAAAGAGGTGTTATGGACTTGTAAACACAGAAAATCCCATGTGGGGTTTGAAGGACTGATACCAACCAGGGCCTTTGTTGGAGGTGGGATGATCTCTGGCAAGCTTATTAGCACGTGTTTAGGTTCTTTTATTGTTATCTCTAATACTTTCACCTTAAGAATGTGTGTGCTTGCTTAGAAAGAGCTATGTGATAACTTAACTCTAAGCAATGATGCTGTTTATAGCCTCCGAGCAGAAAGCAAACCAGATCTGCTGAGGTAGTCTGACTTGCTGGGAACTCACAGTGTGGGCAGGAAACTACCCAGACTGGAAAAACCCTGGTCAGGAGAGCGAGTCTCCATCCAAGAGAGGTGATGGCTGAGGAATCAGGAGCCTAGAAGGTGTGCTCTTGCTGGATCACAGAGGGGAAATACTGGTGTAGTTGCCCTGAACTGCAGCAAGTGTTAAAGGCATCCAAAGTTCAGAATTAGTGCCCATTTGTCTGTTATAGTACAAATGAAAATAATAAAACGTGAAGTATACCACTCCCCTAGCCCAGACTGGAGACTGTTTCCTGAGATAGGTTTAACACTTCCCCACCGGTTCCAAAGATAACAGGGTTTACTTGTTCTGATTACACGAAAAGAGACTATTCCAAGGAAAAGAGAAAGTTACAGCACAGGTTTTAGAAACACTGCATGAAAGAGGATTTGGTATTCTAGAAATTCACGTAGTGATTTTACTGGATTCAACCCACATTTAGTATTAAAATAGCTATTTGTGGATTTCTATGAGGAAATTCCTTGTCTTTTGGATAGAAACTTGGCAGGTTCCCTTCTCCTCTATACCAGGGTTATGGCGTACGCCATAGAATCAGGTTTCTGGGATGTCATCAGAGCACCGTCAAGGCATTGCCCAGAGACCAAGTGCTGAGTTCCAATAATTCGTGTGTTGCAGGCTCTTCTTCCTCTGTCAAGAGGGTTGATTCATTATCCTCCCATGGGCTCATTCTGTGTTCACAGACAGTTTGGCCCATCAGCCTCATTTGGGGTTGACCTGCTCTTTTGACTTCAGCTGAGCTATGCCAATATACATATTCTGGTTTAGGAGATTTACTTTTTATAAGTGATTTGTGGGGGTGGTGTTGTGTCTGCGTTGAGCCCAGGATATTAGAGAGAGAAGGTGGGTGAGGTAATATCTTTTATTGGACAGACATCTGTTGGTGACAGAGACAAGCTTTACAGTTACATAGAGCTCTCCTTCTCAGATCACCACATCATCGCCACAAGAAGATGGTTATATGGAGTATACTATAATCCTGGTATAGAGGAGGAGGGAACCCCCAAATTTTATACCAAGAGACAAGGAATATATTGCTCAGAAGAGCTTTGTGTAGCTTGAAAGCTTGTCTCTTTCACCAACAGAAGTCAGCTCAATAAAAGATATCACCTCATCCACCTTGCCTCTCAAGTACCTTTCATAAGCACAAACTGGGAAAATCCCTGCTCCAATAGTTACACCAACGTCAGGGTTTTATCAGTGCATTTGTTCCCTAAAAATCTCTCTCGCTCTCAACTTTGCTTGGTGGTAGGGATTTGTCCTACTCTTATCTAGACTGTGGTACCTTGTTTAGATCTCTATTGAGATATTTAGGATGAGTCTCTTAACAATACTCAAACAGAGCCATGATTGCCTGAAATGGCTTTGTTGACATTGCCAATATTATTACCTATTATCATCAGTTGATTTTCGTAGATTCCAGTTATTATGGGTTTGAGTATCAGCTTAAAAGAATTAATGCCAGTTTTCATATGTTTACTATTACAAGTGAAAATATTCTAACTGCCTTAAATGTTAATTGAAGAAACCATGAACCTTTATCAATGTGGAGTCAATATTCTCCATTACCATAGTTCTTCATATTAATGCAGCAACCTTTTAAAAATGCTAGTAGATTTCTAAAGCACATGCAGATAACTTCCAGTAACCTCACAAACTCTTCTATTTAAATTCAGCTGCAGAGCATTTTTACGGTAGTAAAATATAGGAAAGCTGTCATCTTGTCATACTAGGAGCCATGCTGTGTCATAGAATGGTGCATCACATTATAAACCACTCTGACATTATGTGACAAGTAATGTCAGATTTTTTTTGAAGAATAGATTGGATACAAAGTTAAACATATTGAGTTAAGAGAGTGGCTGTCCAATCTGAATTTCTAGGGGTAGTAATTTGGTTGATTGTCCACGAGAAAAAGCAAAATTTATGGTACATTATTGCTTTCATATTTCCATTCGGTTAAAATAGGCTTGTTCTTAGATTTGATGCCCCAGTCGATGAAGTACTGCCAGGGTCAGCATAGGTTATACTTACCTGGGAAAACACTTCAGGGCATCACAGGTTTGTCAGTAGATGTCAGGGTGTACACTGGAGCCACAATATTTACAAGATAGGAGGAATGGTTGTGAAAGTATTATAGGCAAGGGCTGATACCTTTAGTTAAGCTTGCCCAACACTTCCCATTATAAAATCCTGCTTTCAAGTGCTTATAGCTTTGCTAAATGTTAATTGTTTGGGCTGAAGTTTTCTATGCTGCATGTGGCTGCTCTTCTTGGAAAGTTTTAATGAAGACATTTTGGCAGTTTCCAAGAACAAGAGTAGTTGGGGGGAAGGGGGGGGCACAACCCACATTTTTTCCACAGAACTCCTGCCACAAACATTCCTCAAGTTCTGTTCCTCCTTACAAATCATAAATACAAGACAGTCATTAAGAAGATGCCTAGAGTCTACTGCAAGACATTCTTCGTAGAACAAATTTTATTCTCTTTCTAGCTCCTGACATAAAAAGACAGTGGGACAGACTGTAATCTTAGTTACACAATCCTAGAGTAAACCTGCTGAAATCTCTGTGGATTTAGACCTGATTAGGAAAGATGCTGGCTCCAAAAAGCTCATGTGAGAAGAACAGTGCATTTTTCCTATCCAGTGTAAAACCTGTCTGATTAACATAATGCTGCTTTACTACAAATCTAATGTTGACTTTGGAAATCAGGGAGGAAACACGAATTTGTAATAAATGTAATTTAAAAAATAGGAAATGTAGCTATAAAAATGCAATCATTGGGCCAGATACTCAGCTGATATAAACTGGCCAAAGTATTATTAGCAATTACATGCAGTGGAAAGATTACAGATGGTTAGTACAGTCAAAAAGTAGAATAAGTGTCAATGTAATAGATAGCTAAGCTACCTATCTTCTTCTTTGATCATTAACTGCAGAACAACATGATATCGTATTGTAGATACAGCTATGGACATACTTATTACTTTGCCATGGCAGCAAAGACATAGAGGTTCTAGCTGCTGAGTTTTTATACTTTTCCTTTCACCTCAGCATTAACCTGCTCTTAAATATAGTCCCCAGAGAGAGAGGGAAAAAAAAGCCATTGAAATATAAACAAGGTTGGAAAGACAACAATCACCTTAGCTAAAGCCACATCAGGATTGTTGCTTATTAGAAATAAACACAGCACACACACACAAAGGATGTTGTGCAACCTTCCTGAGCTTTGTCTTTATTCTTAGAATAGGAGGACCCTAAGGCAGGGCTGTACTTGCAAACATAGGACTAGACCTCCACGCTTACTGTTGTCTCAGTTTCCCCATTCTTCAGACTGTCATATACCAACTCCCGACTCTTCTTTATGCCAGACAATATCCCTTCTTGGGAGCTGGTTGATTAACAACAATGCAGTTCAAGTGTCAACTTAAACCAAAGCAAATCTTTGCTCTGACTCCACCATTCTGCATTTTTTTCAACTTTGCTGGGCTCAACAGGTTTCCCAAATCCCAGGTCTTACTGTCATTTTGGTGCCTGCCACTCCTCACTGCAGGAAGGTCTGGACAGCCTTTTGAGGTTTGGCGGCTGTCAAGAGCCCCTTTGCCCCTTCTTCGCTAACCCTAGAGTCTCTCTGCAGGAGCCTTACTACGCTTCTTATAGCAAGTTCCACCTCCAGCCTCCTGTCAGGTGATCAGGGTCACCTGACCCAACCACGGTCCCAAACTCATCACCTGGGACCAGATACCATTCCTGTGTCTGGTTGAGCCCAAGTCCCTTAATGGGCCAGCCAAACCTGGGACAGTGTCCCTCTAGGTCTCTTTTGCCCTCAAAGGGATGGCTCAACCTTTTATGTCCCTGAGCAGGGCTCATCGGACCCACCTAGTCTGGATATCAGGGTGAGTCAACCAAGTCGTTCTCTAGCAAAATACAGAGTCCTGGAGCCAAAACTTGATTACATACAAATTCTAACTATCTGTCTAGGCACATGTGCCCCCTTCCCTCCCCTCCCACCCCCAATTCTCTAGCACTGGCTGTCTTCACAGAACGGGCAACTTTCACTGGAGAAAAGCTAGCAAAGGCTGGAAAGGTTGCACTCCAGGCCTGAGGAGCACAGTAAAGATGGAATACCAACCAGCCTTGTGTAAACTGAGCAGCATCCTCTAAAATTAAAGGTGCCAACCCTGAAGATTTTGAAATCCCAGCTCTGCAGCTGAGTCCAGGTTCTGCTGGCCCATTTCCACAGATTGCATTTGTCTTTCAGTAGTGTTGAGAAGGCCGGTTGTACAGTAATTAACTAAAAGGTGCTATACTTCTTTTCACTGGATACCTGGAGCCAAGATTACCTTAGCTGTAAATGGAAGCAGCCTCATTGGTTTATAATATATTGTTTTGGGCATATACATATGCAACATACTGTGTATAGTACACCAAAATTCATGTTCTTCTCAAGATACAGACTAGCTAGTCCTATCAATAGATGCCGACACAGGCTAGCTATTGCAGCTATAGGCTGCAATCTCTCTTTTACTTTGCAGGTAATATGCTTTAATCTCTTTCAATTATATCCTCATTCTCTGATGGGTATAAATATACCTGCTCATCCATATTTTCTTCTGAAGCCATTTTGTTTAATGAACTAGTAATTGTTTTTGGAAACACTTCATCATTCCTAGTCATATACTCAGTAGATGTATCATTTCAACATATAGCAGTCCTTGATTACCCAGGTGCGGTTTGGAAGGAGAGATCATTACATTCGCCATTGTAAGCAAAAGGCAACCTGTGGCCATGATTTTATTATACAGATTTTGTAACACAATTTTTACTTGTCAGATCATAATAATTTGGCAGACTGACAGTGGTTTGATGAAGACAATATAAAAACCCAGATTAAATCATGCAAATTCATCTATCCCATCAGTTACCTCTTTGTGGCCTTTTTTTTTTTTTTTTTTTTTAAAAAGACTCCATTTTCTGATGCGTCATTTGGGGAGTCTCTATTTTAAAGACACTTTCCCCCATTTGTTTATAATTCCCATTAATTTGGATTTGGCAAAAATCGGCAACGGGCCAGATTATGCCACCCTTTTTCAGTGGGAGTCGCACCTTATCGAAATTAATGGGACTATGTGGGGAGCAAGACACTCCACAAAAATGGGTCAGCTGAACGTGGCCCTATAGGATAGTGAAATCAGTGTAGGTGAGAGCAGAGATCATGTGTCTTGGTCACTTTATAGGTGCATCTGCTGTGACCAGAGCTGTGCACAAGCCGGTCAACTCTTGAAAGTTGGATCTTCAGAGTTCACAAAAGTCTTTGGCAAAAACTCACACATTCCTTGTCAAAGATTCAAGGTGATGAAAACCGTGAAGAAATCATCATCTCTAGCTTTCACCACTCCTCCTACTCCTCTTGTAGGCCACCTGCCCTCGGTCCACAAGAGGGGTAATCAAGGAAGAAGTCTATGTGCACACCTTCACACACGCTTAATAGGAATAGGAAAAGTTCACATGGTCTCTCTGCTGCCTGTATTAATTGCCCTTTCCTCAGTTTGGGCTATGAGATGCGCCAAAGAACATACTGGTAAATAGATTAGGGAATAAAGACCATCACCTCCCTGACAAGAAAACCACCAAAGGTAAGTGAAGGAGAAAAGGCTTCTTAGTGACTGACAGGTTTTGACAATACTCACAGGGGTTTACACAAACCTGAAATTCCAAGTGAAACAGGTGGGGTTCCCAAAGTTCATCTCTCACTCACTCACACAAAAGCCATGGCTCCTGTGACTAACTGATTTTTTTTTTTTTAAAGGAACTGGGTCACGTCCTTCAATGTTCTACACAGGGGTTATCTGAGAGAAGAATTTGTCCTCTTCTGTTTCTGTCTCTGAGAACTGTCCTAGCCCATGCCCCAACTCAGGGAATCTTTCATGCTCTGGGGGGGTCTGCTTCATCATCATTTTGTCCCATGTGTGGTCATTTGCACCAATGCAAAATGAATATGAAGTGGCTCAAAATGCAGCCAATTTAGAGTGACATCATTTTTGGACTTGGGTCAAAAAATAAAACCCAACTTTTTTTTAAATTTTAACAATTTTTTTAATTTTGGGATTTGTCTTTTGTTTAAAAAAAAATTATTTGGTTTGGTCAAAAAATTTTGTAAGGAGGGAAAAAAATTGTCCCTATGAGCTCTATAGATAGAGCCTGATTCTTCATGGCTGTGCACCCTAAGTGCTGTATTCAGTTCTTTTGGTTACCAGTGTGCTCTCGCTAGAGCATTCACTGAAATCCAAAATATATGCTGGAAGAATGAAATGTTTTTACATCAGAACAGCCAGACTGGGTCAGACCAATGGTCCATCTAGACCAGTATCATGTCTTCTGACAGCGGCCAATGCCAGGTGCTTCAGAGGGAAGGAACAGAATAGGCAATCATCAAGTAATCCATGCATCCCCTGTCATCCACACCCAGCTTCTGGCAGTCAGAGGCTAGGGACACCCAGAGGAGGGGGTTTCATCCCTGACCATCTCGGCTAATAGCCCTTGAGACCAATCCTCCATGTAACACTGAATAAGCTCACAGACACTACTGTAGTTCTAGGGACAGCTACATCCCTCATGTAACTTCCTGAAATTCAGTGATTTTACATGAGTCAGAAATTTAACCCCTTTAACTGTTTCAAAATCAACATAAAGAGCATATCCTCAGATGGTGGCAATTGGCATAGCACAAGTTACTTCAGTGCAGATTCACACCAGCTGAAGATCCTGGTCAAGGCTTCATTTTTAGAAATGAAGCTTTGCTGAGCAAATTCTCAGTGAAGGCATTTAATAATGCTATTTCTCCTTTACACAGTTTTAGTGACTGTCACGTTAAGTCATTTTTATTTAACCTTTTGTCCCTTTTACTCCGTGCAGTAGATTTATCACATTCGCTCCTGGTCTAGTCAATAATTGATTGCTAGAAGTTCTGCAATGCAATCCATTTTCTTTACAAATGGAAACTCTTGAAGAATCTGAGGAGCGACGCAAGCACAAGATTAGCTTTACGAGCACTCAGTGCTTACAGGCCAGTATTTCTTTCTTCAGCTTGTTAAAGGAACTGAACAAAAGAAAATAAAGCAAACCAGCAAAACACTGTGCTCAGTGTCAAATTGCACAAGATGCAAAGTAGGGCAAAAAGAAAATACTTGGCCTCAGAGTTGAGCTGGATCTTGGTAGAAATGTAAAAATAGAATATTACGAAGGTTGCGTTAGCACTCAGCTAGCATGGAAATGTTACAGACCCACAAAGTAAATGCAAGACCTGAAGTAATACGAACTGAGGAAAGGTGCTATTTTTCACTCCTTGTTCAGGCTTTACGCTTTCATTCTGCATCTATGATTCTCATTATTCCCCTTGGACCCTTTTACACAGCAGGATGTACACACAGGCTGCACGTATCATTCTTCCCAAAGAACACCCTAACTGTGCATCTGCGCCCTCTTCCAGTGGAGGAATTGAGAGCAGGTTCAAAACGTGCACACAATTTTCTAGTATCCCCCTATAACCGATCAGGGCACCTTTGACCGCACGCTATGCACTGTGGGCTGGATGTGTGCTCTAGGCATGGCCTGGCGGAACACAGATGGAACAGAGTCACTAGGCCATTCTTTAACATGCTACAGCATATCCCTTGTCCCACGCTCACACGCTTGAAGTTGGCCAGCACTTCGAGTAGTGAGGGGACAATGGAACAAGCAAAGGACATGGCCTTGCTTCTTCCTTGCCCAGTTTGGAATGACCAACACCAGTCCTGGCACCTGGCTGAACACAAAGGTTGGGACTCTGTGGAGGCGTAACACGTGCTGTGGGCTGCTCTGCTGCACGCTCATGCCGAGTTCGGCCTTGTCTACACTACAAAGGTAATTACTGCGGTGGCGCACGTCCTCCCCGGGAGCACTTCCACCAGCCTAAGCGGGGCACTGTGGGGTGTTGAGAGACCAGACTCTCAGCTCGGCTGGCAAGTCCTTGCCAGAAGCCCAGCTGCCTCACCGGCTCCTGGCGGGCTGCCCTCCTCCCTGCTCCCCGCTGGGAGCCAGGGTAAGCCACGTGAGGCTTCTCACCCCTGGGAGCCGGCTTCAGATGCTCAGCCATAAAATTGACAAGGCTGCTCCAGGTTCTTGCTGGGACAGGGTGGAGAAGCCATGTGGGGCGTCTCCCCTCTTTGCTGGGAGCCTGGGTCCAGCCACTCAGCTCTCCAGGGAGCGAGGGGCAGCTGGACTCTAGCTGCCAGGCTTTCTTGTCAATTTTAGGACTCCAGGGGAGCTGTGAAATTGACAAGAACGACAGCCAGTTGTGTAAGGAGCAGTGTCTTCACTGACACTGTCCCCCAACACCACCGATATACAACCACCGCAATGAGACGCGTAGGGCTCATCATGTCAGCATGGCAGGGGAGTTACATCGGTGGGAGGAACATTTCAGTGTGGACACCTTCCCTGTTTTGTTGACAAAAGCTGATTTTTGTCAACAAAACTGTAGTGTAGACCAGCCCACAGAGCTTCCTCTATATAACCCTCCTCTGCAAAGCAGCAATGTTCAGCAGTGAGACGGTGCACGGGGAAATCAGTGACACCCCAGGACCTGCTTCGATGCAGCCTGAAACTCCTTCTCTTGATGAAATCTTTTCTCATGCTTTCAAAGCTGCTGCCTCCACAGACTTTGCAATTGCTTCTAGTTCCACTTCACATCACTGGATAGATTACACAAGTACACATCCCGGATTTTTCCTTGCCAAGGGAGCTGTTATCAATCTCAATCACCCCAAAGCAGATCTATTGCGGAAGAAGGGAAATAAACATGCCCAATTGCTTGGTATGAGAATCTCCTAAACAGTGTCATTGCCCAGACCAAAAGCCTTTACCCTATCATACCCTATTAAACACAGAGGGGAACAC
This sequence comes from Mesoclemmys tuberculata, assembly GCA_007922155.1. Lineage (NCBI taxonomy): Eukaryota > Metazoa > Chordata > Testudines > Chelidae > Mesoclemmys > Mesoclemmys tuberculata. Next base: position 18,157,384 of record ML677084.1, read on the forward strand.
GGCCACTAATGGAGGAAAGAAGCATTCAGGCAATGACCACAACAATCAGCAGGTAGAGGAAAGAAAATAGCCTGGGGGAGGGAGGGAGACAGACTACATATGTTTGAATTTAGTACACTTGTGAAACAATTTAAGAAGAGTTCACTTTTTCAGCCTTATCTACCCCTGACCCTTGATGCTAGCAATAGCAGGAACACTAGTCCACCCTAGCTGCCAGCGCCTCCTACCAGAGAGCGTTGGCTAGACCTACCGAGGTAAAAAGCAGGATTCAGAAAAGGATTGGACGTGTATATGGACAAGAAGCATATCTACAGTTGCATGAGCAAGATTTTTAAGGGCTAGTCTACATTAGAAGTGCTACATTGATAGCTATGGTGGGAGAAGCTTTCCCACCAATATAGCACTCTCCGCAATAGTGCTTAAGTTGTGAAGCTTGTGTCACTCAGGGGGATGGCTTATTCGCACCCCTGCACAACGTAAGTGGTAGTGTAGACGTGACTTAACTTTTTAAAAGAAGTTTGGAAGGGAGGCAAACTCTCATGCTTCAAGGCACGAGCCTGCCTTTGACAAAGGGGTTAAGCAGCAGCTTCTTTTATAGGCAGATTATTCCTTAATTGTCCACTTTGGGATACTTGGGCCATCCTCTGAAGCATTTAGTACTGACCACCATTAGAGGAAGGATACCAAACTAGACAGACCACTGGTCTGATCTGCCACAGTTACAGTGCTGTTTGGAAAGCCGGCTATAAACGTACTTGAACGTACATTCCACAATTACATCAGTCTTCAATAATTTCTATCTAAATAGCTCTAACACAAAACACAAAATTCGCAAATTTGTCTTCCTCATGAAACAGCTGTAAGCGCCAGCTAGTAACAAGTCAATCGATGAGCAAACAAAGATTTGAGACTCACTTTTTTCCACCCTCCCTTGCTGTTAGAAACTGAATTACCTTGCATAGGTTACAATTCTCTGAACCTGTTAAACTCCTGGCTGTCTCATGATGTTCTGATTTGGCAGAAGACCCCACTCCACACAGCAGGATTCTGCAATGATGTCACAGGAGAACTAATTCCGTTAAAACCTCCCCTCCCCCACCTCTTTTGGAGCAGGGAGGCAGAGAGAGCTGTCCAATTATTGAGTCTTACGTGCTTCCTAGCAAGCAAAAAGGAAAAGGTATAGTCAATGAGTAAAACAAAAAAAAAAGTGAAACTTGGAAAACATAGAAAAAGTAAGCTGGATCCTAGATAGAAAAGTGCATTGAAGAGGAACTGTATTTCCATTAAACCAGGGGTGTCCAATCTTTTAGATTTCCTGGGCCACATTGGAAAAAGACAAGTTGTTTTGGGCCGAACAGGTGGCAATTTGGGCCGCACGGGCGGCAATTTTAAATAAATAAAATTATTTGAGAATGATTTTATGAATCTCTTATTGCTAAAGAACGTGTTAAATCCAAAAATTCTTCGCTTATAAATCAATAGCATGTTAAAATTGTATTTGTAGTCGCAATTTTATAAAGTTTGTAAGTTTACGATTTTTTGTTGGGCCGCATTCATAACGGAGCTGGGCCGCATGCAGCCCGCGGGCTGGACATGCCTGCATTAAACTCTATTAGAGATACTGTCTCAGATTATCTCCTCGAACCCCGTTTTCATTGGGCACAGCAGAGAGGGGACCACTTCGTGATTGCAGCTCCCTCTTTCTCAGGATAGATTTGAGCCACTCTGATCCCTAGTGGAGTTTAGAGCAGTACTTTACAATCACAATTCCCCAAATGGGTTGGACATTTTCACATAGATCAGGGCCACTGGATAGTGGGGGGCAAAATGCATCATTTATGGACTCCCTCCTCCACCAACTAAACTCCATCTTTTCATGTTTAACACCTCATGCAAATCTTTAGGCAACACTGATTTAGGAGAAATCCGTTTCTTCCATAGACAGGCCCGATTTTCCACTGCCTTGCACTTTCTGTAGTCATTTAGACTGCGGCAAACTGAATGTGAAATGGGTGTGAAAAGCTTCTGAATGAGTCATGTTTCACATTCACTTTGCACAGAAATTAATGACTACTCAAGGTGCAAGCCATTGGTGTGGGGGGAGAGGGGGAAATCACACTTATGGAGATTCAGAAAGGAGGATAAAAAGTCCCACTTTTTAAACCATTAATGCATGCTATTTTTCCCCTCATCGTTATACTTCTCACTATCTGGTGAATTAGACACCTGTCAAATTCCATCACCTTCCTATCGAAGGGAATAAATTATTGAATAATCGCCAAGTCTGTCTGTAATGTCACTTTCTTTTTTCTTCTCCTTGGCAGCAGCTCACTTGTTTTTGCTTTTGCCAACCTCCTGTTACTGCCAGCACAATGCTACATTTTAGTTAGATTGAAAAATTAATAGAAAACCACTCGCACTGAAAATTGCTTTGTAATGATATTAAGGACATCTAATTGGTTTGTTAATTAATGCCTCCAGAAACAAAAATGTTTTGTTCCAGACTTTTAATTTGCAACTCCAGATAATTAAACTTCTGACAGTGTCATTCTTTTCTCTCTTTCTTATTTTTTGAAGCATAGTGTGCAAGTGATAGGCAACACAAAATTAAGCAGCTATTTAAAGAAAAAGTTGTGCCAAACCAGTGTCACAAAGTACCGTACAAGTACCTGTAAGCCCAGGGGACTTGGCTTTCCAGAGGTATATGGTACTCTAGTATTCTGGAATCCTCTGCGGCCTCAGTTCTCCGCAGACACTGTTGGCTTTTATTTCATTCCAGGAATTAGAGCTGTCAGAAACGGTCCTCTTAGAAATGACTTTGAAGCAGCAGAAGAAGCTTATAGGTATGATATTCCTCCATCTGTCTGTCTGTTGTCTTGTACTTAGATAATGAGCGCTTGAGGCAGGGACTGTCTTTTTGTTCTGTGTTTGTACAGCAACTAGTGCAATGGGGTCCTGCTCCATGACTGGGACTCCTGGACACTACCCCAATACAGATAATAAAACTAGTTAATGACTTCCTCTAGATTAATTATGTACCCAATGCGCCCTACAAGGAACAATTTCAGAACCCACCTACCTTGAATATGAATCAGCAGTAGATGAATATTTTGAAAACGCACTGCATTGGTTATTTTCCTCATCTCTCATGAATGACCACTCAAGTACATTTCACTCAAAGATCCCCCAAAATGCAACACATACAAGAAATGGATCACTGAAGTGCCGCTAACTCTTTAGGAAACACTTCCGCCATGTAATAGCGCATAGCCACACCGCATGACACATCAGGGCAAAATGTAAAGAAACCATCTTCAGCTAAACCTGCAGAGGAGTGAGGTGAGTAATAAAACTGCCAAAAAGGGACTTTGCAAGATACCTGAGTTAAGTGACATAGGAGCTTTAATGGCCAAAAGTTTTCTGTACCATAGCTGACCCTTCCAGAAGCACAGTGCCCCTAAGCTTATGATGGGCCAACATTTCAGAACTGATTCAGAAAAAAAAAAGTGTCACTTCCTGCAGACCACACACCACTTCCTGCAGCACTCTGGGTTTTCCATGGACATGCTACCAACCAGTACTGGCCAAGCTGATCCACTGATGAGATCGGACAAATGTACAGCCCAAAATAGTATAACTTCCGGCACCTCTAGTTTAAATGAGTACCTTATTGTTTCCTGATCAATGAAATATATAACTAAAATCAAAATCCTTATGTCCAAATCATGAGACACTTTGTAGTTCTTTTGTTTTTTGGACTAGGAAGACCCCAGCCAGGTGTGGATGGATGTTAAAATACCACGATTAAAATGCATTAGCTAATACGTTGTTTAAAAAAAATAGCGTTCTCCTCCCATGCAATATAGACATGCCCTGTGGGTGAAATGGTCAGTGGATCTCTGTTCAGAGACCCAGAAAAGGACTAGCCACAAATTTAGGCCATAACTTGAGGGTTTAACTAGGAGTTACATGATGCATAGGCCTCACGCTGTCCCATTGCACGGGAGTGAATGGCATTCAGAAAAAACAGCTTTAGGACTGGAGAATGCCCTTCCTGAAATGAGCTTTTTAGATCAGCAGGTGACCTGTATTGTATGGCCTTGGAGGCTCCTACTTTCTACTAGCTGAGGGAGTGGTGACAAGACAGAGAATACCATGAAAGTCCTGATTCTACACTTCTTACCGGGCAGGATGAGGCCAATACTGTCAGCTCTTCCAAATTTTCAGAGGGGAGAGTGCCATGATACTCTCAGAGGAAACCAGTACCCATCTTCTGGCTCCCTTGTGCTGGGGCTTTAGTACAGCCAAGGAACTGGACATGATAGCGCATTCTACTGCAAAAGCCTTTTGATACGGACCTGTCTGCCCACACGGCTTTGTTCATATATTCTTTTTGATTAAGCTTATTTCCCCATATTTGTTTCACATGCACCTCACAGAGAGATTTTATTAATAAACTCATGGTAAATGAGATTTGAGCCCCCTGCTGCATTTCCAACACATTTCTACTGACACGGTTCCAAGAATACAAAGTTTCCGTAAGAGAACATTGCAGAGAGGAAATAGGCTTCGCCAGTAGCAAGGGATTGCCGCAGTTAACAATCGTGGCATTAAAACGGGATGGGGGTGGAATAATTACAGAGGCTTGTTAAAACAACATCCAAAAGGGGTAGTCTCAGACTGAAAATTTGGCTCTTCAGATCATTTTCAGTCTATCGGCATATGCAATGCACACAGATCGGAGCTGCAGTTTTAGCCTGGAAACAAGCAGTCAGCGTTCAATAGTAAGACATTAAGCAGGCCACCCCTCTGCTCCATGGGTGTTATGTCTTAAATTGGTTGCTAAATTTGAATTAACCACCAGGGAGGGGGGTAGAGGGCACCCCCAGTCTCAGTCATGGGGGCTTATCTCCTTAACAAAGGTTAACGAACAGAGCGCAGTCTTAACTCACTACCTGGCCCACAGGCTGCAGGGCCCCCTCTCCAGGGTGGCACGCCAGCTCCTCGCAGCTGCCCGGCCTCCACCAGCTCTGCTCCTCTGTCAGAGTCACAGCCATACCTTGGCCCCCACTCCAAGGACCCACCCCAGGAATTAGCTACGCTCCAGTATAAGCTTTTCTGCCTAGGGCTCAGCATGGCCCAATCCCTCCAGCTGCCTACTAGCAGCCCCTTATAGGCCCAGATGGAGCCAAGCCCTTTTCAATTAGCTGGACTAGGCTCACCTGCTCCAGTCCGGGGAGCTATCTACAAAGACCAGCTACTCTGGGACAAGCACCCAGGGTTCGTCTACACAGCCCACAGCAGCCAACCTCCCATCCTGGGTCTACAAACTGGGGCTAGCATTCTAAAAATAGCTGTGTGGACCGTGCTTTGAAGTTGCAGCTCAGGGTCTGAAGCCTAGGGAGGGGGATGGGCTTCAAACCCCAAGCCCCAGCCAACCCAAATGCAAGCACTTTCTGCCCAGCGATTTTTAGAGCACTAGTGCAAGGCCAAGTCTGTCGACTCAAGCTGGGAGGCTTGCTGCCAGGGACTGTGTAGACATAGCCCTCGGGAACCTCGCTGAGAGCAGAGCCAAGTTGCGCTAGGTGTTGTACGAATACATAACGAGAGACAATCCCTGCTCCTGTCTCACAAAGTTTATAAACCAGACACAACAGACAAAAGGAGGGAGAGGACGCTGATGAAGGCACTTGCCCAAGGCCAGGTTAGAGACAGATTGAGGAATTGAACCCTTGTCCAAGTCCCAGTCCAGAGCCCTAACCACCTGATCATGCTGCTTTTCATCTTGGCAGGGATCATTTAACACATAATGACGGACAAACTAGTGAAGTCCTCTGAGCTGCTTGGAAAAAGAGCAACATAGTGCAGCCAGGCTGGGAAAACAAGCAAACAAACAACCTCCCTAAAACTACTGATAAGCCATCGTTTCCTCTTCAGATTAATGTGCCTTTGAAATGTTGGGATAAATGAAGAACCACTTAGCATAAAATCTCTTAGTCCATCTTCTAATTATGCAGCGAATGCATTGTCTTGCTCAACGAAAGGATCACTATACAGTAGAACCGCAGAGTTACGAACACCTCAGGAATGGAGGTTATTCGTAACTCTGACATGTTCATAACTCTGGACAAGACGTTATGGATGTTCTTTCAAAAGTTTACAACTGAACATTAATTTAATACAGCTTTGAAACACGATTATGCAGAAGAAAAATGCTGCTTTCCCCTTTATTTTTTTAGTAGCTTACATTTAACGCAGTACTGTACTGTATTGGCTTTTTTTTTTCCCCTCTCTCTTTTTCTGTGGCTGCCTGATTGTGTAATTCTGGTTCCCAATGAGGTGTGTGGTTGACCTGTCAGTTCGTAACTCTGGTGTACGTAACTCTGAGGTCCTACCATAGTACATTCTAGCTTGGTTTTCCTTAGGAAATCTACTGAGACCATGCTGCCTTGCTCAGTGAAGCTGTTTGGAAATTTGCCATTTATTTTAATGCTAATACTTGACAAAGTGGTAGCCTGTTAAGAAACTTAAAGAAAAAAAATTTAAAAAAATAAAATATCCCCACCATCTGCGCTGCTTAGCTTGGCTCATGTTGATACAAGATATATGCAGTTAACTGTCAACAGAAGTACTTCTTCTGAGAACAGATAAGAACAGTTGCTATAAATGGTAGTGATCATAACTAACAGAAGATAAAACAAACCATTTGCCAACAGACTTTCCAATCAGTCCTGAATATTCAGCACTTCTTTTAAATATGGAAGTGTTGGTTCAAAGTTTACACTGAAGAAAGAAAAATATTTTAATCCTGTGATTTTAAATGTAAATGGGGCCACCTTAAAAAAAAATTGTTGTTAGGGTTACAGATCAAGTTTGAAAAGAAGACCAAGTCTGGGGTGTACATTTATGTACAGAACATATCTGTAATGCTTCTCTCAAATTCCTTTCCCAGCATTAAGAATTGCGAGTAATGTAAGCAATGTCCAAATCCTTGGGTATTCTCTCTGGGTATGTAATACCTGTAAGCACATAGACATAACAGATGCTGTTAGCAGGAAACTGCCTCTCTTTGATCAGTGATTTGAAAGAACAATAATGAACCACCTTTCCTTTATAAATGATGGTGAAACAAAATGAAAATCCTTTTAAAATGGAAAGGGTGATTCAGAGGTATCAACATTTTTTACATGTATCACCTATGGAGCAACCAAGAAAGACACCTAGAAGTGTGGTTCCGATCTAGAAAGCAACTAATAATGGCATTGTGGAGTTCCACAGCTGATAATTCTCACTGATTTCTATATCAAATATGCTCAGTTTACTGTTAAAGATTTTTTCTAACTGGCAGCCTCCCTAACTCAGTCTCGGCTGTGGAAGTCGAGTGGAAGCTTGGCTTTTCACACAGTCTATCTAGAAATAAAGATTCTAGAGGCCAAATTACACCCCTAAATACACCCATTCTCTACAAAGACACTTGCCTAGCCCCACTGCCTTCAAAGCATTTGCACAGACTGGGAACTAATAAACAGTTCTGTTGCTGATTTAGAGGGAGTAGGATCCAATTCACTCTCCCCCAGCAGCGATGGTGCTCTAGTGCTAACAGAAAACAAGGCTTTACTGCTTTTGCTCCTATGTTAGTCACGAACGCTGTGGGACATAGCTCTGGGCACACACACTAAGCAGATTTGTCAAGAAAGTAGGTGCCATTTTAACAGTATTTTTTTCCCCAGAGACGATCCCCACTCCAAGGAAAAAGGGGAAAAAAATGAGAGAGAACCATGAGTTCTAGTGTTTCCCCTCATATATGTGTCTATGGCAATATCTGCTCAGTCACTGAGAAGTGTCGAATGGGAAATGGGTTAATTCAATGATTCATCAAGTTCAGTGTGTCTCATATTCTGGATATGAAGCATTTCCACTCCAGTTCCACCCTGAAATAGAGATGGTGGGTAATTCAGGGGAAAGAGACTGGTCCACTGTTTTCTTAGAAACATAATTTGGGATACAGTAGACCCTTGTTTGCAGCAACCGTTTCTTATGAGCAACATTTCCCCATGGCACACTTTCCCTACTGTGAATTGCCGACATTCCCCATAACAGCAGCAGCCACTTAGGAGCAGTATAGCAAAAGAGCACCGATATGTTGCTACTAAGGAGCGTTTACTGTATTGGGTGTGGATGGAAGCGAAGGATTGCACATAGCACCTCTAGGTAACTACAAGTACTTCCCTTCCACTGCTCACAGCTAGTGGCAGACATGGACCCACTACTAGCCTCTGCTTTCCCTGGATGTGCATATGACAACTGCTAGAGACATTGGTTAGAACTGGCAAGCTTCTCTGGTATCCATTTATAATACTTCGCACTGCAGATGGGTGGCCAAGGCTTGGCTCCTCAGGGCTCGGTCCTGCAAACCTTTCCTCACACAAGTAGTGCCTCACTTGCCCAAGGAGTACACAGGACGAGAGAGGAAGCACTTATGTGAGCAAGGTTTGCGGGACTGGGACCAGTTACAGACGAAGGTCAGCTTCTAACTGACAATACTCGGTATGTAAATACATTACTGGAGCTAGAAACGAGTGCTTAGGGGAAGGATAGCTATGGACGTGCACTCTAGAGTCTGCTTATAACAGGACAGATTCTACCTAGCCTGGTCCCAGGATGCAATTGCTATACCCTCACTATAAACTTAAGGAACAAGCAAACTGCTCACCTCAGAAGGAGATGTTTACTCACCCGCCTGGAGGACAATATTCAGCCCATTTCTCTTTATGGAGGCATATGAAACCTGTGGAGCAAGTCTTTGAGCAGGCAATTCTACCTTCATTTGCACTCTAACAAGTTACAGGAAAAACAGCTTGTGAGGGGGGGACGTGAAGATTTGGCAAGGCATTTTCTGCCACAATTGTTCAGTCTAGAAAAGTCTTTTCCTGACAATAAAGCAGAGAAAAGCTTAGTGAATGCTGGGTAAGTCACTACTTGATCAGACTACATTGTGCTGTAGTGGGCATAGGAAACAATGGTAGCAGCTGCAGACTATGCTTTGTTGCCATAGAGTAGAGATACAGGAATGTGCATCTAACCGGAGTAAGGCCCAGGTGTCAGGTATCATCAGCTTTTGCGAGAAAATAAAGATGATTTTGAGCATTGAGGGGGATCTTCTGTTTTGTTCTCACTTACCCCAGCATTTCAGTGCTAAGCCCTCTATTCTCCTCTCTTTATCAGTCTAACATGTGGCAAAAATCCAGCCTCAACCATCTCTAAGGCGGACACAAGAACTCAGAAAACGTAACCCTCTAATTCTCGCAGCTACTTTTGAAAAAACTAAGATCCCTAGCCCCACAGCAACTCAACCCTAAACTAAACGCCCCTAGTGCCTACCTGCTGCAGGCCCTTCAGAGTGGAAATGGCTGGGAAGGTGAGATGAGAGGGAGCCTGTGGATGTGAATGAGTAATCCTCACTCTTTCCTTTGCTGAGTATCCAGCAGGGACAGGACTTTCCCACCTCTCTCTTCAAGGGTCAAGAAGAAGGAGCACCAGAGAGGGACCTTTCCTTGCCTCTCCTGCCGGCCTGGAAAAAAAGAAGTGTAGCGAAAGGAAGCTTCACTTGCCTCTTCCTCCTAACCAGCCCCACTACAGAGGGTCAGGGAAGAGACAGCCGAAAAGGAGGGGTAAAATGTCTCTCCCCTCTGTTTCCCGGAGGCCACAGGGAGGAGAGATTCTTTTCTGCCCTATGCATGTGTGAGAAGTTGGCTGATGCTTTCCTAGGGTCTGCATTAGCTGGGTGCCATCTCCCACACCCTCAGAGTAGCAGGCACAGCTCTGCAGGGAATCCGGGCTTCTACATGGAAGCTCCAGGAGCAGAAACCAAGCGCGTGAACAGGTGTGTGTGTAGACACAGCTCATTTGTGGGTGCGCTGACAATGCCTGGACCCTAGTGTGTGCCATCCATTCATGAGTAGAGTCTTCTCCCACATTTCAAAAGGCAGGCCCTATACCAGACTAGCTAAATGCCACCCCCTCACACCATTGTGGGCAGGGAGGTCACAAGAGAGATGCCTTGAAATCCTCTGAAGGTTTGCAACAGCTATCTCTTGGCACCTACAGGAGAGGTTGGTCTTAGCCTTGGCCTATTTGTGAAACGAGAAGCACGAGCATGGAACCTTCAATGTTCAGGTTTGCTCCCTTTGAATTAACCATTGCCTGGAGAAATAATATTTAGTGACACTGGAGGCATCCCCATCTCCGCAATGGGAGCAATGCTGCACAACATGATATGTTAAGCAGTGCTTTCAAGCACAACAAAGAGGTAGAGATTTGACAAGAATCATTTCCCTGTGTGTTTCTAGGTCTGGCTGATCCACTTACTTCTGAAAGAACTGGCATTATCATTCAAATATACCCTTGAAAACAAGCATGTGATCTGAGAGCTGATAACAAGGTGCTGAAATGTTTATTTTAGCGCTGCAGAGAATTCAAATTAGATAGAAACAAAAATCAATACAAAATGTTGAACTATATGGAAAGATAACAGATTTACTGGGCAAATCACAGGGCTTTTGGATATTTTAGTCTCAGACTAGAGATAGTAAAGCTACATTTATATATTTTGTAAGAGGAATATTAATAATTCATATGCTAGTACAGTTTTCCCCTTCTGATGTCATACGGTACTTGTGCTTATTCACTGAAGGAGCTGGTCCTTCAAAGACATCTTATAAAATAAGGTAACATTCTCTAGAGGATGCAAGGGGCCTTGAACCCTGCACACAGGTGCAGGGGCAGTTATTACTGTTTCATAGTCGTAAGTGTATCTTATTAACTCTCAAAGAGGGAGGAGGTTGACGTGTCACTCTGAGAGGCAGAGGTGACTAGGGGCTTCAGCAAGAACAGCCAAATATCTCTTTATATTTTGTTTGAATTACCAATAAATGAAAACCACAAAAGCAGAGTAAGTTTGTACGATATACAGTGTTCAGAGCAGGGTGTAAATTCCAGCTGCTTACACAGAAGAGAAACTTTAATGGTAGAAATTACGTGTGGAGCTTAGGTGCAACCTAAAAGTGAGTTCATTTCAGTACAGAACACAGGAGTTACTATAGCAATGTACAGAATTCATCAGGAACATTCTTATTACATGCACGGATCTTCCAGGCATCCAGCTATGCTCTCCCTTTGGCGCGAGGCTCCAACTGACTGGAAAAATGAGGCAAAGTTAGAGAAAATGGGGGTAGGGAACACTTTTTTTTTCTTTTATTCTAATAATTCTTTTTTCCTGTGAGGGGGAGAGTTAGGGACTTTTTTTTTTTTAAATGGAATTTTTCCCATCAGAACAAAGTAAATTTTTAAACCATTTTTTTCATAAAAAATACTCCTATGTTAAATAAAACAAGTTTTTAGAGGTTTTACATTTTCCATATCACTTACTTCCCTTTTATTCAATTATTTCTAACTGTAAATCATCAATCTCCTCCTGCCCTGCCCTTCTAGATCACAGGAAGTCCACAAGCAATCCAAGGTGAACCTCCTGATAAATGCAAAGCACAGCATTTGATATTCGAAAGCCCTTTGGTTGGGGATACAGTGTGTAATAAATACAAAGTCCTTTAAAAGATTTGGATGGAGTCTTCGTAAATCTGAGTTGTTTTAGGGCTCAGTGCTACAAACTACCAAGCACTCTGACCCTAGTCCAGCAAAGCATTTAAGCATGTGAATAATGCCATGGACTTCAGAAGGGACTACTCATTCTTAAAGCTAAGCATGTGCTTAAATGCTTTACTGGACTGGTGTATTCAAGTATGGGAAGCTAAAATGAACAACCTAGAAAGAGTCAGCTTACAAATTTTGGGGTGCAATATTTCATGACACTAACCAGAATAAAGGCATCTATATTTAGATAAGGACAAATGAAGTCAATGGGATCTTTAACACTTGACTTGGATGTGATCAGGATGTGGCCCCAAATCATGAAACCAAAACTAAGAGAAACATGTCTTCATTTGTAGTCAGAAAAATAAAACATTATGTTAATCTGAATCACAAGCTTTATGTAGTTTGATCTGCTCACAAGTGCAATTAGTTACATTCCATATTAATCAAATACAGTATTATATCGATGTAGTCCTTGGTAACATATAATTGGGTCTATTAAAAATACTGTATTATTAAACAGATTGCCTACAGCATTCTCAGGAGGGATACATATACTAGCAGATTGCTTATGACTGCAATAGGGTTTTATAGATCTTATTCTAATTTTATTGTAGCTGTGCAACGTTCTGCCTAAACTGAAAAACTCACCGCAACAACCTTGAAGCGCAAAGAGATGTTTGAACGCAGATCAATTTTATATTCAAGGACTCGGTAGTTGTAGAATTAGCATGTTCGTTGCATACATTCGGAAGCTTCATAAAACGGGTGAGAATAAACTACAGATGTACCCTAGCTCTGGTTATAAGAAGACAGTGTTTCATGTATTCATTTATTCTAGCCCTTTGGAAAGATATTCAGAGTAAATGACATTGGAAATTAGTGTTTCATTATGTACAGTGTATACAGAAAACTCCCTTAGAAAGATCATGCAAAACAAAGCTTAACACTTTTTAATTCTAGCTATTTTTTTTCCCCTAGTGCCAGTTCCTCTTCAGGCAGGTCATTCATATTTTATCATGTGCAGCTCTCTGGTGCTTATGAAGAGCTCTTTATTAATTCTGCCACCAAGGAAAGTGTTAAAGGAGGTAATTAAACCTAAAGATTGTTGGCAGTTACTAGAAATTGCCGTTTGGATTATTTGGTAGTTCCAGTTCCTTGAAGTAGTTTTTACAGTGTATTTTCCTGCCTTATGAACTCAACAGCACAGTCATGCACTAGATGGGAAACACACCAGTACCTGAAGCAACCTTAAGACTAATTTATGAGTAATGGGGCCAAAATCTTACACTTTCCATTTGCTATAGTGCGGCCTATTTTGAGGGGGGAGGATTCCCCTAAAGGAGCACTTGGAACAGGAGGTGAAGATTCCCAGTGAAATGGTGAAGTTGCTCCATGAACCTCACCAGCCTACGGCAGACGCCAGTGCGAAATGAAAAGAGAAGAGCGGGGGGTATTTGCCGTTCAGTCACTCTAGGCCTTCCTCCAATGCTTTCTGCTCCCAGCTCTCAACTGATTCAATGGGCCAAACGCTACCTAGGCTAAGCAGATGCCGCTGAGAGTGGACGTCCATGGAGAAGTAAACAGTGGCGTTAGTGGCACATTGGGTGTCAGTTGGCGTTAGTGGCTATAAGTTGTAAACCAGTGTAAATGTCACCTGTTTGGCATTCAGTGTGGGTGTGCAGCAAGGGTGTTTGCACGTCAAGGGATGCGAGGGAGATTGTAGCAGGAAAAGCAGCTAACATGAAAGTGTGAGGTAAAGAAGATACTCTCCATGCTTACCCTGCACAATTTAGTGTATGTTGTGCCATCCCCAATGACACCACATTTATCCCTGGTCTTCATGGGAACAACTCTTTGGTCATACTGGGAGTTACATAAATTAAGGCCAGCTCTAAAGTTTGTCCCCACACCACAACTTAAACCACACTGGCACTCAGCTGGGTGTGCAAACCAAGTGTCAATTAAACTGCTTTGCTGTTTGCACTCAGCATATCACTAAAGTGGTGACACACAGCTTGGCAGATACCAGAGTTCAAATCAGAGAGAGAGATCCCATCAGTTAAAAACATGAGCATTGCCACTTGAGCACAAAAAGCACTTCCTGTACTGAGAAAGTGTAGCAAGCTCACATCCTCTATTGATTGGGCACGGAGCAGGGGCAGGAAACCCACGTGACCAGTAGGTTACACTAACACCACCATATTTTCCACTGCTGAATTTGTCCCATGATTTTAATCACATTAGCCTTAAACTCATGCAATAACCCAAGTGCCAGGAAGGCATTTGTGGGTCCTAGAGACATGTAGTTACTTTCCATTTTACTACTCACATTGACACTGTTACAACCCATTTTTATAGACACTGGTGATTGAAGCATAAAAATAAAAGATGGCGTTCAAACCATCTGTCAGTTTATATCATGTGACAGTTGTGATTAATATATAAGCATAATGTTTTTAACTTTCACTGGATCAGATCAGCATAAGTCCATACTTTGGAATACATAAATTTACAAGCATGATAACCCCCCTCTGTTTCCCTCCCCACAAAATCAACAATTTTTCACTTCTTGGGAAAGGAACTGCTGAGTACCAGATGAATTATGGAAGTTCTCGGGGCAGGGGTAATTCTGGGTCTGAATTTTATGACACTGGGATGGTGAGTACTAGTTAGAAACTGCCAACTTTGCAAATACATCTGACTCTTCAGTACAGACACCTTGTTATTCCTTTACGAGGCCTTTCATATAAACAGACACTGCAGAACAGAGCCAGATTCTAGAATGGATTTAGGCTGTTGGCAAGCATCAACTGGGTGAAGAGACAAATGTTTGAATTAAACTAGAGTTGAATGCAAGTCTCTGGAGGAAGCTTAAACATTACACAGCTCTAACAAGCATTCTTCATTCCCTTCATCATACCATTTAAGAAAAAACCCAAAAAACACTTGAGGTATTTTTGGTGGCAGCAGTATTCATCGTTGAATCTAAGGGTTTGGCTACATGGGAAACTGACCAGCTTAGCTATAATGGAATAACCATTTTGCTATCGCTATTCCAGTATCACTGCCCCATGTGGACAACACTCTATTCTGGAATAAAAATTACTTTATTTCAGAACAATTACTCCATTCTGCAGTGTCTGTTTATGCTTTTGTAGACAAATCCTAAACAATGGATTTTGTCAGATATGCCAAACCCCCAAGACTTTATTTATTATCAAAGAAACTAAGAACAGTAACATGTGGTTTATTATCATTTAAACCAGTCGCCCCTGTAAGAGTGGATCTTCTTATACCCTAAAGGACCTTTTGAGGACACATGTGAAGCCACTAACCCTGATGGCAAGATCAGAAGCAAGCAGAGAAATCTTTTTTGGGTGCTGGCTGGTGAGTCTTGCCCACATGCTCAGGGTTTAGCTGATCGCCATATTTGGGGTCGGGAAGGAATTTTCCTCCGGGGCGGATTGGCAGGGGCCACGGAGGTTTTTCGCCTTCCTCTGCAGCATGGGGCATGAGTCGCTTGCTGGTGGATTCCCTGCAGCTTGAGGTCTTCAAATCTCACTTTTGAGGATTTCAATAACTCAGTCATGGGTTCGGGGTTGTTATAAATGTGTATGGGTAGGGTTTTGTGGCCTGCCTTGTGCGGGAGGTCAGACTAGATGATCATATTGGTCCCTTCTGACCTATGAGTCTGAGTCTGAGTCAATCACTTAAATTGTAAGGAAGTTGGAGAACACAGAGGAGATATACACTGTAGGTATTGTGGCAAACTGCCAGCCTCCCGCTGGTGGGTCTCACGCTTTACCTCTGCTTGTGGGCTAGGGCGCCCCCAGCTTCCTCATCTCGGCTGGCTTCAGAGGAGCTCTGTCTCCTGGCCTGGGAGGGAAACTTCTCCTCCAGCTGCTCTACACCTTCTGGTAGTTTCCCCTGCCTTTGTTGCCTCTCCCTCCTTTAGGGAAAGCAGGGTTTAAATACCCCTGGCCCCGCCCATCATTGGGTCCAGGTGCCTTTAATTGCCCTGCTGGGCTGTCTCTTCTGTCTGCAAGGCAGAGAGTTTTTAACCCTTTCAGGCCCTCCTACTGGCCGTAGCACACCCTTTTAAAGCCATCGGGCCTGACTTTATCACAGTATCTAAGCAGCTGGTTTCTCTGGCCTTTTATGAAGCATTCTGGATCCCTTCCTCCCTGCAGAAATTGAACAGGATTCTCATCCCTTCTCATCTCAACAGCAGCGGAAAGGCAAACACTGGCTAGTACATTAAGCGTGGGCTTGGGAGTCAGAAGAACAGGATTCAAGTCCTGATTCTGCTGCTGGAAGACTAGGCCTGGGGGTGTCTTTGGGAGTAGATGGCTGGCTGTGATGGGTGAGAGAGGAGTTGCAATTGAGAAGATGGGTAGAAGAGACAAGAAGGGAATTGAGACCACGTGTACAATTAAAATGCTACAGCCATGCCAATTCGGTGTAGACCCTCACTACTGCACAGGAGGGGTTCTTCTATCACTCAGGTAATCCACCTCCCCACAATGTGGTAACTAAGTTGATGGAAGAATTCCTCTGTCAACCAAGTGCTGTCTCCACTTGGGGTTGGGTCGGCTTAACTACGTTGCTCCAGGGTGCTGATTTTTCACTCTCCTGAGAAACAGGCAGGTGGACCTAACTTCTCAGTGTAGCCCATCCCTTGAGAGTGAAAGATTTTGGGGGCAGCAGTGGGAGAAGAAAGGCGTGACAGAGGCAGAAAGCATAAGGCAGGAGACAGAGAACACAATATAAATGAAGACGGCAACATAGAAGGGATGGGATGTTTGCCTTTATTCCAGATCTACGATGGCTTTTTCACCAGCATGACATTTTCTTTCCTGCTTGGCAGCCTAGCAAGGGTGTGCAGCAATTTCAGAGACCTTTGCTGCATCTTGTTCTTAAGCAGATTTGTCTCATCAGCAATTTTACTTCATTTACATTTGCTCCAGTTACTGTGAGCGGCTACTCTTATGTATGTTTTAAAGGAAGTGTGAATTTCCTAAGGGGGCATCAGCTTTGTCAGTCCCTGCCCAGATCCTTCTACTCCCCTCAGCAGATGTCCCCTGCACTCAGCACAGGAAGGCTTATGCTGGTCTCACCCCTTCCATCTTCCTCTTTGGTTACATTTAAAAAAAAAAATGTAAAACAGAGCCAATCTTGCTTTTGCTGCCACCGCTTCCAAGTCAGGGCTTTGCCCCTGACTGTGGGCAAAGAGCAATGCAAAACGGGGGCAGTCAAAAATGGGGAGAATTTGGGGCGAAATTTAGGAGCCTGCTTTGAAGAATGATATAACTGCACCGAGTTGGTCCACACAGGATATCAGGTCAGTGTAAATCTCACTTGCACACCCACTGAATGCAGCATCGGAGCAAATTAAATTATTTTGCTGTTTGACAGGTACGAGTAGTGTGGTGTTTTAATGTACTTGGTCTCTGGAGGCTTGAATTCAACTCTTGTTTATTTCAAACAGCTACTTTCATATAAACAAACCTTTCAGTGAGCTGCCCAGTTGATGTTTGCCCATGACCTCGTGAGCCAATGGAGCTGCTAAAGATTAAGCTTTTTGAAAATGCAATTGCAGGGAGAGAGGGGGATTGCCAGATTGAAGGGGTTGTGGGGGAGAAGAGAATATGGATTAGAAGACGAGAGGAGGGGAATGGAGCAGGTGGATTGAAATGGAGTGGAATGGGGAGCCAGACCGAGAAAGGGTCAGAGGAACAACAGTGGGGACATGAAAATAACTAGAGGCAGGACAGCAGCCCCCGCACTTGGGCTAGAACTGTCGTGTCTGAAGATCCCACCAAGCGTCTTGAAAGGATTTTACATCTCTGTCTATCCATCCACATCTCAAATTGGTGCCTGTCACCATGACATTCCCGCTCAGAGGACAGTGAAATGCCAGAGAAAATCTCGCAGACAGACATGCTTAGGGATTTGCTCCCATTTGGGGCCTCATCCATCAGGGCACAATGCTTTGGCCACTCCACCCCCAGCATGTCTACTGAAGTGGCCCCTTCAACTCTCCCCTTTGTACTGTGTGGAGTTTCTATCAAACAGTAACTGGAGAGGGGAACAATCTTCTCGGTTAAACCCACGTACTTTTTTTTTTTTTTTTTTTAAATATATGCTCTTGTCCTCAGGGTTTCCGTTTCCATTAAACTTGGCTCTGTTCTCCCCTAACCATTTATAGCCATGTACATGACGTATTTACACTCCTTTTGCATCACTTTGGGCTGGCTTGTTTAAAAGTCATGCGTGCTTCTAGTAACGGTGGCTGGTTTCCCGACTGCAGGAAATAACATATTAATGTCATGGCTTCTTAACCTGTAATACATCACCTACTGTATTTCTAATATGTCTGTGGATTTGAAGGCCTTCATTATGACGAGTTCTGAAATTCTCTGTCCTGCAGCCCCCTCACATCCTGGCCAAGGAAGCAATAAATCCCCCATGCCTCTTTGTACCAGGCATCTGAGATGCCAGATCGGTGCAACTGCTATTAGCATAGCATGACGCAACTAGTGAAGTGAAGTGACAAGATACAACAGGGTGGGATGCTACTGAGCGATTGACATAGCAACCCTACTTCTGTTTCACATCCCTGGGTCCTGGCTGTGGCCTGTACCAGCGTCGGGTTGATACTAACGTATAACAAAAGCTCCATTTCCACCGGACTACTTTGGCAATCACACTATCCATCCAGGGACCTCGAATGCACTATCCTTAGGGACATGCTCCGAAGGTGTCACAAGCCTTCCTGGTGCTGGGCTAGGGGCACCAGTTCTCACCCCTGTGCAGCTCAAGCCTTTGCAGTACTAGGACAGACAGGAAACACAGTCACTCCCGTTGTACTTTTTCAGTTGGTGCTTCCAGCTCATGCCTGCACTGCTTCTACCCACTCGGTGGCCACTCAGCACAGAGCAGGAACGACCATTCGTCAGCTCCCTTCCCACACACGCAAAAGAAAGATCAGAAAGCACACACACATGTACTAAAATACTCACTTTCAGGGCCCCCACATGGGGGAGGAGGGGGAAATGGTACACTCTACTGGGGCCTGGAGGCCCTATGGGGCCTGGCCTAGGCTGCAACCCCCTGGGTATGTGTGTGGGAGGGGGCCCATGCTACAAATTTGTCCTGGGACCGAAAACATGCTTGGGCCCTGCTCACTCTCCTGGGAACGGGGGTTGCTGTGGCAATGGTGCAGCTGCCTCAGCCTTCACTCCCAAGTTCCTGAGACCTGAAATATAGAATACAGATAAAGGGACATCAGCCAGAAAGAGACCCAAACCAGGGCTACTCCATGCCCTCAGGGAAGAATTAGCTCCTTACTTACCACTTCCGTGGGCTCCAGCATCCATTCATTGCTTGTTCTTTCCCTGCGGTCCTATATGCACTACAGGGCGCAGGACACAGAAGAAGGATGGGGGAACTGGCTGGCCCCCAGGGAGACTCAAATAGAGATAAGAACAGCCACACTGAGTCAGACCAATGGTCCATCTAGCCTAGCATCCGGTCTTCCACCACGGCTGGTGCCCAATGCTTCAGAGGGAATGAACAGAATAGGGCAATTATGGAGTCCTCCATCCAGGTCCAGCTTCTGAGGCTCTTTTCAAAGCCACATCAAGCCCATCTCTGGGTACTAGAGAGAAACACATGAGATGAGGAGACTGTTAGTTCAGCAACAAAATAAAGCAAAAACATCAACACCACAAGCTATCAGATGATTTATAAACCTGTGACAGGAACAACAGCGAGTTTCTCATCTCCTCAGGCACCTGGGCTCTACCAAGACACCATCAAGCAGTGGAGACAAGAGAGGCTTTTGGCCAGCCAGTATGGCATCTGAATGCATTTGTGTGAGGAGTAGCTTCTGCCCCTCATGATGTACACACATCCGTGGGCAGGACAGATCCATTATAGAAGGCAGTGGAACAAATAAAACACCACATAATGCAAGCAAGTGAACATTTACACACACTCACGCTTTACACAGGACAGCATACGATACTACAGGAAGAGCTGGTGGCACTACTTACAGGTAAGGTTACATAACTCTATTCATTATGGGCCTCTGTTTTCAGGACTAAAATATTTCAATGTTATACATGCCAGCTGTTTCTTCCCGAAGTGCCCCTGTGTATTACATTAACCAGCCTGTTCCAACCATTTCAGCATGTCTTCACATAGCACTCCTTCAAGCCTCTGCTGTTCCATGCAGAGTGGCACCTATCCCATAAACCAGGCACCGCTCCCCAGAGCAGATGCGTACACTGCAGTATAGGTATGAAAATAAAGCAATGAAACGCTTCAGTCCCATTGCCTAGGTGGGGTTTGGGTAAAGAGTGGTTCAGTCTTGAAGGAGGAACATACCATCTGGAGACACTGCATTCCAGGTGCACAAACAGTAGAGCAGAGAGGCAATAAAGATAGGGTGTGTGGTAGCTGGAGAGCCTGTATTCTGGACTAGGATGAGGTGAGAGCTGTAAGCCGTGGCACGTTGGACAAGGAAGCTGTCATGCAGACTGGGAAACTCCTGAATAGGGCTGAATGATTTTTTTTCAGCGAATAGAAAGTTTGCCCCAAAATGCAGTTTCAGGGCACTAAGAATTCACAAATCTGGGGCAAATTGGGTGAATGGTTTCAGCTGAAAAAACTGGGACTAATATTTCACATGGCAAATACTAAAATGTTCTGTTTGACAATTTCAGGATGAGATATTTAACCTTGTGTCACAAAACCGTATTTCATGAAGAAATTTAGTTTTTTGGGGGTTTTTTTGTTTTTGTTTTTTAAGTGAAAAACACCCAAAATGAAAAATCTGAAAAAAATGTTGTTTTGGATCAAACAAAATGTTTGGATTGACTTGAACATAATTTCTCTTGGTTTTTTGTTTGTTTGTTTTGTTTTGGGGAGAAAAAACAAAAAAGGTTCAGTCTTGGTTCGGATTGAACTTTTTGGTTCAGCTCCCAAAATATCCATAATTCACCGAGATCTACTTCTGAGCCCTGAAATGAGGCTCTTGCATCCTGAGCATGAGGAAGTATTGCCCTTCTTTCTTTGCACCTGCCATTGAAGGCTACTGCAATGATCACAGTGTGGAGTAACGAGCTCGGGACCTTTCCCCACCCTTCCTTATTCTTGCTGTGGGCTTCAGAACAATCAAAGATTCCATCCCAGTTTTCACAACCAGCCCTGTCCAGGCTGGGACAGAACTTTGGCAAGTGCCATGTGAATACGGACACAGTGTAGACTAGGAGCACAGTAGTAATAATAATGTTTAAAGTGATCTATTTCACTACAGAGCTTCAGTGTCTTCAACGTAAGGCACTTCCAGGAACCGGGACAGCAGCATGGGGTGATACAGAGGAAAGCCTATGCCCAGAACAGTGTCAGAGCGGTTGCTTCCATCCAGACTTGTACACCTACACTGCAATCAGAGGTGTAATGCCAGTGTATATTCAGGGCTCCTGTGTGGGTTTGTAGAGCATGTGCTGGCGGCTGTGTCTTCAAGAGTATTTTTTGCCATGCTAACTAGAGCGCGGCTAGGATAGGGTAAACCGATGCTAACTTTCATCACACTTCTGACTGCACCGTACGCGTACGCTTAGATGCTGCCAAAGTCCTACACTCCTCCGCCATAAAGGACATAAAGTCCCAACTTACTATCAAATATATTTGTTATAAAACAAATAAGGCAAGTACAGATCAATACATTTAGCACAAGTTTAAGGTGGTAACCATTAAAGCTAAAGAATTGAAAGGCGAAGCTGAAACCTCCGGCCACATCCCCAGCTTGTGTAAATAATCACCACTCCATTGAGGTCAGCGGAGTTACCAGCATTTGAGGGTCTGGCCTTCCATCATTTACTTACATGATTATCAGACTATGACACACAGCGCTGAATGTAGGTCACCTTACACACCAGATCTGTTACAAAGCCCAGGAACAATGAATGGGTTGATTTAAGGACAAAATGTCAGCCTTCTTAGCGAATTTACCTCTTTTTCCTTTTGTGCCTTTTGTTGTCACACCCTTGTTATTTCATTGAATTTAAAGCACCGTTTGCAGATTAGGATCCTTCTCCTTTCAGCAGCAGCTTAGTTTTGGGGTCTTTTTTCTTTTAAAAAAAAAAAAAATCAACAATGATAATCCAGACCAATTTATTGTCCTTCTCCGAAGTGGTTATTTGCAATTCCACAGCCTCTAAACTTTTGCTGATAAAGGCAGCTACCGTTTCACCTTCCTCTGAATTTTGTCTTTATAGAACATCCCAGTGAAAATTTCAGCACAACCTCGCCCTACAGATCGACATAATACAGCATGGTTATGAGCTGGGTTAAACTTTGTTGCAGGTTGAATTAAAACCTGTTTGAAAAAAGATGTGTCACCATGCCCTTATTTTAAGATAGCTGGAAGAACAGTTAAGAGGACACACCTAAAACAAGGCCCAGAAACTAAAACCAGGTGGGCAGAGGGCTTCGCTGGGTATTGTTCTTACTGTGTATCAGGATGTGTAGTAAGGCAGAACACACAGACACTGAGAACAGGCACAATGCAGAGAGAGGCAGAGGCAAAAAGCGAGAAAGCCACGTAGCAGCAGCCCGTAGGCATGTTGTGACCCTGGAAAAAGATAAGTGTGCACTTTTGGGTCTGCTGTTTGCTTACAGCATCTCACCTAGTTAGCCAAGAAACTGTTCTTTTGTGTTTGGTTCCTCCTATGTTCAGAGAAGCACAACTTCGTACATTCTTTGTAAACGAACAACTGCATCAAAGAAAATACCAGACTCTCGCATTAATTTCTACTCCCAGCTGGAACGTGCCCAGCCTCCTTTCTTGACTAGCAGCTCAGGTCAAAAAGGGGAACAGTCCTATGGGTAGGGAGTGTGTTGTTCCAAACCCCCAACAAACTCAATTTCAACTTCCCCAAGTTAAATGTCTTAGTTAGGTTAAAACATGATTTCTGCTTATACCCAGCACCATAGCATCACTCAATGCAGCTCAAAAGAAGCCATTTCAGGGACAAAGTGAGAGGCAAGCATGAACACAGGGTTCGCAGAGGAATTTCTGAACCACAGGAACTTTACTACTAAGAAAGCACTAGAGCAGTGATCTTCACTATTTTTCAAGCCGAGGCCACTTTGGCAAAAAACCTTCAATGTGAGAGTTGGTGACTTCTGCCTTTGGGGAGGCTGGGCTGGGCCTCTTCCCTGCCACGCCCCTCCCTGAGGCCCGATCCACTCTCCACCCCAGCTCCTAGTTGGCCCCCTCCCCCAAGGTCCTCCCCCTCCCAATCCCTTTTCATTGTGTGCTCTCCTCTCTTGAGCTAAACCATAATGTGTGTGTGGAGGGGGAGATAGTTAATTAGTTAGGGAGTCACACTTAGGGTCCACGGGAGCTGCCCCTTACTTCTGGGCCTTGCAATGAAGAATGCTGCACTGGAGAGTTACAGATCTTTGCAAAACAACCAAATAGCCCTGAGACATTCCTCCTTTAGGTCTGATCTTGTGCCTTCTGCAAATCTGAGGTCTGAGCTAGATTTCAGGCTAGATAGAGTTCCGCCTACCTTCTCTCTCTATCTCCAGCCCAGATGTCTGACATGTGGACAGCCCTCCTGCTCAGAGAAACCCCCCCTCCAAACAAAGAGAAACAAAGTCTCTTTCTCTTTTTGCCTATGCGCTCCAACTGGGAAATTCCAGCCCTTTTCCCAATTAGGTGTCCTTGTAGACAGGCCACTACAATGGGTTAGTTGTTGAGAGACAGTCAAAGTTGATGACCCTGTATTGCTCTTTGATGGCTTCTCAGACGATCACCAAAGCTCTCATCCAAATTAGAGATTCTAATCCCAAATGAAGGTTACACTATGAAATGAAGGTCAGAATAAAGGTTCATAGCCAAAATGGAAGTTGCAACACAACATAGAGTTCACAATGACAGGCACCATTAATTCATTCCCAATATAAATCAAAATAATGACAAAGATCAGTTTCATTTTTCCCACCTCTTAAAACCAGGGGCCTGATTCTTCACTCACATACTCCAGTGTTGCTCCATTGGGGTCAGCGGGGTTACTCAGGACTGACATCTGCTAGACCCAAACATTTTTAATTTCAACAGGAAAAATTTGACTTTTCCCCATAAAAGACCAGCTGCTTTTGCATGATTTCCACCCTTCCCAACAAAAAATACTCCCACAACCACAAAGTTCTTCTGCTGAAAACTAAGAGGAAAGGAAAATATACTTGGGAAACTCAGAGCTGCTACTTGTGGAGTTTCCAAGAACTGCCAGTTAGCACATGGGGTGGCTTTTTGCCCAACCATGCAAACAGGGGACATGGTCCTCCAAACCTGCCAATTTTTTCTCTCTCTCTTCTAGCACATCTTGTGGGGCTGAGATATTTGTGCACAGAGCTGGCTTGCTTTATTCCTTGGGCTCCCGTGTAGTTCCTAACTCCATTTGCCCACAACCTGCAGCAGGCCTGGTGATTACACCCTCAAGGGTAGGTGGCCAATAGAGTAGGAACCTGCGGGAATGAACATTGACAGGGCCAGCATTCTTTACCGTGCATATTTCTCTGAAGGTGTGGTGTGGGGTAATGCGGTGCAGAATCGCTCTCAGAGACACCTTCCCTCATTCAGCCACAGGACACGGAACATGCAGATTAACAAATACAAAGAACTAATGCAGGGGGCTGAAATTGATGGGGTTGATGCCTCTTTTCTCTAATTAGAGAGGGTAACCTGCACAGTCCATGCGTAAGGAGACTGTTCTTCTATTGTACATTTTTAGTACTGGGTTCCAAGTTATTTCCTCTTCCTTTTAATTAAATCCCTGGAGTTATCCCCTTTCTAGACACAACGGATTCACCTGGCTTTTACTTTCTTGAATTAGAAAAAGAACGTCACAAGTCCTAGTGGGCAAATTAAATCCACTGTTAAACGTGCTGAAGTGAATGAAGAGGGAAGATGCTCCTGGAATGAGCACAGACAGATGCCCACAGACTCATGTCTGGAGGAATGTGCCAATACTTCAGAACAGATGTGCTGAAAACACAGACTATCACAAGTCAATGCAAATGGCTACTAGGGCTGCAAATCAGTGTTTAAATAGACAACTAGCAGCCCCGATGTCATGTGAGTCAACAGTAGGCTTTTTACCAAAGGGGAAAGTAGGTTGAAGTGATGTAAGCATGAGATAAATAACAAGTGACTAAAGCCATCAGGGAGATAAGGTGGGAGAGGTAATATCTTTTATTGGACCAACTTCTGTTGGCGGAAGAGAAGTTTTGGGGCTACACAGAGCTCTTCTTCCAGTCTGTGTAGCTCGAAAGCTTGTCTCTTTCACCAACAGAAGATGGTCCAGTAAATGATATTACCTCACCCACCTTGTCTCTCTAATATCCTGGGATAAAGATGACTACAACACAGCAAACAAAGCCAGCATGCAATTTTGCGTTACCCATATCCAAGTGAGGTCTGACAGTCAGTTGGCACTTACCATCACTTGTCTCGCTTGCAGCTGCACTGCCTCCGACTTACATTTTCCATCTGTCTCTTCCAATGACAGAAATGAACACACCACAGCATGTTCTAGTTTGATGTCATTACAGCCCTAGTTTTAGGCCGTGGTGGCACAAGATATCACAGAGCAACTGACTTTTTGGGGAATGAGTGGTGTGACAAAGAGTAAAAAGCATTACCAGTTTCCTGCCTTCCAATTGGCTGATCTGGGTGGGATTATTAAAGAAAAGGGAAGCTGGTGCAAAGGAGGGTTTCATGGGGGAAGGTTATATCCTCTTCTCCTCCCCGATGGCTAGGCCTCCAGTAATTATGACCCAGAAGTTTGAGTTGATTGTGCTGATTGCAAGCTTTGTTTTTAGAAATAAGGCAAGCGCTAAGGAAAAGGATGTTGGGACTTTTGATTTTTCTTCCCCTGGCTTGTGAGGCTGCATACTAGGTTATAAGAAGTTACTTTGGACTGCAGTGAAATCCTCTCCAAATGGATAGCGAACTAAGGAAAACCAGAGAAATTACTGGACTTCCACAAGGAACCCATTGCCCTCCCACACAAGAGATGCTATCCTAAGCCTGTGTTAGATCCAATGCTGTGCTGATCCCTCTCCACCATGCTGTCTCTTACGAGAATGTTAGAATAGGCCTGGGTTTCCTTTTCAGACTTGTGTTTCTGAATTACTGTTGGCCATTACATATCACACTCCTATCAGTCCTCTGTTTTTAACTAAGTCACTTTGATAGGCTACAATTTACTTTGGTGTAGCATGGAATCTATCGTCATGTATTAAGTGTTAGTGGGGTGGGTGCACTTTCTGGCATTTTACTCTCAACCAAAACAAAACAAATAAAACTAAATAAAATCCCTACAATTTCTTTTAGCACTCACAACATAATAGGGGGAAACTTATTTAGCTGCATTCTCTTTTGACAGAGATTGGAGCAAGTCATCTATGTAAATCTGTGAGACACCAAAGAAAAAGGAGAAGTATATTTCATAGACACTTAACAGAATTTCTCCTGTTCTAATCTTCTATGATCATAGATCACACAGCATCTGTGGACAGCCAGTGACTGCTTTCAACTCAGTCAAGCTTCCGCAGACCTGCAGAGTGCCCAGCCGAATGAATCAAACCCCAGCGCAAGGCAAACAAAAAGCATGGACTGAAGAACAGAAAAAGAGAAACAGATACACTAGTGTGTTCCTTTAAAAAAAAATCCTTTAGTAGGTTTACAAGATACATGGCCACTTGTATTTAGCAGTTAACATTCAGTATTACAAGTGAAGGACAGCACAGGAAGTGAACTATGCGTCACATACGTTAACCACAAACTTTAAGCTACAATGTCAGCACCTGCTGTGCAACTGTTTCTGGGAAACTGTGGCAGGACACAAATATGGAAGAGATTACAGGAAACAAAGACACAGGAAACAAATGTTTTGGTATTATTGTCTCAAATTTTAATAAAGGCAAAATATCTTTGCATCTTGGTGCTGATATGGAGGGACGATAATTACCTGCTCATTTAATTGTTATTCTCGTTTCTCTTTCTTTGAACAAGAAGGTAAATAAAGGAAAGATTTTAATTACTATTAGTTTGTAATGCAGACAGTTCCTTACTCCTATCATATGCATGCCACACAACATTAAAAAAAACGTTTGCAAACAATTACATTCCCCATATCTTAACTATGCATCATGTTCTAGATCTGGTAAGTCCACTGTTCTGTACACAAGCAGAAAAATGATCTCTTTCTATTCCTAAACCATCAGTAGACATCTCTCTTTTCTAAAAAGTTTGTTTTCCTCCTACCAAATTCAGTTACACTTGGATTGTATCACTTTTATTTCATTGATTTATTTGGAAGGGTAATGGGAGCAGCAAAACACCTTAGGAAAAAAAAAAAAAGGATTTCTCTCCATTTCATACAGGTGTGAGTGCCAGAGGAGTTTCTGGATTCACAAAGATTTCATTTCTATGACAGAGAAGACCATTCTTAACAGATGTAGACGTTTCAAGAACTTTCACAATGTACATTAAATTAAAAATCTATGTGGTGACAGCGAAAAGTGCTTAGGTTTTGTAGCATACTCAGGCTGTTGGGAGTAAGCTTTATGGGCACGATGTTTAAAGGGGCTTTAACACAGCTTCCACTTTGCACTTGCAGTTCTGGAAGCAAATAAGGGCATGTAGACAACTAACTGGCTAGATTTTGGGTCTGGCCCTTTAGAGCCAAATGCCTGTGAATTCCACCCCAGCAGTACAATTGTTGCTCATAAAGATTTCCACACATGCTTTGCACAGTCCTATAGATGCTGGTGAACCTACTCTCAGTGCCTACATTTAAGCACATGCCTAAGTCTTTGCAGGACCAAGGCCAAGCAAAGCGAATCTCATCTCTCTCTCCTGCAGTCTGCAACCCTGTTTTGAATACCAGCATTATAACGGTTTCCCAGGGGTAACTTCTCACCCACTGGTCATTAAAAAAAAATATTCTGGCCTCATTACCATTGTACCTTGCAAGTCTTAGCACATCACCGGCATATGTCATACAACCAACTAACTGGAGAAAGCTGATTTTGAGAATTAGTGAACTTTGCTTGACTTAGCTGATTGCAATCTTGGTATATCTATCATCATGCAAAACAAGAGTGTGATCGGTTTTTAATAAAATCCTCATTTGCATAAGTATAAAAGATAGGAGAGCATGGTTTCCCGACACAGCAGGGTATGTGGATGAACGAGGATGAAAGGAATTATACAGTAATGTGCATTTACAAATCTTAATGAAGTACATGTTATCAAAGTCAAACCTTTCCCAGTTTCAACCTTTTTAATCCCTGGACCACTTCCCATAATCATCCAACTTGCAACTCAGTCATGCCCTGAGAAGAGGAAAGAATGACCTTGCGGTTTGTGGAGAGAGTTCCTTTGACTCCAGAGGGAGCAGGAGCTGGTGCTAACATTCAGTGAAGACAAGATAAGTGATACTGTAGACAGGGGAAAATAACTGCAGGTACATCTACACGAGGGAAAGGGGAATTAAACCCATGGCAATGGGTCTCAGATCCTGAGTCCACTGACTTAGGCTTGTGCTACAGGGATACAAATAGTAGTTTAGACATTCTCACGTAGGCTGCAGCCCTGTGAGATCATCCCCACTCGCCAGCTTTCAGAGCCCAAAATCCCAGCCCAAACAGGAACACCTACACTGCTCTTTTTAGCCTCCTCTGAGACTTGCTTCTGCAGGGACTTTTTTTTTTTTTTTTTTTTTGCATCATAGACGTACCCTGGAAGACTTAACACAGGTTATCTTAGCAGCCCTGACTGATGGAGTGAGGCCCCAGTCTAACACAGCTCTGTGATTTCAGAGTATTGTTAGAATCTAAGCTGTTTCTGGAGAAAAAGGAATTTTATGCTGAGGTCAAATAATACTGAGCTCTAGGATCTGCACTGGCCTCCCGCTGGTTTTCAGGTGGAATTTAAGTTTTTGGCTTCAATCTATAATGTCCTAAATTGTTTGGGGCCTGGTTATAGGAGAGACCGCCCCTCTCTGCAGGCAGCCATGGTCAGCAGAGATGCTCCAGGCAGAAACCTGCCCAGCAGGTTTAAATGGGAATAGTTGCTGGTAACGCATTCTCCTTCTCCGTGAGGGATCCTTGACTCTAGGTCACATTTCCCCTCTGGGCCTGCCAGTACCCTCATATGTTGGCTTGCCAGATATGCTAGAAAATACTTTTTAAGCATTTGAGGAAGATGCTGAGCTGATAAATTTAGGATGGTTAGATGTAGATTTTGTCATACTTACAGGTGATCAAAAAACATTTTTTCCAAAGGGGACGGGTTGGGGGTTTTTTCTTCCTTTTTTAAAATATTGTTTTCTTGATAAAAATGGGAAAATTGTCACCTTTTCTCTTTTTGGTTTATCCTTCTGCCTCTCTTTTTCAGTGGCAAAAAGGAGGAAGGAGGGGAAATGAAAAAAATCACAAAACAAGAACATTTTAATTACAAATTTAAATAAATAAAATAGAATTCCTTTTCAAACCCTGCAGAACAAAAATAACTGAGAACATTTGCAAAAAAAATTTTCCATTTTCTGACCAGCTCTAATAATAGTAATGGTGTGGTAGGCAGAGCTAAATGAGGTTGTATAGGCAGTTCATTACACTGATGGATTTTATTTTTATGACTATAAATCCCGATTACCATTAGAGCTATGGATAGGGATTTATTCATTCAAAGTAAACAAGTGCTAACAAAATCTGGTTGTCTGGGTCACTTTTCTCCTTTTATAAATGTCAGTTAGAAAATGTAGAAGGCTGAAGAGGAAACAAAAGTTAAATGAAGCCACTTAAAATTACAGTAATGTGCCACTTTATTTCATTTTTTCCTTGCATATCAGCACTACATGATTGCTAGCACTAGAAATAGACATGACTTTCATATTGTACCTATGTTAAATGTTGATCTAAAGCTTCCAGTATCTTGGAGATCTAGCTCAAGAGTAAACTGCATGGATTTTATTTAAATAGATAAGCACTTAAGTGAGAAAATAAGACAAATACAAGTAAACAGGAAAATTAAATTACAAATTGAATTCATCCAAATCTCTTATTCTATTGGACTAAATCCGGTTATTAGCACAAAACTTTTAAAATGTTTAAAAATACTTATGTAACATTATTTACAAATTATATAAATAACTCCCAGATTACTTTAAAGTTAACCAATATGACAAAAAAGTCACCTTTTTGTACTGTGTGTACCAAAAATGTTCTTGTTTATTGGTCATGTCCCCATTTGCAGTATAAAACGTTTGTTCACTTACATTATAATGGGTTCATAAAGGAAATAAGGAAGGTGTTGTTTTCAAAAAGAGGAAAAAAAACTATATATAAGCGATTAATATTAATGAAGCTTCTCAATATTCTTTTCCACATCGTTTGCAGGAGTTATGAGAAGTCCCTTCTACAGTATTCATCTTGTGAACAAATCATCTCTAAACAGCAGAGACAAACATTTTTAGCGAAAGAAAAAAATTCAGTACGTTGCTTGCACGTCACAAAGACCATTTTATCAGAAGAGAAAGGACAGAGAATGGAATGTCAGTGGCCAGCCACAAGCCTTTACAACATTTATCTTAAAGGCAGTATTTATATAACTAATCACAGACTATACACATCCTGCACTGAACAGCAATCGAAAGAACTGAAAAAAATATACATTTAGGAAAACAAGAGACTGATGGTTTTCAGATACCTTTTATAAAATTAATGCTTTTCTCCTTGTCTTTTTACGTAAAACCAGCATAAACACTGTCAACAACTACAACTACTTTTCCCCTTAACATAATATATGTCAGACAGCTAGCACTGTATGTGATAAATGTACAATGAAAGGAGAGAAAACACTGAAATTCCTATTCAGACTCATGAAAATATAAAGCCATACAGATTCCAAAGTGCCATGAATACTGAATTCAAGTGATGGTTTATCGAATGTATTAAAGAAACTAAATGGACCTCTCTTTACAGGTTACTGATTCCTTCAGCTATATCTTCAATATCCCCTTTAGCTGCTTTGGTGAGAATTTCCATCCATTTCGTTTGCAGTTCTTCATCTTCTGCACTGAAATATATAGTTTGCTGGGATTGGCAAAGCTTAAAAACGTGTTTCACATCAAACTTCTCACCAGAACTTGGTAAACTGACTGCATATCCAGGCAGAGGTATAGCACGTGGAGTCTGCCCATCCTAAGACACAGGGAAAAGGCAAAGGTGAAACCCCAACAGACTATAACATTTGAAAGAGAGAGAGGAAAAAAGGCAATGCACAGAATACAAAGGCCTCCTCTCACCAACATTTAAGAATGATCCGAGGGAACTCATTTTCCAGTGGTTTTCTAATTAAGATCTACCTGGAGATAACAGGTGCATGCAGATCAAAACACCAAGGACGTACCATCATCAGTCACAACCTACAGCTAGGGTACCATACTGCAATTCAATACACAGTTTTATAAGTGTCTTAGAGTATGTCTGCACTTCAAGCTGGGGGTGTGACTCCTACCTCGAGGAGACATACTTGCACCAGCTCTCACTCAGCTAACATGCTAAAAATAGAACAGCTACAGTGGTGGGAGGGGCTAGCCACTCCAAGTACACAGCTCGGGTCTCGGGTGCTCAGTGCTACAGCTGAATTCTATTTGTAGGGTGCTAGCTCTCTGCACTGGGATGTCTCCTCCAGCCGGGAATTACAGCTGCACTCAAAGTGCCGGTGTACCCTTATTGTACCTAGTTAGGTGACAAACCGTTTTCATATTACGTTTTATAACAAATAATTATATGCACATATACACTTGTGTGCACGTCTGCCACCCCAGGCCACATGTTCTGCACTCAGCTCTATGTAAGTCAGTGTAATAGCTCAGGGTACAACCTGACACAGAATTTGACCTGTACAGCAAAAATGGTTTTACATCTAGATTTCTATTTTAAAAATGATTAAATTATTCTTATTTTCATTTAATAGACTCTTTCCGTTCAGACAGGTACCCTGCCTCAGCAGTGACAAAGCTAAGGATTTCTAGAGCCTTTCCATTGTATTACACCCCTTTGGAAATCCGGTATTTTCTGTTCTCTTCAAACATTATATTAGCTGAATCCATGCTTGCAGCCAAGGATAACCAAATGCAGTTCTCCTAGATCCCAACAAGATATTCCCATGGTTAGCTAGAGGAGGTCATGTAAGCAGTGCTGGCTTTTGCAAGTAACAAAGATTAACTGTAGTTCTCTTCTAGTTTGTGGGGGACCCTAGAAGAACACAGAAAAATCCCATCTTTCATTCACCAATCACTAGGGTTGAAAGCTTGCCATTTTGTTCTAAAAGATCCCAAGTTATTCACAGTCCCCTCACAGCCACCCAGAACTGGGCTTTGGAGTCCAGAAGAAAATCAGACCCAGAGATCCTTGGATTTCTGAGAAGACCCCAGAGATGAGCTCCCAGATTAAAGGAACAGCACTGTTACTACGGGTGCCCTAAGATCACTACCAGCCTCGTGCGTGAGGATGAACCAGCTCCTTTGCTGAGCCACAAGGAGGGGTACCTCAATAACATGAGGGACATCATGATCTAGTGCAGTGGCTCTCAACCTTTCCAGACTACTGTACCCCTTTCAGGGGTCTGATTTGTCTCGAGCATCCTCAAGTTTCACCCCACTTAAAATCTACTCGATTACAAAATGAGACATAAAAATACAAAAGGATCACACACAGCACAATAGTACTGAAAAATTGCTCTCCTTCTCATTTTTACCATATAAATTATAAAATACATGAACTGAAATACAAATATTGTACTTACATTTCAGTGCATAGTATGTAGAGCAGTACAATCAAGTCATTGTCCGTATGAAATTTGAGTTTATACTGACTTCGCTAGTGCTTTTTAACGTAGCCTGTTGTAAAACTAGGCAAATATCTAGATCATAGTTTCTTGACCTGGGGGAGTGCAAGATACAGGCAGGTGGTACCCGGGGAAAAACAGAGTGAAGGGGAGATGGGTGGCAGCTGCTCACTTCTGGGGAAGCCGGGAGGCAGCAGCCCGCTTCCCACCCCAGTTCCAGCTCCCAGCTGGGAGACAGGCAGCAGCCACTACAGTCCCGGAAAGCCAGGTTGCAGCCAGGTCCCAGCTCCCAGGTGGGAGCCCGGTGGCAGTCTCCTGCATCTTGCAAGCTGGGCTTGCAGCTGGGTGGCAGCCACCCGCGCCCTAGCTCTGAGCCGAGGGACAGCCTCCAGTGCAGCAGCTTGAAGACGAGCAGCAGTCGCCTGCCCGTATCCCCGGGTCCCAGCCACTGTGGAAACCTCCTCTGCCCCAGCTCAGATTGGGTGGCAACCACCTACTTCCCAGGTTGGCAGCCAGGTGGCAGCCGCCTGCAACTTGCCCAGATGGCAGCTCCCCTCCCTGGCTCAAAGCCCAGTGCCCAGAAAACTTGTTTATTTCACTAGTGGAGCAGCGAAGTTAACAACTATGACAGCCCCAGATTTTACCTTCCCTGTCTCACTCACCCTTTCCTCCTCTCAAATCTATGGCAAAAAATTTGGTGTGGCGCTTTATATTCCCCAGCATTGGCATGCCACTCAAAGCCTCCTAGCTTTGCCCAACATCACCTCTAGCTCAGGCACATATTTGAGCTGTGCACCCTGGTTTAAAGATGGTAACCCTACCCACACGAGAGCTGACATCTGTCATATCATGGCCTTATATACTCAGCCCTTCTTCCAACATACAGCTCACATTAGTCTGTAAACATAAAATCCCATGGAAAATTGAGTGTTGGGGTACTTCTTAAAACTTTCAGAAGTTGGGGGTACTTGCCACTTAAAAGGTTGAGAAACACTGATCTAGATGAGCTGATGTACCCTCTGGAAGATCACTAAAGGTGATCACTAAACTTTAACACTTATTTTTACAGGTTGAAGGAATTCAAATTCCTGTAGCATCTCACGCAGAGTACATACTAATGGAGATAAACACAGAGCACAACTCTTTTATTAAATTAGCATGTGAAGCCTGATTTGCATAACAATAGTATTATACTAGCAAGATTTCCTTTAACTCTAGCTTGGTTTTGTAAAGTTGAAGTCAATCTCTTCACTGAACACGCTGGGCTCGATCCTCCAGGTCAGCTCAGGGGAGTGGGGAGAAGGACAAAGTGGTTTTGCAGCCTCCTGTTCTCAGATGGTTCAACACTAGGCTGTTCTTCCAAGGCAGATTAGAATAGTGTGAATGTCACTGCAAACAGCCCCACGGGACGCTTTGAGCAGCAGGGACACCCCAGCCAGGGCTATAACTGAGGAGTGGCAAGAAAGGAGCTGATACATTGACTCTATGCCCCTCATCTTCATAGAGCGTATCCTCCAATGGACAGATCAATGTGCTTTAAGAAGCATTGCACTGGGAGACTACTGCAAAACTGTCATAAAAGATCAGAGTATCTGGTTCTGATTTTAGTTGCAGTTATTGTGAAATATCAATAAAGGGAAAATTTCTAGCCACAGACACCTACCTAAGCTGTACCTATAAAAAAAATTCACTCGTTGCACCTGCATGCACAAACTGAGCATATACATTGGTACGTACATGACTGACTAAACCCAGCAAATGCAAGATTTGTGGGTGTAATATATGCACATTCATTTCTTCAGCGGCACAGAGGTGCCAAACTCAGGTCTGCTTCACTGATCTTATAGTTAAAATTTAAGAAAATAAGGTTTAAATATTTATGATGATTAAAGTGAAGGTCACGGACAGCACTGGAAAATTATAGGTTTTGCAGTCTGGAAGTGCAGTGCCAGAGAAACTGATGTTTGGGCTGCCCAATAGCAGCAGACACATTTAAAGATAACACTGCATAGATCTTTTTTTTTTTCTTTCTTAATTTGACCAGTTTGTTTCTTCTCCAAGTAGATCTGTTTTGTGTATGAGTATTTTTATATATAAACTATTTTATGGGGCCCAAGGCTGTGGACAATCCTGAAACAAAAGGAGGGAATTTTGGTTACCTTTGTGCAGCTGTAACACTAACTTATCAGGGGCTAGTCCTGCCAGGTGGCTCTGGCAAGGAAGTCAATGGAAGGGGAAGGCACTCAAGTCCTTGTAGAATCCGGTCCTTCCTTGCGGGCATACATACAGTTCTCTTTACGGGTACATGAGTTTTTTGGGAATTTCTTGGACTTAGCGTTATCCCATCATTTCTAGGTGTACACCACTCACAACCTGTTTAAGCTTTATGCTAAGCAGTGCCTAGCCCTTGCCTTGCTGGACAGCTGCACAAAAGTGCCTTTCACACTCCATTTATAAATATCTACTGGATTGGGCCTGCTGTGTATTGCGACATTTAGTTAAGGAATGCTCTCTAGGATTACATGGTAGCAATAAATTATCCAACCAAATTACCCCCATGCAAAGCAGAATTCTCTCTCAAGGGGTTACCCAAGCAAAATGATAGACAGGACTGTGTTAAACTAAAATCAAGTGGGCATCAGGCATTGCCACTAATCACATGCAGCGTGCATCGTTTCAGTGCTGTTGTCTACACCTGTTGGACTATAATCATTGGAGCCATAACAGGAGGGCTTTTTGTTTTGTTTTTAATGTTATGGCATTGGTGATTACAACATGCAGGACTTGGGTTTTTCAAGCACATCGCTTAAGTCCACTTCATACTGGGGCTCTCTCAGGCCTGGTCTACCTTTACGTTCCGGATTCAGTGGCAGTCAATGGGAGATATGCAAGTGACGTAAGAAACTGGTCTATCTCCCGTCGACTTTGCTATGTCTGTTCTGTGCGCCATCCACACTGCGCTGAGCCGATGGGAACAGCGTTCCCATCGACACAGCGCTATGCCACTTACGGAGGTGGTTTTCCTACGTCGATCCAGAGACATCGATCGGACGGTGGCGAATTTGCCGCGGTCAGTATAGACGTAGCCTCAGTGAGTGAGCATTGTTTCTACTCCTCTGAATACAGGACCATAGCTCTCGTTAATACTACTAGGAGTTACATATAAACAGAAGGAAAATAAACCATTGGCTGCATATAATGAACACTGAAGATTCCTAATAATGGGTTTTCTCTATTGGTTCCCCCCACCCACGCGCACACACTTTTATGGAGTCTCAGAGCCCTGAAGAATTCCCTACCTTCCGCCCCTTCCCCCCCCAGCTCCCTGTGTATCTAGGGACTGATCCCAAACCCACTGACATGAACGGAAAGACACCCATTGACCTCAGAGGATCAGACCCTTACTTAGTGCTGTGCACTGTGGCAACCATGAACAAGGACTGGACGTAATTCTCTCTGGGGCTAGTTAATGCTGCTCCCAACATGATCAGAAAGGTCACGGATGAGCAGCAAAAGGGGCTTCCTCCCCCCACCCCATCTTCTATCTGATTTGCATGGCCGGTGAAAGAGCAATGGTAGGACTTTTTTAAAAAAATGGTTTATTCTTAAACCAGGTCTTATGTGAAGAGTCGCACCAGATCTCCCTCTTATCCTGGAATTACCCCCCGCATCCCAACTTCTTCAGCTATCAGAGCTGAATCACGCTCCGCGTCATCTCAACCCCATCCTTCCCTGCAAACACGTAGCTAAGTTAGAGTACTTCATGCTCCAGGTTCAGTTCCGTCGACTACAATCCAACAGAGCCTGGATGAGCAGCCCCAAGCTCATGCAGCATCTATAAGAAGCTTAGAAAGGAGAGACTCATTTATGAAACTTGTTTAATTCTATGAAGCTTGAAGCAGCAACTTTGCTTAAAAAGCTCCCTTAAATCAGGGGGTCTCAACCTTCTTCCTTCTAAGCCCCCGGCCCCTAACATGCTAGAAGAACTCCAGGGCCCTGCAAGGGAGAGGGGGGCCCTCACGGCTCCTTGCTTCACCCACTGTGTTTGTGTGGGGCCTTCGGGACTTTAGGCTTCTGCTGTGGAAGGAACGGAGGCTCTGGGCTCCGAACTTCAGCCGCTGGGGTGGGAGGGGGAGGCCCTTGGGGTTTCACCCATGGGGCGGGCAGGGGAGAGGGAAGATCCAGGATTCAGCCCCACAGGGGGCGCCAGGACTCATGGCTCCAGGATTCAGCCCCCTATGGGGAGTTGGGACTCAGGGTTTTAGCCCCAAAGGGAGCACTTGAGCTTGGGTGTCTCCACAACTCCACTCCTGGTTTCAGCCCCACAGGGGCTCTGGGCTTCAGATGCAAGGCACCATGGCCCCGATACCAGCTTGTGGACCCTTAGGGGGCTGCGGACCCCTATTTGAGAATCACTGTTCTATACTACCCTACCCCCATTCCAAACCTTACACTCTTCCATTCAGGTAAAAATGGCTTGTACTACCTTGACTTCAGTCCCAGAACAGATGTGCCTTGCCTGACATTCACGCACCAAGTATGATATTCACCCCCATGCAGAGAGCCGCACTTTGAGGGGTTAAAAGTGGGACTTCAATGGTGCACTGGCCCGGCTCTGGCCATCTACACAGGAGTGGATTACACCCTCATTGAACAAACAACAGGAGCAAAGCAGCCGTTTTCCTGACTCGTTATTTCAGAGGCTGAAAATTTTGTTTTTGTTTGCATCTGGATTTTCTTCTCAGCTATATAAGGTGGCGGGCCATAGAGGATAAGACACTCAGTAGACACTGGGAAGAAGTTTACTTTGTGGATATCTGCCAAGAGTTCCAGTCTGTCAGCACTCTGGTTTATTCCTCCTTCCCCAAAAGTTAATTTTTCATTGTTTTAAATTACCCTGCAGCTTCCACAGAAGCAGATCGTGTATGTACTGACCACGTTTCCCCTGTCTCTGCTACAAGAGTTTGAATGGCAATGTTACACCAAGAAGGCACCTGCCTCTTTAGATGCTGAAACGCCTTTTTGACATACCTGGAACAAAGTCTTTTTCGATAGAGATTTTTCTTATTCTGTTCAGCAATGATAAACTCTATCTAGAGAATCTCTAGAACAGTTTGCTGACACAACCCCTAACCAGGACAACAGTCTCGCTTTCCTAGATAGCCAAGGGTTTCTCTCTTGAGGGCTATATATCTTATTAAGCAGCCAGGGCCAAAGATCCTATATATCAGGAACTTGAGGAGGTGCCTCCTATAGTCCTAAATATTTAAAAGGCACTTACAAACTGTGAAGTCATTTAATTTGTGGGCATCACTGCTAATCTCATGCCTTGTTATTCCTGTATACTATAAGCAACAATAACACAAAAGAGATGTATGAGGGATGGGATGTGAGTGTTGTACAAAATGGATTGACATCTAAAACACTAGCGATGCACAGGAAAATACTGTTTAAGAATGGGTGTGGAATCTATTAATCTGAATTGTGAGATGCGGAGTTTGAAAGAGCTTTTATTTATTTATTTATGAAAGCGTAAGTACATTGTATAATATGTCAGTTGGAATTATACTGGAAATGTTGATGATATGGGGGAATGGGGAATAGATTGCTCTATGATTGTTTCCCCTTTAGTTTGCCACGCATGGAGGATGTGGGGTGGTGGTGGAGAGAATTCTATCTTGAAATAAAGGCTCATTTTCATTGTTTTGATTCCAGTCAGCAATTGTTGATTTCTCATAGTAAAACCACAGCTCTTGTTGCTGAACGTGAGATGGATTAATCTGGTCTTTTATGGGGTTTTTTTTGGGGGGGGTGATTTATCCTATATCTGAAACAGTCAGGGGTACTAGCCATTGGATTCAGTGGATGTTCTATATGGCCATAAAACTAATGCTTAGTGTCAAAGGTACCCCTTTCCCCAGCAATATAGGGTTCTACAAATATCAACAGTGGCTCAAGATCAAGTGTAACAGGGTAAGGAGGAAATGGTGTCTCTGATTGTGAAGAAATTCCCCCAGTCTCCAGGCACTGGATTCATTTCCCTGACCCATGTATGTTGAAAAGTTTTGCATTTTAATGACTGTTTTTCTTTTGCTATGCATCCAGTGGAACTGGTTTGTCTTATATATCAGTGCTGTGTGGAGACACCAGATTGTGAGATCAGGGATAGAGAGAGGAATCCTCTTCCCAAGTCACAGTGTGGGAGTTGAGCCGCTCGGCAGCAAATGCCGCAGCCTCTGGTTTGCAGCATTCTCTGGACATGATGTGCCCTGTCTCTGAGCAGAAAAGGCCAATGGATATGCAGCTCTTCCACCAATCCCTCTGTGCACTGGGGTACACGCAGATGCCGAAGACAACAGAGTTACGTGGCACATAGGGGCTTTTTGTGGGAGGTCTCTGCATCTCTCTCACCCTTGCAGAGGGGAAATACATCCATTCTGTTGCAGACAGGGCATCCTGCATTTGCAAAGGGAGGAGGGCAACATCTATCCCAGAGAGAGGATTTAGTTCATATTGAACCCTACAGCATATGATGTTCCCTGAGGGTGAAGTTCACTCTGTGCAGAGAAATTCATCACATAAGGCCTATGTACCACTTAAACGGAGTTTAAATGGGGCTCAAGTGATGCACAGGTGTCATGCCGGTCCCCTGCACAGGATGAATTTCACCTCAATTGTTGAAGTTTCCTGAAAAAAAAATGTTCTGCACTTTTAAAAAAGCTGCCACCCCACGCAGACCCCAGGTGAGGTCTAAAGATTAGGTTTTGCTGTAGGAGTGTTAGTCTCATGTCTAAGGTAATTTCTTTTTTCAAACTGGTAATTTCAGCCATGCAGGTCCTGGCGCTAGGATGGAAATATGGCAGCTGAGGGCCTGTAGAATGGTTTGGAAGGTTATCCTGTTCCATGTTTGAATTGCAGCTGAAGCAAAGCCAATATCATATACACAGATCAGGTCAAGCTTCCTAAATATTACACTTAAAAACACTACCAAAAAGTGAGCTTAAAAAAACCATGTATTCTAACAGGACTTGAAGAGAATACATGTCTTTGAGGTGAAGTACACATATTTATAGGTTATATGGAAAGCATTATTTTCTTGTATTCTACAATGCACAATCATAACAAGTAAGGAAAATAAGGCACTCACAGTACATCACCCATAAAAGATATGTTCTCAGTTACTGTCAGATAAATTGATGCCAATCAAAAGTAAATCCACTGACATCACTGGAGTTGCACCATGGTAAGAGAGAGCTGAATTTGGCCCATATTCTCCCCCCCAAACACGGATGAAAACAAGACCACTAGCATGTAACAACAAACGAGCTGTGGAACTATAGCTAAATCTGAAGGACCTCTACTTTCAGCATGGTCATTCTATTTTACCAACAATAAAGAAGTAGGATTTGATTTCATCATCTTACATTTAGTCTGACTTCCTTTGCAAACAAATTTTAACTTTTGTTTTCAAAAATAGTCTATTCTATAAGTAAATATCTAACTTACCACAGTGTATTCTCCCATTTTCAGAGAAATGGTTAAAAATAGATAAGATCAGCCTTGGAGCAAATGCTGTTAAGCCATTTTATTTTCACTTCACACATTCTGCTTCACCCACCCTTCAGAACATCTGCATTTGTGTAAATCCATCTAACTTCACCCCAGAACTGGCATAGCAATATTCATTTATTTAACATTAAAAATATTAAAGCAACACTGTCCTATTAGAATCACTTTGCTGTCCTATGTATTTTCTAGGTGAGTGCTTTTCCAGATAAGTCAATAAACCCTTTGAGTATTTATTTTGATAATTTGCCTTTCCAAAATCTTGGAAAAACAAATCTTAACTGAAATAATTATCCTTAATTTATCCTCCTTCTGTGCTACAGTTTTTAAAAAGAGATGTGACTCTAGACATTGTGCTCGCAATCTCCATCTCCAGATAAGAAGGAAATTTGAAATCTCTGAGGCTGTGTGCTAAATTCAGAACACCCAGTTAATTTCTTTGTTGAAAGTAAGCCAAATCCTTTGACCTATTTCTCAGATTGACATACTTAATCCTGTGCATCAAGCTGTGGATATCATTCAGCAATAACATCACTTTTACCTGACTTCCTCCGTGCAGATACAAGACAAGAGGTTCGGTCTTGGGGATGGTGACACACACTTTGTACCAAGTCTTCCCTTTGTCTAGGAATAGGAGGCGGCTGCTAAAAAGGCTGTTTTCGGCTGCCAAAATGTTTTGTTTCTGTAAAAAGAAAGTAGGAGCTGTTTATATTGATGCTTGTGTTGTTAGGATACTTACAATTATACATGAAGCACAATATTTAGTCATACACAGTCAAGTGATTCAGAAGGGCAAATGTTAAGTAGTTCACACCTGTACAAGAGTTTAATTACCATCATGTATTATCTAGCTATAGTATGTGCCTAAGTACTCTCTTAGAGGTAGGTACTGAACTATTGTTCTCAGTGGCTGGGGAGTTAAAATTCCCCCTCCACAGTGTCATAAGAGAAAGGCAATTAAGATGACACAGCTTGTTTCTTGCTTAGCTCAAGTAGGCTGGGAGATTTAAAATTAATGAAAAAGTTGTCTCTGCACAAGGGAGCTCCATCTGAAAGATACAGAGCTGCTGCAAGTATGTCTAGGGGCTCCTGGTTCACCATCAAGTAATTCCCTTTACACCAATGCTAAGATGGTACCAGAGTAGGACTGAGGCATATGTGATCCAGGGACCCCTTAGTGTGAACTTGCAGGAGGCATAAGCGACATACCTGACCCAGATGATTGCTGCAAACCACAGCATATCTACATAATAGTTGGCCAAAGGGTGGCACGAAAGGTCTTTACCAAGACCAAGAGCTTACTGGTCATCATAGTCATAGTGAAATGGATGGATGGATGGTATTTCCGGAGTTATGGGCTTGTACTGAAAATTATGTTCTTAATGTACATGAGTTAAGACAGGTCACCAAAAGCTGGTAAAAGGTTCTGTTCAGGCAGGGGGAGTAGATGTTTCTCTCTCTCTGACTAGTCATGGTGTGTCTCACAATGTAAGTCTATTTGCTTTACTGAACCTGATACTAATGAAGAGATTGTGAATTCAC
The DNA here is from genome assembly GCA_007922155.1 of Mesoclemmys tuberculata. Taxonomy (NCBI): domain Eukaryota; kingdom Metazoa; phylum Chordata; order Testudines; family Chelidae; genus Mesoclemmys; species Mesoclemmys tuberculata. Next base: position 18,199,082 of record ML677084.1, read on the forward strand.
ATGAGCGGGAAAACAAAACCAAAAAAAAAAAACAGCAGAGGGCCACATCCTGTTTATGAGTAAAGACAACAGACTTGGGGGATATAACTGGAGTCCTGAGGTAAGGCAGGGATCATTCACCAAGGAGATGAACCGTCAGCATGTTCTGTCTTACGAAAGGATGGTCACAGCCAACCTGGCTGGAAAACACTGCAGAGACTTTGGGTGAGCTACACTTCATCAGGCAAGACACTATCTCGTTAATTTATTCTAGGCTTTAAAAGGCATGTTACAATTTTATTCTACATGTAACTATTTGTTTCCAGTAATTACTTACTGTCACTTGAATCTCTATTCTCTTGTACCTGTTTTCACTATAAACATATCTAACCTCTTACCATATCTAAGTGCTGTGTATTAAGTGGGCCAGTGATCCTGAGGTGAAATTGGTAAGCTGGTGTGTACTGCTCCTTTGGGAGCCACAAATCTGAATTCCATGAGTGCCCAGGGACTGGATGCTAGTAGGAGGGCCGAGGGTTGGAATGCACCTGTATCACTAACCCGTGGAGAAACTGAGGCCAGCACAGGTCTGGAGGGGTGTACTTGTGTTGCCTGTGGAGTTGGGGAGCTGACCTCTAGTAGGCCCAGACAAGCTTCGCTCACACTAAGGGCAAGTGGTAGCAAGGTGCCTCACAACCCTGGGTACTCTTCAAGGAGTGTCACAGCATACTGATCATTAATACAAAAACACTCTGCCCCTATCCCTGGTATAATGGCTTTCTAGTACTCGTACCTCAAGATACTAGCCTTCTATACCCTCAAACACGGAAATCCTTTAGCTTTCCCTTCTGCACTCCCCTCTCCCCTGTTCACCACACTATTAGTTGTGGTTCTTCTTCAAGTGATGGTCCCTATACACCTGAAGCATTTCCTAGCAGTATTAATTGACCCACCCCTCATAGTGCACCCCTCATGCTACCAGCCCAATGTATAATAGATTGTGTGGATTGACGCCTCTCCTGTTCCCTCTTATGGCTGCATGGCCTGAGTTGGAAGAGAGTGATCTATCTTTCATTCAGTGTACATAGTCTCTCTAGTGTAGTTAGATATGTTAGTTTAGTTACAGAGGGGTAGCCGTGTTAGTCTGTATACAGCAAAAACAATGCAAGTCCTGTAGCACTTTAAAGACTAACACATTTAATTTCTGCAGGCATAAGCTTTTGTGGACTGCAACCCACTTGTCTGACTTCAGCCCATGAAAGCTTATGCCTGCAGAAATTACGTGTGTTAGTCTTTAAAGTGCCACAGGACTCGCGTTGTTTTAGTTTAGTTAGAGTAGTTTCTTTCCCTGTTTGCGGACTGTTCCTCTATCCCCCAAGGACTGTGCCCCAGATTTCAAAATGGCGTTGCCTGCCCATGCTTATTCTCTGTGACAAGCAGACCGCATGGTGAATGTAGACCGCACATGCTCTTCCCTGGTGCAACAAATCCTTATTTAAAGGAGAGACTCCACTGGAGCCTGCTACCGAGTTAAATGGAACATGGACTCACTACCACCGCCGTTCATGACATACAGTATCTATTCCAGTCATCCTCAACTACTTCCTCGCTGTCAAGACATTGGGCCTAGCCTGCAGTTCTGTACAAGTGCAGCTGGCAGCACTCAGTCCCATCCCATGGACGGTGCCTCGGTCTTTACACGCCCCACCACTATCTGCTTCATGAAGGGTTTACTCAATATCTTTCCACAAATACTCAAGTACCTACACCCTGATGGGACCTAAATCTCATTCTCTCTGCCCTCATGAAGCCCCCATTGAATCCCTGGCAACATGCTCCCTCTCCCACCTCTCAATGAAAGTGACATTCTTGGCCGCCCTTACCTCAGTCAGATGGGTTAGTGAACTAGTTACCATTATGGTGGACCTCCCCTTACACAATATTCCACAAGGACAAAGTGTCCTTGTAGCTCCACCTCAAATTCCTCCCAAAAGTGGTGTTGGAATTCCACCTAAATCAGAACGTTCGCCTGCCGGTTTTCCACCTCAAACCACATGCTGTCCCTGCTGACGGAGCCTTGCACCCCTCTTGACATCTGCCATGCGCTGGCATTCTACTTACACAGGACTCAACCCTTTTGCACATTGCCTTAACTATTTGTGGCCATCATCAAATGGTCCAAGGATCAAACCCTTTCATCTGAACGCATTTCCAAATGAATATCGGGAGGCATCTATGAATGCCACAACCAATCCAACACACCCCCACCTGATAAAGTCACGGCACACTCTACACAAGCACAAGCTGCCACATCGGCCTCACTAACACACGTCTTGGCAAGACATCTGTCATGTGGCAAACATGGTGCTTTGTCTACACATTCATGACGCACTTGTGCCACTGCACAAGTGGCTGCAAGCCCAGCTGTACTGCGAACTGCACTTCCATTGGTATCCTCGCACCCACCTCCACACTGACCACTGCTCATGAGTTCACCCACGTGTGGAATACACACAAGGACCATCACGTGAAGAAGCAGAAGCAGCAGGTTACTTACCTGTAACTGGAGGTTCTAGGAGATGTGTGGTCCTTGTTTGTATTCCACTACCGGCCCTCCACCCCTCCTACTTGAGACTGGATTCCATGATGGTAAGAGGAAAAATGGAGAGGCGTCGACCTGTACTACTATTATATCCTTGGCTGGGAACACAAGGGGATGCCCTATGCATGTTCAGGTCAATGCACATTGATAAGAAACACTTCTGGACTCAGGTGCATGGCACACATACAGATAGGGACCACACATCTTGAAGAACCTCCAGTTACAGGAAAGTAACCTCCTCTTACTTGGTTTGACTATAGGGGGTCATTTGGTAATGGAGGGCCTAGAAAGCTGGCACCATTTCACGGTTCACCACTTACCCTGCTTCATCATAGGTTGGCACCAAGATGCACAATCTTCCCTCTTGTAGGAAGTGTACAAGATATTCTGTGCACCGCGTACATCCTTTAGAGGATGATTACTCTAGTGTGGAGTAGGAAAATGTCTTGATTTGAGTGAGGAAAAAAATCAATCAGCAAGAACATTTAGAAATATGGGGTTAAGAAAATACAGTACTTTTATTGTTGCTCTTTGGACTGCAATATAGCCTGTGTTTAGAAACCCAATTTTTCCAGCATTATAATTAGCAGAGACTCTAGTACATGGATGGGAGGAAGTATGATGAACCATACCCCAAGGTATGTGACAAAAAGAAGAAAAAAAAAAAAGCTTTTGTGACTGAAAAAGCATCTATACTGTATTGGCCTTTCCAATGGAAAAATCTCTAGAGGATTTTTGGCACCTGCTAATAGCACTTGTGAAGTGGTAAGCTCTCAAGTCGTTGTTACACTCATTAACAAAGGTAAAAAAGAAAGGGAAGAAACAGATTTCCTCAAATATTTCTTTTTTGTGCACTTACCATCTTTCTTGGATTTTACCTGATCCTTTCAAGATTTAGCCAAGGGCTAAAAGTCTGAGCATGTGAATGAAAACTACTCCATTTCTGGGATTTTTCTAGTAAGTAATCTGTCCTCTGAAGTAAAGCCTTGGGTCACATTTCACTGGCATTTAAATAGCTTCCTGACTTTTAGGATTAGCAGAGTTCTCTGCTGTTGAGGTGTCGGCTTTAACTTTCTTGGCAGATAGTTCTGCTGAAATGGAGTTGATCGTTTATGGCGATACACCACATGCAATACTGGGGCATATTCAATTTTCTTCTTGAACTGTAATAACTGGTGCATGGCATAGCAGAGACTTTACAGCTTGAAGATATCAAGCCACGGGGTCAGATACTTTGCTGTGCCTTGCAGAAGACACAGCTCAGGAAAGGTGTGTGCACCTATGGCTTTACCCCTCTTTGCACCTCTGGGATTTTGGACCAAGATGGGGGTACAAAGGGGAGGTAGAGCACTCAAGCAACAGAGAATGCCATTAATCCAAAAAGTCAAGAATCGTTCTCACTTATGGCAGCTGCCCACAGCCATCAAACGGCTGCTCTGCAGCCCAGAATAGCCAAAGCTAAAACCACTCTGCTTACGTCTCTTCCCACCCCCAACACACACATAAGCATGCCTCTGTGCTGGGGCATATGGTCATTTACACCAGCCCCAGGTCACCCGATGCAGGCAGTATTCCTTGAGGGTCAGTTAAACACATATTACACCCCCGTTCCCAGCCCCATGCCTTAAGCACACGATCATCCTTATCTCCGTGGAGCATGAAGCAGAGTGCAACTCTTGGCAAGCGCTGTTCACGTAATGTGTGCGGGTGTTCTTCCTACTCAGTCTGCCCCAAAAAGAAACAGTGCAAAGATGGTGGCTATTCCACTACACTACTGCTTGATGTTTCATACACGGGATTTTTCATTCGAAGATGGCTTGGCACGCCCTTGCGTGAATCACCGAGAAAAATGGTAAATTCCACCGGCATTTTGTGGGAAAGTGAAATTTCAAGGACACCAAGCTTTCCAGAATAGGAACAAGAGAATTTTTCCGTGGGAAGTTACAAGGAAACAGATCTGATTTCTGTAAAACTTTGCGCCTGACTACGACGCCTAGAACAAGTTGGGTAACGTGTCATTCGTCTGAACAGAGTGGAATGACCCACCAGGCCACTTATTTAAAACGTGGGGGCTGAAATTTCCATGCAAAACCTGTGTCCCCCTGCATGAAAAGCACAAAACTCATTTCTGAAAATAGGATTCACAAGGTATGTCCATACAGCTACACAAGTGCCAGTTTGTCAGGTGTATGTTGCAAGTGATAGGCTATTAAAGGGTGTAAGACGACGGTGAAAAGGACACCCCCAAGGGATAATAATAATAAACAAAAACCCGTGTCTTTTCAGGAAGCTAGAATATTAAAAGCTTATTGGCAAGATACTTGTACCTCGATGGTAGTTCTTTTCTTTTGTTCTCCTAGAGATTCAGCTCCTGGGTTGCACGGGACTGCTGATGGCAGCAGAAAACAGTCTTTACACACTCGATTGTGACGGCTGTTATCTGCAAGTGGCTTAAATTCGGAGCATTTTCCACAGATAACCTGTATCAGAAAAAGAATACCTTATTCTTCAGCCATTATTAAACCAAAATCTGTTATTACAGTCACTTCGCTGAGGATAATTTGCTGAAATAAAATCCTGCAGACTAATGCAAGGATGAGACAGCTTGACAGGCAGCCTGTATCCTACATAGGTCTAGGTCTGAGACAAGATTCCGCCTCCCCCCCGCCCACAGCCCCATCAGAAATAAATAAATCACTTTTTGTCCTGCATTGCGTTCCAAGAAAATATTTATTCCTAACCAGGCAGAAAGTGACATACATATCTGCCTTTCTGTTACCATATAAAAGATCTGAGTTATAACAGCCTAAGTTTTCAGTGCCTAATGATCATGAGGGCCTAATATGAGACACTTAAGGGGCCTGAATTTCAAAGCGGGAGGGAGCCGGGTGCTTAGTCTGAAAAATCAGGCCCCTTTGGAGGTGTCCAGAGCTCAGTGTCCAAAAACTGAGTCACTTTTGAGAATTTAGGCCAATATACTGTCCGCTAAATATAATGATCTGCCTGGTACCGCATTGGGTTGGAAGGCAGCAATATTATGGCTTTCAATTCTTTTTTTTTGGTTTGGCATGAACGATCAATTAAATGTAAATGGAATTAGCGCTTGTGAAAAAGGGCTGGGTCTATTTAGCTGCCCAGCTTCCTTGTATGACCTCATCCAACGAACCTAAATACTCAACTAGAGGTACTGTCTCCTCGAGAGGAAGAGGGTAACACGGTCTATTGGAATAACACAAGAATGCAGCTAGTGCAGTTGTACATATGTGCCCATTGCTCTAGCAGGAGCAAAGAGCATCAACTTATTTCATGTAGGCCACTGAACAGCCACTAAAATGGCAGCAACTGTCATTTGCTACCAATCTTGGCTGGCTTTGAATGCATGGGCTGGGGCCACCACTGCGTTCAAGCTCCCAGGGACGTCAGTTGTTTGGCATTGGAGGGCAACTTTAATTATGCTGATGGCATAAGGTTCCTTGGAAAGCAAAGCCAGTGTTGAATGGACTATAATGGAGCCATGCTCAACCATACGTCCTCACCTTCTCTTTTCTCCTAAGACAACCTCTTCCCTTCTCCACCCTAATATGCCCCCTGCTTCCCCTTACATGGGCAGTGGAATTTCCCGCACAGACTCAGCCAGCTTTGTGTCAGCAGAAGTTCCCCCTGCAGAGTGGGGATACTTGTACAAACCTCTAGCTGCTTTAAATTTTGGTGCACGCTGAACCTCGCAAAGTGGAGAATATGGTCCCTCGTCTCCATATCCCACTACAGAGCAGTGAAGTCTGTTTTCAAATTTGAAGTCTTATGGTACTAACTGCAGTAGCAGGGCCCCTACAGGGAAGGAGATCTTTCTCTTATGTGCATTACAAAAGCAATCAGCAGGATTAGATTTCAAATCCCATTTTATTATATAACAGTAGAGTCTGAATGCTCTTCCGTCACAACAGTAGGTTCTCACATATGTCTACAGGGTCTGTATTACTACACAAAGCACTGCATTACTCCAGTTCAGTGCACCATGTGAAACTATTGAATGCAGCACCATTCTGCTGAAATGCACAACCAAAAGCAAACTAACTTTTTTAATCAATCGTATTTGCTGGAGGCAAATTAACACCTTTCATTTGCATTGCACTGCCCACATCAAAAAACACTGCACAACCAACAATTGTTTATTTAACATTGAATTATTAATAACTTACTTCTCATTATCTTTTTGTCCATGGGGAGGTTTTTGTTTAATTTTTTTTTTAATACTGAGCTTTGATGCAGCAGTTTAAATCCTATAGAAAGTGCATTTATTTTAATAATAATAATCTTAAAAACTCCAAAGATTCAAGATCGCTGACTCCGGAGTAATAGTGTTTCATCCACTGTAATTGTATTTGGATTCCTGAGATGAATGTTTTAGAAAGGATGACTTTTAATATTCTTAGCTACATATCTTATTTGATAGTCTGTTTAGACCCAAATTAATCTTCATTTCACAAAAACTTGATATTATTTCACTAACTACTCTAAACTAGTTAAATCAGGAACATGGAACCATAGACAGAAAGTTTCAAGCCATAATAAGGAAGTCAACCTCATGTAATTTTGAGCGGGGATTTCCAGAAGAGAAAGAGAATCAGGCGTCTAAAACCCACTGAGATTCAATTGGAGATGGGTACCTAACTCCCTTTGGCTCCTTTAAAATCCAGACCTTAGGCTTCTAGGACCTGGATTTTTCATATGCTGGATTCTCCAGGCCTTTCAAGCACAGTGGGACACCCTCTTTGGCCAAAAGCACCCTGGATCAGTTTTGACACTGAGGGAAATGCAACCCCATCTCTTTAGTGCTGTATATTAAGAGCTGCTGTAGCCTTCTGGCTGATCAAGTCAATCAGGACAGCTGGAACTTGTTGCCCTAGCCACCAAATGGCTGGTTTCCTCTCAGAAAAGGAGAAGGTAGAAGATACCTGGAAGAGGCTGCTGACAAGTATCTAGAAGAGCTGTGTCCCAGACTACATATTCTGATGTTGGTTAGTGGTTAAGGAGTGCCAGTCACGTGAAGGAGCCCTTGGCCAACATGGTTGTTTTCTGGGACACTAGATACAATAAAAACCCAGGCAGAAGAAGCTTTCCTTTCAGCCTCAGAAGTGTGACATTTTTCTCCTCAACCACTCACTTGCGGCCTTCTACACCACATCTTTGCTCTGTTTTGCCTGATTCCCAGTGGACAAGGCAAGTGGAAAAGTCTGTTAGACTACAGCCCAGGTGTGATCTTTTGTGCCCACCCTTCCTGAAAATCTCTCTCAGGATGAAACAAATTCAGACTTGGATTAAAAATGTCACCTGTTACAAACAGACTAATTAAACTGACATCAAATGAAACAGTGCAATAGTTTCGTTCTGATACTCACTGCCCCACACTGTTTGCAATGGTGCCGCCTTTTAGTGATGGAGTTAAAGCTTTCATTGCAGCTTTTGCAAGCTTGCTTCTCCTTATCACGCTTGGATTTAGATTTTCTGCAAGCATCAGCCTAAAATGAAACATACAGTTAGGTGACTCTAGACAGTTATTGCAAAATAATTCTCTGCCACTCCATTTCTACCATGCTTACAAAGCTCTCTCTCACACTCATTCCACACACAGTCAATTTTAGGGGAAATTTCCTCTTACCAAGCCTGTTGGGGCTGTGGCTGCAGTGGGGACATGCTGAATCAATTCATATACTGACTTTTAATCATAAGACTCTAAACTGTTTGGGCCCTACTCCTCAGAGTCCACCTCTTCCATTGTGCATTACCACAGCCAGAGAATTGCTCCTTTTAACAGCCTATTGGTTTAAAGCGGAAGGGTCTGGAGAAAGGGCACTTTCGGAGCAGGGTCTTCACTCTGGAACTCACTCTTTCCCTGGTGGTTCAATAGAGCTTGAATTTGATTATCCTTCAGGGCATGGGTTCAAACCATAGCATAGCGGTTGGATAGCCATCTGTCTTGGATGGTTCCAGAAGTTTTCAACCGGAGATACGCACACCCGAGGGTACTTCAGAGTAGCACAGGGACTACGCAAGAGGTTTGGGGCGACCGCCCTGGGCCCCACGCTTTGGGGGGCCCCACTCCAGACCTGGCAGGAGGCAGGTGGCTGCATGCCGGACTGGGTGGGAGGCGGGCAGTCGCGTACTGAAGAGGCCAGGTCCCTGGGCACCTGCCTGCAGGGGGCGCTGGGCCGGCCTTTCACAATGCGCAGCTGGGAGCCTCCTGCGCTGCCCCGACCCGGCTGCGTGTTGTGAAGGGCCAGCCTGGCGCCTCCCACCCCCAGCTGGGGGGTGAGGCCGCTACATCTCAGCCAGTGCTGGGCTGATGGAGTTGGGGAGCTGGGTGCCACATGGCAGATAAGTGCGGGAGGAGAGTGGGGGGGTGAGGTAATAGGCATGTCCCCCCCCCCGTGCAAATACAGATCCTCCCTCCCCGGGGCAGCACTGTCTTGTGGGAGCCGGGGGCCCCTCCTGCCCTCTGTGTGTGGGGGGTTTAAGAGTGGGGGAGGGAGCCAAACACAGGCTTGGCCCCCAGGTGCCGGAGACCCAAGGTATGCCACTGGAGCCAGGCGAGAAAACCATGAAGGGGACCTCAGGTGAAACCTTGAGACTATAGGGAGACAGTTTCTAAAAAAGGCTGAAAACCCCTGGTTTAGACACAACATATCCTTCACATCTGGGCAGGGGGTTGGACTAGATGACCCTTGTGGTCCCTTCTAAACCTATGGATCTCTGATTCTATGGTGCAAAACGTCTCTCTTCTCTTCAGGGCTAGGGAGAGGGAGATTTCTGCAAGGGTGGCCTGAGTGGGAAGAGCAGTCTGGTTTCCTGCTGTGCTGATAAGTTCTGAAGTAGGCATTGTTTGGAACTGCCTTCCAAAGGGAGTAGTGAGAGCTAGCTTGCTTTACGACAGAGCTTGATAAATTTATAGAGGGGGTGATATGATAAGGTTGCCTATTATGACATATGGACCATCTGCAACTGCTATTAGCAAACATCTCCAAGTCCAGAGATTGGACACTAAATGTAGAGGGCTCTGAGAATTCTACAGCATGTTCTACTGAGAATACTACAGAGAATTCTTTCCCAGCTGTCTGGATGGTGGGGCTCATCCACATGCTCAGGGTCGGACTAATCACTATATTTGGGTTTAGCAAGGAATTTCCCCCAAGGTCAGATTGGCAGAGAGAGACCTTTGGGGGTCTTTTTTGCCTTCCACTGCAGTGTGGAGCATGGGTCGTTTGCAGGGTTGAACTAAGTAAATGGTGATTCTCTGTAACTTGAAATCTTTAAACCAAGATTTGAGGCCTTCAGTAATTCAGCCAGAGGTTATAGACCTATTACAGGAGTGGGTGGATGAGGTTCTGTGGCTTGCGATGTGCAGGAGGTCCAACTAGATGATGATGATTGGTCCCATCTGTCCTTAAAGTTTATGAGCTTGTAAAACCATGGTCCTGAGCTCAGAGCTCTGGATGGACACATGCATATCCTTGTAAGTTTGAATAAATAAATCCCTGTGCATTCTCCCTGAATAGTATGCTCCCTTTGGAGGGGTTTAATGGCTACCTATAACAGGACGGAAGGTTGTGGGCACGTTGTGCTACACCCACCATGGCAGACTTTCCACACAGAAGGGGTTCTGTGCAAAAATTTATAACCAAATTATTCTGGCACAGTCCCTGGAGTGAATTTCACTTATGTCTTTACAGAGGAAATATGTCACGCTACGGTAAAGTAAGATGGCTTCACAAGCGAAATAATGTCTAACTGCAACTTGCAAGACAAAAGCCTTAATAATTCACTTCTTATTTCTGTGCTTCAGACAACCTATTAAGAGAAAAATCTTTCCTTGTAAATTTTTACCATCTGGCCATAACTAAAGCAGGAGCAGAGATATTTTATTTTTGTTATGGAATTTATATTGGAGCTCCAGCAATCAATTCCAGTGGAAGGCGTGAGCAGCGATTTAACAATAATGCAGCTATGTTTTCAGCTTTCATTATGCCCAAAGCAGTCTGAAGGAACCTATAATACCAAATAAAGAATGAGCACCCTACAGATTACGTTTAGAAAGGGATGCAATTGTACATGGAGAAACACGTACATAGACTCCCCAGCTCACCGCCCTTTCTTCCTCGAAGAGCACTATCATAAGAGGTAAAGCCTATGTGAGAGAGCCATCTGCTCAAATAATTCCATCTTCCTTTAATAAAAGGAGAGGGATTCCAGAGACGTGGGAATTCAGAGATGGGAGCCAGTATATAAAATCAGAGGTAGCAGCCCATTTGTCGCCATGGTAGAGATGCTAGCCCTGAGGGAAGCCTGTAGCCTTCTAAAGGCACCCTCTCTCCTCAACAGAGTGACAGCCAATCCAACAAGTGATGCCTTTCTAGTAAGAGTCAACATGTGGTAGCTGATCCCGCGGAAGCCACAAAAGTACAGTTTCTAAGGCTTGGCTCCAAGATGGTGCTGAATGTTTGTAACCCTCACTGATTTCAACGCAACCTGTGAAAAGGCCATAAACAGCCAGCCGCCTTCGAACCCTGAGCGCTCAATCTCAGCAGTACAAAAAGGGTGAGCGTGGGAGCTGTGTTCCATTTCTCAGTAGCAATTTCTGGAGAGAGAAAATAGACCATGATTCTGCTTCTGTGACAAACCAAGTCACTTTAGGAAGAAGATTTGCTACATTTCGTATTTTTATCCCATGGGAAAATCTGCATGTCAGACAGCACATCACCACGTGATATACTTCAGAGCTAAACCAGCTACCCTCTGCAATATCCTTCCTCATGACCTTGATTACTCTCTGTCTTGTCTACTACTATCTTTTCCCTTGCTCCAGGCCACAGCTTCCCCTCCCCAATCAGCCAGTATCCCTCTTCCTCTTTCTCTCTGCTTTGGGCCCTCGTGCTTTCAACTGCTCTTCTTAGCCTTTACCTATTTCTCGGTCTCACATGCTGTCCCCAGCACACACACACAGTTCCCCTCGCTTTGTTCTCTCTTCCTCTAACTGCATCCTTCATGACCTACTTCTTTCCCTAGAGCAGGACAGGGCAATGTGGAGTGGCCAAGCTGCTACCACGCTGACTTTACTCCTAAGTCTTCCTATACCTCTAACTGACCCTCTATTCAGATATTCTCTGGGTACAATGGGAAGCAGAATGCCAGTCAACAGTTCTACAGGAACTACCCTTGCTGCAAGGGTATTAAATTATATGACTGACAATGAGCTATAGTTCAATCCAACAACAGTAAAAGCTAGTACCTCATTTTTAAATGAATTTGTTCTTTCCAATTTTGTTTGCTTCCTTCTTGCTTCAAGGGCAAAATTGCAAACCTTTCCATAGGTAGAGATGATGTTTTGCAGTTAAACTTTATGGAGCACACTGATACAGATTTGCTCATTTAGGAAAATGAAGAGAGCTCTCTTTATATACACAATTACTGTGGCCCAGAACAGAGAATTCCTATGGATCCATGTCCTCTACACACAGTTCAAATGTGGGGCTTCACTTGACTTGTACAGAGTTTGATGCAGCCAGCCTGACATTGAATTATCACAACTCAACATTTACCGATTCCTTAGATGACTCACTACTAACGAGTTCCGTTTCAGACTATATTAGACCTTCTCAAAGTAAGGCATGCAATTAAAAAGGCTTGGAATACTTTCCCTAATCAGCATGAGCATCAATTTTTTCCAGCATTTCTTCTGGATAAAGTCATTCATTTCTGATGGGTTTCTTTACAGCTTTAATTCTGGTGCTAATGCTAAATTAAGAGACTGCATTTCCTTTCAACTGTTAGGAAATGAACCCTTCTTAAATGGTTACAGCAAAGCCCTTCATCACTAGGTAATTACATTTTGAAAAGTTTTATATTGTTACAATTTGCATTAAATGATTTTGGTGCTCATCTATATCCATGCAGCTTCCCTGCTGTCAATGGGTGTAGCTGAGGGCAAAATTTGGCTTGTGAATTAAATTATTAAAAAGCAATCTTAAAGAATAGTGCAAGACTCACGCTATGTCTAGCTGATACAAGATATCCATTCCTGTTGATGTGTGCCAACCACTGAAGTGAGGAGAAACAACTACTTAAAATTCCCGACTATACACTGGCTTACTTCAGCGGAAAGTCAGCTGATTGATGTGGAATGCACTGGGTAGCTCCCTAATAAATGAGATGATGATAATAATGTGCATTTCCAATGCATTAAGGAGAGGGAAGCTGCCAGTAAGGTATTTTCCATGAAAGGCCTCAGCTTTGGATCCTAATTCCTCTCTTCATCTAAAATAGCCAGAATCAGTTGACCTTCATGAATGCAAGGCCCATGTATTTATCAAGGCTTTAGGGGACAAGGGGTAGTGAGGGCCAGAAGAGTGGGATAAAAACTGGGATCGTGGGTGTGCGAGATATCAACTGGGTTTTGGGTGTTTGATTTTTTTTTTATGATTGTATTTTAGTTTATGGCAAAGGGGTCTGGAGCCCACAAGAACTTTATTTTGTATTATTTTTAATAAACCTAAAAAAAATGTAAAAGTCTTTCACTGAAAGATCTAAATACATAACAAGTATTAATTAAGCTTCATAAGGCCCCTCTGAGGTCTAGATTTAAAATGAACAAACTGAAGTACAGAGATGTCAAGTGACAATGTCATAGAGTTATTCAATGCCAGTAATGGGGACAGAACCAAAAAAACTTTGCTGTCAGATCTCTGCTTTAAGCACTAAACTCCATTAAACAAGACAGTCTATCCGCTCCAAGGAGTATAGGTCAGATAGTAAGCAGTGCCATCTACTGCTAATTACACATTGCCTGAAGAGAGTTCCTTGCAAGTTAAGAGAATGCTTTGAATAACACATATTCTGGAGGTCAGATACTACTGTCATAGCTTCATTGACCAGCTCAGCATCTGAGTCTCTTGATAGGCCAACTGACTTAATTATATCTGTTGAAATAGGACCTAGAACAAAGGGGGACTGACCCCACCTGGGGCCTTTTGATGTTACTGTCAGTAAATAAAATAAATAATAATGATGCTCAACTTTCCTCATGCAACCAATCCTATTGAGGTTAGACAGATTACTTACAGGCATAAAGTTAACCACATGTGCAAGTCTTTGCAAGATCAGGGCCTAAGAGTTGCTTTCATAGACAGGAAAGTTTTGACCACTAATCAGTTTCTATTCTACAGTTACCTAACGTTTTCAAAATTTTGATTTTCACTTAAAATTTTCTTAGAAGTTTGGAATTTTGATTAAAAAAATGGAAGACCATTTCAGTGACTACACTTTGGAACAGCCCATGCTTAAAGCTAAGCATATGCACAAGTATCCACAAGATCAGCGCTTTGGCCAGGGAAAAGTGAGAAAAGCAGACATCATTAATACATTGCTGTAGCCGCCTCCACTTCAGAGGGACAAAGGAAATCCAAGCGAGTTCACAGTGACATTAAGGAATGAAAAGGACTTAGGGATTGCTTGTTTTTGTAATTTCATTGTTTTCTTGTTATTTTTTTCCTCGTTTTTCTCTTTCATCTTATGTCGGGTCCAGTATTTAAAATATAAGCACCGAAGTTGCACTTGCAAGTCATATGCAGAACACACTGATAATCAGGTGCTCATATAGACAAGTGCACGAACAGAGACATTTCCAAGCTCATTTACCCATTTTTATACCATTACATGAAAATGTGCTGAATAAAGTGAAATGGAGTTAACTCGTATTAAATAGTATGCTTTACACGTTGTAATGCTGCAGGCATGGGTTTTTTGTTTTTGTTTTTTTGTAAAGAATTCTTGACCATACACCAATTTCTGTCCGTGTAGGATTGCTTGTAAAACATTTACACTGAATATTAAAAATTGTGGGTTGGGTTTGAACTTGTATATACAAAAATAAAATTAGCACAGTATGTTGCCTGTAAGCGGTTACTGTAATGCAGTGTTTATACGCTTATTGCACTTCCTCCATTGCTATTTTAATACGTATTAGCATAGCCAGACAGACAATAACTTCAAATAAGTCTTATTTTTCTTCATATTTTCTTCGTATTATAAGCTGAGCCAAACATAGAAGGGAGCTACTAGTTTGCTGATCACCACTACCACCAAGAGGTTTACATGTATAAGCTTTAAGTAGAACGAGTGCACTTCCTCTAACATGAATACAAGGATGGTTCTTAACAGGTGTGACAATTAAAATCAAATATGACTTCAGGCTGTGACATGCAGTACAGGTCAGGCTGATGTTACTCTTCAGTCACTCAATGGTGTTAAAACATAGCAGAATGAGAAACAATTAGTGTTAGGTGAAGGGTGAACATGAGCCTTAGACTGAGAACAAAGAATTCTTTTTCATCAACTCAAATATGTTATTTAAATTCAGGGATTTTTAAAAGTTATTTTTCTTTAAAATATAACTTTATGGAAGATTATTAAATAAACCAAAATATACGATTCAAATCCGTTGTTTCACAAATAAGTATTAAAATTAATTGGACTCAAATATGTATTGGGACTCTGTCCAAAATGTAGATTTAGTTAATACATTTTGTTATGAAACATAAGACCAAGATAAATGTTTCCATGTACTTTTAAAACTGTAACTGAAACAATTGTTTTTTTAAACAAATAAATATTTCCTTGTAATATTTGCAACCCAAGCATTGCAACACTGAACTTGCAACTGACTATAAAGGAAAACAGAAATAACACGTGATTTTCATTGTTTAAGAGGGAAATGCAGAATGTGAATTAATACCAATAAATGAGAAGTATGCCAGTTTTCAAAAAGTCTTCCATTTTTAATAGATTCCATGCTGTCAGAGGTACAGGTAAGGAATTGTGTGCTTAAATTAATGACTTTTAATTGAATTGTAATTGTCTATATCAAGTAACGTCCCTTATCTGGTGTTATATGAATCTTCAACACTGACTGACACAAAATTGTTAACCCTTTTTTCTTACTGGTTTCTGAAGACAGATGAGTCTTCTGGGCAGAGCTCTAACAATGTACCAATCCCAACAAAGACAGCTAGGGAATCATCCGATTAAATGTGTTCCTGGGCTAATTCTGTACCTATGTGGGAGCTGGACCCTGAAGCCCACCTGCTAGTGAGAGGTAGTAAATGGGGGGAAGGAGGAGAAGCGCTACCATTCACCATGTTTCATCCCAGAAAGGGACAGCAAGGACAATTAAGGCTCTACCACCAAAACCTACCATTACACAAGTGATGGGAGGAGACAGGGGCACAATTTGAGGCTATCTTAGATATAATCAGTGGAATAGGTAACTAATGCTATTGAAGACCACTTCTGACCATTTCACAATAAAATGGGATTAAGTTTAGGTGAGGACCATGCCTGGACCCTTGCTGTTGAAGGTGGTCATTGCGGGATTTAAGATCCTTCCTGAAGACCTGTGATTCTCATAGGCTATTTTAGACGGGAGGGAAAAGTGTACTAAAAGTAGAACGTATTGAGCACACAAACCCTCATAAAAGTAGGAGTACTCAATTGTTTTAGCAGCTGACATCAAAGGGCTATGAGGGTTGTGTTGAAATTGTTATGAAAAATATTTGGCCTGCACAGTAGCCAATCTTCCAGGGTGTTAAAAAGCCAACCTTTTCACCACCACATGCCCTCTGCAGATAGAAATGAGAAATGTATTATGGACTAATTATTTGTCAAATTCTACTTATGAGCTGAAGTTCAATTATACAATTGCAAGCACATATACCTGAAGCCAGTCAATGATTGGATAACAACCCTGAATGGGGAAAATGACCAGACTTCTAAAAAACAGAGAAAAATAATGTCCTTCAGTCTAGGTTCACACGGCATTGGTTCAGTGTAACCAGAACTAGAGGGTCAAATTCAGAGATGATATAAACGTTGGTGTAAGTTCTACCTCAGCAAGTGAGCATGTGTGGGAGTAACTTTTACACACACATATTTGAGGAGGGGCAGGGTTGGAAGAGGAAAAGCAACCAGCAGCACAGCTTACAAAGGGTGCAATACTCTCTCCTGTTTGTTTCTTTTGTAGCAGGAAAAAAGTCTGTCTAAACAAAAATGTTAATCTCGCAATTACTTACCCCTCCAGATGCACTGAAGCCATCTGTTCCTGGCATAGATTCTACAGAGCTGGTGCTTACTATCTGAAGGAAAAGAAAAATCACAAAGAACATTTCAATATGGAGATTGCCCTTAAATTATTTTAACCATTAAAATAAAAAAAAACCATGGAATAATGTACTTCTAACCCCTCAATTGTTCTGGTTATGAATGTATGTTAATTGCATGCGTATTCAACTACTCTAGACTATTCAGCTGGCAATAAAGTGGGTGACTTTGCAGATAGCATTCAATAACAAAGGTCTGTTTCCACATTCAGAAACATGCATGCACATTATAAATACTTAAGACAGACACCTTAAACGGAAGAGAAGTTTTGGGTTACACATATAAAACAAAATGGGTCAGATTTTCAATTTTCCAGCTCAATTTATAACAAACCAAAAGAGCAAAGCAGTTTGCAAAATCATCAGAGCCCTAAGATGGAAGTGTAGCTCCTGGATCCAGATTTCACCCATTTAAGTGTTTTTATAGCTGATTTATTTTAAGACATTCCAAGAAAAATGTGAACATATGTACAGTTTATTTAATTAAGCTAAAAATATCAAATCAAGAACACCAGGGACAGAACTTTTAGCAACATCTCATAACACTGCAGTTTGCAGCAAGGGAGATTTGGGTTAGCTATTAGGCAGAAAAACAAAAACACAAAGAAAACAACAATTAGCTGTAAGGGGAGTTAAGCTCTGAAATAGGCTTCCAAGGGAGGCTCTGGAATCCCTGTCATTGGAGGTTTAGGAATAGGTTAGACAAATAACTGCCAGGGATTGTCTAGATATACTTATTCTTCTTCAGGTGGTTGGATGGACTAGATGATCCCTTGAGGTTCCTTCCGACCCCCTATTTCTATAAACACAGGCCTGATGCTGAGAGATGCAGGGTCCTTCTATCTGTCGTTACCTTAAACTGCAGTAGAAAATGATTTGCATCTCTAAGGATTAGGCACTATTTGTCATTAATTCCCTGACCTGTTATACCCATATACCATTTGCATTACTCACTTCAATACATGTAATATAATGCCTAGATCTAGTGATTTGGGACCAAATTTATAGGTCCAGAGAAATTCATTAGTTACACCACATTGTCCAACTTCAATTAGAAGTAATTGTTTCTGTGGTAAAAACAACTTGGTCTGTAGTGTTGTTGCCTCAGCAACGGGACGGAAATACTAGCACTGAAGTAGCTGCTAAATTTCAAGTCTAGTTGTGACCCTTTACATGTTAATACAGTCAAACAACTGCTCACAACAATCCCTGAGAGACAAAAAGGAGCCAGCTGCATACAAATGAGGTTTGGATCAGTGCAGACTCAGAAGGGTAGATCTGCACAACCCCAGAAGGAGATGAGAGAGGGATTACACTTATTTAGGAGGATGCAATATGTGCTGACCTCTCTGTACCCAACCAGTAGTATTGTCTTCTGCAGAGAGAGGCAACAGTACTGTCTTTGGAGACAACACACCTACTCCGGAAGGGAAGCAGCAAATCAGGTCTCCTACAGGAACTCTATCAGATCAGGTAAGGAGCAGCACTGACGAGTCTCAATTAATTCTTCTTGGCAAGAAGGATGAAGCCTGTGACACAACACCTCAAGAGAGTACATAGGGGGGCAGGGGGAGGGATGTGCGTTTTGACAGAGATGTGGAGAATGCCTCCCAGATGGGGGAAAACCACTTTGGCTGTCCTAAAGCACTTCAGTGGCCTCAAGCCAAAATTTTTATGTGTGAACGTACATGAAGAAACCGATCGTCTCCCACAGGGACCCTCTAGCCTTAAGCAACAGGAGATCTCAAAAGAGCTTTACCAATGTTAATTACACGAAGTCCTAAATCTGCGGGGAGGTAGGTACAGTATCCATGCACTTTCTATTACAATGTTGCTCAGGACCAGATATTTACTGGTCACATAGGTTCCCCATCTCTATTTTAAGTGTAACTTCTGACATTCTGTCAAGATTTATCCATCCCAGCATGCATCTAACATTTTCTCTGGAGAGAAAGCATCTATGGAAAAAGAGGTTCTCTCTCCAGAGAAAATATTTTTATCTCCCTGGCTACTGGAAAACATGCATGTACCCCTGCCTATCAAGAATCCCTAATTATGGCCCTTACCTCACTTTTAAAATGGTACTTGCAACATTTGTAAAATTTGTCCTAGGAGGAGGATCATTTTTCATTTATTTGCCTAAATGACTCCACCAGAGAATCATTATTTTAACAGGATCCACAAGAGACCGAACTAACCTCAGTACACAAGCAGTGTATTCACCTGCTAGAATGAGGGAGGCCCCTTTCTATTGAGTTTAGCCTCTCAGCATAAGATGTACCATGGCTCTGCCTTAGAATACTTCCACCACCGTGTTCTTCCCACATATTGTGGGTCACTGGCCTTTTGAGAATTAATGGGAAAAAGTCATTTTGTTTAGAATCTCTCTCATATTATTTAACAAGAGGAAAGATTTATGTAGCCTTAAATTTGGCAGATGGGGACTGAAAAAACCCCATGTATATTCTCTATCTTAAGGAGTCTGTGCTGCAATGGAATGTCAAGGGACTCATATGAGACTCCTTTGAAACACTGATGCTGCTCTTATGCTGGAGCTGATGGAAAAGGAAAAACAAGTCCAATAACGAGGCTCAATCTTCATCTCCTCAACAAATCGTTTCTAAAGTGTGAATTAATTATTACCTCTGTTATTTTTATTGCAGCTGTGCCCAGGGTCAGGTCACTGTGCTAGATGCGATGCAAACATAGTAAGACACACAACAAGTATGTGTTAAACCCAATGGCAATGCCCGTTAAGAGATGGGCTCAGAAACTGTTCTTCAGATTTGGCGTCCTTTTTTAAGAAGATATCGGAAATTGCTGCTAGCCATCTGTATGGCCATTATAAGTAAGCAATATTGAAGCAGAACTAGGCCATGGAAACAATAGCACCTCCCCCATTTACTTACCCCAATGTTCCCCCCAGAACCACCCACATCCCTGCCTTTACAGTGGACAGTGGTTAGGGTTCTAGAATGGGAAGGGAGAGAAAGTTGGAGCAGGCATACATGTTTTTAGAACTGTTCTGAAACAGTGACACCTGTAGCTACACTTCCTTATACACAATGGTTTCTCCTGCATGCTTAAGGCTAGGTCCTGCAAAGAGATGTCAGTCACCTGCAAACTGCATTTTGCAATGCCCCACTCAGAACTTCTAATTCTTTCTCAAAAACGTTGCACTGATTTATTTTGCAGCAGAGAAGAGGAACATGAAGCTCCTGGAGGCTGATGCTCACGCTGTCTGATCTGAACATGTAAAATGCCTTTGTGCCTGAAGAACACTACCGCACAGATTCTTGTCTGCGCACAGTCAGAGGTTAAGGGTGATATTTTGGCCCAATTTTTAAGATTAGTAAAAAGAATCTAAATTTTATAATCAAGTCTTTAGACCTCAGTTGAAAAATACCCGTACAACCAGTGGCGAACCTGATGCACTGCCATGATGGGATCCAAGTTCAGATTTGAGCTTGGTCTCTCCCTCTTAACAGTGGAAGGGGCTAGACACATTGTAGTAGGCATATGGGTTGGGAGCACTTGAATCACTCCTCAGAAGCTCTCCAAGCTGGCTACTGAAGAGCACTGACCAGCTGTGATGCACGCTGCACACAGCTCTAGTTCAGTTGTTCCTCCGCATCCCCATTGCATAATCAAAATGTTCAGTCTGAGTCCAATTTATATACTTTAGTAATGTCTCTGACCTTTGCCAACCACCAGATTATGGGAATTCCATTAACCAAAAGGGCTAGGAGTCATTTACACCAAAGACCGACTGTTGTGCCAGGCAGCCACCATTAATGACTGCCAATTCAGCATAAACGCTGTAACATACAAGTAACAGAATGCCAAGATGGTTGTTCGGGGAGTCGCAAGGTACGTCAGAACTTCCCGTGGGCTTGCTAGATCCAGGGCTCAGCCCTGACAGATTAGCAAATCACTTGCTCCATTGTAATGCACTGAACATGGATCACAACAGAAGTCACATCACATGTGGGAACCGATATAACTGTAAATTATAGCCAGTTGCAATGTGGCCTCTCTTGTAGTACAAGAGAAAGAAAATGAGGATAATATTTCATCTACTTTTTCACTCTGATGTGTTCCGGTCTAATATCTCATGAGGATACAAACTTACCTGATATACCAACAATGGGATAAAATTGCTGTTCTGAAATTGCTCTTGTTATTTATCCAGATTTCCACGTTTACAGTATCAATTTTAGCTCTTTTTAAATGACAGCAATTTATTGCACATTCACCTTGACATCACATCTCAAAGTTGATCATACTGATAATCAACTCTTCTGAAAATGCAAGTGAGTGGTCTGATACGGAGGAAATTAACGGTATATTGCAATCACATCACAGGTGGGAAATGAACCATGCATCTTCCCTGTTTGGCTTTTTACGGACTGCTAGTGTATGAACACGTGGCTAACTTGCGTTCATGATCTCAAAGTAAACTGGAGTTTAATAAGCAAGATATAATTATTAAGATGAGCAGTCAGTCCTAACTGAACAGGGAAAGTTAATTTGGCCATTAACAAAATGCTCTGTCTAAACACTTCTGCTCCGAAGGCAGCGCTGTGGAACTTAAATATTAGCTTATAGAGTTCAGGTTTTTCTCCTTTTTTTCTGATTTTAAATGTGGTATTACTGTGTGATGAATGATTTAGGGCTACTTTGCATCCCGCAACTGGTACGTGAAAGGAACCCTCTGCGAATGGATCCTCCCCCTTCAGCATGGAAGGGAGTGTTCACCCATTCCCCCCATCTACTCACCTCTGGACCTGGTGGAGACATCTCCGTGTAGTCCAGGGGCCATGCTGGGGTGAGATGTAGATATAACTCGGGCCCTGGGGAAGCAACGCTGCCTGGAACTGCACTTCCTCTTCTCAGAGTACCCCTCAGGGGCATCAGAGCAGCCAAGGAAAGGTGAGTCCTTGAAAAAGGAAGCTTCAAGGGATGTACAGACCTAGACTCCCTGTTCTGAGATCTGCCAGTCCTAAGGGCAGGCCACATGACCCCAAGGGTCAGTTCTACTTGCGATACTCATGGACGTTTCCTCCTTCAGAAGCCCCTTCTATAGGTATTTTTAAAGTGACCCTGGCCTTGGTCTTTATTATCATCAATTTCAAGTGACTGCCTGAAATCAAGTAGCAGAGAGACCACCTCCCTTATGGAAAAGTCCTATAGAATTTAAAAGGCATGAAACCTTATAAAAATTGACTAAGGTTCTATAGAAACTGCTCTTAAGATGTGCAAATTTAATAAAGGTGGCTTTCTACAGGTGTTTTTGAACAATCATATAGAACTATTGCTAGGATCTACATATCATTCTCTATTATATTTTTAAAGATAGTACCATTAAAAACCTCTACAAAGGTTTGCTTTTTCTATTAAATTCTATAGGACTTTTCTATAAGAGGTATGTGACTGGAAAGAAACTCCCAACAAAATGCATCTCTGAAAACAGTAGTGTGCAAAATAACCCAGCTGCACAAATTTCATTCCAGAGAGCCAGCCACTCAGAACATTGAAGAATTACACCTCTTATGTCAAATGAGCTACTAGTCCAGAAAACATGACTGATAGGTCCCTGCCCTAAATTACCTTGGGTAATTTTATTCTAGATCTGCATGGCTGGATAACCATGACTGATATAAATCTGAGAGTCAGAAAAATGGGTGTGCACCGCATAACAATATAATATAAAAATCAAGAATAGAAAAGACAGTTACTTTCCTTGGAACTGTTGCTCTTCAAGTGCCTGCTCATGTCGATTCCATTCTAGGTGACTTGCAAGCAGTATCTTGGAGGCGGGTTCCAAGTTTATAGGTTAGTTGACTGCAACACCGCCTGCCAAAGATGGCATCATCCCTAACCTGTTGCATGATGGCATAGTGGGACGTAAAGGTGCATACCAACGACCACATAGCAGCTTTGCATATGTCTTGCATAGGCACCAGCGCCAAGAATGCCACAGAAGACCCCTGTGCTCTGGTGCAGTGAGCTGTGACATTGCCCGGGAGGGGAACCTTTGCCTGCTGATAGCAGAAGTGTGTGCAGGCAGTTATCCAGGAGGAGATCTGTTGTGATGAGACAGGTGATCCCTTCATCCTCTCCGCCACTGCAATGAACAACTGTGTGGACTTATGGAACGGCTTCTTTCTCTCTAAGTAGAAAGCCAGGGCTTTGTGCACATCCAGCGTGTGTGCCACTGCCTCTCCTCTTCAAAAGCGTGCGGCTTCAGGAAAAATACTGGCAGGAAAATGTCCTGGTTGGTGTGGAAATGTGAAACCGCCTTGGGCAAGAAGGCCAGGTGAGGCCTCAGCTGGACTATATCCTTATAGAAAACCATAAAAGGTAGCTCTGAGGTAAGTGCCCTGATTTCAGATACCCTCCTAGCTGCCATGATAGCTATTAGGAAGGCCATCTTCCATGAAAGTAGCAGAAGAGGGCAAGTAGCCATGGGCTCAAATGGTGCCCCCTTGAGTCTAGAGAAGACCAAATTCATGTCCCAGGGGGGTACTGGATCCCTGATCTGGGGGTAGAGCCTTTCTATACCCTTCAGAAACCTTGCCACCATAGTGGGAGGAAAAAATGGATCTCCTGTGAACCGGGCGGTGGAAGGCTGAGATGGCAGCCAGAGGCACTTTCAGTAAAACAGCAGCCAGACCCTGAAGCTTGGGATGCAACAGGTAGTCCAGAACCACCTGGATCGGTGCCTGGTGGGGCATAATCTGCCATGCTACGGCCTGGCAAGTGAACCTCTTCCACTTGGCCAAATACGATGATCTCGTGGAGGGTTTCCTGCTACCCACTAGTACGGCCTGCACATGTGACAAGCAAACTTGTTCCTCAAAGCTCAGCCATTGAGCCTCCATGCTGTCAGGTGGAGAGACTCCAAGTCTGGGTGCAGGAGGCGCCCCTGGCCCTGGGAAAGCAGGTCGTGCCACTTTGCCAGTTCCAGGGGAGGGGCAACTGACAGCTCCAGGAGCATCGAAAACCAGTGCTGTCTGGGCCACACAGATGCAATAAGAATGACCCTCACCTTGTCTTTCTTGATCTTTAGCAGGATCTTGTGAATTAATGGAATGGGAGGGAAGGTGTACAACAGACCCCCAACCAGGGAATGAGGAAGGCGTCCGACATAGCTCCCTCATCCTGCTCCTGAAAGGAGCAGAACTGGCTGCACTTCTTGCTGGCCTTAGAGGCACGGAGATCCACTTGGGGAAACCCCCACCGCTGGAAGATCTTGTCGGCTACTGACAGGTGGAAAGACCATTTGTGAGAAGGTACAAAGGACCTGCTGAGCTGGTCCACTGTGGCGTTCCTGATACCAGGGAGGTGAGAGGCCACCAGGTGAAAATTGTAGCTTATCGCCAGATTCCACAGACCCACCACCCCCAGACAGAGGGCCGAGGAACGAGCTCCTCCCTGTCTGTTGATATAGTACATAGCAGTGGTGTTGTCCATCAAGACCTGAATTACCTTGCCCTTCAAGAAGGGCAGGAACACTGCACATGCTAGGCGGATCGCTCGAAGCTCTCTGACATTTATGTGAAGCCCCTGGTCCTCTTCCGACCACGTCCCCTGGGTACTGTGACCGGAACTGATGTGCATCTCCCACCCCGATCCGAAACATCTGATACCAAAATTACTGAGAGGCCCCTGTCTGCAAAGGGCATCCCCTCCATCACTGTCGGAGGGTCTAACGACCATTCTAGGGAGGCCAGGACCTGTTGGGGCAGTGTGACAACCCTGTCCACGGGGTGCCTGCTTGGGGCATATGCCGAGGCCAGCCATAGCTGAATCGGTCTGAGCTTCAGGTAAACATTGCGGTGCACGTAGGTGCATGCTGCGAGATGGCCAAGTAACTGCAGGCAGGCTCATGCTGTCGTAAGAGGGAAGGAACGGAGGTTCCTGATCAGACTGGACATGGCCTCGAACTGGGCCTGTGGTAGGAATGCTCTGGCCTGCGTCGAGTTGAGGACTGCTCTGATGAATTCTATCCTTTGTAGAGGCACCAGAGTAGACCAACAGGCCCAGCCTGTGATAGGTGGCTTGCATGAGGTCCAGACTGGCTTGGGCCTGAGCCCAGAACCTGTCTCTGATTAACCAGTCATCCAGATACAGGTAGATTTGTACCCTCAATGCTGTCAGTGGCAGAAAGAAAGAACTGAGGTGGCGTAGAGCCAGCAGCACCTAATATACTGTGCAGGATGCGCGGGACTCCGGGAGGTACCAAAGCTTCCCTACGGGATCTGCTAAGGGGAAAAAATTCCAGTAACTGTGCACAGGGGTGAGCACGCATCTACAATGGAATCAACATGAGCAAGCACTTGAAGAGGAACTCTGGTGTTAGAAAAGAAAGTTAGCTGTATACAAGTCCAGGACAAAGTCTGTGCAAAATACTCTAAAATATAAGGATAGGCAGAATTATCGCTCATGCTTACCGAAGAGTCTGGAAGATTCTCATCTTCTTGAGAAAAAGAACTATTAAAAGCCCTAAATGTTTCACTGTTCTGCTTGTGTTTTTCAATTGTTGCTTGAATGACCTGAAAAAAAAAATGCAAGGGAAAGACAAAAGCAGGGGTCACAAAATGTGTTCTGGAAAAATTCTGGTTTAGGAAAACTGGCAGAATCTTTGCTCTAGTGGAAAACTGAGAGGAGGATAAACTAACTGTCACAATCTTTGTTCTTACAAAATTTTTAGTCTTCTATCAGTCTTCCACTTGCAAGGTACGTACTAACTAATGTCAGAAACCAGGGTCTTCTCTTGCGGCTGGTGGAGCTGACCTCTCCTCCTAACTGCATTTAGGGATTGCCGTCCTCATTTTAGAGATGGGGAGACTGTGGCAGAGACACAAAGTGGATTACGTAAGGACAGACAGCAAAGTGAGTGGCAGAGCCAGGATTAGAAAGCAGGATTTCCTACTGCCTACTAAGCCGTCCAGGTCAGACTGCCTTATTTCTTACAGCCAACTTCCATTTGTTCGTAATCCAAATGTGATCATGTTAACAATGAAAAGAGCTGGATACATGGGGATTGCCAAATAACAATGTTTTTATATTTACCTGAATCCATTCTCTCTTCTCCTCTTCTGTCCTATAAAAATAAAAGACGAGACACATTGCTGTACTTTTAGTATTTTCAGTAAGTCAAAATACGGATATTCTCGGTTTTATTTCTAGCAACAATTTTAACTTTTGCACTAGCTACCTATAAACATTCATAATGTTTATCTTAAATAATAATTATCAGAATTCATGACGTGGTGCCGGGATTCGATCTACCAGCCCATTATAAGCTGTCTGACGAATGAATGCAAATCAATGTTGCACTTTACTGCACTTTGACTTAACAGCAGAAAATTACCTGTAGTGTAATTAATCATGTTTGTTATTGATCTCATGGTCTAACACTAGGTCATTCTAGCATGCCTATTCCCAGACTTTGGAAGGTGAAAGAAACACTGTACCTAGCTTGAAGTTCCAAAGATCTCTTTTTTCCTGTTATCGAAAATGTATGAGCCACATTTTGCTTGATAATTTCCTGGACCTGGAAAAGGCAAGTTGATAGTTTATATTCTTTATTTTACATGAGACATTCATAACTCTCCCCAAACACTACATTCAACCCTCTAAATATCCAAGCTGGGGTGACCACCAAAAATAATACAGCAGAAAGCCTGAAAATGATGGGGGGATGGTTTTCCTTTTTAGGATGTTAGCTGTATTGTGGTAATGCCTAGGAGGTCCAATCATGGATCCAGACCCCATTGCATGAGGTGTTGTACAAATACAAAACAAGATCTGGTCCCACACCCAAAAAAACCTTATATTGTAAGTTGGGTGCAGTCAAGATATTGCCTATTCCCTCCCCCTTCCCATTCATCCCACATCCATCTATGCAGGAAGGGCAGCAGCAGCCATGGACCTTACTTGCCTACCTGAACTAAAAAAATCACACATACTAAGTAAGGGCTTACATTTTAGGTATATGTAATGAGCTGCTAAGTC
Organism: Mesoclemmys tuberculata; assembly: GCA_007922155.1. NCBI lineage: Eukaryota > Metazoa > Chordata > Testudines > Chelidae > Mesoclemmys > Mesoclemmys tuberculata. Next base: position 18,225,890 of record ML677084.1, read on the forward strand.
CTGTCCGAGGTTCAAATGGCAGGGTGGGAAACCTGGGTCTAAAGGAGTGGTATCCCCTATTTTACAATTACGTACAACTGAGAGACGTGCCCTTGTTCCTTTATACTAGCCACAGTTATTGGCAATTCTGTTGTATGTAACTCTTCTCACATGCTGAACTTTTGACCACTAGATGAAGTATATCAAGACTCAGCATGGAACATATGGAGCACAATATTTCTATTGATGAGGAAACAGGAAATATTCCTGAATGCTAAATTCCGTAAGTCCGACTAGTGCACTAGCTCACCGATGTCTGAGTTTGTCCGGGGATACGAGCGTTTATTGGTACATCTCTTGAGGATCCCAAACTATTTTTTGGTTCCTGACAACATTCTACCAGCCCTTAGGCCTTGAAGTCTGAGCTCATTTCCAAACCAAGCCCCAAGCTGAAGAGGGGAAAAGCTGACTGCTGTGACACCATCAACTTAATTGGCGTGGCATTGTTCCTGAAATCCTAACTCCCAAGGGTGAGAGAATTAGCTAATGGGCTAGCACAGACAGATACTTCTATGATGAAGTTTAGCAGCCTTATAGTCAGGAGTATTACCAACTTGGACTCGGCCCAAAGCCAATACGCTACTGCCCTCTTGGCCATAAAGGACTGTGATTAAGGGTTGGTGGAACAGACCTAAGCACAAATAGTAGATACAAACCTGCAAGCCCGCAATGTCCATCTTTTCTCGAACACTGAACTTCTGGCCAATTAGCCTCAGTTTTGGCACACAGTATAACACCATGCTGTTAAACTGTAGTGGAGAAAAAGTAGTTACTAGATAATAAAAAGAGGAAAGGATCCACATTTTGATTGCAAAGCATCCTGACTCAGGGTTCTGATGTCTCATGACAAAATGCCACTATTATAAATAATCCAATATAGTTCATTATTACACAAAGTGCTTCAGAGAGTTAACCACAAATCAAACAGGAAAGAAAATTTTCTGGAGAAAAGAGATGCCCACGGGGTGGGAAGGCACCTGGGCAGAATTGGCCATTGTATTTTGAACTGTGACCAGAGAGGAAACAGAGAGACTATTTCACAGCAGTAACACTGAATACATAAGTGTGACAAATTAGCAAGAAACTCACCAGAAACAAGTACCGATCCTGAGCTGTGCCATTTTTAGCTGAGAGTTTTTGGATTTGGCCTTCTTTAATGAGTTCATTAGCTGGGTTAACGATATCCTCTTCACCCCCAAGTCGCTCATATACTTCTAACAGCTTGTGCATCTTTTCCTGTAAGTGCAGAAGGTAATGTCTACCCAAGTAGCAATTTTCTTTAAAGTTACTTCACTTGTCTGTTACCCAAAATACCATTTTCGGAGAGTACTATCCAAATAAGCATGGAAACAAACATATCATGGAGGAGGATGAAAGATGTACCCTCAAAAACACACTGCTGTTTGACTCAGTCTACCGTGATCACATTTGTATCATTCTGTGCTTGAAATGTAACAACTGCAAGTTTTGGTCAGTCTATTTGAAATTATTTGGATGTTTTTGGATCTTTGCTATCCAATATTAAACATATATGAGAGCAATGACATTAAGTCAATTACAATCAATGAGTGAACCAGTAGCACACTAAACAGGTGGAGTTCCTACCCTGCTGCAAACAGAGCTCACACACACTGAGTATAGTTTACCCTTAATTCTTCCTTGGAGTTTGGCTTTAATGATAACCCAAACAGTAACACAATACAAACCTCAGCCTAAGCTTTCTCCCAAAGCTTGGCTAGTCCTGTGTTTCCATGCATGATCTCTTTGGTTCCAGCCCTCAGTTCCCTCAGTCTCAGATCAATACCCCAGGCTCTCTTGTATTCTCATCGGTGCTAATGAGATCCACCCCTCGGCACGATGTACATAATTATGCTGCATTTTTTGCAAGTTTCTAGCAACTGAGCTTACACTGGCTCAATAGGGGAACTCCGCATTTCCTCTATGAACCCCGTCTTTCCCCTCTGCATTTCCAAAACACTTCTTGTGTCTCAACCCCTGCAGAGCAGTAAACGAGGACATGCTGGAGATAAGAAGCTGGTGTGTCAGGGGACAAAGCAAATTCATGAGCCACTGGGCCAAACCCTGCGAGCCTCATTCAGTTTCTCCTAAGTACTAGCTCAGACAAATCCCATTAACTGCAGAGGAACTCACTGCCTGCAGAGGGAGTTAGCTGGATAAAAACTGATTAAAACTGAGTAAGGACCTCAAGGTCTGGCCAGCTACAGTTAGGTGGAATAAAGTAAATGACACCCCTCCCCCCAGATCTCTTTGCAGACCACTCAGAGTTGAGAAGAGAATCTTGAAAAGTTCACATTCCTTTGATAGTTGCATTATTCCTTTATAATTCTATATAGCACCTACCACTATGGTAATGGGATGAAGGTCTATAAAATATGCTATTCCATCCACAAGTACCTGGTGTTTGTGGCCCAAGAGCTTAGTGAAATAGTTGCTACTAGCAGTGAAGGAGTTAAAAACCCAAAGCTGAAAACATTTACAGCAAAAGCTCTCTCAGAGAAAAGCCAGGCGAGAACAGAATTCAAACAGAAATAGATGGTTCCTAAACCAGTTTATATTGAGACATGTGAAAGGACTCAGACATCAGCTGATTACCTCCTGATAACAGTAAGGGGAAAAGTGACCTGATAGAGTCTCAGAACTGGAGGAAGTGTGGGTCTGATAATGTGGTTGCCAGCCACATTGACAAGAGGAAGCTACAAGTACTTCCCTTAGTTTGCACAGAGTGAGGCACAAGAGCATTACTCAACACATTGGCTAGAATTATTTTACTCAAAAGAATTACATGTGAAAAACTGCACACACTTTATGAGTAGAACCAGTCAAAAAAATGTCTAGTTTCACATTTTTTCAGTGAAAAACAAGGAAAACATTTTTTTGCAAAGATTTCTTCCTCATCTCGCACATTCTTCAACCACCCCCCCCCCTTTTTTTTTGAGACTGGTGTGATGTATTTGAAATCTTGGCACGCAAAAACTTCAGTGTGCGATAAGAATGGCAGGAGCATTTATGAAAAATAGGTACACTTGAAAAATTTCCCTGGAAAGAAAGCCTTTCTTTAGTGGATGATGTGGCAATAAGAGAACCATTGACTGAACCAAGGCTCTCAGTCAATGGGTCACATCGTGATTCCATTACACAATTTCTACTCACCATCTTTCGGATGGCTGCATTTGAATGGTTTGCTGCTGTAGAAATGAGCTCCAGTGATTCTGCAATAAAGGTAGCAGCAAAATTATACATTCTTAAGACTATCAGATAATAATGCAATTTTTATTTTCCTGATATGTATGCTTCTGCTACAAAAGACCTGATGAATTCTTCACTTCCCTGAATTAAATGGAACATTTGTAAGCATTGACACAAAGAATCACATTTGCATGCTCAGCAGGCATGTAAATGATATTTCATTTTATCCTGCTCCATTTACAAGTCCAGACAAGAAGCAAAACAGCACAGGGGCAAAAGTGACAATTTAGGAACCATTTCCACTTCATAAAACTAATTTAAGTCCCAATTAAGACTCTTACGTGTGTGTTGAAGTGCTTTGTTGAATTGTGGCCTATCCACATTGCCATGGTTCACATCACACTCTAGTATTTATTGAGATGATTCCAAGCTGCTATAAACCAATAAAGGAATATTTTTCTTCCCTTCCAATCTTAATGTCATGTGGCCTGGATCCTTAGAAATTACTCACATGTAAGACAAATTCTGTTTTCCTCCACCAAGTCATCATAAAGGTAATTGAATGTCCCGTGTCTCTCATATAGACTACAGTATTATGTCATTTTCTATCTGGTGAAATTATCCCCATTTCTAGAACTGTGATTTCCATCTAGCATAGCTTCCCTGTCATGTTCCAAAAGTTAATTCAGTTCTACGCATCTACAATTTTCTTATTTACTGTTATGAACATTTGAACTTTGAAATCAAGACCACACAAAAACATGATTCCTCCCAACAACATGGTTCACGTTCACGATGAGGATTATGGACGCTACACTTACTTTCAGCATCCTTCCTGTCTGGAGATTCTTCTGGAAGTTTCTTTAGATAATCCTTTAGAAGAAGTTCATAGCGAGGAATTCTCTGCACGGGTTCAAGCATGTGATGCTGCAACGTAAGGTTCCCACACACATCCTGTTTCTGTAACCCAGAGAAAACAATCATGCCAGAATTATTTTGCTTGTGTGTATGTTTGTTTTTAAGCTTAAACGGCAATAAAAAAAATCACATTTTCACCCACACAAATAAAGGGACACTGTCAGTCTAAAATCAAGTCTGTTTTTTACATGTGTTCAATGTAGACCTTTGGCCCTTATTTCTCTACCAATTTTTATTAATTTACAGTCATCCTCCTGTTTTGTATTTAAAAAATGTTCTCTTCTGTTGCTGTGTGCAAGACTTTGTGTGAGTCCCTTGTTAGAACTTGGCCATGGGACACCAAGTGGAATCAGAAATCAAATGACTGATGCAATAAACACAGGGGCACAAAAATACCTCTTCTCCTAATTAGCATTTATTATGCAAACAGCACAGAGATGGAAAACAAATCATTTGTATAATCTTCTAAAGCATGATATTGCAGTTCCTGTTTCATATCTGTGATTGGTTTAAAGACTGAGCATGCATATTATTTTATTAAATATCAAGACATTCATCTGGCCCCAATCATCATAGTACTGGAATGTCTCCCCACTATTTATATTCACGGTAAAGAAGTAATATCCCTACCTTACAGGTTTGGAAAGTGAGGCAGATAAAGAGTAAGTAATTTGTTCCAGGGCACATGGGAAGTCTCTGGAAGAGCCAGGAACTGAACTCAGAACTCCTCAATCCTAATTCAGTGTCTTTACCATAAAAACGTCCTTCCTCCATGGAATTAATACTTTAGCCCATTTAGTAAAATAAATCCTTTGGATCAAGTTTTGGTCAAGTCACATATTTCTGTTCAAATACTAGCATTCCCTCAACTCCCACATTGATTTCTGTATTCTATTCCCCACCAAAAGGTGCTTGTGTCAAGTATTTCCAACATTCCTCAGAAACATTACAGTCTAAGACATAATGCTGACTTGTCTAATTCTGGGAAATAAAGAGACAAAACATCTGACGGGAAAATATTAGCCATCTTTCCAGTAATTCAAAGGTGTAAATTTACTTTAACAATAATCTGTCACCATGGAGCATAGTGAACACTATTGCTGTTTATAGTGGCTGAGGTGAATTTATTATCTGTCAGAGTTCTACAGCATAACATTTCTCAGATGCTACAATTGGGATGGAAAAGATTCCGGGAAGAGAAAAGTAAAATGGAGAATTATACTCATTTGCTCTTGTATTTTACTGCATGATGCCCCCCCACCAATGACATCCTCTGTTGCCCTTTTGCCTAATTCTCCAACAACCAGTTTCACACTGTCTTCTATGATGCCCCCAACACCATCTTCAAACTAGTCCTCAAAGCCAATACCCAGTCTTCCTTCAAATTCTTCATTAAAATTCATTTCTACTAGGAGGCTTGCAGGAAATTGCCAACTGCAGGGGCATATTTTATATAACTGTTTTATTTATACCTATGTACATATGATAGCATGTGTACACACACACACGGTACACTAACCCCTGTAACCACAAACACAGCTGATGGAATCTGCAAGTAGAAAAACCCAATTGCTTTCACTGCATGCAGAATCATTAGTGCACCAAAGTGAGCATATACAGGTCTGAGTATATAAGAGGAAGTTAGACTTCGATCCCAGTGAAAATCAGGCGCTTTGTTTCCTGCTAATCTATATACAATTAGTTAATCCATGCAACCACTTCTTATGCAGTCACTTTTCTCTTCCACTGATACCCACAAACCCGTTTCTTCTATGTGTCGGCTGCAACAAGTGGGTGATTTGTATCTTGTTTTAATTAGATTGTAAACTCTTAAGGGCAGGGATCATTTCTTACTATTTGTTTGTTTGACCCTTATTTGAGGTCAGTGGGCATTACTTTTAGACAAATCAATAATTAATGCTGATCTGAAAATTTGGAAAAATTCAAAATTTGGATGAAGAATGGGGTGGGGAAGAAATTGGTGAGATTTTACACGCAAGCGTTTTGTCCAGCTCTACCGTTACCACTAGTAATCGAGAACCATGTCTCTCATCTTTAGAATCCACTTCATTTAAAAAGAGGCATCAGGCACTTCAAACGTTTGCATTAAACAAGCTCAAGTGAGAGCCAGGCTTGCAGAATGGCGTGAAACCTGTAAATACTAAAATACTTTGGGGAGCGTATCAGATGTGCATGAAAAGTGAGTTCTCACAAAGCAAACACTCTCTCTGCTAAAACAGGAGAATACACATATCTCCTAGGATTTCAGAAAAATCGGTCTGTCATTTTGGTCATCAATGTAAGGTTGGAGCCTGTAATCAGAGCTGGAGGCACTCAACACCTCCCAGGATTGACCCCCCAAAGTTGGATACAATAGTAACATAGGGATGTACTTACCTTCAAAGTTGCCTAAAGCAAACAAACAATCAATAGCTTGGGATCAATCATGGTGTTTTGTATGAAAAGAAGCTCAGGTGTTTGAGAACCCAGCTTAAATTATTGCTAGTGCCGCAACTTGAAGAACGATGCCACTCAACAGTCCCTGGAGTGCTATTAACAACCCGCATGGAATTTCATAATTAAGCAATAAAACATGACTGACGGTGCACTTCAGCAGGATTACAGCACATTTTGAGTGGTGTTTTCCAAAGCAAGGCCAAACCTCAAGAGACTAAACAACAGAAATCACATTAAACCCCTGGACAATCTCTCTCTATAATTGAGGTCCCCCATGACCTCCATGGAAAGGTGAAGCTAACCTCTACAGCAAAATTCCCGGGTTCTTTGATGTGCTGGCACGAGAGACAGAAAATCCTATGGCATCTTCATTTAAAATCAAAATGTGAAGTTTCAAATCCATTAAATATGACAATAAATACAAATCAGTAAAAGTAGCGCATAAACTGACATCAAATCAAATTTATTTTATGCTGTGCTGCATTTTTTATTTTTGTTAGGCTAAAGGCTTTTGAATTGACCTTGACAATGTGTGTCACAACAGCTACTAGGGCAAAGATAAATGAAAAGCTGGTAAGAGGGCAGTTGGGGCTTTTGGTACCAGAGAGGCAGCTGAAATTTGCAGAACACACACTTTGGATAAATCCTCAGGTAACAGACAAATGCCTATTGAAACACCAGTCGGAGACCTAGTCAGCAAGCTGGATGTCTCTGCTAAAATAATTAGCAGTGAAATAGTTAACAGTGTAGCCATTTTATATTACCATCAATGGGGTTCAGAATTGAAGCTCCAGATATAACTCCAGTGTTACACATACTTGTGAAGAGCTCTTTTCACGGGGCAGCAGAGGACATTCATGATCTCACAGATAGGTGCAGGCATGTTTTGAGGGCTCTGATAGCTAATATCAACCATTTGTGTGGTTAGCCTGTTTGTTGAGGTGACATAGGAGACATAGCAAAATTTTAGGGAAATATTACATCTCCTTGCTGCAGGAAGCAAGAAAAATGATGAGTTACAGTGGGACTTCCATATTCTTGAGAAAGGAACCTTTACCAAGGGGCCTGAGCAAAGTGAAGTCAATGTGACTCTGACGTAAGATCTATCTATCCAGATCAATTGAGTGGCAGTGAAGACCTGCTCAATTGATCCGGAAGTCAATTCAATTAAACCACCTCCTCAAAAGACATAGCGCTGCATCAATGGGAACCCATTTCCTCGTCAGCGCAGCGGAGACAGCGTGCTAGGGGAAGTTAGGAAGTCGACAGGAGTTGTGCAAGCTACTCCGCGTAGCTTGCGCAACTCCTGTCCATTTCCTCCAAATTTCCCAGTAAGTGTGTACTAATCCCCAGTCTTGGAGAAGAGTGAATTGTAACAACACTGCTCTGTTTTAAAGCGACAATGGAATTTAGATAAAAATTTAGAGCCCAGTTGTGCCTTTTTCTGGAGAACTGGGCTGGGAAGGTTTGGAGCATTAGGGGCAAAGTGGAAGTGATCTGAGACAGTCTGCTGGCATGGGCATGAAGAATCAGGGAGCACTGCAAGGAGTGAACCGTAGAGCTCACAGACAAATCACACAAGCAATGCACCAGGATCTCAAATTTCAACCAAAAGGAGCATTTAGCTTTTCAGACCCCAGTCAGAATAATCAAAACTTTGCTTAGTTCAAATCTGGACAGAAGAGGTTTAATAAAAAAAAAAAAGGGCATTTGTAGTACAAGTCTGGTAGAAGGACAGCTTTCCCCAATTAATATTCTCCTCTCCTTTCTTCTTCTCCACCTGCTCTAGGCAGGAGCTTCTGACTCACACTGATAGCCAGCCCTGCTCCCTGAGAGCACTTCTCCTTTTGCAGTGTGCTGGGGAGATTACTGATTCATGACAGCTGCCCAGCCCTACCACCAGGACAATCCCTGCATTTCAGGGACCGTGGTCTTTCCTCTGTGCACAGAGACGAAGCATTAAACCACTCCCTGCCAATCTTGGCTTTGCAAAGAACAGTGGATGCTCTCCCTGCACCTGTAAACATGCTGGGCCTCAAGGACATTCCTAACTCAGCTAGCTCCAGCCACAAGAAAAAAAAAAAGAGGGAACAAAGAAACAGGAAAAAGAATTACAAAGCATATTGATGTGAGCAGGAAGGCATTCGTTCTTTATTTTTCATAACAAATGAAAGTTTTAGGCAAGTCATTCTCCTGAAAAATTGTTAGCCCAAACAAGAGCTCGAAATACTATAGCATAAGTGTCAGAAAATGAAATTCACTAGAAATCCAAATGAAACTGAATGCTTTACTTTCATCATCCAAGGAGAACAAGATGCCCATCACAAACAGGCAGACAAAAGGGAAATATGTTTTTTATTTTAATTTATGTTTATTTATATTATGTTTATATTTATGTTTATTTATATTAATTTATGTTTTAATATTTTAATTTTTCACTTTAAAATTATAGTGTTTTATTAGTAAGAAGGGAAAGGAGTTTTTAAAAGATTAATATATGTGTATACTGACAGTATCCCTATCCTATCACTTTCTTGCCTCAAGGACAAACTCATTGTTACATTTTTATGTTAATAAAGGAGATATATTCAGTGTTTTTAGAATCTTTGTGAGTAAAGGGAATAAAACTGATCAAAATTAGAGTAACTTGGCATTACTGTCAGAGCTTAGAGACAGCCCCCAAATCCTGATTCTCTCCTCAAATATGTGTTCAAGAAATACTCCACCTCTGTAGCAATGTATGTGATGTGTAGAAGGAAAAGAAAGGATTTTTACTTGATTTATATTTCCACACAATAGGAACATTACCCTGCCACCCACTGTGCAGTGCTAGAACTGAAAAGGCAAAAGAATTAAATCCTATCAAGCTGGAGAGGTACAAAACAGAATGGCTTTATACCTGTATATTCTGAACGACATCTTTAAATGGAGATGATCGCTGCATACATGTGTTCACCATGTCCATTGCTCTGTCAAAGTTCTTTACATATTCCCCATACATCTTCAGAAATGGAGCCAGTTTTTGAAGGATGTCTCCCAGTCGTGGGTTTGCATTCCTATTAGAAAAATAAACATATCTTGAATCCAACATTATCGCAGGAGCTCACTCTCTCTCTCTCTCACACACACACACCCCCACCCCCACCCCCACCTTCGGCCCAATTTAAGACCTGGTATAGAAAGGGGCAATTTCTTTTTGACATCACTAGGGGCACATGCACTTACATTAAGGCTGAAAGTAGCCCTGTGGAATTTTGTTAACAAAATAATCTATATCTTTGTCCAATAGGAAAAGTAATTTGTTGAAGATAGTCTCCCTTTTTCACAGTGATTTTTTCAATAAAGCAAAACATCTGAAGATGCAAAGAGGTCACGCAGTTAAATCTAGGCATCTAGGTGGTTACATGTTAGGTTATAGGAAGCCCACAGCAGCTCAGTAATACACAAAGAACTTCCCTACAGATATGCTTTCCTCACACGTATAAACAATAGGAAACAGAATATCCTGAATAAATGCTCCTTGCAGATTTCAGACCCCTCAGGAGGCAGGACCCAGGAAGTGGGGGCTGGGAGAAAATGGGGATCTACACTTTCATATCTCCTAAATTCAAGACTTGACTGAGGGCTTGCCCAACCCTCAGAAAGAGTTAAGTGGCCCTATGGTTACTCTAACTTACAGAAGCTTTTCATACTCTTCTATGGGCTGCTCTGTCCCCAGAATAGCTTGAGCACAAAGAGTTGTCGGCCTGGTCATGACTCTCTTTGCCCCATGACATGCCCTCTTCTTCCTTTAAACTGGGGTCACAAAGGGGCAGAGCATTTCTCAGGATCCGTCCTGTGCTGGGGAAATTTTCAGCTACCTTCTATTCTCCTTATGCCATTGGAGCAGCATGATAGGGTCAGAATTCTGACAAGAATTGAGGCCTAGGAGAGAGAAGACCTCAGTATGTATACAAGGCTGTCTAAAAAAAGATTCTATTCAGGGGAAGAGTTTCTCTCTTATCTGTGTATTTGCATTCCTATTTTTGATTGCACAAGGGAAGGAATAATTATAATCACTGTTAACTGCCCAAACACTATAATGTTGGAATAGGGCTGGGGTAGATCCAGCAGATTTGGGTTCTATTTCAAGTCCTATGTGACCAGGAGAAGTCAAACTCCTCGAGCTTTAGTTTCTGTCTCTGTAATAACCCTCACCAACCTCATACAGATATTGTAAGGCTGAAGCACTGTGACATCTTTAGATAGTGAAGAGCAAATATTAGCAGTACTAGAATTGATAGATTTAGGCTGGAATTTTCAAAAAAGCTGGAAGGAAATTCAGTGAACAAGTTTCAACAGAGATAGGTGCCTAATTCCCTTAGATTTCTTTGCAAATGCCAGCTCTAAGTTTCTATTCACTCTCAAAGCTGGACATTTTTCCCAGTGGCTGTCTTGCAACTCAAGGCCATTCAGAGACTATGTCCTCTTGTCATTTCCCCCCAACACCTAAGCTCATTACTTTAATTTTAATCTATGTTAAATTGCACTAGTCATTTAATAGCTCATGCATCCTTTTGACTTCCCATAATCCTTCTGGCATCTAGTTTCTCTCATCTTTAGTAATGGCTGTCCCCATAATTTCCAGTCATGTTTGAATGTGGCGACCTTTCGTTTATTCCCTCTGGTCATGGATGTACAATATGAACAAGAGAGGACTCAGCGGAGTCAGATATGAACTCTGATCTTGTCTCCATCATTTTAGAGTCGTTGAACAGATTAACTTTCTGTTGACTTTACATGTATTATAAAAACACTGTCAGAGCACGTGATGCTTTCTACAGCAAGACTTGTAATCTCAAATTCCGTTTTCTAGGTCTGTCTTACAGATAGCCTGTCTCTCTTGCATTCCATATCCTCTTTATTTACAACTTGCTGCAATTTTCTAACTCAAGCATAAACATAATTAAACATTCAAGAAAAACAACGGCTTATTCTTAAAGAGATATTAATGTGTGTACAATGTGGATGTTAACATAATTATGAGTATAGTAGGTATATATGTTGATGTTTGCCATTGCTTTTTGGAATACGTCACAGAGCCACTTATGGGGCCAAAAAAATAGTAAGTGATCTGGCTGCCTTATGGTACTGTAATACTGGGATGGTAGAAATACTGCCAGAAGGCCAGATCTTGCAATGTTTTGGACCTATAAAGCACTTTGAGATTTTTTCTGTTCAGGTTTGCCTTTGTATCTTGAGATGTATTAAAAGAGGTATGATGACTTATTGTGTTATTTGGAAAATAGTCTGTTATTGTGTAATTAAAACCTATGTTGTAAGACTGGGGTTTCTGGTTGCTAGAACACCTGCAAACTGAACGTTTATTTGTAACCAGTTGGTTTACCCACCACTCTTGTGTAATTCTTGTTTGGAGCTCAGGCAGGAGAAATTGTCCATGGAAGCAATAGATGGAAGAAATATTTGAAAAGACGCCAGTTATCACCTCAGCTGGAACACCTGCTTCTGACAATTTAGTGCAAAATACCTGCATGGGAAAAACAAGACATTACCAGTTACTTAATATACATTTAAAACTGGGCATGATGTTATGAACTGTATTATTAAAAGATGACTAATGTGCTTTAGCACAGGATCACGTGTTCTGTATTTTGTTTTGTTTTTTCTTTGAAGCTACCCTGCATGTCACACAGTTAGAATAACCTGTCTTTTAAGCAAGACTCCTTCTCCTTTGGATGGGGAGCTTGCCACCCATTCAGGTTTAAAACTAGTTCAGTTATTTCTTTGATGTGAAAGCAAGTTGAAGAAAAGCAGGGTTTTTTCCTACCTGTCTTTGTTAGGTCCAGGACAAAAGTACTCTCTGTACATGAATCAAAGGGAAAGGCACTCCCTACATGTTCCTAAAGTCTCCAGAAACAAAAGACCAAAGACTCATGCAAAGCAAATTTATCCCAAATTTCCATGGATATCCTTAGTCCAGGGGGGCACAATGAAAGGGGCGCTATAACAATAATTACTTCCCTAACTGCATTCATACCAAAAGGATCGTTTTCATTTTTAAGAAATCCAGCAAATCTTACTTGCCAATGTGACCCGCCATTTTTATTCCTTCTTTCTTCCATATTCATAAATGGCAAAATTGTCTGTGCAACAATCAGGGTCCAGACACTCATGTGGGAGAAGAGAAGGTTTAAACCCCAAAAATGAGCAGTTGAACCAACTGACTGAATACTGTATTATTGTGGTATTTAAAAAATGATTGTGCATCGTCTTTTATGAAAGCTTGTAGCATTCTGTACTTGATGGTTATTACGAGACATATATACTGACTGTGATTATGAATTTATGTATTTGTATATATAATAAATGGGGCTCATGATCTGTGGTGCAGCTTCACCTCCACCTCACAATGGAGTGATGGGCAGCTGAACAGGGAGGGGTTGCATCTCCAGTCAGACAAGACTTGCTCCAAGGACTTAGCATTTTGTTCAGCCCAGGAAAAACAAGGAGGAAAAGAAATTAAAATAAATGGGAACAACTTGAAACTGAAAAGAAAACCCCCTGATAACTAAAAAAGGAGGGAGTTTTCCTCATTCTGAATATCCATAGTGACTGAAGAAGAACAAAAAATACCCCAAAACAAACCTGCAAACCCTTTTAAAATGGAAGGGGGCTAAAGTGAAATCTATTCAGAAACAGAGGGACAGCTTTTAAGTGGGAAGCTGTCTTTGAAATGCTCGATTCCCCCTGGCAGTTAGGGGATACGCTGGGAAATTGTTCCAAGAAAATAGGTAACTTGTATTCAAAAAGAGACTTTATTTAATATGGAAATTTTACTCCAGAGGCGGTGCTTTATGTTTATTTTTTGTGTAACTTGTGTATGTTGGCTTCCCTTACTATTTCATCTTTGAGTCTGTGGTTTTTCTATTAAACAAACCTGTTTGTTTTTACCCCAAGCAGGTCTCTGTTGTGCAAACTGTGTGGAGTGTGTGCGCCAAAGCAAGCTAATTACTGGTGGCTGGTTTCATATCTTCGGGAATGATGAACTGGAAGAGAAAAGTCAGTGTCTGGTAGTTAACTTCTGAAGGATGCGGAGACTCATAACTGGAAAGTAGCCTATAGGACTAGCCTGCTTGCTTGCTTATATATATAAATATATTTCCTTATAGATTTAAGTATTGTTTTATTATAATAGAATCATAGATTCATATTAAAGTATTATAGCTGTAATGCAAGGTACCTTACAGGCCATATCCTGTATGAAAGCAAAGGCAGTTAGCATACATATGGTTCAGGATCTTTGGCCCAGATATGTAATGATGAATTAAAGGGTAAGACATATATGGTTATAACCTTTCCTTAGATAAGCCAGGAGGCATCAAAATAGCAGGGGGCCTGTCTCAGGTTATGGCCTGAGTAAACTTCACAGATATACCACAGAACCCACAAAAGGGCCAGAAATAACAAAGGTGAGAAACCAACCATCTGGAAATGATGTGGATATGTCATTAATACACATGAATCTGCCAGTCTACAGAATAAACGTACCCGAATAATTTGGGGGGGAAGAATCCAAATTTGGATTTAGGAGGACCCCTACTGCTCAGGATATAAGAAGGGGCAAATCGTGTTAATTGAGGCGATCGTTAGCTACTCCTTCTTGAAGCTTCTTTTAGCGAGTGCTAAGATTTTTTTCTTCATTTATACTTAGTATTGTTTGTAGTGTTAGTCTTAGGCTGGGTCTACACTGCACTACACTACTACATCGATTGCTCTGGATAGACTGAGCGGTCTGTATAGATGCACTCAGTTGATCCAGGAAGCGATGCAGGAAAACCGCCCTGGTAAGTGGAGTAGCGCTGCGTCGAAGGGAGCGCTGTTCCCTTCAACGCAGCGCAGTACGGACACCGCGCGGAGGAGACGCTGCAAAGTCGACAGGAGATATGCAAGTGATTTACGTCACTTGCTTATCTCCTGTCAACGGCCGCCGAATCGCCAAAGTAAGTGTAGACCGGGCCTTAGCTGTATAGCTCTTAGCCCTCAAGTACTGCCTACTCTCCACTCCTCTACTCAAAAGTTGAAGAACCGAACATCTCTCTCAACCAGGTCATCAAGGAAGGGTGAGAGTATATTAATCCAAAGCATACAGTAGATATATATCACAGGTCTCTAAAATAAGACTGTAATCCTATCCATTAGATTATTCATTTTCTTTTAATCAGACATTTATCTATCATTTTAGATTATCTTAATAGAAGCTTATAAAATTATAGAAATTTGGCTCTCACTGTGAACCTTCCTGTCGTGCACCCTGAGGTCTCTATAAAATTCTTCTGGAGCCTGATTCCAGGACAAGAACCTCATTATCTTCTGCTCAGATCCACTGGCGAGCCTATAACCCCATTCAAATTACTAAAACACTCAAAATCAGGCTACAGGAAGGACTACTGAAATTAACCTGCAAGGAGTAACGAGGCTGGTGGATGCCAGGGTGAGACCTTGTGCTTCTGAGTAGGCTACTGGTATCAGGGATATGAGCCACAGCAGCACAGCATTAAGGCCCACCAAGGCTACAGGGCTGGAGGTGACAGAACCTCTAACTGGCCCGGGTGATCCTCAAAACATCACAGTACTACAGACATTTGAGTCAACTTTTCTAAACAACTCTAACCTCAGACCACTTTAAACACACAAATTAAGTTAAAAACAGCTTCATCATTGCACAAGTTTTACGTTTACCCCCACATTGAAAAGGTAAATTAAAGAGTATGGCCAGGCGAAGAATCCAGAGACAAAGGGCCTGATCCTTCTTGGCTGATGCAGGCCCAACACCTACTGACAAAGCTTGTCAGGGATCACAAAGCTGTCACAGGTTCCATTGTATTTCAAAGCATTTTACTGTTCCTATGATTTCCTAGCAGTATCTGTTCAGAAGAGTAACTGCTTTCTCTTCATGCTCCCTACAGTACCGATAGATGAGCTCATTCTCCCCCACTCCTTATGGACTGTTCTAATGGCACCCAGCACAGATAAAGATTTTTTTTTGTTAATTAGGTAATTACTGTTTAGAGCCTTTCTCCACCACCACTTTTTTCTTCAACCAACATTTGCTGTCTTGTCTCTAGCAAGCAGAGCTCCTCCTTCCATCAGCAAAACCAGTTTTGGCTCCTGGTAGCCAGCTTCTCTACTATGAACACTTAACAGGCTTTGTGCATGGCCACTCTAAGAAGGACCAAAGCATGTGGCTGATTTGCAAAATGTACAGAAGCTGTCTATCTGGAGCCTGAACTGGAAATGCCAGCCAATATAAGAATACTGGGAGGCAGAGAAAAAGGAAGTAGGATTGTGGGCTGGAGAGAAAGAAATGCTTTGCAGTGAATAACCTATTAAGAAATGGCAAGATCATGACTGCATTTCAGGCCTGGTCTACATTGACACAATGTAGGTCAACGGAATGCGGCTTCCATCGACCACGTAAAGTATGCGTCTCCACTTGCATGTCAGTTCCGCTGACCTAAATTGTGGTAAAATTCGACTTAATAAAACCATCTCCACAAGTAGTGTAGCACAGAAGTCGAACTGTATGGGTCGAACTGTATGAGCAATAGTGTAGGCAGAGTGCAACTTCAATTGATGTCATCAGCCTCCGGGAGGTATCCCATAATGCTCTGTTGTGACCGCTCTGGATATTTGCACTCTGCTGCACCACAGCCATGTGCACAAGAAACAGCCCCTCCCCTGAAGCCCCAGGAAATTCCGAATTCCCATTTGCTGTTGGTCAGCACGGAGACAGCTTTACAGCTGAACTGGTCATGGCAACTGCACACTCCAAACACGCTCCAGCATGGAGTTGACCTGAAGTCTTGGTTCTCATTGGCCTGTGGGGAGAAGAGTCTGTTCTGGCTCAGCTCCAAGCCAGCAAAAGAAATTTGGGTATCTACAAGAGGATATTGCATGTTACGGTAAGGACACGCAGCAGGTGCCGCGTTAAAATCAAAGAGCTGAGGCAGACATAGCAGAAAACTAGGGAGGCGAACAGTTGTTCTGGCTCGTCACCAAAGACATGCCCCTTTTATGAGGAGCTGTATGTGGCTCTCGGCGGTGACCCCACCACACAGCATAGAAAGCTCCATAGAATCCAGTCCAGGATGAATGAAGAGGACTCTGTTGAGGAAGCGGCGGCGAAGGAGGAGAACAGGGGCAGGCAAGAGGGGCACTCATTCTCTCTGAGAGCCAGGACCTGTCTGTTACCTCAGAGCAGCCCAGCAGGATGCAGGACAGCATGACTGACCAAGATGCAGGGGAAGGCACACCTGGTGAGTGTGTATAGCAAATTGGATTTCTGGTTATAGCCCCAGTCCAGTCCTTACTTCTGTGAAAAAGGAGTCTGGGTGTTTGTGAGGATGGGTTTCCTGGGTGGTGGTCCACTTAAGCAGAGGGTTACCCCTGGAACAGACTATTTATGTGCACAGGGATGCTCCAAGAATCCTCCGTGGATATCTCTGGGAAACTTTTATGTAGGTACTCTGCAATCCTTTGCAGAAGGTTTCTGGGGAGGGCAGCTTTATTTCTTCCGCCATAGTAGGACACTTTCCCCTGCCACTCTGCTATTAAATGAGCAGGCATCATTGCGGAACACAGCATAGTAGCATAAAGGCCAGACCTGTAGCCAGATGCTTGCAGCAAATCTTCCCTTTCATCCTCGGTTACCCTCAAGAGACTGATATTACACATGGTCACCTAGGGAACATGGTGCAAATTTATAGTACCTGACCAATATAGTCACTGCGTGTTATTTCCCTGCCATGGACAGTGTACCGGGCCCCAACACAGACAATTCCTAGCCATGACATTCTTGTCATAGGTTTTAAGGGTCCAGGAATGGGTGCCATAAGTTTTCTCCAACAAAACTTCACCCACCCCCAACTCCAATCCCTTTGGACCACCTCCTCCCAAACCAGTCTTTGGGATGGTAAAGGAGAGACCAATGATCCTGCTCTTTGGTTAAGTGTGGATTGGGAAATTCAGTGCTACAGAAACTTCCCTATAATGGATGCAAAGGTCCCTTACTTGCCATGGCTGGAATGCCAGTCCAACCTGTGCAATAGGTACAGATTGGTGTGCGGGTCTGGTGTTGCCTTGTGAATATGAAGGGGAGTTCTTTTTGCATTGTAACATGGCTTTTTGTCCATGGGACCGGCTAACAATGGAAACTTTGTGCTTTGCTTGCCTTCACAGTGGACAGCTTGGCCTTCACCCTAGTTTCTGCTCCTGCAGAGCGCCTTTCCCAGATTAGAAGGTAAAAAAACCAAAAACAAAAAACCAAACCTCAGGATGACACATTCAACAAAATAATGAACACCTCCACGGCTGCTGACACAGAGCTCAGAGCCTGGAGGATGTCATTGTCAGAAAAACTAAACATGAACATGGAACACAGAAAATCAGCCCAGAAGCAGGAGCATGCAACACAAGGAGATGTTGCATTTTTATGAGGGATCAGTCTAGCATGCTGAGGCATTTGGAAGAGCTCCAGGAAGAGTAGTAGCAGGACAGACTCCCTCTGCAGCCTCTGCAAAACGCTCAGATAACAAGCTCTTTCCTAGCCCCTACCCCCAAGCTCTCTAGGAGGAGGTTGAGCAGGGTGCAGTACGTGGTCCACTCCATGCTGGTGGAGGGGAGCAGAAAGAGGCAATGGCCCCTTTAACAACTGGGAATGTGCGAGCTTTGTTGTTTGCACAGTCACACTTTGCTCTAGATCCCTTAACAGCCTTATGAGAATGTTAAATTATCTTCCATTCCCCACACTGTAATGGATCACCAATAAAATGTTACTGCTTTAAAAAACATTACTCTTTATTCATTGAGAGCTTGGGGACTGTCGGTAGGGAAAAAGGGGGAAAGGAACGATGATGTGAGAGTGGGGGATGGGAAGGGAAGGCACAGCACTAACAGAGATGTACAGTACTGAGGTTCATTGCAAAAATGGGTTTTCAGTTCTTCCGTGAGGCACAATACTCCGCGGTTGGCTCTCAGTGTTGCACTGGTATCTGGCTGCTCAAAATTTGCAGCCAGTCTATCAGCCTCCACAACCCAACCTGGCAGGAACTTTTCCCCTCTTTGTTTCACACACATTATGGAGCACACAGCAGGCAGAGATAACAGTTGGGATGTTCCATTCATTGAGGTCTAACCTGGTGAGCAAACTGCACCATCATGCCTTTAAGCAGCCAAATGCATATTCCACCACCATTCTGCACTTGCTGAGCCTATTATCGAAATGCTCCTTTTCGCTGTCCAGGTACCTGGTTTAGGGCTTCATTAGCCAGGGGAGCAAAGGGTAGGCAAGATCCCCTGGGATCACTATAGGCATTTCAACACCGCCAATGTTTATTTTTTGGTCAGGGAAGAAAGTGTCCACCTGCATCTTTTTTAACAGACCCGAGTTCCTAAAGATGCACACATTATGCACCTTTTCAGATCACCCCACACTGATGTCAATAAAGAATCCCCTGTGATCTACAAGGGCCTGCAACACTATTGAGAAGTATCCCTTTTGGCTTATGTACTCTGTGGCAAGGTGGTCCAGTGCTAAGATGTGTGTGCCATCTATCACCCTACCACTGTTTGGGAACCCCATTGCAGCAAACCCATCCACTCTGTCCTGCTCGTCTCCCAAAGTCACTACTCTTCTTAGCAGAAGTCTATTAATGGCCCAGCACACTTGTATCACAGCAGCTCCCCCGGTGGATTTACCGACTCCAAATTGATTCCCAACTGACCGGTAGCTTCCACAGAGCAATGGCCACTCACTTCTCCACTGTCAGAGCAGGTCTCAAGCTAGTATTCGTGCGTTTCAGGGCTGGGGACAGCTCTGCGCAAAGTTCAAGGGAAGTGATCTTTTGCATATAAAAGTTCTGCAGCCACTGCTCATAATCCCACACCTTCATAACGATATGATCTCACCAGTCAGTGCTTGTTTCCCAGGACTAGAAGCAGTGCTCCACCGACTGAAGTTGGTGCATGACGGCATACAGCAATCGGGAACTGTTTAGTTCTATGGCTTGTAGCATGGCAGCTTCAGTAACAGCAATTTTCTGCGCTGCCACTCCTGTCTCGGCCTTGAAAATACTGCAGGATAAGTCATGAGGTATTTGTGATGCTCACAACGATAGTGCACAGCTGAGCGGGCTCCATGTCTCTCCAGCAATGGCATGCACATGGCGGAGACAGGTTTGGAAGAACGGTGTGAAAAAACATTCATCTGTTTGTTTTGGACAAGAGGGGAGGGGAGAGGGAGCACGTTGCATCTTGGGAAGATGACAACCTTCCCAAACGCCCCTGCGGGTAGTTGCACTGTGGGATACCTACCCACGGTGCACTGCTCTGATTATTGATGCAAGCGCAGCTGGTGGGGACACAAACCCCTGATGCAATGCGCATCACGTTCCTCCAACTTCGTAAGATCGGTGGGAGAAAGTCAACTGCAATTAAATCGACGTGACTGTGCAGTGTAGACATACCCTTAGTAACACTTTCTATAACTCATCCATAATTTTAAGGGGAAGTTACCAAGCCAACTCTCAACTCTACCTATGTTTACCTAAATTTTACTTTCCTTAATACTAAAATAATCTGGTGTCACAGAAGAAGTCAAACTATTTACAGAGTACAGTAGAACCTCAGCGTTACGAGCACCAGACCGGTCAACCGCATACCTCATTTGGAACTGGAAGTATGCAATCAGGCAGCAGCAGAGGGGGATAGGGAAAGCAAATTCAGTAGTGTGTTAAATGTAAGCTACTAAAAAAATGAAGGGAAAGCAGTATTTTTCTTCTGCATAGTAACGTTTCAAAGCTGTAGTCAGTCGATGTTCAGTTGCAAACTTTTGAAAGAATCACGTCATGCTTTGTTCAGAGTTACGAATATTTCAGGGTTACGAATAACCTCCATTCCCCCGGTGTTTGTAACTCTGAGGTTCTACTGTACTCACAACATTCACATTTATCTGAAAAAAAAATCTTTTTTGTGTATCAAAAATGAAGCATAACTTCATCAAAGCAGAATTACCTGATCCAGTAGATGTAATCTTTTAACATAAGCCTCTTCTGTATGGAGCAGTTCATTGGCAATGTTGAAAAGCTTTTGTGGCTCTGTACACTGAAAAAAAAAGTTACAAATTAAGTTATCCAAGAATAAATATAAACCCTATTTCCCAAGACTCATTGTTCCTAATTCATCCCTGGTGTAGCTATTGAAATTAATCAAGTATTCCAGGGGAGAATTTGCCCCAGGATTTCTAATCAAAGGATCTGTTTGCTGCTAGTGTATTTTCAAAGTTATTTTTTAAAGCCTATTTAACGTGTGATGGCTGGCAGGGATAGCACTTTAGTCCTCTATATTTTGCTACCAATGAAAGAATACCGCAAAAACCAGAAAAAGAAAATCTTTCAATCCATTTTTCAGGCCATTATAATGACCAGCACGCTAATCTGGTGACAAACATGCTAGACGCCACTTTACCAGATGTCCATTTTTAAATTCATGAGCTATGACTAAAAACTACAGAAATTAGAGTCAGAAAAAAGACTCTAGCCCACTCCCCTCCCACTGCAGCATTGGTGCCCACAGTGTATGTCTAACATATGGTGTAGTTTTAAATGCCTAAGGATGTAGCTTCATTACTCTTCCACTTGTTACTGGGAAGTTCTCCCTGCTATTTCAAGTAAATTCACCTGGTCTTATTTTCATCCCATTATTCCTAGTCCTGTTCCTTCTATCAAGCCATTTCTCTACCTTGACATTGATTATAATGTCCCCACTTCCGTTTTAGTTTAGCCAAGCAGCTGTATACAAGTTCAGTCTTCCAGTACTTAAAGTTCATTGAGTCAGCATGTTGCAACTGAAATACATTTATCCTCTTGACAAATTCCTTAATGTCCATCAACAATCTGTAGTAGACAAGATTTTAAATGCAAACTGTATGCTTATAATCAAACAAATATCTTCTCTCTCTCTCTCTCTAATGGTTACATTAGAAAATCAACAGGTTTTTAAATTAGCCGACGATTACTCTGTAAAAATAGGGAAACTTGAGACGTTTCTGTACTAGCCTAAGTGTTTAGTATTAAAATTATTTAACTATTAATGATCTGGAAAAGTGGATGAGCAGAAAGAGGGTAAAATATGCACATAAGTAATTTTGTTAGTCAAGGCTAGAAGACAGAGGAAATCCAGTGAGAACTAAATGATTGGTCAAGGGCAAAGAGATGAGAAATTCAAGGTACTGTAACATTTTGAGGGAATGATCTGAACTACTCATACAGAGCATCAGATTGTAAATTAACTGTGCTAATTAAGGGGAAAATATGAGCTTCATTGTAGGCAGCTCAATGAAAACATCTGCTCAATGTGTAGTGGTACTCAAAAGAGCAAAATAACAGGGTGATTAAAAGTGGGAGAGAAAATAATATTGAAAATATTAGAATGCCATTAATATAGATGAATGGTATAGTCTTTCAGGAAGTATTTCATCCACTTCTGAACATCCCATCTTAAAAATATATAAAAACAGAAGGGACCAGAGACAAGTGACAAAAATAATTAGAAACATGGAAAGATTTCCACTAGAGGAGATACTGAAAAGACTGGACTGTTTAGGAAGGAGATAAATGATAGGGGACATGATTTAGGCATTGAAATAGTGTAGAGAAGGCAAATCAAGTGTCCCTATTAATCCCTGTATATAATCAAAACCAGGGAACATTCAGTGAAACTGAAAGGCAACAAATTTAAATTAATAAAAGGGAAAAACTTAAATTTATCCTGTGGAACTTACTTTCACAAAATAGAATTGAGATCAAGAGCTTAGCAGAATTAAAAAAAAATAGATATTTATATGGTAACTGAGAACTCTACAGTTAAATTAGATAGAATAATATATGCATGTTTCAGGACATAAGTCAACCAGTAAGTGATAGAGGATAGGAATCCATTTCCCTGATTGGTCTATAAAAATGTTTCTTTGACCTTACTCGGATGCAATGCCTCAGTTTCTATGTAATACGGATTGCAGCTTCCTGTGAGCAATGGGATAATTTATGATACACTTGTCCTATGAAGTAAGCTCCTATTCCAACCCTCCCAATATTAAAATCATAGTGTGCAAAGTAAACTGAAATAATGTATCATTTAAAACTTATTGCATTGTGTCCGACCTGACTCTACGCAGAATAAGTTCTGATCTTTGTGCTTAATGTTTATAGTAAATGAGGAGATATCAATACTTTCATAACCTTTGAACTTGCAAAGGGGAAATAAAAAAAAAATATTACTTCATATCAAAAGCATCTCTTTGGTCATTCAAGTTGCAAGGAATGGGTGAACCTCTTCATGCGGAGAAAGTTAGTCACTTGCCAATTTTGCTGAAAACGAAGGAGTTTCTAAGCGAAAAGCGTAAAATTTAACCTGCTTTAACTTGACCACCGTACAAACCACTAAAGCTTTTCATTTGTTTGAATTCAGAATTTGAAAAGCATTAGTTTCAACCAAATACATTTCTTCTCAGAAGTAAAGCTTTATATAGCACAGCTACTTTTAGCCTCCGAGCCCCAACACTCCGTTTACATTTCCAAAAAGCATGCTGACATCTGTTTAAATACAAAACAATGCATAAACATAATTGGAACTCACACTGGATGTAATGCTTTAAAGTGATATTCTGCTTCAGCTGCAATTCCTGATAGTGGCAGAGATATGGGCATATAAATGGGCACATTCTTCCATCGTTTCCCTTATATGGCCACCTTGCAGGTTTTAAATGAATGCTAAATTGCTAGTTTAACTGACGTAACCTTTCAGATTTAATATCTGACAAAGTGAATGGTTAGAACCAGTCCACTTCTTGCAGACTTCTGCAGTTTGAATAATTAAGGGCCAGATTCTATGACGGTTGAGCCATACTGAACTCTGCAAGTAGCATTCTTGGAGTAAAGCACTGATCAGTTTGGGTGAGGTTACAGAATCTGGCCCTAAGGATGCTAAGTCAAAAAAGCATGACACTTCATTGCCCTGAGTTTTATAAAGGGCAAATTAAAACAAAGTCAACTGCCACATGGATGAAGACATAAGTAACCTGTGCAGGATTTAGCCTAAATAATCCAACAAACCTCCTTACTTGAGTAAAACAACCAGGTTTTAACTCAATATCAGTGAGAAACAAAGGTTGGGTGAGTTAGAAAATACATGCTTGGGACACTCTGGGAGGCAGAACATGCAATGGGTAGGACATAGGCCTGTGAGTCAGGAGATCCAGGTTCTGTTCTGATTTGTTGCATGCTTAATGTGGCCAAGTCACTTAACATCTCATTGCCTACCTGCACAATGGTGAAAGTGATATTTGCCCAACTCTGAGAAGTGCTTTGAGATTTTCAGGGCGAAAAGAGCTGTTTATGTGCCAAGAATTATTACTATTGATGTATGGAACCAAAACCAGTAGTTGGATTATGGGCATTTCCAATGCTACCTTCCGCCCATATTTTTGGGTTCAGCATTGTGTCAAAAAGACTAAGGCACCAAGGCTTGAGCAAGCATAAACTCAGAATTGAAACATAAATCTTACTTTTGGGAGTAATGGCCAGACAATTATTTTATTCATTTATTTAGCTTAAATGACTAAAGATACCTGTACATTTAAAAAAATCCAAACTATGTATAAATAAATTATTGATATTATAAAATGGGCACCAGTGGCACAGTTAGCTTTACGAATAAGCACACACTATACGGGTAACACAAATGTCATTTTCAGGAAGTTGTAAAATAGCTGGCTTTTCACATAAGTTGTAAATACGCTCAACTTCTGTTCTTCCTAAGATTCTTGCTAGGTCAGCGTGACCATTATCGTGTTGTATATTTATGTTATATTATATTTATATCTGTTGCATATTACAACTGTTAAAGAAAATCAGAAGTAGATTAAGAATTATGCTGGCTGAATGAGCAGACGAATAAGAAACTTTAACAGGGAAGTAGTAGGCGTTTATTTGCAGACACCGGAAGCTTATTACAGCACGTGAAAAGCTATGACTGCACTATGCTCATTCGTTCCTTTGCAGGCAGCCTAATTACTTCTTCCCAATCACCACATGAAAACATGGCTATAGCTGTTCTCCAACACTAAAAAAGTAAGTAGTGGCCCAGGTTCACACACATGCAGAAGTACCCCTGAAACAGTGTGTGCGGTTATCACAGTCAGTCAGAGAAGCAAAAGGGTAATTACATACCCAAAGCCTAGTTAGATAACTAGCTTGCCGTGACTGTGCCCTGTACTTACTCAGAGCTCCATCCTGTGACCTGCTATGCACCCACTCAGGAGAGTGAAAAGCTCCCTTATTCCCCTAGATAAGCAATCCACATTGCTCACCCCTGCACATTAGGAAGAGCAGCCACTACTGGACTGTTACTCTTCCTGAAAATGTGGATGGGGTGAGGAGAGGGTTAGTGGGCATAGCCAAGACTCTGCAACCTCCCCACCATGCAACAGTGCAGCTGAGCCAGAGTCAAAGGGGAAGTAAGCTGCACCAACCCATGGAGCAGTGTAGATCGCTTCCACCCTGGACCAAGGAGGAAGCAGGAACCAGCGTGTGATCGGAAGTGGTGAATAATTCTTTGCTACTGGAATGGAGCGGAAAGAGGCTAGAGACGGCCACCACTCCAGGCTAAATCCTGGGAGGTGGGGCATGCTGGCTAATTAGCACATCTCCCCCCTAAGGGAGAAAATTAGGTGGCTGTATCTATGGTCTATAAAAAAAAAGTCACTGATTTAGGAAACAAGGAGGCAATACTCCATTGCACCTAAGCCACTCAAGGAATAAATTAAGAAACCTGTTTCAATTTTTAGAATGGTGTAATTTTAAAGGTTGGATTAGGAAGCAAATGTAATGATTTCACATCCTCTTCAAGGCAAAGAAAGTTATTTCGAATGCACACAGAGATAATTTGACCAATAGTCTGACTCAGAAATCCAGGTCAAGTTTTCCAACAGATAAATTATGCCACAGAATTAGAACTGAAACCCTACTTATGTGTAGCCTGTCTGTAGGCAGAGCACACTCACTCTGAAGAATTCAGTTCAGTAATTGTCACCATTTCATCAAAAAACACAGATACAAGAGAATTTAACTATTACAAGAGAAGATGGACACATTTATGACTGTAAATCTATTAGATGACAAACACACATGGCAAAAATATTTGTTCACCAAAGACTCTCCCCACTGGCTTTCATCAGGGTTATATAGCTAAACCCTAACAAAAGTCCTGCTCCCATAAAGCAATGGCAAAACCCCTACTGAATTCCATAGGACTAACTTTGATCTGATATACCACATACCCAGCTAGCCCAAACGTGCTAGTTCTTCAACCAAGACAGATCAAAACTTTGAATAGAGTATACAGGTAATAAATATGCAGAGTTATTTTCAGATATTGGCCACAGCCAGCAGCAGAATGCTCGACCTGATGGAGCAACGAGATCCAATATGGAAAATTCCCTTGAATAAACCCACTTTGTTCATTCCGTAATCCAGGATGATACAGGAGCCAACACATACTGTTATAGTCTATACTTCTGCCCTTCTCCTCCCCAAGTAGTATCATTGGGAGGGGGAAATAGAAAATAGCAAGAGAACAGGAAGATCTTGCTTTGAGATTAAAGGTGGCAGGGTTTTTTTGGCCTCTTTGTAAGACATAATCTATTGTATAGATAAATAGCCACAGCAGGACCTATATCTAAAAAGTACTACACTACAGGGTGGGGGGGCATGTCAGTATCCAACTCAAATCTTTATCTTTATTCTATTTATCCTCATAACATCCCTGTGATGAAGGGAGGTATTACCTCCATTTTACAGATGCAAAGTGATGACCAAAGTCACACAGGGAAGTCTGTGGCAGGGCAGGAAATTGAACGTGGCTCTCCCGAGTCCCAGGATTGCTCCCAAACCACTGGATCACCCTTCCTCTCTAATCTTACAATAAAATATTGCTTGGGACCTCCTCCAGTTTAAATCATTGTGAGCACATCAGGCCAATGGTCAAAGCTCTCCAGAGGCCACCTTGTCAGGTTCTCATGGCTGCTCGCGGCCTTGATTCTAACTGTCAATGGAAGAAATAGATCAATCCCCAGCGGCACTGCAGACCTAATTAGGATCTACGAACTCCCAAGACAGATGCGCTCCTCTGACACAGTGCAGATCACACAGCCCAGGATGAAAAGCATGAGCGCTAGGGACAATGAGGGTATCCAGTTCTGGAATCAACTTCAAGGGGAATTTAAATGACTCCAGACCCTGAGCATCTTTAGGAAACACGGCAAAACCTTCCTATTTGAAGACGTCTTTCCACTATAGTAATGACAAAAGTGGGTGAGGTAGTATCTTTTATTAGATCAACTTCTGTTGGTGAAAGAGACAAGCTTGTGTCTCATATTCTGGAAACAACATGGCTACAACACCACTGCAATCGCCATAGTAACACCACCACACTGACACCCCTTTCTATCCAAATAGACACCCTCCAATGAAAACTGGAAAACCGGTCAATGAAAAACAAAAAACAAAACTCCCAAAATTCTACGCCAAGCCGAGACTGCACCCAAAAAAGGGAGATAAGCCAAGACTCCATGAAGTGCCCTAGAGGCTTTGCTATTGCTATCTATTTTACGTGAAAAGCACCCAGATAGTACAGTGATGGACAATGGGGTGGCAGGAAGAAAGGGACAAAGAATTTCTGTATTTATTTTTTCTTTTTTACTGCAAACTTTTAAATAAAAAGACATGAAAAAGTGTTACTCACTTTCAAAAGTATTACTCAGTCCATGCCAAGCAAAACCCTGAAATTAATAGTCTACAGAACATGATAGTGGCGTCAATCCGACTTTCACTGCATTCCCTCTCTTCTAAGTATTAAGGCTAAAATGTCTCAGTTTCTGCATTGCTGACGGTTTCTGAGACACTGTCAAAACGGATAAGTTCCCCTTGTCCATTTTCATTTTGATGAAAGACAGATAAAAATCCCAATTACTTTTAAAATAGAGTGCTGACAGTGAGATGCGCTAGACTCCAAAGGCAAACCATAGGACATTTAAAACTAAACTAAAGAGAACAATACAAGCTTCATGGTACAGAACAGTACTTCACCAACACAGGGTTACTAATTCAAAAGTTCCTGGGGAGGAGGAGTTTGAAAAGTACAGTGAAGGGGGGGAAAAAGCTCAGCAATTATTGAGGAGCTCTCCTTTATTTGGTGGATTTGGAATCATCAAGTCATTATTAAACGAACCTGCAGCTGTAATTACTATGCACCCTGTTCTGACTACAGGACACAAAGCTTTTCAGAGACTCGGATGTTACTACAGTTACGAGTTACCCCTGCTGAGAGGCTGCAAAGACTGAGGCATTTGTATGGGTGTGAGCGCAGAGAAGAAGCAGGAAGAAACCTGCCCAACCCATGGCATGATTTTTTTTCTAATAAGTCTTTTTCAGACAGAGAAAGCATGCACTTTCTCTGTCTGTAATCACAAGAGCTGATGGTGATTGATGGCTCCTTTCTCCGTTATAGCTTTTTGTTTTCAAGGGAAACCTCCCATCCACACAATAACTGGTTTGATGAGTGAAATAAACTCTCACTAGCTGACAGCTCCCAAATGAGCAGTAATGGAACAGGTCAGCCTAAGAAACCTTCCCAGCTCCCCCCACAAGAGTGTCAGGTGCAGTAATATGTATGCTCTGGACTTTCCCCTCTTCATTCCATAGCGCCCAACGACCATAATAGTCAAAGTGAGCGGCGGAAGAGAGAACCATGTAGCAGTGTAATATAGCAATTGACCTTATGCCGGTGTGTTCCAGTAAAAATTACATCTTCAGCAGAAGTAGCAATCTCTGCAGAGTCAGTGAATCCCAAGAAGCTCCCACATCTGCTAGCTGCGGAGATCAGTTTACTTTGAGCAAGGACTGATAAGTATACATACCACACAATACATTACACACCTCAAGTAAATACTCATTTAGATAAGGTGGCTTGGTAGAAAATTAACAAAAGCAGTGTTTTCAAGAGACTTTCATTCCTGGCTATAGTTATAATTCCTTCCCCCCAAAAGTTTTCTTTTAAAGCAAAAGTTAAGTCTCTATTTACAGATTCCCAAACCTACTCGAAGCATCAAGCAAAGTAACAATTAGCTTTACCCTCAAATACAATGGTTTATGTTGTTTAAAACCCACAATGTAAACTTTACATACATATTTAATTACATAAATGATCTAAGAGGAGCAAAGTGTGTTATTATAAAATGCTGCAACCTGGATCTCAAATAGCTTACAAAATAATGGTGTGCGCGCTTTACGAACATCTCTATAAACGAGCCAAATTCATCCTACTGCAATTACACGAGAGAAGTCTGATTTGATCCTACATTCCTTACAAAAACAATTCTTCAGGGAGATCAATCTGACTTGAATATATATTGTACGACAGAGACTGTGTTCATTATTCGCTTTGTCATGTTTTACATCCATTAAGTCTTCAGTTTGCAATAGAAACAGTAAGTTTTTGGTGACTACAGTGACGAGTGCCTGATTGACATCCCCTGGTGTTGAGGAGTTTGCTCAAGTGACACAGAGCTGGCCTGAACCATAATGTTAGTTCACAAAGACCAATGAACAGCCCTCAGACTAACAACTTTCTGTTACTACCAATTCACTTTAAACCAGCGGACTGCAGGTGTAAGGCTCCAATCCCCTGAACCATCCAAACCCTTCAACAATCTGATACTCTAGCATTTTTAGTTCTGGTGTTGGAATTAAGTGACAGAACTATGAAGGTTTATCACAGGAGACCGAAGAAATACAATATTTCCAAAATTAAATCTTTAGTAAAAGATCACCTACATGAAAACCAAGAGCACAGTGAGGTCAGTATAAAAATATCCTGTCTAGATTCTATACACATCATCAGAGCCTCCACCAAACTGCTGCTGATAGCACCAGTTGATTAGACTGCAAGCTCCTTGCGACAAGAACCATCTTTTTGTTCTGTGTTTATAAAGTACCTAGCATGTGGGTCCTGGACCATGACTGGGGCTCCTAGGCACTACGTCAGTACAAACAAACAAGCAGCAGCAGTATATGTTTAATTCAGAAAGCCCTGCTCGTAGGGTTAGAGTCCAGAGTGTTATATGTAAGCAAGGACATTCGCAGCACAGTGGAGATGTTTGTGTCCGATGTACAGTGGTGTTCAACAATTCATCCACTTTTCTGGCTGATGCTGTCCAAATTCCCAAGCCCTTCCCATATCCAGACAACTGTTTTTATTTGATCTTGCATGGTCTTTTGGCCTAGTGTATAGCAAATCAGGCCAGCCGTTTTTGAGATTAAGACATAGAAAATCTGTTACACTTCTGTTTTCTAAATTAGTCTCTCAGAAAAAGCTTGATCTACAAACTAAGCGCAGTTTTTATTTGCAAGAGTGAGATTTAGTGCACAGGCCCAATTATGAGGCAGGTGAAGTCATATTTTTGAAGTAAGTCAACAGCATATGGCCAGGCAGGGTTCTGCAGACTTTGTGGTGTGCCAAGGCAAACCAGTAGGTTCACTGGAAGTAAGACAATCACACCCAGCTCAAGTGACCCATCCCTAGCTGAAATTCCCCATAGAATTCCACCTGTGAGTCCTGAGGTTTCTCAACTGGCTTTCCCACATTACCTCCCCTCTACTTCCCAGCTTTTACACCTTGCACCCTGTTCCTCCTCGGCTTTCCCTCAGTGTAGCTCTTCTTCAGTCCCCAAGACTTGCCACAGATCCTGGCAGAAACCATGGGCCTAATGAAGTCCACATGAACTAGTGTGAACTTTTTATAAAGCTCACATAAGCTCAGAGTACCGGCAGACTTGAATGTGGACAAATGAATGGTTCCTGAGGTCCTACTACAAACTGCAGCCAGTTTTCTGAGGTTTAGAAGGCCTGCTTGGAAACAAGCTAGGAAAACGAGTAAAAATCAAGGCCTGGGGAAGCCAGAGAGCAAAAGGGAACCCACTTTGATAGGTCAGGGATCCAGCAGACCTGAAGAGCTTCACCATGTCCCTTTCTCTGAATCCTTCCCCAGCTGTTTCTGACGAATCATGTAGCCCTATGTTCCAAAGGGCTTTCCCTCTAGTCCTCACTCAGAGTCAATAGAAGGAGTCCTTGCATAGCTCTGAAGATTTCCTTTGGCCTTAGCAGATCCTGCAGCCCTCCTGGATGACCAGACAGCCCCATGATTCAGCTTCTCAAGCCTCCATACCCTGATTTCTGCACAACTCCAACTTTGCCTCCCTGAAAATGTTTAAGTCCACAGCAGCTACTTCAAATCATAGCAGGTAAACAGTGGCCATAGAGCTGATATAGACTTTATAAAGTCCTCATTGTCCAATGCAGATGATATAAAATCTGTGTCAGGTTCATGGTTCTTACAGTCTCTCCAGTGGTTGTGAACTAGAGATGATTCACAGGGAGGCAAAACCAAATATATCTCCTCTCCTGCTTTCCCTTCATTGATTGATGCTGTAGTTCTGTCAAAACAACAACCATGTTTGTCCAGATAGATGTGGTTTATGAAATCCACATCAGTTATTGCTCAGGGTTCCATTATCTGCCAGATAGTGGTTCTTTTAGCTCAGTATTTATTCTGAAATTGTGGCATTCCCATGCTGTTTATACTCTTGAACAGCTGCTGCTGTCCCGCTCAGAGTTGGTAGACTTCTACAGTTGGTGAAGCAGTCTTCTAGATAGTTACATTTGAGTATCAATTAGTTTAATGCAATTTGGGATCCCTCAGATGAAAAATTCTAGCTACATAAATATAAACTATTACGATTACCCTGGAAAGCTTTGTTTGACAGAGTGGACTGTGTATTCAGTCATCATGCTGCTTGGAAATGTAAACAATCTTCACTTTTGAGAAGCAGCATTTGCCAGAATAAACTTTCAAGTTCTGCCTTATAGTCAGCTATTACTCTCAAGTTAATGGCCTTAATGACATCAAAACTCAACGTTTTTGTCCTTCCTTCTGACTTGACTCCAACTAGTAAATGATGGTTCTACAGGAAGAATAATGTGCTTGATGCATTTGGATTTACAAACATTATTAACAACTTCTGAGCCCATCACCACAAGACTCACTTGGGTTGCTACATTTGCTTTGGAAGTGGAGGGTACTAATTTTCCTGGATCCAGAGATCTGATTCTCCTCTCATTCACACTGATATTACAGCTTTGTCTTCAAGTGAATTTCTACCTATTTACACCAGGGTACTTTAGAGAAGAGTAAGGCCTCATATTTTTGCTCTAGAACAGTGATTTTATTATAAATTCTACACGAGCCCAGACCCTGTGTTAACATTAGATGGTGTAAGTTGATCAAGGAAATAGGTGCAACAGCATTTTATCTTTTGATGGAAAATTTTCCAACCAATTCTACTACTACTAGGTTTGGTTTGGTAAATACAGTTAAATTACATATTCCTTTAATATAAAGTTTCACAGCTGCAGCAATGTACACAACAGTCTGTGCTACAATATTCTGTATTCCAGGAGGTTTTCTTTTCGCTACAAAGAATCGCTCAAACAGTGACCCTAACCAGTACCACTCCTTGTTTGTCACAAGTTGATTAATACTGCTCTAGGCCAGGATCCTTTGCACACTGTATTCAAAATGTATGACTGACTTAAAACAATGTAATTTACAAAGACCCAACCCTTAATAAGCAACATTTCCACGCAAAACATACTAAAATCACAGAGGAAGAGACATAACCTTCTTTATAAACAAAAATACGACAAAGACCTCAAAATGACGCACAAGTACTTTCATAAGGCTGTGATTTCAGATATGAATTCGTGAGGCCCTGGCCTGCCAGGAGCTCCACCCACGTAGACTCCTGCAACCAGAGATCCAACGGCTGAAGCTAGACAAGTTCAAACTGGAATTAAGGGGAATGTTTTTAGCTTTGAGTACAATTAACCATTGGAACGTCTTACCAAAAGATGTGGTGGATTCTTCATCACTTGCAGTCAAGTGATAATCAAGACTGGAGGGCTTTCTAAGAGATGTTGTAACTCAGTGGTTCTGAGCCAGGGGTATGTATACCCTTGGGAGTACATAGAGGTCTCCCAGGGGATACATCAACTCATCTAGATAATTGCATAGTTTTACAACAGGCTACATAAAAAGCACTAGCAAAGTCAGTACCAACTAAAATTTCATATAGACAATGACTTATTTATACTGCTCTGCATACTATACACTGAAATGTAAGCACAATATTTATATTCCAATTTATTTATTTTATAATTATATGGTAAAAACGAGAATTAAGCAATTTTCAGTAAGTGTGCTGTGACACTATTTTTAGGTCTGATTTTGTAAGCAAGTCGCTTTTAAGTGAGGTGAAACTTGGGGTACACAAGACAAATCAAACTCCTGAAAGGGGTACAGTAATCTGGAAAGGTTGAGAACCACTGCTCTAACTCAGTCACAAGTTATGACCTGTGGTGTACACAGCAACAGACTGTATGATCGTAATGGTCCTTCTGGCTTTAAAATCCATGACTGTGGATGAAATGGTGTCTCCCCAGCACAAGGCTCGTTGCAGAATAAAAGCTTACAGTTTGAAAGTGAGGAACAAGTAAGTATCTTACCTTGTTTACATCTAAATAGTCTAACTTTGGCACTTCTGCTGTCTCTTGCTCCTCACTACTTCCCTCATCTAGGTCACTGTCTTCATCCTGTGTCGAGTCTCTCTTCTGCTCTAAAGGTGAAGACTTGCTACCCTTGCTGTCAGTTTCCATCTCTGTTGGATTCCCCGATAGAGCAGACTTCTTCTGTTCCGTGCCTTCTTCGTTTGGAAAAGTCTCTCCTGCCACACTACAAGATGGGCTGTCAATTCCACTGTCTCTGTTGGGAATTTTACCGTTCCCATTCAGCTCTGCAGTTGAGTCCTTACAGTGCAGCTCACCAGAAGGCTCTTTGCTCACATTCACAGCAGAACAGTCTTCATAGCTTTTGTTTTCCCCAATGCTCAGCTCTTTAATTTTCATTATATCTGTATTAGACAGTTCTGCACTGCACGGTATGTCTGGCTCATTTTCATCCGGCTCACTTTTTTCATTTGTAGAACTGCCACAGGAAGCTACCACTTCACAGTCACTTGAACTTGGCTGTTTGGAAGAGTCCAATCCAGGATCCATCTTAAAAGTTAAATTTAACTGGTTTCTTTGAAGAACGTGTATTGGTTGCCTACAAATGAAGAGGAAGCACCTTGGTCATTTGAATTGGAGGTATGCATTTTAAAAGGTGCTTAAGGGAGTTAGGAGCCCAATTGCCATTCCATTCCAATGGCAGCTGCAGCTGGGCCCTAACTCCCTTCAGCACCTTTGTAAATTCCAATCAGAATGACAAACAAATACTCATTCAAAAGTTTCACACAAAGCCATGCCACTTCTAGGAAGAGGCTTTAAGGATACAAAACCACTG
Source organism: Mesoclemmys tuberculata (assembly GCA_007922155.1). Classification (NCBI taxonomy): domain Eukaryota; kingdom Metazoa; phylum Chordata; order Testudines; family Chelidae; genus Mesoclemmys; species Mesoclemmys tuberculata. The sequence goes on from ML677084.1 coordinate 18,260,078, forward strand.
AAAGAAACAAGCTACCCCTGTAAAATTTCTCCTGTCCTGCAGGAAGGAAGCATCTTTTTTTCCCCTCTTAAAGACAGGAACTCATTGTTCTTCAGTTGAATTATTCCTACAAGACAGTTTACCTCCTACAAGAGAGATGAAATTTTAAAGGGACAGCAATACATTTCCTATATCAACGAATAGCCTTCAAAATTAATTTGATATATTTAGATAGCATAACTAGTGGAAAGAACTTTATTTATTTATTTATTTATTTATTTAGAACTCCACACCCTATCCTGCAGGCCTGACCTTCAATGGGAATTTCCTGTGAATAGGGTTTGCAAGATCAGCCAATTTTACAGTAAAATTGACCAAATTCAATAAATGCAGTTTCTGTAGAAGATAGTTTGTACATTAGCCTGCTCTATAATATGCTGTGATTTAATTGTTTTCCCTCCCTATGAATTGTCAACAGTATGCTTGACATTTATTGGATGTTATAAAGCTCTTATCAATACAATCAGAAGCCTCGTTTATTTTAATTGCAATAATCAAGATCTTGTAATAGCAAAACAATTCCAACCCAACTTTGCCTACTCAAAGCAGACATTGGATTATTTTTAGGTGGAATTCTTCACTGATTTCAATGGAGTCTCCTATTTGGAGATGGGTGGCACAATATAGAGCAGGGGTGTCAAACATGTGGCTAGTGGGCCGCATGCAGCCCACAGGGTTAATTTTCATGGCCCACGCACTCTAACCCGTCTTTTTAGCAAATAATGTATATCATGGGCTGTTCGCTTCTGGCCCCGCCCCTCCTACCGAAAGCCCTGCCCCTTCCACCTTTTTCCCATCAGAGCCCCGCCCCAGGCAGCTGAGTACCAGCCAAGCCAGCTGGGTGGTCCCAGTGCCAGGTGGCCTGGGCACCCTCGCAGCCCGTGCCCCCCTGCTCCAACCCACCCTGGCCCCAGGCTGGTGTCTTGCACCTCAGGGCTGTCCCCCACTGCCAGAGTGCCAGCCCGGCCTGCCCCAGAGTCAGCGTGGACCCAACCAAGACCTGGGATGGCCAGTCCGCCCCAGCCCCCAGAGCGCTGCCAACCCGAGCACTCCACTCCCAGTGCCCGGAGCGCCCCACCCCCAGACTGGCCTGTGGCAGTCCTTGTTCCACTGCTGGAGTGGCAGCTGGCACGGACTGTTCCAGGCCCAGCTCCGACCCACTTGGCCCCAGGCTGGCTGGTCTGCCCCAGCAGGGTGGCCGCCTGCACCCAGCCCCCACATGCTTCAGCGGAGAGGCTAAAACTGCACACAGACAAAGCCAGGGTCCGGGTTTGAATCCCCAAATGCTAGAGCTGTGAGGCGAGAGCGCTACCTACTGCACCATTGTGCTGCCTCTTTAATATTATACTTTTTTTTTTTTAAACAGTGCAGCCTGCCAAGTGAACAATTTTGTCTTAAATGGCCCTTGTGGCCAGATAACTGACACCCCAATATAGACCAATATGTTTTTAGGCAACATTACTTTTTGTATCAAGTCCCCATATACACTCAGTTAAGTTCAGGGTTAGATTAGATAAATTGCTCTGTATGAATTTGTAGACAACAATTATAATAAATAATTGTTGATTTTATAAACTTGTATTCCCCTCCCACTGAGATGAAGTTTCAAATGAATGCCAAAAAAAAAAAAAAAGACAGATCGAAACAGACAGGAATAAACACATACCTTATACTTTCAAACTTTTCAATGAGGATGTTGACTCCTGCTGCTGTCTGTTTTTCTTCCTCTTCAGGCACTAAGCTTCTTGATAACTTGGGATCAGCTGGCAAAGGCCGAGAAGGTGCTGGAGGAATTCTTTCCTGCCCAGGTTTGAGATGGACAGGTTTAGGAGGTACTAGTTAAGGGGAAAAAAAAGAGGATAAAGTTCTGGCTTCTCTATACCAACAAAAACAACAGTTCCTCATTTCAGAGAAAGAGTGAGAAGCACCCATTATTTTACAGCTGTTTATTAATTACATTGGAACCACTGCAGTCAAGATATTTTTCACACAAAAACACTTTGATATGTTCTAAAGAAATATACTAGCTTCTCTTTTGCATTTCTACAGTTGGGTCAGATCTGTCAAAGCACTGAGTTGCTGATAGAACATCACCGCTTCCTTGTTACCAAACAGGATGTAGAGCGCACACATGAAGACTCGGTTTTGCAAGCACTCTCTTCGTCTCCACCATAGTGGAGAATTTCCCTTCTGGTGACTTTTCAAAACTTAGAATTCTGGTTACGCTAATACATTTAACTAGATCTGTAAGAAAAATATGGATTTGGATGGCTCATATTCATTCTACTGGAAGCGCCGCAAGAAAATACAAAAAAAACTTCATATCCTTCTCCCTCCCCCAGCTTCTTTGTGGTATATTCTTCACAAATTTCCTTCCTCTTTTGGTACCACACTGAATGAGAAACTGTATAAATAAGTGCTTACTTTAAACATGTATCCATTCTGTTAAAAAAGAACTGAACTTCGTACCTTCACCTCTGAATTAGTCCTTTGTAGTCCCTCCTAATAAATGTAATTTAGCAAAACATATGCATTCAGTTCCTCATTTTTTGCAGAGTAAATGGTTTTATAAATGCATAAGCAGTAACGCATGGCAACAAGTTCACATGCTTTTACTGTTTTATATCGTGAAAGCAACTTCACATAAGTGGGCCTTAAAGTAGAAGCTAAGAAAAACTGACTGAAATTAATCCAAAATGTCTTTGAGCAGTGCTGTCAAATATTCACTCAACCCTAAATAGCCTAATAGGAAATATCCTAAAAGTTCAATATACAAGTTATAAAGCCTAAAAATGTTTTCTTAAATAACTTTTCAAGAACAGCAGCTGAATTCAAGTTTCTCATGTTAGCCAGAGCAGCTATGTCAAGATGTTCTATATGGAACATGTTTGCATAATGTTCTTCCAGTTGTAAAATATCTTTAATTATCAACAGTTCTGAATGAGTAATTTTAGGGTTTGGTTTATTAATTGTTTGACAACCAACAAAGTGCAAATTCCTGACATCTCAAGTGAGAATCTCACATTCTAGATCAGAACAAGCCTAACGGCCCTTCTTCTTGGGGCAGATCTTCAGCTGTGCCAGTTCTCACAGCTTCACTGAAGTTGATGACTAAGGATGAAGTGATGTGTTTGAGTACAATATGCAGGAGGATTTACAACCATTTAAACTGTCCAGCTTGTTTGAACAATGCTAGTTAAAACACAAAGTGCATCTTTTGACAGAGTTGGGCCATACTGTACATTTAGAGTAGTAGGCTTAAACTACTGTATTGGCCAAGTGTCTAAGATCACCTTGAATTCCTGATCCAAAAATAAAAGGGTTGCTATTGGGTTTTTCCCCCCCTAGAAAATTGTAAGTGCACAAGGGGAGTGGGGAGATGGTAAAAGATACATTTTTGCACATGAAAGGAAGGCTGTGATGCTGGCCAACTAGTGCCATCTCTGGCCAAGGCTGTAGACATCAGCTGAGCACAGACAAATTCAGCGCTGGAAGCCAGACCAGCTCATCTATATATAAGTATTGTTGAGGATAGATGCTAGACTTCTAAGAACATGTTTAGATTCTATAAAATGCTTGTAGTTTGTTTCATGCATTAACCTTACTTTAATGTCTCTATCTCATGTTACAAGGTAAAATATAAGTTTGATTTATATTTGTAAAAGTGCCTGCTCTAAACTTGTGAACCTAGGCAGGAACAGTGGCTCTCCAACTCATCGAGAAGGACTATCAAAACCAAAAGGGCCACTGCTGGACAAAAACTTTGTTGACTGCCCCATCCACCCATGAAGAAGTTACGTGTAGGAGCACTCATCCCATCAGTTTGAACTCTGAGGGAGGGGCATATAAAGATGCTCAGAAGAACAAGAGTTATTTCTTTGCTGTTTTGACTCTGACAAGGGCTGGAGCTAAAAAACAAATGCAGAGATTTCCCAGGATCAACTTGAGTTAGCCCTAAAAGATATTCAGTGGCCAGATTACCTACATCTGTCACCTTTTGGAACCACAGACTAACTCATTTGTGTATATATGTTGCCTTCTTCAACCTGTAAACAACTCTTCCATTTCTTTTTCCTAGTTAGTAAATTCCTAGTTAGTTTACTATAGGATTGGCTTCTAGCGTTGTCTTCGGTGCGAGAAAATGGAAGTTATGGAACCGCTAGTTTTCCGCAAATACCTGGACAAAGGATCGAGGATAAGAATCCAAGAGAAACTCATGTTACTCCAGTCAGGAACCATGTTCCACATACTTCACTCCACATAAAACTCACTCCACTGCCATTGTGTTTTTTCTGCTGTGTCACACCCTTCAGGAGGTGAGGTCAGGAGGAGAGGAGAATGAATGGCTATACGGTGCAGACTGCCAGTTCTTGCTGGGCAGGGAAAAATGTTAACTCCTTTAGATCTTGATTAATCCAGGCCCTCTCCAGGCTCCCCATAACACTGGCATTATGGATCTTTCCCTATCTTGCTGCTGCCCCGCCATGCCCTCGCCACAACCTGTTAAAAAGGTGAGCAGGGAAATTACTGCTAGTCAGCACCACAATGAGCTGCTACACTGTTTATCTCCATGGTGCAGTGCCCTGAGTAGAGAACATGCTGCCCCCTGTGGCTCTCCACTGGCTCCCGCAGAAAGTTCCCTTTCTGATCCATCCTTATAGCCGGCTCAGTTGCCCTCCTCTTTCCATAATGAGCATGGAGTTCAGCTCCTACCTGTGGCTGCAGAGAGAAAGGCTAAATGCTATCTCACACCCTACATCAGGGGATCTGCTTCTGGGCTTAGGCGTCTAATGAAATGACTGAAGAATGCAGATTCAACACAGAACAGTTTACATGCACTCTCAAAGGTGAGAATGTGTGTCTAGATTCACCTAGTTAGACACTTCTTAGACCTCCCCTTACTTTGTGGGCAAGAGAACAGAGGAGCAGGAAACTTCATCTTCAATTCAGCCATTTCTGAGGAAACATGGATCCAATTTCCACTAATGATATTGGTGGCTGCTCATTTCTACCTCCTCACACTTAGCTGAAGATTTATCACCATTGGCCTTCATGAGTAACCTCCAAACAGAACATTTTATACAACGGGGAAGCGTGGACACACGCAAATGCACAAAGGAGTGCAAAAGAACATGCAGACTTCCGACCTTTTCCCATGGAAACCAAACCAGCAATGGAAATTTGGAATGGAGTCTGGAATCTGGAGGCTTCATTTACTTCTTACAGAAGAGTAGATCTGTCCAAGAGGACTAACTACTAAGTGAGGCTCATCAGGTTATCAACATATCGTGACGTTAAAAGAACACACCATTATAGGTCTTATCTTCTGTACCTATAATTTTAACTTTATTGAATTACATTTTTGCAAGAATTTGCCACGAGTTCCTGAGCTCCCTACCTTTCCCCTGGATCTCTTAGGCTTTAAGACAGAAGATCATTTAGTCTGACCTCCTGAACATTCCAGGACACAAAACCTCACCCACCCATTCCTGTAACAGATCCCTAACCTTTGACTGAGTTACTGATGCCCTCAAACCATGATTTAAAATTACAAGTTGCAGAGTCTCAAGTTACAGAAAATTAACCATTTATTCCACTTCAAACCAGCAAGTGTCCCATACCCCATGCTGCAGAGGAAGATGAAAACCCCCCAGGGTCTTTGTCAATCTGACCTGGGGGAAAAATTCTTTCCCAACACCAAATATGGCAATCAGTTAGACTATGAGTATGTCAGCATGATCCACCAGCCAGGCACCTGGGAAAGAATTCCCTTTAGTAACTCAGAGCCTTCCCCATGTAGTGTCCCATCTCCAAGCAGTGGATATATTTGCTGTTAGCAGTTGCAGATGGGCCAAATGTCACTGTAGGCAATCTCATCATACCATCCCCTTCACAAACTTATCAAGCTCAGTCTTAAAACCAGTTCAATTTTTTGCCCCCACTGCTCCCTTTGGGAGACTGATAGTTAGAAACATCCATCTAATTTCAAGCCTAAAATTGCTGATGTCCAGTTTATATCCATTTGTTCTCATGCCAACATTGGCCCTTAACATAAAGATCTCCCCTTCCTTCCTGGTTTTTATCCCTCTAATGTATTTAGAGAGAACAATCATATCTCCCCTCAACCTCCACTTTGTTAAGCCAAACAAACCAAGCACCTTAAGTCTCCTCTCATAAGGTAGGTTTTCAATTTTCTGATCATCATATCAGCTCTTCTCGGCACCTGTTCCAGTTGGAATTAATTTTTCTTAAACATGGGAAACTAGAATTTTAAATGATGTCTCACCAGTGCCTTCTATAATGGCAATAACACTTCCCTATCTCTACTGGAAATACCTCACCTGATGCATCCGAGGATTGCATTAATTCTTTTCATGGCTACATCACATAGGATGACTATGGGCCACCAGTGATTGACCAATACACCCAGGTCTTTCCCTTCCTCTGTCGCTTCCAACTGATACATCCCCATCTTATAGTAATAATCCTTGTGTCTCTAAATGCACGGCCTTGCACTTTGCACTAATTATATTTCATCCCATTTCTATTATTCACATTTTCAAGGTCATCCAGATTTTGTCTGATATTCCTCCTCTGTACTGGCAATACCCCCCAACTGTGTGTCATCCAGAAATGTTATTAGCACACTTCCACTTTGTCTGCAAAGGTCATTGATGAAGATGATTCTATGGAAGTGGGTCTTACTCATTTTCTTAGGTTCAGGGGACTGGGGAAGCTAGGAAAGGACAGTAAGGAGACACTGCACCCACTTGACTTTCTGCTGCTGGAGTCCTCTATTTCAAGTAAGGATTTCAGTCTAACAATGGACTCTAAACAGTTTAAGAAGCAACTCTCTGTTATCCTCTCCTGAGGCGATGCTGCTAGTTAGCTTTTCTTCTTTTGAATATATTCTGTTTCCAAGGAATATGCTTTCACTGTGTATTTTTATCATTCTGGGACTCGAGTGGTGACAGAAGCAATTCCTACTCAGCAAATCCCAAGAATCTAGCCAGAAAAATTGGAATAGCTCCAGGGATGAAGATTCCTTGTAGGAAAAAGATCTATAAAAACCCTGAAAATGACTGCTCTAAGGAAACACACAGCACTGGAATCGGTACATTCCCTGGATAGTGACCCTGGACAGCCACCAAGCCTGGTTATAGGAATAATGTTAACTCAAATATAGCCAATTAAAAAAAAGTTTTAAGTAATTTGTGGCACTACACCTGCCCCTGGCTCCTTCTTGCTAATTTTTTGTATACACATTTTCCTGGAGGCACTTTAAATGCTCTCTCTTTCTGCTATGTGGACAACCCATACAAACAACAGGGGAAGTGAATGACTATTCAAGGCCATGCACTCTTTCTAATCCACAAAGTTAATAAATTTAAGAAAATATTTTTCTTCATTCTCTTCTCTTGCAGTAACGGGAACCTTAAGTGTTACTTGTAACAATTGAAGGCAAACTGCTTTCAGACAGGTAAGATTTTTAAATTGACTGTGTCCTTTAAAATGAAAGGAAATGGAAGAGTTAAAGCAGTAATTAATTGGATTACATCAAGAGTGTACGGAGTAGTAGTAAGATAAACTATTCAAAATTATGCCTTCCTTTTTGTGTGTTTGTCCATTTTATCTCAATAACTTTTTATTATTCAGGGTGTAAAAGTGATGCTCAGCTAGACAGGAAAAGAAAATTACTCCTTTTATTTTAAATTCCTTCTCTTTGGGGGGAGCGAGGGAAGGCTTGGATACATCATTTCAGGAATGTTGATATTTGAGTAATGGAGATAAGGTTGAGCAACGTTAGTGTAATTTGGGGCACTTTTAAAACATGATCTGAATCAAATGGAGCAAACACTCCCCATCTTCGCCGACGCAGATACAAATACAGATAATGGGCCATATCAGCTGTTATAAATGGGCACAGTTTAATTGATTCCAGAGCAGTTTTGCTGATATAGACCAGCTGATGATCTGGCCAATGACTTGAATTCCCTTAGTCTTTTACTAAATATAGTTTTAGCTATTCCTTTTCACCAGAACAGCTTACGGTATTATTAATAATATTAATGGACTGTTCAATAATAAAATTTGAAAGAGAAAGAACTCAAGATGAAAACTAATTAAGTATATCTATAGCGCATCACCTACAGGCAGGGAAGTATTGACTAATATACCAACAAGACACTTTGTTGACATTTCTGAGACTGGAAGCCCAGTCTCCATTTTTCTTTATGGATACCAATGGTTAAAGGCGAGGCAGAAAGTTGCTTTTTCTACAGACATTCAGGATAATAAAATAGGAGGTCTCATTTTATACAATATATTTAAATATTTTTGATAGTAACCAAAATGGTTGTTTCCTATTGACACATGCTGATGATACCTATCTACCTATGAGCCTGCTTTTTACAAGCTTTGTTTAAATCAAGAGCTTTTGGCTATTCTCACCTGCACTTGTCAAAAAAGGCCTTTCAAATTACTTTCAGACAAAGGAAGCCTGTACCATAGGTGAGAAAACAAATGTGTAGTACACACAGTGTTCTAATCAATTTCTAAGGAGCTAGGTAAGTAAAAAAAAAAGAAATAATAATTGGTCCTTGAAAGAGACCAACGCTTCACTGCACCATCTGCAACACGTAGAAATAATTTCTCACCATACAAGCGACTGTGCCTCAAGTCTCCTCAAGCAGTTGGCACTTCAATGGATGTAGGAAAAAATAGCCTGGGGATGTTAAATGCTCAAAATCTGGACTTTTGGGGCCAGCTCCTCAGCTGGGGTCAATTGCATACCTACGCTGGCTTCAACAGAACCAAATACATTTACATCCATTGAGGAGTTGGCCTTGTGTGTCTTGTATCATCCTGTGTCCAGAAGGAAGGCAGTGGTGTATATTTCACTGTGATTATTCTTGAATTAGATGGGATTGACAGTTATTACATTCAATAATGGCACTTTGGGATGTACACGTTGGTTTGGTTCATGTTTCCTTTTTTAAAAAAAATATTTGTAATGTCTCAGGCATTTCTTTTTGTGAGGTTTAATGCAGCAGCTTATAATACAGCACCAGGGAGCACAAGGTTTGAATGCTAAGCTGGTCTTATAAAAGCCTTATAAATGCACTGAAAATGCATAAAACAACATTTTTGTAAAGTTAATTAATCTATGTCATTAGTGAGCTCATTTTTCCCCAAAACTTTTTCAATTGTATTTCTAACACTGGAAGCATGAAAACAAAGCCATGCTAAATGTACTTCCCCCCTATATCCAATGAGAGAACAGCTCTAATTTTGAAATTAAAATTTTAATTTTTTTTTAAATGACACTTCGAACAAGACAGAAAATCACATGAATATTAGAGGAAAAAAACACTTGCCTTGGGGTTTCTGCAGCTGGTGTGTTTTGCCCAATGGAGATTTGGTTTTGGGCTTCCGTCCAGTTTGATGGATACATTGTACAGGGCCGATGTGTGGCAGCTCCCCACATGCTTCCAATGACGGATTTGAGTCAATATGACATTTGATTTGAAAAGGAGCACACGGGCAACCTGGAAAGAGAAATGGGTCCGTGTTTATTTCCTCTTTTTTCCCCTTGAAAAGCAGCTTGTGCTAGCTCTGGTAGCTTATCTTATATCAGTTATTTGAAGGAAAGAAAAAAAAAAGACATTCACTTAGAAGTTATTACTTCAGAAACATCCATCTTGACAATCACATAAAACTGGATGGTTGAAAGAGGTCATGAACCTCAGTAATCATTGCTCTAAGCAACTAGTAATTTCTTCACTGAAGAGCTAAACAGTTGTAACACTGAATGATTATGAGAGTAATATCTATAAAATTCTTTTTCATAGGCTTCCTTTAAGTAGAGATACAGGTTCACAGGCACTGCATTCTGCTTGGTAAATCAGCAGCAAGATTCAAAGATGGATGAATCAGAAATGCCTGTAATAGACCAACAGAAGGTGAACATCTCTCAATCCTTTGCAAGAATTAAATTAATTTAAATTACATAATAGTGCTGTTTATTATTTGTTACATGCCTATACATTCAAGACAACATACAGACAGGTTCTTCCTCAGAGGGCTGATAGTTTGAAATAATAGATTAGATATGATGCATCAAGAAGGCCAGAGAAAGGAATGACTAAGATGTTTTGTTTCTTTTTAAAAAAATGTATTATTGATTTGTTTTCTATGGGTTTTGGAGAAATAAAACAACCCTCCCGATTTAACATATGGGGGTAGGTTTCAGTTTGCTTTTTGGTTTGACTTTCATTGACATGGCTTAACAGACACCAAATAAAGTTGATATGTGGGTGTGCTGTCATCAAAAATGGCCCAACCAGCCAATCAGAAAGTGCCTGTGAACAATCACTGTCCAATGTCCTAGTCTAATACTGATTCTGATTAAAACTGCTTCAGATAAACACATTGAACCAAAGTTCAGACCAGATGCATATGTACTAAAGTTAATCAAGTTGCACCTATTCATATCAGGTCTTAATTTGGTTCTTATTATTACATGGTCATTGCCAACTTAAGTCACACTTTCTGAAATTTTTCAACCTACTATTGATCCTGATTAAGGAAAGCATCCCTGTTCAGGAAAGGGTCATAAACATGAGCATAAATCCCACTGGGTGAAATCCTGGCCCTGCTGAAATCAACAGGAGTTTTGTCACTGACAAACACATGCTTCATGGCTTAAATTCTGATCTTTTTTAAGTGCCCTTCCTGAACAGGGTTGTTTTCCTGAATCAAGACTATTGTTACAAGTAATGTCTGTAGCTAGTATAAATGATAGATTAGAGGGGGGAAAATGTTCCTTTTTTCAGTTTATTTACTTTGGGAATTTAACAGTATTTTATGAGTAAGTCACTATTGCCAGTCTGTGTGGTGTTAACATGGTAACGGGAGAGTTTTTTCATTGAATAAATACTGTGATGTGAATGTAAATGAACAAAAATTGGCAGGAGACTCGAACAGTGGTAGTACCTGAATCTACTATTAATTTCATGTTTTAAAACATAATAGTTTAAGTTATCTCTACCTCTTTAAAATGATAGGATGACCACAAACACTTGAGAAGGAGGGTCTGTCTAAACATTAAAGTAACCCTCAGCCTTTTTTGTGTATTATTCAGGAACATAAGCTGAGCTTCATAAATGCAACCTACTCGGGCTAGATTTACACTGAGATCAGACTCTGAAGTCAGTGGAGTTACTCTGGATTTACACATTACCAACCTCAGAACATTTCCCTTTTGATCTGGATTAAGTCTGAGCGGGTTAAAGGTACATTGCAAATGTTTCACAGGACTATTCTCAAAAGGTTTCTTGCACAAGAGCACTAAGGATTTTTTATAAATTGATGTGGAATTTCTAATGTTATAACTGTTTGCTGACAAAAATCACTTCAAAGCCATCAAATAAACATGAATTAGCACAAGTCTATCCATTTCTGTCGCCAAATGCATAATCTCTGAATTCTTCAACACTGCTTCCTATTACTGCTGTTTAAAAGTTCATTAGTGTATCTGCCATAAAATCACTTTTCAGGGGATTTATTTGAGCTCAGCTATTAAAAATTATTTCAGACAAACTCAGAACTTGATAAGCGCTGAATTTTAATCATTTGAAGTTTCATTTATCAAGCAAACCTCCCGCGGACAGAATGTTGTTTATCACAAACAAATCATCATGAGAGGGACACACAATGTTTCGTGATTCTCTGTACAAAATTCCTCTTGATAAAATGGCATAGGTACATTGACAAGTAAGCTTTGTGAGGCAGGGACTGTCTCTCTCTTATGCTTGTGGACTGTGATTTGTATATTGTAGATCATACACAAATCACACACAAACAATAAGAAATCAAAGAGAAAATGGAACCTAGGAAAATAATAGGGGCCAGTAGAGCAAAGATGGATCTCAATGTTCCACTGTGTGCCCAGTAGTGCCTTCTGTTGGTAAGGGTTGCAAAATCCCCACTTGTGAGTTGATATTTCCATGCTTGTTATATGCCCATAGGTGAGCATTTTAGAAAGTCCCTTTAAAAAAAATTATATATAGGAAAGTGGGGAAAACACCTACATTTCCCCCATGTTAAAACATCCTAAACACACGTAACAGCATGAATGGCTGATGTTTGAAATGTAGCACTGGCCTAGTCCTCAATGAGAACAGAATTCCTGCCTGAGTTCCTCGGTGTATTGGGGAAGCAGAATGCCTGTCACACACCTTCAGTAGGTACAGCCATATCCCAACAACAGTCCCACTCCACTGGCTCATGCCCCGGGGGGAGGAGGGAAGCAGGGGATTCCACATCTTCCCATTAAATTCTTCATCCCTTGGGAAGTAAAGAGGAACCAGTACGTATGCTCTCCTCCCCACCACAAGTGCAGGGACTACAGTTATACTCATCTCATACACAAGTGTTTAAGAGTGTGGTGGAAAGGCTCCTTGAATGCCCTCCGTTCCCACTCACCTCTAGGAAAAAGGCCCTCTAGTATCCTACGGAACACCAAGAGCAACTGAAACACTGTATTCTTGTTTTCTTGGTATTCTCTTTGCTGATCTCTCTCTCTCTCTCTCTCTCTCTCTCTCTCTCTCTCACACACACACACACTTTTTACTTCTGAGATTTACAGTTCTGTCATAAACAGTCAAAGCAGAAGCGCCTCAGCTGGCGACAATGAGCATAGATTCTCTAAAGTCCCTGGAGTTATGTCAAAGGAGCACACTGATAATTTGGCCCAAAGCGTCTCGTTTCCTGCAACCACCTCGTTAAGTCTTAAACCACTTCCTTTTAAAAGCTGCTGCCTAGCTCAAAAAGATAAACAAAGAGTCACTTTTTAGATCAAAATTTGACATCTTGAACTTCACACACACTATACCTGTTATCGTTGACAGTGTTACTCACCAACTCTCTGAACTTAACATACAAACACTTATTAACATCACAGCAAAAGAACAAGCAGGCATAGAAAAGGAAAATATAACTGATAAACAGTTACAACGAACACAACTCTGAAATCCACAAAAGCCTTAAATAGCAAATGCAAACTCTTGACCATGTAACAAGATAAATATGCTTATGTGAAACCACACAAGTGGTGGGGTTCTCAATTTTTTTTTTAAATTTAAGCCATTCCCTATGCATTTGTGAATGCAACCCTAAAATGTTTCTTCTCACATATAGTGTAACAAACTTTCTTTGTGTATTGTACTTATTGTTCCAACACTATAAAATGCCTTGATAAAAAGTTACTGATTGTTAGATTATTATATGCAGATTTATTCTGAAAGTAAAAGATTTATGGGTTGCTGTAAGGGCTACCCTGTGCTTCTAGGGACACTGCATAAACTGCATGCAGCAAAAACACCGAGAGTCCTGTAGCACTTTAAAAACTAACAAATTTAATTTTTGCAGGCATAAGCTTTCGTGGGCTGCAACCCACTTCGTCAGCCGCAAGATGCAAGTGTAAACTGCTTCACGCAAGAAATTGCCTGAGTAAGGCATAAGCCCCTCTGAGACACACCCATGAAGTACAATTCCCTGGCCAAAGCTCCTCCCACCCCAGATCTCCCTCACCTCACTGTTCCAGAAGAGGAGACTTCTAGTAGGGGCATAACCCTAGTCACAAATCTAGCCCAGAAGGGACTGTCTATAACCATAACTAGTAATTGGAAGTCAGTCAATTTAGAATTGTTTTTTAGTAACTGCATACAAACATTTCTAACAGTATATTCTCAGTTCCAGGGTCTACGGGGGGTGGGGGAGAATGTGTCTCGCTGTGTACTTTACACCTAGTCATGTACAGCAGCTAGAGGAATATTATGGTATGATTAATCTGTGAAACATGCAGGCAATGCCAAAAGGAATTCTGAGATGAGCTCTTCTCTTTCAGAGACTGAGATACAACCAGTGCTCATGTACATCAATTTGCAAAGACCAGTTCAATTAAAATTTTAAAAAATAATTTGCAAAAGTCTGTACTTTCTACTGTCTAAGCCTGATTATCACACATTTAGTAACGTGATTCAAAGAAAAAACTCGCCATAACCAAAGCTCAGCTACTATGTCCAACTCTGCAGTCGCCGATTGACTCCCATAGGCAATGCATGTGAGTAAAGTTACTGACAAGAGAAGTCTCTAGGGCTTCCAGGGAACTAACATTCATGTGAGTAAAGTTACTCGTGAGCATAAGAGTTTGTATGACCAGCCCACAGCAAGCATAGGCTGAGCACAGGACACTGCTGTCCATAACTGTTCACATATGAATTATATAGTATAATTGGTATTCCAGGTTTCCTGTAATATTTATTTCACTTTAACTGAATACAAGTGAATCTAGACTTCTAAAGAAGCCTAAAAGCTGCAACAACATCTGCGAAAATACCCACTTTAATCTTTGCTGAAGACATCAGAACTTTATCAGGAAGACTATTTTTCACAGAACGTAACAATTTCTCAAAAACATTGTTCTTCCTCTGAATCATACCTGTTTCAGATGATTTCCTCACTGACCTGGCTAAGTTCAAGACTAACCAACATTTTTATAGAGGCTGTTTCAGGTTTGAGATGATGTATTTCTACTAAATTAAGATAAATGGAATAAAAAGGGCCAAAAATTAAAGCTATTTTAAATCATAGTAGCACCAACTTCAAAAGGAGCCACGTGAATTTACATCAGCTGAGGATTTAGCCCAGTAACCTAGTGGTAGTTCTGTCACTGTTCCATATTCAATTCCCAAGCCCGGTCTCTCTCATTCACCAGGCTATCAGGGCCTGGGACTACTCTTGCACTGGACATGCTGAGCACCTAGGAGGAGTCTCTTGCATCATAGAAAACTACCAGGAATATCACGGCCAAATGATTTTCCCCAGCTTCTGATTTTGCATGCCCATATTTGCAGATCCACTCATTTGTGCCCACCACAAAACGATTTTTGCACCTGTTCTGCATGCATAAGCCACCACCTGTGCATACAAATCGGTCAGTTGAGGTCCCAGATCTGCATGTTCAAATGTGGATGTGTAACCTTTTTTTTTGACATCCATCAGTCATGCATGCAAAAGTGGGTGTATAAAAATCAGAAGATGGCTGAAAATGTACTCCTAATATATAGGCATGGACTTCTCTGAAGAATTTTTATCCAATCTTCTTGACTAGAACTACAGTCGTTGCAATGTGTGTCCTGAAAGCTGGCGGGGGAGTGAAGGGAGGGGGCGCAGAGGAGGTGTAAAGTGAATGAAAATGAAGCTAGTCGCTGGACTGGCAGCAGAGATATGAAGGACATACATGGGTTCAAAAGGGATGGCAAACACCGAACTGGTGGGAAAGAGATGTATAGACAAGGCATGTCCGTCTAATGAGGAGTGCTGATAAATAGATATGTTTTAAAAGTTTGCTTTAGCAGGTATTTAATACCACTGGGAGACTTTTTTTACAAACTAAAATTTCTACATTTAACAGTGTAACAAACACCTTCCCCTAGTGACAGCTCTTGGTCTGTATCCAAAGCCAAAGTACACAGGCTTGGTGAAGGAGGTCCTATGGGCGCCAGCAGGAAAGGAATCCTACCTACCCCAAATGCTACAGGGCTGGCAAGTGGAGCCATTCTAAAGCTGCTCTTGCTTAACCAATGAGCACCCACTGTTGCTCCATCAGGGATTGGGCTGGTGGAGCTGTACACAAAATCTGTTTGTCAGTGTGCTGGGAGCCCCTGTGGAGTTGGGTTCCATGGCAGAAAGGTGTGGTCCCTCCCTCCACAATTCCCCACACTGCATCACTTCAAGTGCTCTCCAAGCATTGTGACCTTCGCAGTAAAGTTGGATTCAGAGCCTTCTAAACACGTCTGGAGAAAAGGGGGGAGAGGACATGTCCACCATGAAAATGCCAAGGAGCGAAAATGGTTCTTAACAAGCTTTTAAGGAGCACTCTCTGCTCTTTTCTTCATGAGCAGAATCATACGCCAGCCAGAAGACGTAACTTCCAAGATTGGTGTTTTGAGTTTAAAATGCTAGTGGCCAAATCTAGTGTGGATTTACACGCTGTGCAACCTCATTGAAACCCCCTGGGACTGAATGGCATGTCTGTTTGCATGGAACAGGTCACTATGAATGTCTGCAAGGCCCAAGAGAGATCATAATTCTCACTCCTTGTATTTAAAAAATACAATAGCCTAACACACAGCTGGTTTTTAACATCAAGAGATGCACCTTGTTGTGGCTTCTCCATTCCTGGCCTCATTTTATTATAAACATACAGCATGCACCCTGTTCCCTAAATACAGGCCATACATTCAAAGCATAAGCAGAGAAAAACACTCCTATTTTTGATCACAGACCAAGATGTCAGCAGAACAAGGTACTTTTATTGTGGTTGCTTGACTCAGCCTCTTGATTTCTATTGTGCCTTGGAAGAGATACACAGTGAGTGATACATGCTTTGTGCACTTGTCTGGGGGTGGGCCCTAAACAAAACATACAATAAAATGCTTGGTTGAAAGCTATGAACAGATCTGTGGTGCTGATATATATTAAGACTCTTCATATGTGGGTTTTAAAGAGTTGTTTGTGAGAAGATAACACTTGCAGCTACTGAACTTGAGATTTTGTACCTAGCAAAGTACAATATAGGGCAGCTCTGTGCATGCACACTATTAGGCAGATTTTCTAGAGAGTTCAGCCTCTAACACGTCCACTTATTTTGAAAAGCTGGTCATTAGTTAGGTGCCTAAATGAGTTCTTGAAAATCAGGCTCCAAATTTTTTGATGATACACCTCCAATAGGTTACTACTGCTGTAAGAGGTAACTGACTGCACATTTTAACTAAAATATCCATTTGATGCATTATGTAACAGCACGGTCGAATAAATATCAGATAGCCAAGAGCTAATGACTAGACCTTCACTGAGATATATACAACTTTACTCAGCCCTTGGTTCCAACTTCCATATCATTCAGGCCTGCATAGACCGGAAGTCAGCCAGGAAGAGTGAACTGTGCTGTGTTATCCTCAAGCACTAAACCACAGGGTACCCACAGCTGAACAGTACAGCAACAAGAAAGGCAGAGCTGGGTGAGGGGAAGGACATAGGTAGGGCACTGAAAGATGAGCTAATTCAGTATGTCCCTAAGCAAAACACTCAAGAGAGACCCAGCCACAAAGTAAAGGTGCTGTCCCTTGGTAGAACCCCCTTCTCTTGGGAGAGAGCAATTCACAGTCCCTGTGCCAGCAGGGATGAAACAAGTGTGCAATGTGGCACAGTATCAAGAGAAATGCCTGCACTCTACACAAGTGCACAAAAATCTCCGTGTGTCACTGAAAGCGTTCAGCAGGCAGAAAATCCTCGTGTCGCAAGAATTAAGAGCCAAGAACAATGCACACTGATGAAATTAACCCTGGCACCTTTCATTTACTTGCAGATCTTATAGCTGCATATCATCACCCTGCCAGTTACAGAATCTGCTACAATATAGCCCAACACTAGCTTCAAATGTTTCATTGGACTTGCCATTCTCTGAATCTCACATTTTTCCTGTTCTTTCCCATTCCATGTGCTCCTCACTCACCCAATTTTTTTTGTTCCTCGCTTTTCTTGTCTAGCCAGAATGATCAATAGAGCTTCAGTGCCATATAGAACCTTTTCCTCCCTCTGTTTCTGGTGCCTAATTGACTCCAGGAGTGTTTTAAAACCCCATGTAAAAAGTCACCTCTTCTTCCTGACCTATGACCTCTAAACATCTCTGATAAAACAATCAAATCCTACTTCCTACATTTCCCTGTGCCCAAATCATTCCCCTTAAAACATGACCACAGCACTCCTATTACCCCTGCTTAAAAGTAGATGCAGGCGGTACTGGCTGGCGTGCAACAGACTGTAAAAATCTATCTGCATGTCAAGCACTTTGCAATCGTTTTTTGTGAGTGCTTTGATACTAAACTGAATTACATTAGTCAGACATATTTACAACTGCATCTTCTCTTTTGGCATCGCAGCATTTACAGAAGACAATTTCAGTAACAGTAGCATTCCGTTTAAAGAGTAAGCGAGAATCCAGCATAGATTGCATTTTGCAGTTTTATGTCAAAGGTATTACTTACTTGTGCTTTGGCTGACAGATCCACATTTTTCTTATTTGTTCTAACCATAAGACATCCAAAAATAAAAAGCACAAGTTCCGGCTTCAGACTCTGAGCATCAGTCTAAAATGACAGTGCATTTACGTCTCTGGCTTGTTACGTGTAAAGCCTCACACACACAGGAACTGAATTTTTTTTTTTAAACACATACAGTGTGGCTGTTTGAGCAGAAGATGATAAAACGTGTTCTCTGAAGAATGCTGCTAAATAGCAGTTAGTGGATGTTGCTTCAAGTTAGCTGCTTGGTTTTATAAAGATCAAGTTTAATGGTCCTTTGCAATGTGTTAAATAGGAAGGAGAGATTTCTGTAAGGCAATTACTGCAAGTTTCAAATGTAGCAAGGTGATAAAAACAGATCTCTAAGTCTCTAAAAACCAAAACCAGCTCTCTCTTTAGATACAGTTCCATACTGTAGAACAAAGGCTTTCTTATAAAGATGGTGCATGGCAGAAAAATGGCCACCAGCAGCAG
Organism: Mesoclemmys tuberculata; assembly: GCA_007922155.1. NCBI lineage: Eukaryota > Metazoa > Chordata > Testudines > Chelidae > Mesoclemmys > Mesoclemmys tuberculata. Next base: position 18,278,740 of record ML677084.1, read on the forward strand.
AGGCACAGGGTGGAAATTGAGAATCTCAATTTTGGCCACCTCGAAACTTCATGGAGACGACACTCCATGGCCCATGTGTTAATGCACATACCACATGATTCACAGCTGTGTGTGCAGACCTTTCCTGAACTTAGCAGGAGGAAAAAGAGTGAGGGGGCTGTGTAGGGAGTGCTCTAAAGCCAGAATAAGGGCATACATTAATTCTGCTTTGATACAGTCCCTCACCAGGGACTATTAGGGAAATTAAGTTAAGTTATCGTGTGGTACAGCTTGTCGGAAAAATTTCCAACAAGACAAAAATACTATAAAAAGCAGGAAGTGATTTTCACAGACAGTTTTTCCCCCATTTATTGGCCAGGTCTAGTCAGTCAAGAATTAGGAAATGGTGAAAGAGTAAAACCAAATGGATAATTTTCAGCACAAGATCTGAATAGTGGGGTTCCTCAAGATCCCACAAGAACACCATTATTTTCAAGAGTGTGGGGATTCCAGACGGCTCTGTCCCTGGTCCCCTTCTCTTCTCCCTCTACACTCTCTCTCTCATAACTCATCAGCAACCACAAATTCAACTACCCTCTCTATGCTGATGACTCACAGATCTTTCTCTGCTCCAGACTGGTCTCCTGTCCAAACTAAAATCTCACACTGTCTCTTTAACATCTCCTTGTGGATCAAGATCAGATCAAGCTATGCAAGGCTAAAACAAAGCTCCTACTCTTCCCAAATCACTACACCCTTCCTGATATCTCCGTTGTCAATCACCATGGAGAGCACCACCATCCATCATGTCAGTCAGGTCTGTAGCAAGGGAATCATCTTAGACTTGGACCTGTGTAGGCCTTCACATCCAGGCTATATATAAATCCCTTGGATTCCTTCTTCATCATATCTCTAAGATGCAGCATTTCGTATACATCCACACAGCGAAATCTCTCACCCAGGCTCCCATCATCTCACATCTGACCTTTTCTCTGACCGTATGTGACCATCAGAACCCGCTCAATGCCAGCTGGCAAAGGGTTCACCATTCTGGAACACTCCTATGAGGATTGAAAAACTCTCTACACCCAACAAACCGCTTTCATGGTACTTATCCACAAGTATCAAATGAAAGCCAGGGACACACTGGTCATCACAAGTAAGGTGAGACGTATATATGGATGGCATGAACGGAGTTACGTGTAGCTACTAAAAATATATTTTAAACTAAACTATCTAACCAGGCAGAGTTGACGAACAGGTTTCCTGCCAGACAAAGAACATCTAATCTAAAAGCATCCCCTACAGTGCTGAGCCCTGGTCTCTGCACACTCACAGAAATTACCAGGTTTGCTGTCCCCAAAGGGTACAATATGCACATCTGCTTGTTTGAATCAACTGCGGATTCACCCTTTGCTTAACACCACAGCATTGAGATGTATTTATAATACAAAGGAGACTACGTTTATTAAACAACAGAGATTCAAAGACTCAAATGAGCTGCAAGTAAGAATACCAGAAACAGAATGGTTACGTAAGAAACAAAAGTATAACATGCTTCTTAGAGTCTACGCTTAACTTTAAGGCTAACATTATTGTCTAAAGTAAGTTCTCACTTAAAGAAGCCTTCCAGCATCACCAGCCAACCTGGCTGGGATCCACCATTCATGGATGCAACAAAAGCTCTCTCAGTGAGGGACAGAAACTCATGCTGGAGGCAGGAAGCAACAGAGTGACTCTCAGTCCTTGGCACCCTGAGGAAGAATCACCCTATGACAAATGCACCTTGACCCACTCCTATCCATTCAGAAAGCTGCTGCAAAATCTTTTTCCTAGCCCATCCCTTTGACAAAGTCACCCCCTCTCTTTGCATCCCTCTACTGGCTCCCTCTTCTCTATCACATTTGCCATCAGCCACTTATCTTAACTATCAGAGACCTTCTTGGCCAAGCCTGAGCCTATCAACAGTCCCTCATTCAGTATCAAGAGATGAACTCCTGTCTCTGATCAGCCCATGCCATCTTCCACTGCCCATTTGTTACATGCTGCCCCTCACACTCGGAAGGAGCTCCCGGTAACTGTTTGCAAAGCCATTTCATTGTTCTCCTTCAAATCCCTCCATAGAAAGCAAAAACAAAAACATCAAAACTGTGCTGTTCATGCCTACTTCCCGATAATTAGTTAAAATATTAAACAGGACCAGATTAATGGACAACTGTAGACTACCTCTAGAACTCCCCTACACTCCCCCTCCTTGACACATAGTTTACTCTTACCCTTCATTTATGGTCATTCAACCAGTTTTCTATCCACGTGACAGGTTTTCCTAATGTAAATCAACTGGAATTAACTTTTCAATAAACATTTCATGATATCTTCTATCAAATGCCTCACTACAACAACATTTGTATTATGTTCCCTGTGTTATTCTTTTATGGAATTATAGAGTTACCCTTTTTTTATTTGATCACTAATAAAAAGCCAAAAACAACAAAACACACTTTTCTAGCAAGATATAGGGGTCTATAAATACATGCTGTTTATTGCTCTGCATGGACGCAGAGACTAAATAAGGAAAAGATGAAGAAATATCTTGCATCAACTGATTTGCTCTTATTGCAAAATAGTGAAGTGCTCTGGAGGAACAAGTGGTTTTTAAAACAAAAAAAGGCAGAGTTTTCTCAAATAACTGTGCAATATATAAATATGTGCTCAAATATAAATATACAATCTGTATGACTGATGGAAAATCTGAGCCATACCTGTGTGCAGGAGGTCAGACTATATGATCATATCAGACCCTTCTAACCTTCGAGTCTCTGACAGCACTACTCTAAACAACTCTGCAATACCAACTTTCATTCCACTGATGTATACATTAAGTTATACGAGACAGAAAAATATATACACGTCTTGAGAGATGTCCAGCTCCTAGAGAATATAGGAACAGAAAAGGGTCATTGTAAAAACCAGAAAGGCATGGATAGCTTTCATTTACAATTTAGATTATCTATATTGCTCCAGCTACCATAAGCAGTCATGACATACATATAAACTAATAAATACTATAGGTCCCTGGCACTGCACTCCACCCATACACCAAAGGAGAAACTTATTAGCTTTCTGAGTGAAATACAGGATCAAATCAACTCACTGCCTGCTGAGATTCTGTAGTTTAAACTACATTTCAGAACAAAAAGCGTAAGTTCACAGTTGATTTTATAGAAGGTCATTTTCCCTGACAAAAACGAATACAAACTTTGCTGATACAAAAATGAAAATATGCTGATAAGTACAGCCTAACGGTAACTGAGGGATAAGGCAGGAATCTATTGGAGAAGAAGAGAGCCAAGACTACATTCATGATACAAGTGGAAATTAGAAAGATGCTATAGGCATATTAAACTGTGTACACTGCCACAAACAACAGGGATCAGGCCTATCTAAAAAAATAAGCCTCACTTAGAAGAAATTAGAAGGAAACAGGAAAGCTAAAAGAGTGTCTTCTGGTCAAATTATTGACTGACTTATTTAAGGCCAGGCAGCAGAAATACTTTCACTTCATTTATAAATCAGGATGTGGTATCACAGTCAGCCACTAGTTACTTTTTCTTTGATCAAAAGCAGGCTCAATCCAGTTCTGATGAGGAGAGAAGTGAGAAGAACAGACAAAGCCATTTCAATACCTCATCAAACTGAGTATTAACAGAAGCACAGAAAGCCAAGACAAAAGGGACCATGTTCCAGTAACGCCATCATAAGGGTTGCCAACAATCTAATTGCCGAAAACTGAACTCTCCTGCCCTGCCTCTTCTCCCGAGGCACCCCCGTATCAGGGCACAGCAAGGCAAATGGAGGAGCAGACAGGATACCACTGGTGCCGGTACCTAGTTTGGAGCTGGGTCCAGGAGCCAGCCAGTTCTCTCCCTCAGCTGTCAGCAGCTAAGCAGAGCAGCTCCTCCAGCTTCGTAGTAGCTGCTGTTCTTCCCACCTCCTAGTGGCAGAGGCCAGACTTCTGGCCAGACACTGACGGGTTCCATTTTTGACCCGACTTTCTGGTTGAAAACCAGAAACCTAGCAACCCTAAAATTCCCTGAGGTCTCAAGCGTGAGGCCCACATGCTTATTTCTTGCAGAAGACTCCACTCTCCAAAAGAAGGCAACCTATCTTCCCCAAGACCCCTTAGTCCATATTCCACAGAAAGACATTCCTACCTGATGTCAAGCTCACAACCATTTCGCTAAGTGAACAAGAATCACCAGTGTTAAACAGCTTCTTACCACTCCTTTTCTGAGACACCATTGATATCTAAATAATTATCCAAATTCTCAAAAGGCAGATTTTGTTGTCAACATTCACTCACATTCTCTCTTGGGTAATGTGCTCTTACGTGTCTTTAAAACTAAACTTAGCTGCTTGTCTTATTTTAATTTCTAAGAATGTCCATACATTTCTCCTGATGCTACTTAGTTCAAACACTAGAATTTTTACCTTGAAATTAGGTTTCTCTCTCTCTCTAAGACAGCCATCTGGAACTACTAGATCTACACAGTCAATAATCTCAGACAGATGCCAAAATTAAAGTTTTGCATGTAACTGATGTTTCATGCATTTCCCACACAGCAATCTGAAACTGTTGAGCCGTACACTGTTATCATAGGACCAAATTGTACCCAAGTTAGTAAATCGCTCTTTACATATTCGTACATGAAAGCAAATAGTTACATCTGCTTCAGATCTCACAGGTTTAAACCCTACTTATCCTCCCAGCTAAGATGTTCTGTAACTCTGATCCGTTCAGAAGGTCTTCAGCGAATCCACAGAATTTGTGTTATACCTGAACATACCTGCTATTTTGGCTGTAGAAACCAAATTTACACAATAATAATTACTCTTCAAGGCTGGAGTGAAATATACATAGGGGATATGGAAAACAGGTTTACCATACAAGTATTTAAAATTCCTGCAATATGGTTCTGAAAACCTGTCATGGGATACAATTAGCCAGCTATTGGCTGTTTTTCTTAAAAAGGGCAGTTCTTAAGTTTCTCAAAATGTCAACTCGGTTTGTAGAGAAAGAATTCCAACTGCATCGGAAGTAAGCACTGTTGGGTATTGCATATTCATTTCCCGTAACTGGAAAGCAACAGTAATTTTAGATTTACCAAAAGAGAGAGAGAGGCCGACATAGCAAGACAAATTCATCCTTCTGCTGAAAACGTTTAGTTGACTTTTTGTCTGGGAAGAGCAATTATGTTCCTCTAGACAAAAAGGCACGCATAATAATCTTTATGACTTCAAGACAAGAGACAGAGGAGGAAAAACACCGATATTTCTCCATGTACTGAGTGAAGTATGGTAAACAACAAAAGGACTGCGAGACTCATAGACTCATAGACTCATAGGTCAGAAGGGACCAATATGATCATCTAGTCTGACCTCCCGCACAAGGCAGGCCACAAAACCCTACCCATACACATTTATAACAACCCCAAACCCATGACTGAGTTATTGAAATCCTCAAAAATGAGATTTGAAGACCTCAAGCTGCAGGGAATCCACCAGCAAGCGACCCATGCCCCATGCTGCAGAGGAAGGCGAAAAACCTCCATGGCCCCTGCCAATCCGCCCCAGAGGAAAATTCCTTCCCGACCCCAAATATGGCGATCAGCTAAACCCTGAGCATGTGGGCAAGACTCACCAGCCAGCACCCAAAAAAGATTTCTCTGCAGTAACTCAGTTCCCATCCCATCCAGCATTCCCACAGACCATTGAGCAGACTTATCTGCCGATAATCCAAAATCAATTGCTCCATGGAGGGAAGGGGCCTGAGGTAGATGCCAGCTAGAGTGACATCATATGTGAAAGAAGCAGTCCAGCAGCAGAACTAAGAATGCTGCTCGCAATGTGCATCATAAAAAACAACCCAAACGAGAACTGGAACAACATTCTTCAACAGAAGAAAGGTAGACAGCAATCTAAGATCAGCCAGCGTCCTCTCCGCAGTCTACAACGCTTATTTATTTATTATCGACTGAAGTGTAAAGCAATAATCTCGACTTCAATTCTAGGTACCAGTCAAAAGGGGCCATCTCCAGCTAGCAACAAACTAACAAGTAGTATAAACATGGCTTGACTTGAGAAAAAATAATATTATTGTATGATGTTCAAATGAATAAAATAAAGTCCATCTTTCCCAGTGTGCGGGCAGAGGGGTGGAGGAAATTGTAAGGAGGGCAGTGTTTTGTTTACATTTTACATTTATTTTTGGTCTCTTACAAATGAAAAATAAAACATTCAACACCAGTTCACAGCTCTTTGGGCTCATTCCCTTCCTTCCATATACATTGGGCAAATGTGATGGTCCCCCCTGCAATCTGTACTGGTGTGTAGCTGTGTCACTCTTGATCCCTCACTCCTGGGCCCCGATTTACTCTGCTTTGTTGTATGAACCACCCACTCCTGGGTCAGCCCACGCCCAGCCTCTTGCGAGTAATTGGTCCCTGACTTTGTGAAGGAGCGCTTCTGGCCAGCTGCTCAAGGGATTGACCCCCGGCAAACATCCCCAGTCCCAGATGCAACCCTGGGAACTGCTGTCTCATAGGGTTCAGTGCTGTACACTGCACCCTGCAAGCTCATTACATTAGTCTCTCAATTTATCAAAGAAATTGATATACACCTGCTCTGCCACTCTAAGGGAAGTCTTTACACACACTCAACCTACATGCACTGTTTTAGATAAAACAAGTTTATTGGCTGCAGCAAGATTAAGTAATTATAAACCAGAAAAATATGAATCGAGGTTTGATCACAATTAAAAGACAAATCACATTCTAAACTAAACTTAACACTTCTGTGGTCTTTCAGTCTTTGGTGTTATCTTACCACATAGGATGGCTGACGCCCTCAAACAGGCCCCCCTATGGGCAGTCTGTCAGTTGCCTGTAATTGCTTTGTAGATGGATTCCAAGGGAGAGCTCCAGAAACAAAAACGCCTCTGCCTTTAACCTCTTTCCTTGTCACCCCCTAAGGTCAGGTGATCCACCACGTCCAGCAATGGGCATGATTTCCTTCATTTGAGTCAAATGAGCGTCACCTTATCATGAGGTGTTCAGGTCAGTCCACTGTTCCTGTATGTATGCCTCTGCAAGGCATGAACCCTCACTTTGCTTGGTGTTTGCCTGTATCTATTCAAGCCATGTGAGACATACATTTGGGAATAGTACATAGAGTTTCATATCTGTACATATGTGACATTGCAGGAAACATACTACCATAAGAATAGTGTTCAGTATGTCATGAGCATTCCAAACAAAACCTCACAAGAGATACTTTATGACATGACATTCACTATAAGGGTGAACATGAATGATACACATCACACCATAAGGGTGTACCTGGGGTACAATATGATATAGAACAGCTGTAATTCTTGAGGTGAACATTTCACTGCCAAAAGACAGAAGTTTCTGGTTTCTAGCTTCAACACCTGAGATTTAAAAAAAAAATTGTAACAGGAGCCATATTTCTCTAGTTTCTGTAGTCTAGAATTAGATATGTTAACTAACCCCATTACCAGGGTCTTTTGTAGATATATTAGGATGTAGCCTTTTTCCCATCGTTAACCTTATTACCAGTCACAGCAGTGACAGGTTCTTCCTAGGGTTATCTTTCCTCAAGTAACTGCTTTGTCATCTCCAGCCAGGACCTTTGGCTTCTCTTTCTTCCTCCTCTATTAAGCTCCAGACTGGTTTCCTCAGAAGCTAATGGATTCCATTTCTTTTGGTCCCCTCCTATTAACAATTGTTTTCCTACTTCAGAGTCCTACCATGGAATCATGAGGCAACATATGACATCTTTCTGGAAATCCTAGGTAATATACACCATCAGATGCCCTGGATTCATGACCCTCTCTGATGTCAACTGAAACTCCACCAAGAATGATGGGCAGTATGTGGGTTTATAACTGTAAACTCCTTTCAGTGGAAGAATTCCTGGGTTTTGGGTTTAATCTAAAGCTATAATTTAGTCTGTCTGAATATCTGAGCCTTTTGTTTCAGTGCACCTCAACATCCAAAACATGGACCCTTCCTTCCCTGAGAAGATAATAATTGACTAACTAAACTCCAGGACAAGGAATAATTGGCAAAATATTCACAATGCTCTATTGCAAATCCCTTCACAGATGAACACAGAATATATTTTCTTGACAGGTTGCAGAGTTTTATGATGACAAATGAGTCCTGAATTATATTACACTGATTATGTTAATCAAAAGAACATATTTCAAGTTAACAATTCCCTTGGGCCTTTACATCGGTACTGTTTTAAAAACATAGGAATTGCAATACCAGAACAGTCCATTAGCCTCAAGTCTAAAAAATTATATACAGGTTAGACACACACACAAAGCTTACCAAAGTTATTCTGATTTGCCTCTATCCATCTGGATGATTTATTGCACACTTGGCTGCTGTTCCTGGATCTGAGATGAGACTCAGAGAACTGTAATTCCCAGGATTATCCTTCTTTCTTTGTTAAACAGAAGCACCATGTTGACCACCCTCCAGTTACTTACAAGATTAACGTGAAGGATAGAAAGTGACAAACTACTCATTAATGACTAAGAACCCCACAAATTAAGTGAAACTAAAAATGTTTCAAATTCTTTTGCAACTTCATAATTTACCGTTTTACTATTGCCTTATCCATTTTTGCTAATGAGATATATGGATTTTGAACAACATGTAGCCCTCAATTAATCCTTCACATTCTACTACTGATCTACATCTGACGCTTTTAATTATGTGTATTAGCATGAGTAAATGCTCATTTAGCAAGTGTACATAGTATAAATTATCCATCGATTAAAATTTAATGAAAATACAGTGTTGTATCTCACAAGGCTTGCCCGATTTATAGGATGTTTTAAAAGCTCAAAATGTTAATTGAGTTTTAGTATACCAATGTATAGCCACTGCCTGTTAAAAAAAAAACATCTTTAAGTACTAAATAAAATACAGGCTGCAAGTTCACTTCTCCTCTGAAACCAGACTCACCTAGATTGCAGTGGAAGTGGTGGATTGCAGCTGCCTGACCCTGCAACCCAGATGATGATAGAGCAGCTGGGGGCTGTACCCGAAGGGACTCTTACCTGCAAAAGGCAAGTAAAGTGTAACTCTGCTCTGCCACACCCAACAGAACACCTACACCAGAGGTGCGGAAAAAAGTGGAGCAGGCTGGCATAGGAGCTGCCTCTGCCAGCCTTATACCAATGGCGAGTTCCCTTTCACAGGAGGAGCTCTCCACAGGCCAGCTCCCACTGGAATCCATCCGCTTTGGGCTGCCTAAGAGGCACAAAATGGACTGGAGAATCTGGCAATCCAGATGCAACTAAACCTCCACTGGAGATCCAGTTCTTCTGTTTTATGAGCATGTCACTACGCCTTCACATGACGGGTAGCAGAGACAACTTTATCCTTTTAAAAAGCATGACATCTATTTTTTAAAAGGGGAAAGCTATTTTGATGAAAATGTTGCATACAGCAAAATGGTAACCCCACTAAGACATATCTCAAATGTTTCATAAAAATCACTAAGGCAGTAAGAATGTTGTACACATTTCACGAGTTACACCTGTTTTGTGGCTTTCCCATTAATAATTTATAACCCCTTAGAGAAGATGAAATATATAGCATGTCTTGTTTCTGTTTAAGGTTCCAGAGCCCAATAAAAAGGTTTTTTCCCCTCCTCTGACAGACATGTCTGAAATACCAGTGCTGCAAGGTGTACTATTAACATTATTTGTTATTATACAGCACGATAGGTGTGCATGAGGACACTTTAACAACAACAACGAAAGGAAATAAAGAACAGGGGCTGCATGAAAACTTTTAACTTCTTATTGCGAGGCTTCTACAAATTTAATCGCTAGAAACATTTAGTGTGTGTTTGGGGTCCCTTGGTTTTCAAGCCAACTTTAGTTGAAACCGCTAGAGCAAAGGGGAGACGGGCTGTGTGTTTTGTTAGCGTCTATGGGATCGTGACTTTTTTTTTTTTTTAAACCAGGAGGAGGAAAGAGGAATTTTTTTTTTTGAGGCAAGGGGGAGAGAAAGAATTTAAGTCTCTACACAGGTGCTTTCTTTATCATGGGGCAGAAGCAGGGAAGAGAAAGGAGGTGGGAAAGGATGTACTTGCTGTTGATTGGGGGAGAGAGGGGGCCAACTGGTCAGGTCCATGAACTATAACCTCAATGTAAACAAAGCCTTAGGAGCTCTGGCTTTGTGGTTGGAGCTCCAAAAGCATTCATAGGAGTACCCTGTGCCCAGCTGCCAAAGTCCATGTTATATGTGCCAAAGGGTAATAAAACTGGAGTGTTAGGCAGCCAGAGAAAGCTGGTGTGGTAACCAGCACTATAATTAGTAAATGCATTGTCAGCTGAAGACCTAAATTACTCTTCCTCTCTTTGCGGCCTTCGACTTGGTAACTAACAGTCGCAATAATGAACAAAGAACACACAAAGGCAACGTCCACCGTAACAGACATAGCAGTATACAGGAATGGCTTGTGTACAACTGGGGATGCGCCACGGACAGTAACTTAATGAAGATGCTTCATCCTCCCTGTCCTTGCTACAGGCCACACTATTTCGCACAATCACCTTGTGTCAGGTACTTGATCATTTTATATAGGTGAGCTACTTCTCCAGTCCGTCAGAATGTGCGTTTATGCATCAGATACAAGTGTACTGGCTGTGCTAAACACCCACTCAGAATAGACACTGGAGGAGAGCAGCTTACATGGGGCACAGTTACTTATGACAGCACAGACCAAAGATCCTTCCTGAACTGCAGTAGCAACTCTGTTGACAGACAAGAGAAATCATGAAGAGAACATTTCCCCATCTGTGCAGCCCAAGGTTCTGCATATTCCTCAAGCTTTACGGTAAGATATGCAAGTCTACTAAACTGTCTCCAAGGAGCTTTATCATGTGTGTTGCTAATATTAAGTTCATTGCTGCCTCTAACTCATTTATCCGCCTCTCAATCATGCTGCAGAAGCCAGCCAGCAACTGGGGCATGTGGGTTGAGTCCATACCTGAGACACTGAGCAATCAATATTTGATTGCACTATTTCTCTGAGTCTAGGCAGTGGTCATGGCGTTTTAGAACTGTGGATCCAAGAACCTACACAGCACAGAACAGCGTGTGTGTACTGCATTTCACTCTGCAGAGTGCCAAAGACTGCTACAATAGTCTGCCTGCTACATGGACTATAGAGAAAGAGTTGCATCAGCCTAGAGAAAAGGCATCAAAAAGGAGACAATGTTGGGTTTTAAATCAAAAGCCCAATTAATAGTGATGAACCATCCCTACAGCAATCATTCGCTCTCCCCCATTTTATTTATCACACCTTCATCAAATCTATAACTTTAAGATTTGAATGCAAAGAGCCTCTAAATCAGCCATACAATCATCTGGGCCAATCACAAATGCTGAGATCCTTATAACTGGTTTCTCTTGCTCTGTTCTAACAAAAAAACAGAAAACAAAAAAAATCAGTCATGTTTTAGTAGCCAGGTTACAACTACACCATTGAGGGTTTTAAAAGCACTTAGGCCTTAGATTTACATTATGTAAAAAATTAGTAATCGTAATTTCCTCCAACATGTACCTTCAGATCAACGGCTGCAAATATACTGTACATATTTCCTTGCTTACCCAGTAGCTTTTGATATTCCTAGACCCAACTCTTACTGTATGTATCACTTTGTGAAATATGCTTGGTCCTGGGCAGTTCCAAATATATGTACAGACAATATTTCTTAGACAGGACACATCTGAATACTTGCATTTAAAATTGTATTGAATAAATCCCATTTGGTGTACAGCACTCTCTGCTCCACCAATAACTAATTTTCATAAAGTTTTCGCCTCATTATTCCCTATTATCCTTTTATTGATGGAGAATACTTAATATGTAAAACGGTGTGCCTATCAGCAAAGTTGTATTATCAAGGAAAAAAGGAGAACTGAAAGTAATGGAGGGAGATAAGAATAAAAGAGATTATAACAAATTTAGAGGCTATTAAGAAAAATACAAAGCACATTTACTGCAAAAGGAAAAAGAGGGGGGAAAGGTTATTTCTGATTCTAAATGGGTCTTGTGATTAATTCAGATTTTCGGATCTTTTACATTCATCTACAATTAAAGTTAAAACATTATTTCTACTAGCACAATTGTAGAGATGATAAAAGAAAACAGTAAAAATCAAATGAATTCTATTTGAATTACAAAAGAATTTAATGATGAAGTTTAATTTTATGAAGGCCAATTCCTTAAAATGTTTAAGGAGCAAGCGCTAGATTAAATTTATCATACATTGACGTAATTAGCCCTAACTGATATCTTCCCATTGAAAAAAAAAATTCAACAAAAACTAAAGAGGCTCTTTCGAACAGGAAGTGTGCAAATGAGATAATAATAATCAAGAAGTGTTATAAAAATAACTAAAAGCCTGTCACTCTCTTAGTAGAATGAATTAAGTCTTGGAGTCTTCATATGTCTACTGCAACGCAACAGAGGCCTTTCAAAAAAAAACAAAAAAAAAAACAAGGATTGCACTTCATTTTGATTATGCTGCTCTGTAAACCATGTTAAATTTTCAGGGTGAAATAACGTAATCAAGACGACTTAACCTACAGCCATTCTATAATGCCCATTCATGAACTGTTTGCATACATTTGCATACACAAAGCTAGTCACATTATTTCACATTAGGCAAGCGAGTCCCTCACTTTTTCCTCCTCACCTCTCTAAAAACAGAATGAATGAAAGATACATTGTACAAGTCTGTCTTGCTCACCACTTTTCCACATGCATAAAAATGCAGCGCAGTTGCAGCTCCATAGGACTACACTGGAATACTGTTTTTTTTTTTCTTCTTTCTGATGTTGAAATCTTAGGATTATCACCAAACAAGCTGGAACTCAGAACAGCCTTAGGCTAAATTATCCTGCTCTTAAATGAACTGGAGCACATTAGGAAAAATCCAGAGCTCCGCCCTGTGTCCAAACCTGACATCCTAAAATAAATTCAAAGCCTATATATTAGCTATGGTGAGGGTGGAGAGCTCTCTGCTGACAAAGCAGCAAACTCAAAAAAGAGGACAACAGCTCTGGGCAACCTTTATTGATGAAGCTAAGGCTCTGTCGCTGTATGTGGTGAACCTACGTTCTTTTTCTCCAGCTACACATCGACAGATATATCAGAATAATAGTATCCACCTACTAGTACATCTTCTGCAATCATGTCCAACTCCAGAGCTAGCCCAGCGGTCACTGCGAGAGTAACACAGTGACTAACAATGATCTCTGGGTTCATTTAACTGAAACGGAAGTCTCAGAAAGGAACAACTTTGCTGCTGACGCTCTTCAGCTATTGTGGTGGCCAGCTACAGGGCAGAAACTAACAGCATAAAAAGAAAATGTTTTGGTATTGTTTTAATTAAAAACAAAATCATTTGTCCAACATTTGTGGTTGTGGTCATTAAATATCTTAACTACCCATCTTCTGATATGTGGTTCAGCAGGACATGTCAGGCCAGTGACAAAGCAACTAAAGTGACACTAGAAATGACAAAAGTCACCATATTAATCTGCCTTTCAGTCAGGGATGAGGAATAATTTATTTCTCCCCTCTAAATGCACACAGCCATAAAAAATGATAGAGAAGATTAAAATAAGCACCAGCACTTCCCCCATCTTAAATTGGGGGCGTACTGACTAAGCATCTTATTTCAAATATTTCTACAGCAAAATCAGTATGGCTGGTTTTCTGATGATTTTTTATTTACTGGGGATATTTAACCAAAAAATCCACCCTCAATTGTAGCTGTAGTGCAAGAGTTCAAACTGCTTCCCACTTGGATTCTCAGGGTATGAAACCTCTTTTTACATCCCTGGGTTGTTTCTCCCTCCCCCTTTTAAAAAGAATAATATTCTCTGATTGTACCTTTATTACTTACGTCTTTTCCACCATGGGATAGTTTCTGAGCCACCAAAAACAAAGAGGCAAGATGGAGTCCTGATAAATTTATTAATGGGATTATATCATGGGTTGCCTGGGGTAGAGAACTGGATTCAATGACCCAAATATCCTTTCTAATCTTTTGCAACCTACCTCTGTTTCTCTTCAGTAACCTACCGCCCCCTCTTTATCACTAAAGATCTCAAATCCTAGGCACTGAAGCTTGACTTGCCCTTTTTCTGAAGCAGTACTGCTCTCTCCTATAACGTGGGCTGGACTATAACACTACTTTCACGCATCGGAAAATGCAGTTGAGACACTAGCTTTCCTGTGGAGCTATCTGGGCATTGTTTGTATTTGCCTCCCAAACAAAAAACTGTGTACTCGCAGTTTATGTTGAGTAGATGCAAAAAGTCCATGTTAGAACAGGCACCTCCTCTCCATCTGCTCATTTCCCATATTCCCAAAGATTCCCTAATTGGGGAAAATGGGGCACCGTCTGATTCTTCTGATAACCCCTTCATCAGGTGCTCATTTACAATAATTTCCCCCTCTTAATTCTAGGGCTCTGCTTTTACAGAGCTACTATTGACTTGAATTTTGTAATTCACTTTTTTTTATTAAAGGCTCAGCTTGCAGATAAGGCACCTTTTAAGGTATTAGGCATTGAATTTTTTTTTAAAATAATTTTAAAAGCACAAGAGTTTTTCAGGTGGCCCGTGATGTTAAAAAGACCTCTGAGCCAGCCAAAGAGCAATGATGCCAAAGATGATCAGGTCCTCCACCACCATGTATCTTGCTGTGCACATACTTGCCCACTACACCTTCATTTTTGGTTTTGCTGCTGCTGTTACAGTAACTGAGAATGGTGGGTATGATCAACGAAGCAGCGCAACTGACTATGCAGAAGCTGCTGTTGAGTGCACAAAGAAACGGAATTATTTTTCTCTGATATTCTTAAGGTTAGCCGATAATAATAGTAAGTACAAAATTCTTCAATGGAAATAGGATTTATTATTCATGTTTATTACGGTAGTGCCTAAGGAACAATAATGAGTGGGGCTTCTGTGCTCTGTAGAAGTAAAAGTAGATGGTCCCTGCCCCAAAGAGCTTAAAAACTAAATAGATATGGCAGGGTGGAGCTTAATACACAGAGTAAACAATGTACTGGAAACAAATGTCACATTAATTGCCAGGATTTTGGGGGAGAAGGGGTTCCAGTGAGAAAGGGGATCAACTAAAATGAAAGAAAAGCGAAGGGAGAGGGACAACTGAAGGGAAGGTGTCCCTTTAAATATCCCTCCTGATGGTAGGCTCAGTGCATCACCTTCCCTCTCCTTTCTCTTCTCAGCATTGCAAAGTGCTGAGGAGGAAAAAAGTTCAAGTCAGACTCTGACACTCATTGGGACAAGCTTTGCTGCAAGGATTAAGCCCCTTCTCAGAACTGGGGAAACCAACAGCAGCCAATTATTTTTGGCACTTGGGCACATCTTCTCTTGGTCCCTGTCAAAACCAATGGGCAAAAATCCAATCAATTAAAAACAAAATATCTTCAAAATCTGTAACCAAAGTGTTTTCAAAGTGGCACAAAAGTTAATCTGAAAGATGATGAAGGTATCAATTGGTTCTTATTTGTCCCAACCATCACTAAATACATTGCAACAAAGTACATAGTGTTAGCATCTAGGATAATGGCAATCTGGCACTTTCAGACAGTGCCATTTTGTTTCAAATTAAATTCAGCACCTGGAAGATTCAGTAGAAGCCTGACTCCAAGGCTTGGTGTGAAATTCTGAAACTACTGAAGTTAATGGGAGTTTTGCAATTGATTTCCAAGGGGCCAGGATTTAACCCTATGCTTGCAAGACAGCTGGGTCATACAAGCTTTTTTTAAGTCCCACAGCACAACTTTCTTCCTTCTCATAGCCTAGCCAAAGCCTTTGGATACATCTCATAGTCCAAAACATATAGTTAGCACTGGGAAGTACAGTGGTTACCAAATTAGAAGTGGAATGGAACCAAAATGTCTAGAGTTATATTTATTATAGGCAGATCTGGTAGTGCCACCTAAAACTTTCCATCATAAAACCCTGTTTTCAGTTTTATATAAAACTTCACCAAACTTTAGTCACAAAGATCTTAAGCTTACCAGGTGTCTGCCTTAAATTAAAGAGTTTGTTGTTTTGTTTTGGGTTTTTTTCGATTTCATCTGAAATGGTAACAATTTTGGCTTTAATCTCTGTGCATCTCAGTTCCTGATCTATAGAATGGGGATAATATCACTTGAAATTCAGTAATGTTTATGAAGCACTCAAACGTTATGGTCAGATTAGCACAGAAGTGCCCCTAAGGAAATTAATAATTTTGTACTCAAGTGAAGTGTTTAGATGCCATGCATTAAATAAGACCAGGGACCACACACTGAATGTAAAGGAAAAAAGAAATGTTCAGTTATTACTCATTCACTGAATGAGACAAGGGTCCCATGAAAAAAAGTTATGTGATCTTCTAATTAACTACTATCTGAATGCATATGCAACCTCAATTCTGAAATTCTTAACTTTTGAGTACCTAATTGTGCAACCTTAGCATT
Source organism: Mesoclemmys tuberculata (assembly GCA_007922155.1). Lineage (NCBI taxonomy): Eukaryota > Metazoa > Chordata > Testudines > Chelidae > Mesoclemmys > Mesoclemmys tuberculata. The sequence goes on from ML677084.1 coordinate 18,295,340, forward strand.
CTTTTAATGTAGTTTTTAACGCAACTGAACTTATCCAGAATACAAAATATGAACACAGCTTATGCAATTTGCAAAGAATGACTCAACCAGAAATATTTCAAAACTGTATCTGTAAAGTTATAAGAAATGTTAATGGAATCAATATGTAGATTAAATTAGGTTTAAATGATACAGTTAATTCTAGCTATGAAAAGTATATGAAATAATATCAGCATTAACTTTTCCAGCATCAATTATAATTCAATGCTCCAAATAATGTCTTAAACTACATTATAATAAGGGCTTCTAACTCTTATGGAACAGTGGAAGTAAAGCATATTTTATTTCAGAGCAACAACTATAAAAAGACTATTGGCTATAACAATGTCTTGCTTTCTAAGAACACGGATTTTAAACTACACTTATGCTTAATACAAAAACATAACATTCTGTTCACAATAGTCACGCATGTCAGAAATGCAAAGACTAATATTTACCTATTTCACAGTTTCCACATAATTCTCACCCCAAAAAGGTTTCTAGTTTGCAGCATTTGAAAGACGCCCAAAGAAAAAGAAAATGTTATTTATAGTATAGCTTTGGACCAGAACCTGATGATCTTATTTACATTGAGTAGCATTTTACTCCTTCAAGAGTCCCAGGGACATCTTATAGAGTATAGTTTTATTCAGTGCAAGTAACAGTACCAGAATTTAGCCCTCAATACATCCCATATAGCATACCATTCAACATGGTTCTTTGGTAAGGATATTAGTTGTGCTGTTGAAGCCATTGGAGGATAGAGACCTAGCACATAAATCATATTTTGGCATTGGAAAGGCTGTATCACCAATTTCAGGGAGTGTTCGTTGCGCCACACTAACTGTACAAATATTTTTTCCTTGCTCTGTCCGTCTGCTGTCTATGGAAAAGGAAACAGTGGACCATAAAGATGGACAATAAATATAAAAGGTCATTCTTGTGCTCAGCCATATGCAGTAATGACAGAAAATTTAGCTCTGTGACCAGTAAAAACACTAAGGACCTGAGTGGTATAAATGAGAATCAGATCCTAATTTTGGAAGAACAAGGTTATTTGTAGATTTGCTAAGGTATTACCTTGTTGGGTATTAATGAACTAACCTTTTTCTTTCTGCTGTAAAAATCAGATACTGGCATCATTTGCTTGGGCAGCAAGGGAAAGATGTACAGGCGGCCTTGGTTCCAGGGAATCATAAGAATGTCTACATGAGCTGCCTAGCACTCCAAAAGCAAGTGACTCTGGTCTTCAAAGAGGATGCAAATAAGTCTATTAAGAGTCACCACCATCTGTGTCTCAGGAACCGGAATAGTGAGGGGAAATCTCTGCTCTCACAGGAAAATTAATGCACCATGGGATCATCATTGTCATTATTAATACAGCATCATAGATGTTTATAGCATTTTATGGATAGCTAAAAAAAGAAAGCATTATTATCCTGGGACGTTTACAATCTATTAAATCAGAGAAGTCATACTGCAAGTGCAGAACCAGCATAAACATTTTTGGGTGAATCTACAAAACAAAACGTATCCAATTCCTGCAAGGCATGAGCTAACACTACGCATATGACCAACATAAAGTTGAGAGTGAAAACCGTCCCTCCAAATCTAACTGACTTATTTGGCAATCCGTAAGAAGTGTGTGCTGTGCCAAGAGATGGAACTACTGATCCACACTGAGCCTTCTGCTGCAGAAATGGTGCTCAGCCACATGTACCCTTCAACCCCAGCGATCAGTCCACATCTAGAAGGTTTTTGTTCACAATGAAGAGTAATTGAAAACAAAAAGCAGGTTTCTAGGAAAGCCTAGTTTTCCTTTACATTTCTAGATACCCCAGATCTGGTTGGGGAAGGAAGGAGTCCCAAGCTGGGAGCTTTGTGGGCAAAACAGGTAACAACCATGATGTACTCACTTATTAGGAATGAGTTCACATTCCCCTCATCATGTTCATCAGAAACCAAATAATGGCAGCCAGCCATCAAATACCGCATCATGACTCAGATATTAATACTCAGGAAGGGAACAGACAGTGGGACAGCAGACGTAGGGAGTTACGGAGATCAGTTATAACCATACATATTGTTTTGTTGTGGAGAAACAACCATCTTTATAAACTGATTTAAACAGGTATTTCAGTTTAAAAGTAGTTTATTTTGATTTAGCTTAAACCTGTTCTCATTCAACAGAAGCTAAATTGAAAAATGCCATTCAAACTGAAATAAGAGTGTCCACAAAAGGATTTGCACTGGTTTAATGAAGGACATGTATACACTGCTATCATGGGTTATGACTGCAGCTCGAGTAGACATACCCGAGCTAGCTTTAATCTAGCTAGCTCGGGTAACAGCAGCGAAACTGTGGCAGTGCGCGTACTTCAGCATAGACTGCACAAGCTCACTTAGAATCCTGGGTAATTACTCATGGGGGTAGCACATACTGAAACATACATAGCCATGGCTTCACTGTTCCAGGACCCAAGTTAGCAAGATTAAAGCTAGTTCAAATATGTTTACTCAAGCTGAAACCACATCCCATGATTCCAGTACAGCCATATCTAAGGTAGAATTCTATTGAGTTCCGGTTAAACCACTAAGCTTTCTCATGGAGACAATCCAGAAAGATGCCACATCCAGCTTTCTTGAAATGCTTTGTTTCCTTTTCACTGATTGCTGCTTTACTCTGAAATTAATTAAAATTAATTTAAAATCAGAAAATTCCCATTTACAGAACAAAAATTTCCCTCTTTACACTAAAAATGGGAACTAAAAAATAAAAAATAAGAACTAAACCAAAAACAAAAGAAAAATACAACTTTCATACAAGTAGAGTTTTTATAACCAAAAGAGAAGAGAGTGCCAGAATCTCCGTGAAGTCCAGTAGGGACCTTGCTACTGCTATCAATTTTACATGGAAAGGGCTCAGATACAGCAGTGATTGATGGCAGGACAAAATGGAGAGAGTGAAAGATTGATCATTTTAGTAGCAAAAAGGTTGGATGGAAAAAAAACATTCTTAAATTATTGGGGCCCTGATCTTCAGGTCCAGTCAAGCTGTGCTTTCCAATTTATTAAATATAAAAGATGGAGTTGGAATTGATTTGAAAAAACATAACACAAATACTGTTTCACACTTATTTCTTAGACAAGCTTTAAATCCTATCATGTTAAGGAGAAGTCTTAAGCAAGACCCTGGGCACAGAATCTCCACACTCCTAGAAAGCTGCATTTATATGGCTACTGAAATGCGAAATTTCTACTGTTCCATTAATTTATTCTCACATTCAGAATTCATTTTCCAGTGGAGAATGAATTTTTACTTTTTATGAAGCTGCTTTTTGTCACTGCAGTGCAAATACAACATGACAAAAGATGCAACTATGTGATGAAAATCAACTCCTAAATTTATTCTAACATCCTGTTTACTTACATGCCATTCCAAAAAATGACTCTGGCTCAAACACTTACATGCATAACTTTATGCATGTGAGTGAAGAAATCAATTGGACTACTCAAGCACCTAGCTATTTTGCAGGATCGGGGCCAATATTAATCGATTTGCTTCTCCACCCTTTTGCAAGTGAGGGGCATAATTTTCTTTTCTTTTAACTTCCAGAAAGAAATAAGCTAGTGTCCACTGTGAATGGTTATCTCAAAGAGGTGAGCTCATCTTTGTGCATAAATACAAATTATAACCGATAAATAGTAAGAGCAGCTTCCACAATACCAAGTTTTGTACAAGCTATTTATTCTTCTTAACAATGCTCTAAACCAATTGCTGATGTGTAGGGTAATTAACATCCAAAATCAAATTTTTCACAGATGAATTGAAGCAAGTTGGAATACTACAGAATGCAGCTACTAATCAGCAGATAGTCCTCATCCCCTGGACAATGATTTAAATTTTACTGCATATTGAACACTGTCTAATTACAAAACCTGGAGAAAAAAACCATAATCCATACTGCGAAAGAAAGTGTTGTTAGTTGTCTTAGCAAAGGATAAACAAGGAAGTACTATTTTATCAAGGAAAGAAATAAAAGAATTGCTAGCTTCAAAACTAAAGGCTATAACTTGTCCAACACCACATGCTCATCAGATATATATCATGTTCAAATATTATATACAGTTATACTGAGAAACAATACATAAATTAAGTGAAAAAATTCTTTAAGACAAAGAGAAAGTATGTCTAATGCTTAGAGAAGATATTACGAATCAGGACTCTATCCCTGACTCACCATGTTGCCTTGAATAAGTCAGCTCAATTCTTTGTGCCACTCATTTACTGTATTACTACTTCATCCCTATCTTAAAAGCGTATTTTTAAGGATTAATTAAATGTTTTCCAACATGCTTTGTGATCCTTGGATGAAAATTCTAATTCCTCATACAACGCCTGAGTAAACAGATTTTGCATGTGGGATCAATGTGAAGACTGGAAGGATGAAATACAGTTTCCCAGCCAGCACTTAGGAGAAAGGCACCCAAGCCACTGACCCACAGCCAACGTTACAGCCCTTGAAAAGTCAAAAGAAGAACGGGATGAAGAGGAAGAAGCTCTTTGAAGTGTGGACCAGATTGTGGTTGGGGACTAGTGTAGTGAATTCACTATGAAATACACAAAGTAGATTACTGGAAAATTTTCAAAAGTACCTAAGTCTCTCTTTTTAAAAAGTGATTTGCCAAGATATTTAGGATCTTAAAATATAGAGGTGCCTAGTGGAATTTTCAAAAAGCACCTAAGCAAATTATGTGCTTAATTGCCATTGAAACTAACCTGCTTAGTTGCTTCTGAAAATCCCTCTAGGTGCTTTTTTCTTTTCCTTGGGCATTTACAAACCTAAGTCATTTGACATTCAATGAAATGTAGGCTCCTAAGTCACTTAGGCACTTTTTTATTTGCTAAGAGAAAATCATTGTATGAAGTATTTGAAGTATTAAAGTATCAGTTGGTTAATATCTGTAATGCTATTTATATGCAGTACTATACAGATGTTTGTATCAGTCCTGGAAAAGTAAGAGTCACAGACAGGACAGTTTACAAAACCTTGATTTTAGTATGCACCATTCCCTTAAAAAAAAGTATTTGTATAAATAGTGGAGAGTTAATAGTCCTTTTTCCAGCCACTTATGGTTAAGGCCCCATTTATTAGGTTACACAGTGAATTTTCAGATCGGTTTCTTGGCAAAAAATGTAAGTGAAAAATAAAACATTTTACCATATATTTTGCTAAGAAACCTATTACTCTCTCAGAGCTCAACAAACAAAATGTTTGTGGTTAAAAGTCTTCACAGACGCTTTAGTCTATTTGAGATGGTTTTTAAAAGGAATCTAATCTATTTTGTTAGCAATCCCTATTTCAATTTCATTAACAAACATGCTCAGCTACCATTTATACTCAGCTAACCATTCTTCATTTTTCTTAAAGCAGAGAGTTTACCCCCCCAACACACACACCTGTAGCAAAAAGCCATTCAGTGATGGACTTGAAGATAAGATAACTAACAAAATAAACTTACTTTTACATATGTGCAAATATTTAGAGAGACCAACAGCAATGTTGTGAATTGGCCACAAAGCACATCCTATATATTTATGATATAAATACAACAGCATAATAATTATCAACTACATTTATGACAAGAGAAACAAGAATAGAAAATATAACAAGTAAAAATAACTAAATTTCTTAATTTAATTTTTTATTTTACCTATTCAACCAGCAATATAGGATTTTTCCAGGTTTTTTGGCCATTATTATTCACTACAAAACCCTAGCAAAAACTGCACAGGTGAAACAATTTTAAATAAAACCAACTGAAAAGAATCATTCATGGTCACATTCTTAGAGATGGATAATCCATCCTCTTGATAGAGGTAAGAAGTTAAACAGAAACATGAAGTCCAGTCAAGAGGAAATAACTTAATTTATTGCCAAAGGATTATTTTCACTGAATAATAAATTTACAGATTTTGACACAAGCAATAAGAGTTATGGAAATAAATCTACTTCAAAGGTGAATCTTACCAGTTCAGAACCACTGCCACCTGGGATTATCTCACTAGGGTACCATTTATTACTGTCCTTATTACCATTTTGAAATAGATTTTCCCCCAGTTAATCATGAGCTCTTATTTAAAACAATAGCAGGCCTATTAACAGAGGATTTTAAATAATTTTATTCAGAGGATTCTGCTGGTTCTCTCTCCTAAAATTGTGGTTACACATGTGTTATTATTATATGCATTACAACAGTGCCCAGAAGCTGTGATTATGATCAGCACACCATTGTGCCAGGCACCGTACAAACAGACACACTCTGTGGTCCGGATGTGATGGGAAAGTAAAAGTAAAACAATTTTACGTTCCAGTCCTTCAAATGGTTACACACAAGTAGTCTCACACATTTCAGTGGGAAAACTAACACGTAAAAGTAGATATGTGACTGTTTGCAGAATCATTATAAGTATTTCTGAGCAAGGACTATGGGTAGGATTGTCTCAAGTTACTTAGCACCCAAACATCCACAGAAAGTCAATGAGACTTTAGCGCCTGAAACTCTTAAGCACTTAAAAAAAATTGTACCCTATACTTTTGTATTTACAGCACATAGCAAAAGGGAACCTGACCAGCGCAACTGGACACCACAGCAAATAATATCAATGTCAATGAAGTGTTTATTGTTAACAATGCGAAAAGGAAAATTCATGGCTGAAATAAACTGAGCAATCTTTTCATCTATGGTGTCTTGGTGGTATCTGCTGGTCCTTACTACAAACCCACCCATGGTCATGGTTTTACCGGATGATTGAAGTGTCTTGCTCGCTACTGATACTTTGCTGTCTGAAATGTGTTTAGTTGCAGCACTTCTGCTAAAAGTACCAACAGATGACTCTGAAGTTGCTGCAGATAGACAGCCACAGTCTCTTCTGCTTAAATGGGACCCTGACACAAAATTAAAAAATGTGAAGAGTCGTTCTTCTCACTCTGTTATTCAGTTAATCAGTTACACTTTTTTTCAGCAAGGATGCAGATCGGATTCCAAATTACCAAAAAAGCAAAGACTGACTGCACTTAGAGTGCACTTAATTTTGGAGTAAGCCCAATAGAACTTACTGGCATTTCTGTTTTTTGAGAAACAAGTATAGGATGGCGATCCCCTGGGAAAGCAGAGTTATGCTGAAGTAAAACAAGGAATAGAGTTATGGCATCATCATTATGGTCTGTGGCCATGATGTTCCAATATAAGGGGCATGTATTATGTAATATAAAATAAGAAAATGACACCCAGTGGCAACTGGCAACTCTTGATTTCTTTTACTGCAGCTTTCTGTACTGTATACGTCGATGATAGATTTTAAACCTAGTTACCTAATTAAACAAGCCATAAGGATTAGCTAACCTAAACTTTTTTTTCTAGCAACATCCAACATAGCAAACAGCTTTGGAATTTACTTGTTAAATCACACTTATACTAAAAGGCAGAGAGAGAGTCTTGAAGAACAATGCATTGCACAGTGAATTATTTATGTTACGAACCAGTTGATCCACACTATTCTTCAGACGTAGCCACATCTTCATCCACATCATTTTCTCCCAATAAGCAGTTTTCATTATGATGTTTCATTCTTGCAACTAGGCCCTGCATCTCCTTTTTGCACAGTTTACACTTGACACATTTTCCTTTTTTACTCAGGGTAGGAATTTCTTCAAAATATTCCAGATAGGGTCTTTCTTACGCCAAGAAGCCAGGACAGTTTTTCTGTGGCAAAAGTGTGGGGGAATATAGGAAACTGAATAACGTCTTCCCTTTTTCTTTCCAGTCCACCCCACTGTTCCTTTCTACTCTGCCTCCATCCTTGGTGTCTCTGTCTTTAATACAGTGTCTTAACTAACTCCTCTGCCTTGCGTGGCCCAGCTCCATCACCACATAAGCACAGAACAACAATCCTATCCAGCCTGTGTGTTTCTTTGCACATGTGACTTTAGTTTGCTGAGAAACAAACAGAAACTGAAAGCCCGGAACTTTCAAGAGGCAAGAGCTGGTCGTTAGGCTGGACAGACTAGAGCCATTAATTCATTTTTAGGAGACTAAGTGTAGGTTTAGCATGTTTCTGATGAGATTTAATTGTGACTGTTATTTTTTAAATGAGAGAAATTTAGTATTTACTGATGATTTTTTACATTGAATATGTATCCACCCTGCTTAGTTCACCTATTAATCGTTGGATATTAGCTATTGGATTAGACATATCGGGGGAAAAGATATCGGTTTTGGTAATGCGACTGCAGGATTCAGGTTTCACTCAGGAAGCAATGCTATCGATAGACCGCATTATTTCCATTATGCACATGCAATATCCCATGCCAGCAAGACCACTGCATTTGAGAACCCAGTAACAAACCCTAAATCAAAAATGAGAGTTGATGCAAGATCCTTTCACACGCTATATTGTCCAAGTAAAAAAGCCACGGAGCTGTCAGTCTTGTTCACAGGCTCTCTCCAGTCTCAACATTGGATGGCCTCAATATTCACTGACTAGCAGCCTTATACATGTTAACTCTTCAAAGGCCCATTCCTTTGAGGTCCTGAACACCTCTTCATGCCAAGCGCTGAGCCCCCTTCACTCAAGCACTTTAAAATGGAGCGGAGAGAGCTCAGCTCCTTGGTAGGAGACGCTCAGCAGTTCACAGGATCAGTATCTGAAGAACTTTAGTCCTCAAAGTACGAATGATTTACACACAGAAATTCTACATTTAATGGCAAATTGAAATCCCTTTTTAAACTAGAACTTTTGATAAAACCGTCACTAGACTATTCGATGGTACCACTAACTAGGCTAGACTGTGCCCTCAAACACAGCCAGCTGCACAGAGAGTTGGGGGAGGGATTAAAAGGACTCCTGCTCTCACACAGCCCACATAGGCAAGGTATGGATCATAATTGTAGCTTTGGCAGCCTACAGAATGCTGGGAGTGATACCGAGCTGTTCACATGGCAGCATGGATAGACAAATTAATGCTGAGGTGACCTAAAACAGAAAGTTCGGATTCAGTTCAAATGAAGTGTTTAAATTCAGGCTGACACCACCCCAAATGAAATACTTTTGGTTTGTCCTGACTGAAAATCTAAAAATTGCATCAACATTGAATTTTCCCCTTGTCTATAAGAAAAAGAAATAAGATCTAATGATTGGATGCAGAAGCTAGATAAATTTAGACTAGAAGTAAGACTAAATTTTAGACATACTGGTGAACCATTGGGACAGTTTACCAAGGAATAGGATGGTTTCTCCAGCACTTGAAGTTTTTCTTTCTGAAAGATATGCTATAACTTAGACATAAGTTACCGACATGATACAGAGATTACTAGGCAAGAGTGCTGGACGTTTAGTGGAGCAAGGGATCGTTTAGGGATCATAATGATCCCTCCTGGAATCTAATTTTCCAGGAATCTCATTTTCCTTAAAAAAAAAAAATCATTTGGCCAGCCTATGTTTTTTGGTTTATTTCCTTGATTTTCTTTTAAATAAATTCTGAAACATCGAAACTATATTGGTGTATGAAGTCTGCAGGAGAGGAGCCTTTTCCTAAAAGATCTGGGGCCAGATCTTCATGTGGCATAAATGAACATTGCTCCATGCAGGGACCTGGAAGAAGAGTAGAGGGTGCAATGGAAGAAGTCAATGAAGCTACATCGATCCAAACCAACTGAGGATCTGGCCCCTTATGAAGCTTACCAAAGCAGGGTTCTTTCTGCCAAATGTTCGCATATCTTTAGGAGGTTTTATTTGCATGCGATACGGAGGCAAATGGGTCCAGAAAATGGATACATCAATCTCTGGGGCTCCTTAAGGCAGTGGTGGCAGCAGGTCTCAAAAGGAGGAATAAACCCATATTTTGGGATTTCAATTCCTGGCACTCAGAGCAGTAGCTTAAACTAAATTTGAAGATATCTTTAACCTGACAGAGTGTCCCCTGAAGGTGGAATGTATTCACCCAATGTAACCAACATCCCTGTACCTAACTCCATCAGAACCTTATTCTTCAAGATAAGGCAATCATAAGAGCTACAACTAAGATTTCTGGCCTTGGGCTCAGATCCAGGTGGTCTCCAGGTCCTCAGGACTGCCTTCAAAAATCTTAGGATTTTCAGCCATGCCATGGACTAGGCAGCATATACACGAGTTGCTATAACCATGAAGATGACAGTGAATACAACAGGAAGAGGAAAGAGATGGCCATGTGGAGGCAGGCATCCCACAGTTGTCCAGACTCATTTCAGAATGCGGCCCAATCTTGCAAAACTCAAGCAGGACTCTTGTTGATGTCACTGGAAATTTTGCTCGAGTGCTGATGGGGCTCTGTATTGTTTTCCTGATTTAGAAATAATGTCTCCCCCTCCCCAAAAAGCAGTGAGAAAACCCAGCAGTGTTTTGGTATTGCTGAGAGGAAAACTTCAGGTCTTCATTTTCCCATTTCAAGCAGATATGGTAATATATGAGTGAGTGAGTGAGTGAGTGAGTGAGTGAGTGAGTGAGAGAGAGAGAGAGAGAGAGACTGACTTACTGTCTCTTCTACACTTGTCTTTTAAAATCATCTTATTTCAGTCTGATAAATGCACTTGCCGTTTGATTTTCTTTGGTGCCACAGTGACTTCCAGTTAAGCCAATATGTTTGTTCTGGAAAGTTATCACAAAAGCAGGATTCTTCTACCCACTTTTTTATTGTAAAGGTGACAGTTGCAAGAATTTGGGGATCAGTTAGTAAAAATCATAATATAGGGATAAACTAACACCAGAAACATACATTGAACCAGAAAAATACATGCTGATATTTTGAAGTTTATCATCAATACATCTTCCCTTCCCAGCTGGAAAGGTTTCCTATACAGTACATACAAATACATCTATCATACACACAATATACACATTGCACACCTGGTTTTTACTGTAAAATCTTATAAAATCGCTAGCCCTTGCAGAAATGATGCTGATAGGAAGCCTGAGGAGACCTTCAAGGAAACAGAGCAGAGGTACAAGGCCTCAAGGTCGATGGCTATTTGCCTATAGCAGATCTCCAAAGATGCACATGGATCTGGGAAATCACAAGAGCATGGAAGTCAATCCCCTTGTTTCTTCCACAGGGGAAAAACCCTCACAAGCCAACAGATGAATATGAAGGAAATTCTGCAAGGGAACACTGGGGAGTTTTTCCCATCCTTCACCTCCTGAAGCGGCATTTCTCTCATCAGGGTAGGATCCGGCCTGATAAGATGTCTTTAAGTGATATTTTGCCTTTTGATAAGACAGCACACCTTGGCTAGTGAATCTCCATAAAAACTCAGAAAGACATACAAAATAAAATCCATACACAATTTAAGTATCCTCCTCAAATGATAAAACCTATGGCTACTACAGGTTGGAAAGAAACTGCCCCATAAATAGAAGAATTAAGAAACTGTTCTCTTTTAAGAAAATAGATTAAGTCTATACAAAATGATATGTAGGATAGGCTTTCCATCACTGAACCTGTAAGAACATAATTTAAGTCATTCTCATAACTGCTGCACATAACTAATTCTGTGTCCATAAGAGGAAATAGATTAATGAATGACTTAGTGACACTAACAAAAAACAAAAAATGGAGGAAAGAAATCTCAAAAGAGGGTCCATGTTGTCATGGTGACTTCCCAACCATTATGTACTTCAGACCACATTTTAAAGAAAACTGCATCTTCACCCCCGTCAAAACAACAAAAACAAAATTCTGCTAGTTTGTCACAAACATATCAAAATATCAACAGATATATCTGATCATGCACCATCCTCCTTAGGACCATTTAATTAATGCTGTTATACTGTCTGATTCATGTATTTAAACAAAATAGCAGATAAGGTCAGAGTTTAAAAAAATCTTTACTGTCAAATCAGTTTAGCACATATGAAGATGGTAATATTTATAACTTCTGACAAGGATTATATTAAGATCATGTTTATGCGTTCACCAGATTTGATAAATGATTGATTACAATAACCTCTTCATTCTTCCAGTTTTGCAGATACTATTTGCAAGCCATTTGTGTTCTTTGATAGTATTTGCAATCTCACATACTGTTTAAGTCACATATAGTAAACAAATACCCTTAGCCTGCTGAAATACAATAAAAACCTCTCAGTAACTTACACATGTGAATCTTCCAGAGAAGTGGGTTTTAAAAAGCATGCACTGTAAAGATCATAAAAATCAATCCAGCTCATTAAAGCAGGAAACACAGCAAAAGACATACTACCAAAATTCTAAATTGTTCAATACATTGAGAAATGCTGCTAAATACACCTGCTTCTATACCAATAAAAGAGAAATGCAAAACAAAATGCCCAAAGATCTAGCATCTGTTAAGACACCATTTTCTAAACGATACCTGAAAAGACATTAAAGAATCCATGAAAAAGCAAGATTTGCAACAGATCACAGCATGAGAGCTTACCAGCAGTTCACCAGCAGAGCCTCGCCAGCCATCTGCCCATTTTTCTTCCTTGAAGCTGTTTCAGCAAATCGCCACATTCACTTCACAGAATGATAATTCTGATAAACCCCACCCCTCAAGTTAATCAATTAACGAAGCAAGATTGTTTTCCTTTACTACGCAATGTATAGACACTAGGTCATTTGAAGGTTGTCCCGTTCCTTCCTGCTTTACGGCCTCCCTCCCAAATAACTGTCCATCTGAATTCTGCTTTTTTAAAATATATTATTATTCATTCAAAAGCTGTAGGAATACACTGAGCCCTCGACAATACCAGCTTGCATGATGAAAGAGCAAAAGTAGTTTTCAGACTGCAGAATGCCTTAGAAGGGTTACCATGGAAATGAATGTGGAAAGGGGAGGGGGCTGGTCTGATAAGTGCAGCTACTAAATGGAGCTGAGCTTTAAAGGAAGGTTGAATGAGGGCTGTGCAGAAGAGACTGGGAGAGAAAATGTGTTTTACTACTACTAACAAAGCAACACCTCTGCTTGCTTTCATTTTCTATCAGGGTGATATGAACTTAAGCAAGTGCGTTCTAAGAAATAAAGTTCTCTGGGAAGCAAACAGCAATGCTGTTTGAAACAACTGCTGCACAAGAGCTTTCCCGGAAACATTAGCAAGAATTGATGACCTGAAAAGAGTTTATTTGCATATTTGCATTTTCACAAAGAGGAATTTATGTTTAAACAAAATAGGTTGGAGTGTATGAACCTGTTGCAGAGTTAAGGCAACTGTAATGAGGATAAATGGTGACAGGAAGGCTTGGAAATGAGCATCTTCTCGTCATTAAAATGCAGAGTAGCATTTCTGTTACAACCAATTGTCATGCATATTTTGAGTCCTTTCTGGAAACAGATTAGATTAATGACTACAATTCTAGTAACAGGATCTAGAAAAAGCAAAAATGCACAGGCCAGAACAGCAGGAGTCAACATTGTCACACACCTACACTGACTGTTAATACCAGATGAGATTCCTACTTGAAATATTGCAGCAGTTCTCACCCAGACTAGGTCTTGTCAAAACTCCCATTCAAAACCAATCAGAATAATTCACGATAGACTGAAACCTGGCTTGAAAGTCTCAGCAGAGGAGGCTAATACAATTCAAATTTTGTAGCTTTCAGGCACTGTCTGCATTCCAAATATAGCTCAGACATTATTTTGAGTCAATTAATCCAGACTGCTTGGATCAGACCATGCCTTCAGATACATGAATGAAATCTCCACTCACTTCACTTTTAAGTACTGTTATGATATTATGAAGATGCCTCATATAATGAAAAAAGAGAAAAAATTAATTACAGGATATATTATATAGAAAGAGGGTTTAACAGAATGCTTATATTTTGAATTACTTCTTGTGTGTTTACAACACTCCTGCTAATATATCCCAGAATGACGTTTGCTTTTTTGGCAACAGGGTTACACTGTTGATTTATATATAGCTTGTGATCCACTATGACCCACCAGTTCCCTTTCTGCAGTACTCTTTCCTAGGCCGTCATTTCCCATTTTGTATGTGTGCAACCGATTGTTCCTTCCTAAGTGAAGTACTTTGCATTTGTCCTTCTTGAATTTCATCCTGTTTACTTCAGACCATTTCTCCAGTTTGTTCAGAACATTTTGAATTTTAATCCTATCCTTCAAAGCACTTGCAACCCCTACCAGCTTGGTATCATCTGCAAACTTTATAGGTGTACTCTCTATGCCATTATCTAAACCATTGATCAAGTTATTGAACCAAGCTTGACCCAGAACTGATCCCTGAGGGATCCCACTCATTATGCCCTTCCGACTTGAGTGTGAACCACTGATAGCTATTCTCTGGGAATAGTTTTCCAACCAGTTCTGCACCCACCTTATAATAGCTTCATCTAGGTTGTATGTCCCTAGTTTGTTTAAGAGTAGGTCATCCAGGACAGTATCAAAAGCCTTACTAAAGTCAAGATATACCACATCTACCGCTTCCTCCCCCACCATCCACGAGGCTTGTTACCCTTCCAAAGAACGCTATCAGGCTGGTTTGACACAATTTGTTCTTGACAAATCCATGCTGACTTACAAATCCACCTTCCTATCTTCTAAGTGTTTGCAAATGGATTGCTTAATTATTTGCTCCATTATCTGTCCAGGTATTGAAGTTAAACTCACAGATCTTGTAATTCCCCAGATTGTCCTTATTTCCCTTTTTATAGATTGGCATTATCTTTGCCCTTCTCCAGTCCCCTGGAATCTCTCCCACTTTCCATGACTTTTCGAAGATAATCGCTAATGGTTCAGATACCTCCTCAGTCAGCTTCTTGGTGTATTCTAGGATGTATTTCATCAGGTCCTGGTGACTTGAAGACATCTACCTTGTCTAAGTAATTTTTAAACTTGTTCTTTTCCTATTTTAGCCTCATATCCTACCTCATTTTCACTGGCATTCACTATGTTAGATGTCCGATCACTACTAACCTTTTCGGTGAAAACTGACACCAAAAAGACATTCAGCAGTTCTGCCATTTCCACGTTTTCTGTTGTTTTTTCCCCCTCATGGAGTAACAGGCGTGCCCTGTTCTTGGTCTCTCTCTTTCTTCTAATGTATTTTGTAGAATCTTTTCTTGTTACTCTTTCTGTCTTTAGCTAGTTTAATCTGGTTCTGTGCCTTGTCCTTTCTAATTTTGTCCCTACATACTTGTGTTGTTTATATTCATCCTTTCTAATTTGGCTTGCTTCCACTTGTTGTAGGAGCAGCAGAGCAGGATGTTAATGGCTCGAACGGGGGTGGGGGGCCGTGAGAGCACTAGATTCAGATCCCAGGGAGGAACAGGATCTCTGACTTGTGGGTAAAGTCTCTCCAGCCCTTTTAAGAACCTGATCGGTCATGTCATGGGAGAAAACTGATCTACCCTGGACCAGAGGATGGAAGGCCAAGATAGCCACCAGGTGAACCTTAAGTGACAAAAGGGCTAGACCTGGATGCTTGAGGTGTAACAGAAAGTCCAATATGGACTGTAGTGAGGTTTGGTGAGGAGAAAGTTTCCAGTCTGAGGTCCAACAGGAAAACCTCTTCCACTTGGCCAGATATGTTACTCTAGTAGAAGGTTTTCTGCTGCCCATGAGAACCTACTGAACTTGTGCTGAGCAAGCCTTCTTCTCTGCATTCAGCCATACAGGCAGCCACGCTGTCAGGTGCAGGGATGCTACATCCAGATGCAACAGACAGCCATGGTCCTGGGAGAGATGGCTGCCGAACCAGTGCTGTCACAGCCACGCTGGGGCTATTAGTATCATTTTTGCCTTGTCCCACTTGATCTTCAGCAGGATCCTGTGGACCAGTGGCACTGATGGGAAGGCGTACAGCAGCATCCCCGTCCAGGAGAGCAGGAAGGCATTGGACAGAGAGCCTCTGATGAGCCCACAGATGGAGCAGAACAGGTGGCACTTTCTGTTCTGCCTGGACATGAACATAGTCACTAGGGGAGTCTCCCACCTTTCTAGACACAGCTGTGGAGGACTGCAGTGAATAGGGCCCTGGTGCCAGCAGTATCTCCTATGGGTTCCAGTATGGCCACTGGACCGGCAACCGCTGCTGGGTTTCACTTTCACCCAAGCTGCCTTCCACTCTCAAATTCTCAACCAGTTCCTTCCTATTTGCCAAAATCCAACTGAGAACAGCCTCTCCCCTAGTAGCTTTCTCCACCTTTTGAAATAAAAAACCTGTCTCTGATACATTCCAAGAATATGCCATGTTATTTTCCCAACGGATGTCTGGGGAGTTGAAGTCTCCCATCACCACCGAGTTCTGTGCTTTGGATGTTTTCGTTAGTTTAAAAAAAAGCCTCATCTACCTCTTCTTTCTGGTTAGGTGGTCTGTAGCAGACCCCCTACCATGCTCGCCCTTGTTTTTTACCCCTTTTATCCTTACTCAGAGACTTTCAACAAACCTGTCTCCTGTTCCCAGCTCAACCTCAGTCCAAATGTGTACCTTTTTAATATATAAGGCAACACCTCCTCCCTTTTTTCCCTGCCAGTCCTTCACTTTCTTTCAATTTAGCACAATCAAAAGCACCCACAAACAAGCTCTGCACACCCTGCCAATTATTTAAAATTAGAAAAACAAATCAAAATTTCAATCAACTCACCCCAACTCTAAAGACACCACCATCACCCCGGCACATTGGCCAGTTCTCCAATCTCTCTTAACTCTCCTCTAAGGCCAGGCAAACCAAAACCTGCCTGGAAAGTCAGCAAGATCAACCCACTGACTTAGGGACCTTACGGAGAACACTTGCCAGCAGTCTCCTTTCGAGGAGGAAATCAAGCACCAGCACTTCCACTGCCATAACTATGGCAGTGGATCCCAGGGAAAGCAGCATCCTCTCAAGTTATTAGGATACTTTGACGCCATAATACAGGGGCATGATATCATGCCCTGAGCTCTAAAACCCACAACGCATATGAACCGGGTAAGTGAAGGACTGGAGGCAACCTCTGAACTCTTATGATGTTTCTAAGAGGAGGCCCACTTGTGCCATGAAATGTGTGCACTTGTGCACCTCGCATTTATGACTTTTCAGGCCAATCAGAGATTTACACACAAAGCCATTTAGATTAATTGATTCCAAGGCCAGAAGGGACCAGTGTGATCATCTAGCCTTGCCTCCTGTATAACACAGGCCATAGAACTTCCCCTAAAATAAACGTAGATACCATTTGCACTTGTGAACATCTTATTCATAGTAGCTACACACACAGGTTTGCATGTTGGACTCAGGCCTCCGTGTAAAAAGAATCCAGTCCTAAATGTCTTCGATTTTATGGGCTGAAGTCAATTCTTTGGAGTAATGTTTTTAAATCATATAGCCACTACTGCTGTTAACTGGCACCTCACACCTAGTATCCCACATTGCAATTTCAGTTACGTTAGTGTAGTTCAGGTAAACTGATCCTTTCGTTAAAAGGTGTTTTGAAGAATGCTGACAGGAAAACATTTGAGCCAGGACATGCAAGCTAACCACTTGGGGTCCAATTCTATCTGGAGCTATTTACAAGATACACACCAGAATACATACTCCTCTTCTGGCCACGCAGAAAACCATAGAAACGGTGTTTCAGGTCCACCTGCTACAGAACCAGTAGGTACATGCAGGTCCTATGGCCCATAGGATCAGAGAGCACAATCTACATGTTTACACATATACACTCCCTGATCTATCCACGGCCCCTACATGCAGACTTCTGATCAGACTCTTCCTTCTCTAGCCTAGAAATATACAGGGTGAAGCAACTGGAGTGGGTTGGCAGGGGTGGATGGCGGTGCAGGGTCTGGGTTTGGCCAGGAGACCGGCACACTAAACACTACTCTTAGAATATGTTCATCCATTGGGAGAGGGCGAACAGCTTTCTATTTAGCTTCCAGAGTACAATACGTTATCCACAGAACTGAGCACATGCAAATCAACAAGGTTAAAAATACTGACTTATTTTTTGTACGTATTATGAATGCCATAGAAGTAACTGTTTAAACAGACCAGCTAGATTAATTATACTGTACCTGGATCGCACAGAGGATGGTTCCCATGCTCTTGTCTTCTGTCTGCCCATTTTATCTTTATAACCACTAATATTAAAATTCCACTTCCTGAGCAAATTCAAGGAAGATTCCACAGCAGATTGTCTACGTAAGTGCAAACCCTGATGAACTGCTAATAACAACAGACATATATTGTATATGTACAGTATATAATAATACTGCCTAATGACTTAAGTGAGCAATACAATCCTACTCTAGGAAAGTATTCTAGAAATCCCACTGTTTCCTAGTAACAAGCCAAGGTAGCTTAGAGCAGTTTTCACACCTCCCTTCTTTCCTCTAGGAATGAAACGTAACCAAATATTGTAGACTGCTGGATATTTATCACCAAATGATCTTTTGCTAATCCATCTGGGGCTTCCCAGGAGAAATGGTCACATCTGAAGAAATGAAGAATGAATCCCTCAGCTTCTAGATTGATAGCCACTCACTGGAAAAAGAAAAAATAGTTCAAAACTAGAAGAATTTTTTAAAAACTATGGGAAAGACTGTTCTCTTGGAAAATTAATGCACTGATTACATGTCCTGCAACACAGATAAACAGACACTTAGATATTTGACTATCATTTATTCAATATTCAGAATATTCACCTGAAAAAAGCCAGCACACCTGTCCAATTTTTTTTTTAACGTTAACGTTTGATAGACACCTAAGTGGATAAATAGGAGAGTCAGTGGTTTCACTCAATTTAGTAAAATTCCCAGAAACAACATGTCCTGGATGGTGTCAAAAGGCTCACTCTGTAATATGGTAATCCCCTGTTAATAGACAGTGGATGATTGTATTACTGCATAAAGTGTCTCTAAACAAACAAACAAAAGCATACTGTTGCACTTATAATCATTTTCTTTCTGATATTTATACGGCAATGATTTGTAAACCTGTTAAGCATCCCAAATAAATAAATAGTTAGAAAAGACACAATACCCTCCCCTTTTTCACAACCTGATACATGTAAATATCCACTGATTAACCTATGCTTTGAAGCTATTTTTTATTGTTTAGTTTTACTCCAAATTGCATTTAAAGCAAACTCTGAGGGAAGGAATTCTTCCCCAGGTCAGATTGGCAGAGACCCTGGGAGGAGGGGTGTGAGGGAAGAGGTTGACCTTCCTCTGCAGCATGGATCACTTGCTAGTTTAAACTTAAGTAAATGGCAGGTTCTCAATAACTTGATGTTTTTAATTGAAGATCTGAGGACTTCAGTACTCCACCAGAGGTTAGGGGCCTATAACAGGAGTGGGTGGGTGAGGCTCTATGGCCTGCAATGTGCAGGAGGTCATACTAGATCATCATGATGGTCCCTTCTAGCTTCACAGTTTATGATCTATGTTTAGTATATACTGCACTATGTGGAGGGGGTACAAAAGGGTAATCATAAATTACATTTAGAGAATATGTCAGTGGTTTGTACAGTGAATGCATTTCTTGTAGCTAGAACTTCAAAATGCCTTTTTAAAGTTCCACATAGCTGCTGCTTCCTTAATGATCTAGAGAGAACCAGGATAAAAAGGAAACTGATGAGAAATAAAGCAGTGAAAAACAACAAACAAAAAACAAGCAAAGCAGATATTATGAGAGGAGAGAGAGAGGAGGGGGGGGGGAAGGTTAAGTCTGTAGAGCTACAATTCAGTGGAGCCCAACAGGAGTCAGCGTAAGAGAGCTCTGGTGTGCCAGGTTGAAAATAACTTAAGAACTTCCACAGGATTCCCAAGGCTTCTAGGAATTTACTGACATGAACGCAACTTTACAGTGGCTTCTAGAATATTAAAGAAAGTGAAGAATAACAGAAAGGACCAGACTGCTCCCTTATCCAGCACAATATGCACACATACTTCCATCTGCTGTAACTACTTCTGTTTTGGCTTAATCAGTACAGAAACCTATCGACTCATTTCCTCTGGTTTTCAATTAAGTTCATAACAGTAAACACACACTTTTAAACTGAATGACCAGCAACTTGTCTTTTCACACAGAAAACAAATACCTCCTTTGTGCCAACGGAAACTAGTTGTATATCTTCAAAGGTTCATAACAATGAAGATCTTTGACAAAAGTACCAGCCAGGCGGGTACAAAAAACCGACCTACCATGATAATTACCCCCTTCTAATAAGTATGTGAGCTTAAACAGGATACTTTGCTGTTAAACTAACATTTCATGTGACATTGGAGAAGTATTTATTTATGAAAAAATTACTGAATAAATCATTCCCTTCCCCGGCCTAGAGTCTGCCTCTGACTACCCAGTGAACTCTGCAAGAAATGTAGTTTGCTCTGTAACTCAAATGTGTAAAATTCCCAAATCTCCTTCCTGCCTATAACAAGCAAGTGCTGGAATACAGCGCTACTGAAAAACCTTTGACATTTATTCTACTGCATTTTTGCACATTTCTACATTACAAGCAGAGCACTTTTCATCTAGGAAAGTAATCCCCAAACAGTGGGGTGCGCAGAACACCTGGAGGGAACAGCAGGGCCCAGCCCAGGCCCCATGAGGGGGCAGGGAGATGGCAGCAGCACCCAGCCCCGCTTTGCTCCTGCTCCCGGCCACTGGCCCCCACTGCAGGCCCTGCAAGGCTCCACTCCTGGCCAGAGAGGGGGAGGGATGGCATGAGAGGAAAAGTTTGGGGACCAGTGATCTAGGGGCTGAGGAACAGAGACAGAAAACTACTACACTTGAGGCTGTAAAGCTACTTTCCCATTGGTTCTCCAACCAAGATACAGTGACATGCGGGAGGGCTTTGCAGGAGATGTTACAAAACCCCAAACAAAGGAGAAGTGGGGAGGATTTCCCTGCCCCCACTGGAATCACCTTCTGCAGATACTGCTCATGATGCCTGGCCAGAGAGGATTGATCTCTAGGACTGATACAAATATGTCTGAAAAGAAACAACTGGGGATTTTTTAAAAAACTGGTTTTGGTTTTTCCCCCCTTGCCGCCCCGCCCCCCCCACTCAGGAATGGCCAAGGTGGCATCAAATGACTAAAAAGGCCCAAAATAGCCCCTCTGCACCCACCTCCTTCAGCCATATTCAGATCACACAATGCAAGATGAACATTGTGTTATGCCAGCATATAATTTTCAAAGGAGAAACATTTCCTGCTTGTCTTGTCTATTTCAATTTTAAGTTCCTCAGGGCAAGGACTGTGACTATGTGTCTGTAGAGCCCTGATCCTGGTTACTGTCTCTAGGTGCTGTTATAACAAATAAATAATTGCAGTTTAATATGTTTGTTGGTTGGTGGTTATTTTTTAATTTGAATTACAATAGCGCTCAGAGATTCCCAGTTGTGCTAGGTGCTGTACAAACACATCATAAGAGACTGTCTGTACCCTTAAGTATTTCTAGCCTAAACAGGTGAAGGGGGAAACAAAGACACAGAGAAATAAGGTGACCTGCCTAAGGTCATACAGCAAGTCAGTGGCAGAGCCAGGAATGGAACCCAGATCTCCTGGGTCCATTCTAGTGCCCTATCCACTGGAAAGCAAATAGTAGTGCCGCCTCTTCCTTAGGTCTTAGTTATTGAGAAAGCAGCTTGGTTTCACAAATGAAGTAAAGAGATGACCCAGTCCTTCCTCCCTTTCTACAAAGGTCTACGCCTCTGGAATACAGAACTTCTCACAGGCCAAGGGCGGGAAATTCTTGTGGGTGTCCTTTTTAAAACATTGGCAGCACATCACTAGCACTGTAAGTTTTCTCCCTACATAAGTCATGGTCTGATGAAAACATAATATGCGATTTTGCAGAAGTGACCAGGTATTATGCACACAGTAGACATTATGCAAACCATTTAGTCACCATAATGGCATTTTGTGCAAGGAGAATAAAAAGAACACAGCCTTCTGCCATGCAAATTCATTTGTACTGAGCTGCAAATACATTTGCAAAGAAGCTGTTCCATTCAAAGGATTAAATTATATTTCAAGCAAAAACTTCAGGTATTTCATAGAACTTATTTGTTCTCCATCCAACAGTGGAGCAGAGTAACTTATAATGCTAGCTTCGGAGTTTAACAATATAGTGAGATTTTTAAGAGTAAAGGCCTTATCCTCTTCCAGTAGAGAAGCATTTGACTTGCATTCTCCCTTATTTATCAAAACTGTTTTACCAAATGATACACTAGCACATGGAAAGGGGTTAGCCAGGCTCACATGAGTCAAAGCACTCACACAGACAGGTTTACTTTTTCAGGCTTTATATACTAGCATTCTACATTTATATACACATTACCAGCACATTCCAAGAATTGGTGAGTGTGTAATCTTGTAAACAGAGCTTGATTCTGACATTCGTCTAAAAGGGCCAGAATGTGGCACTTTTACTCACGTCAAGCAGTAATTTACATCCCATGGCAATTAATCAGACCACGAAGGATGTAGATACTACTTTGCATAAGTAAGTGACGCAGAATCAGATCCAGTAATGGGGGATTTTTTCAGCTTGTTATAGCTTGGGATTCGGTACAAATACATGTTCAAAAGTGCTGTGTTAGAAGGATAATAGAATCTACCTTGTGTTCTAATGCAGTGTTTCTCAACCTTTTAAGTAGCAAGTACTTCCTAACTTCTGAAAATTTTAAGAATTACCCCAACACTCAATTTTCCATGGGATTTTATATTTACAGACTAATGTGAGCCATATGTTGGAAGAAAGACAGAGTATATAAGGCTGTGATATAACAGATGTCAGATCTAGTGTGGGTAGGTTACCGCCTTTACACCAGGGTGCACAGCTTAAGTATGTACCTGGGATAGAGGTGATGTTGGTCAAAGCTAGGAGGCTTTGAGTGGCATGCCAGTGCTGGGGAATATAAAGTGCCACGCCAAATTTTTTGCCATAGATTTGAGAGAAGGAAGGGGTGAGAGAGAGAGGAAAAAAGAGAGAGTAATTGGTAAAATCTGGAGATGTCATAGTTGTCAATTTCACTGCTCAGCTAAAGCAGTGAAATTGACAAGTTTTCTAAGCACTGGACTTTGAGCCAGGGAGGGGAGCTGCCACCTGGGCAAGCTGCAGGTGGCTGCCAGGCCAGGAGGTAGGTGGTTGCCACCCAATCTGAGCTGGGGCAGAGGAGGCTTCTGTGCCAGCTGGGACCCAGGGATGTGGGCAGGCGGCTGCTGCCCCTCCGCTTGGAGCTGGAGTGCGGATGGCTGCAAGCCCAGCTCGCAAGATGCAGGAGGCTGCCACCAAGCTCCCACCTGGGACCTGCCAGGAAGCATGTGACTGCCACCCACCTCCCCAAGAGCCAGTGGCTGTTGCCTGCCTCCCAGCTCGGACCGAGAGGGAAGGGGGTGGCTGAAACCTTGCTTCCTGGGACAGTAGCGGCTGCCGCCCATCTCCCAACTCAGAGCTGCCGCCTGCCTTCCCCAGAAGCTGGGGACTATGACAGGGTGGAAAGCGGGAGGGCTGCAGCTTGGCATCCTGGGATTGTGGCAGCTGCCACTCAGCTGGGAGCTGGAACTGGGTGGAAGCGGGCTGCTGCCCCCTGGTTTCCCCAGAAGTCAGCAGCTACTGCCCACCTCCCCTTCACTCTATTTTTCCCCCTGCCTCTGTCTCGCATTCCCCCAAGGATACGAGTACCACAGTTTGAGAAACTATGTTCTATGTTACCTGACTTTAGCTACCTACAGAAAAAGATTTTCTGGTCTGTCCTGTTGCTGAAGTTCTAGATTGCTCAATACCATTTTGTTTTAAGCCAAACATATCAATTTATCCAAGAGAAGGAAAAAAAACAACACTGTAGAGTAATGGATATTGAAATTAAATTAATTTTAGCATGGACGATTACTCTAGTAGTTTTGCATGAAAAATAGTTTACATTCAAACTCTTGTTCAGCAGCCTTTTTCAATTAGCTCAACATGCATATGCCTTCATGTATATTTCAAAGGTCTTTTGCTGTATTAAAAAGAGAAAAGTTATACTTCACTGAATTGAATTTCTCTTTCCAGTCATAAGTGCTCCACCTGACTGAGTTTGCTTGCCACAAACAAGTAATGACAGACTTCCTTGGCACGGCAAGCCAGAATATCGGCCTATGCCAAGGGGAGGTAAAAGTTATAACTATCATTACAAAGAAAAATGTTCATAGCTCCCTCCTATTAATCTCTGTATTACATTAATACATGCTTGTTTGAAAATTTGTAAAAGTCAAGCCAAATTTATGTCAAATTTGTAATTTCCAGAGACTTTCCATTTTGAACTTCAGATAAATCATCAAGAAATCTATTTCATTGTATGTTCATCATTTATCACAGGCCTTTTATCCAAAAATGAAAACCAAAGCACCTTACTTACTTAAAACACTATATACAGGGATCAATTCATCAGCCAGTAAAATGTGGCTACCCCTGAGATGAAATTTAACAGTTCTTTAAGTGAAGAAAATATTATATTGAAGTTTAAATTCAAATTCTGCCAGACATGATCTTGAACTGTACTCCTGTGGTGTACTGAGTGTCGCTATTATTTGTATTATGGTAGTGCCTGGGGACAAAGACAGACTTCATTGTGCTTCTATAGGACCTAGTACAGAGAAACAGTCCCCTGCCTCTTCATGCCGAAAGGTCAAAGCCATATACCTGGAAAGTGCTCTAAGACCCCTTTCTTGTGGAGTCCACCAATAAAGGAAGAAATACGTTGGGCAACAAATATACTTTTCCTTTATGATTAAGGAGACGGTGAACAGATCCTGAAAGCTGTCAGATCCTTGTAGGGCTTGACTTTACCAGTGGAACAACATCTGGTTCTACCCAAACATGAGACCAGCTGCTCAGAAGAAATGTGAACTAATAGTGGTCAAGCTTCACTTTGCAGAACATATAGCAGTGTAAGAGGGTGGCAGTTGCTGGGACACTCCGTGAAGCATGTAGCTTGTTAAACTCCATCCTGAATAATTTTCTCACTGTGGGAAATTAGTTTTTTCTTTAACATGCTATTTTGCTTTTCTTTCTCCCCCTGTGCCTTATTCCTTCTCATCATGCAATTTGCATATTTGCATCTTTAAAGAAAAAATTGTTACACTGTAATTATTGCTACCAATATGATTCTCAGTTTGAGTACAACCTGGAGAAGTTCCTCTCAACCTTTTCTATAGTGGTACCTTCTTTTCCATACCCATCTAGCTGGAATCCCCATCCCACTTAGCAATATGGGGAGAGCAGGGTAGCTGAGATTTCCAAGGAGGTAGCACTCCACAAGAAGAAAACCCATGGCCTAGTTTCTTTAAGATATATCATCGGTAATAATGAAACAAATTATTTAAAAAACCCTTTGGACAGAAAACTAGAATTGAGAACCCTTCAAACATGTCTATGCCAGACATTTATGACAACATGAGAGGTTGTGCTCAAAATCCAACACACAAGAAGAAGAATAAACAGACTTCCTAGATCTCATAATTCAAAGAGGCCTTGGGCAAGTAAGCACAACATGAGATGGCCAGAGAAATTACAGCTGAAACCAGAAGTTTCATGGCTATTTTAAAAAAACAAAACAAAACAGAGAACAGAAGTAAATCCCTCACAAACAAATTCAGAACTTATGACGGACACGGAAAACTCCAGTGGTAGGTCTCTAGTTTAGAGGATGCCAGTCATGGAAATGAAAGGTTTCCATCAACTCAGTGTTATGTGGATCGTCCAGACCCCTAGAAACACCAAACAGCTACATCTCAAACAATTCTATACTGCTGTAATTTACTGTGTTGCGCTTCAGCAGATGTTTAATCAGGGCTGAGGTTGCATCAATAGATTTGTCATGCTCACTTAGTTTAGCTTCACATTAGAAATCGGTGAACTCACGTTGCTTAATTTCAAACCTACTTGAACACTGAGTTTGAAAGGTTGGCTTGAACTTTAACATGACTGAGTTTGTGTTCTAAAGAGGAAATGCTGAAGGAAAAAAAAAAGAGCAAAGAAACAAAATATAGTTTAAAAAATGGAAGAAGGAGTGAAAGTGAAAAATATATGAAGGTAGTGACACTAGGAGCAGAGAGGCGGAAAAGAGAAGTCTAATGAAAAAATATTGAGTATTACCATAAACACACACCATACGCAGAACACCAAATAGTCCTAGACTAGCTTTTTTATGGAAGTCAACTCCTTCCATTCTGAATACATAACACAGGCATCCTTTGAGCTAGTGGGGAAAGTCTACTTTTGTTTTTAACTTTAGAGAATGTGGAGGGGGAATAAATTTAAATTACAAGGGTGAAATTTGGAAACTCAGACGAGTTTTGCAAACACAAAAATCATTTGAATAGTTTGCAAAACCTCAGACCCATGAGGTTCATCGAGACCTAATCAAATCCATCCAGACATTGCACGGACCTGTTCTTCTTCCTTCTAATTCATCTGTTTTGGCAGTCAGACCCTCCAAATTCTCATCCAGACATACCACAGAGTTTTACAAGTGATCCATTTTTTAATTCAGGTCCTCCAGAAATTCCCAAATTGATCCCAAGCTAAAAGTTTGGCTGAATAAAGCAACACTTGGGCCAATCCAAGCACACATGTAGACAGAAACATTTGGACCTCTCTAGTCTATTGTCTTTTGCAGGCATTGCAAATTGAGGCCCAAATTCTCTAATCATCAATGCAGGTAAGTAACTTGAGTTCAATGAGTTTACTCACTTGCTTAAAGTGCTTGCAGGATCAGGGCTTCACCTACTATG
The DNA here is from genome assembly GCA_007922155.1 of Mesoclemmys tuberculata. Lineage (NCBI taxonomy): Eukaryota > Metazoa > Chordata > Testudines > Chelidae > Mesoclemmys > Mesoclemmys tuberculata. The sequence goes on from ML677084.1 coordinate 18,322,146, forward strand.
GCTTTTAGACTGATTGTTAAGAGCTTTTACTGACTTGTGGTTTCTCTCTCTGAGAGATAACAGTATTTTGGGTCTGCACACGTCATTTGCTTTTCTGCTTAAGTATGTTCTCATTTGCATTAATAAAGCTTTTGGAGTGGGAGACTTCGGGCTGGTCTATACTTACGTCCGAGATTTGGCGGCAGACGACGGGAAATATGAAAGTGACGTAAAAAACTTGCATAACGCACATCGACCCCGCTGGTTCCGTTTTGCGCGGCATCCATACTGCGCTGCTCCCTTTTCAGAGGTGGTTTTTGTAGGTTGATTTCTGGCTCGACTAAGCAGGTCTTTACTGACTGCTCAAATCGATCCAGTGAATTTGATCTGATGACAGCGAATCTGCTGCCATCAGCATAGACCTAGCCTCTGGAATGCTTTCAGAACAGAGCCTGCAACCTCATGCCGTCAACCCTGAAATGACTATTAAATACCTACAGAGCCTCATTACATACGAGCTGTATACCAGCTGCATCTAAAATGATCTACAATTGTTTTAAAGTTATTATTGCTGCAAACATTTATAAAGGCACCCATCCACCACAGTATCTGAGTGCATTTAGATTAAGATCAAGAACAGTTTTCAAGCAAAGGGAGAAAAATCCATTATGAGCCCTTTCTCCACCCGGATATAAATTTAAAGGCAGATGGGGAGGAACTAGGGGGTAGGCCATATCCCATAAGTTTGCAAAGCCTGAAGTTAACTGAAAGACTGCACAAAGAGATAAGCAACACAGTGCTTGACAAACTCAAGCTTGAATGTGTTTCTAGTTGGAGTGAAATCCAGAGTTGAGGGCCCATTACTAAGAATGCCTTGCTTCAGACTTCCCAAAGCTTTACTTTGGGACACATTTCAGACAAACACTGGTGGACAGGCCTGTTAACATACTGCAATACATAAATTGATAACGTATCTCACCCCAAGAATTCCACTAGTACTGCAGTAATGTGTATGCCCAGGTAAAAGTCATGGAAACATAAATCCACATGCTGCAAAATGTAAAGTCTCCATGAGAAAGGAGCATGTCTCTGGCAGCACGCTACATCCACCTGAACTGAAAGTGCTTCAAAACAGAGGGCCTCAAAGCAGATAGGCTCTTTATTTAGAAATATAAATCAGAAGATTAAAAAAAAATTCAAATCATGTTAGTAAAAGAACAAAATTAGGACAGCCAGCAATTTGTGCTGACCAGGAGAGCTGCTGCTGGGAAGAAAAGGAACAGCCTATGCTCAAACTACTTTGGGTGCACTGTTTGAAATGTAATAGCCACACTAAAATACCAGATTAATCTAAAAGTTTTTGATAAAGAACCGAGCTAGGCATACTACCCCTGCTAACTACTTAACAGGAACACCACTTTGCAACTGATCATACTGATTAGGCAAGTAATTTAATAACATGTTCAATGGAGAGTAAAGAAAAGACAGGAAAGGAAAAAAGATTGTAAGCAGCAGTAAGAGAGAAATAACCGATCATTTTACAGGGTTAGCCTGGGAAAGAGCTGATGGCTAATTAGTGTAAGGTACTTAGAGAGCTGAATTCTGATCTTGTTTATCCTTCTGCATTCCCATCAAATTCAATACAGGAAGAAGAAAGACCAGAAGATCTAAAGGGTCTTTCCATTTAGGATTCTCTCTCTAGGAAGAATGATGGTGAGAAACTCTGTTAGGCCTAGGAAAAAAGTTAGCAAAATAAACACATTTGAAATATTGGGTTCAAGGGCTTGCATGTTCAGCCTGGGGCTGTTGTATACAGGAAGTGGGCAGTATCGTTTTAAATTGTTGAGAGCCCTCTAGTGGCAGTCACTGTGTTCCATGTCTTAGAAACCAGTCAGAGTGATAGTGTACGCATACAGCGAGGTTTTGCATGTTTGTAATATTTTTAATGGCAACCCCACTGTGCTCCTGAGGTGTCTGCCTATTATTTTATTGTGTAAAAAGCAACCAAGACTACAGGGACAGAATCTGGCTCATTGCATAATAGATATAAATACACAAAGAGGAAAGCTTAGGTTTTAATGCCCTTCCTAACCATGTAGAATTGCAGCATGATAAAATACTACAGACCCAATTCTGCTCTCATTTACACCAGTGCAGCCTCCCTTTGCCTTCACATTAAAGCCACCTTGTGATCTGGCTCTCTTGGAAGTCTGTTTAGAAGATGCCCTTGACAGGGATAATAATTTAACACTTGGTTTTATTGGTAGAGCTGTGAGAGAAGGTTTTTTTTTTAGTTATTTGTACTGTGACAGTGCCTAGGAGCCCCAGTCATGGATAAGTGTGCGGACCACTGCAAATAGAACAAAAAGATTGTACTCAAACTGTAAAGCTCTCTGGGGCAGGAACAATCTCTAGTGTCTGTCTGTTCTAGTTAACAGTGTTTTAGTCTCTCACTTTCGAGCCATTCTCACCTTCAGTTCAGTAAGAAACTGGGAAGGTGTTTTGTGCAACTGAGTATTATTAAACAGCTTTAACAAGGTAAAAACATTCTGATGGTTTTCTTACTGATGTGGAAAAATATAAAGATTATTCACAACATCTATATTTTTATGCACACATCCAACTATAATTGCACAGGTAACATGAAAAACATTTTGGGATAGCAGTTAAATCAAGCAAAACAGTTAGAGAAATACAGCATTTTTCAATGGAAGAAATCATTTGTTTCCTTTTCATCCTTAAGCATCAAGTGTCATCTGGTGGCTTGACGTAGAATTGCACTGAAAGCAACATTTCACAGCAGTGGACAAATTGTAGGCAGACATTTAGTCTCTGCTTGGTTTATGTACATCCTTAAATATGCAAATATCCAAGTTTTCATTAATCTACATCAACAGGAGTTATTTACAATGTGCCCAGTACTGGGGTTTTCTCATAACCCTTCTATTGCTTATTGTCTTGTTTAACTGTAGTTTCCAATTGGAATGTTTTTTGAGAAGGACATTTTCCCAGTATTGTCAACCTGAAGCGCTCAGCTGTTATCAGTCCGGCCTCATAAAACCACAAGATTGGCTTAAAAACCATTTTTTTAAAAATAATCACTTTCGGGAGAGAGTTTTCCTTTTGGTTTGTGAGCTTGTAGGATGCACTCTGATAACAGTATTTCTGCATACTGAGGGCTATAAATGTACTCTATTTTTAAAATAAAATATCACGTAATTGCTTGATTCCAGAAGCTGAAAGGAAAATCACCAAATATCACAAGACTCAAGATAAAATTGTAAAAGGAGTTCACAGCTCCCTCCTCTCCCTGGAGCGTGTGGGGTACTTAAAAACTTGTGAATATTTAGCACTAAACCAAACATGAGCTTTCTCCTTGCTCCTTTTTAGCTTTTCAATATGCATTTTGGTCTCCTGTCACTACACAGAGATCCAACAGCCTCTCTCCAATATCACCGCTTCAAGAAGTCCTCAACCCCACCAGTATCTCTATAAAGAGCACATTGAAAGGATAGAGCTGCAACTGTCCTACAAGAGGAGGGAAGGAGTTTAGGTCCGTTACACTTAACTAGATTTTTAAGTCAGTGCTCAACTGCAAAAAAAAAAAAAAAAAGAGTGTATCTAATATAATCAACCAGGTTGCCAAGCTGCTCATCATGATCAGCACCAAGCACACGTCCTAGCCATCAGGTGCAGTGCTATGGTTTTTAGAAGTAAATTATTTAGAATTTGCAGATATGCAGACGATACCATCAAGCATAAACATTTCACCATTTTCCAAATAGTTCAGTATACCCGGTGGTGAGAAGAACACAAACCAACATGCGCATTATTTATGGGAGACGTAAGTGAGTCCTCTGGATAGAAACTCTGGGCCTATCATATACAGCAACCTCCACACCTTCAGGCTCAAGCCGGGGTAGCTGGGCTGATGGCAATAAACACATCAGCTCATGAGAGCTTTTAAACAAGTCTAACTCCACCAGCTAGGTTTAGAAATCACTAAAATGGTTAGCGACAACACTAGAATCTACTTATTACCAGTTACAAGCCCATTATATAACCATAGTGGAGACCTGTTTGTGGAAGAAGACTGGATGGCATCCAAAAAATGGTTTTGTTGAGAACTTTAGAAACCAGACTAAATCAAGTGCAGATAATATATTGCTCCAAAACTTAAGTTAATATTCCTTGACAAAAAACATATTGCACTAAAGGACTAAAGCTAATCCACATCAATCTGTCATTTGCCCCCAAGCCAAACCGACATTCTGTGGAGTGTGTGTTACTCCTTAAGCCATATAGAAAATTGTTTTTTTTTCTGGACAGACATATTCCAGACCCAGGACCAATCCACTCTCTGCAACTCCATTCCCCTGAAGTCAAATCCAATGCCTGCATCAAGAATACCAAGTGAGACAGTCAAATTAAGCTTTGCCCAATAACACCCTCTAAGCCAGCTGTCACTGAATCCCATTGTGTAAAACTTCTGTAGGTGCAAGCTGTATGTGCAATGCTTTTCTTTGTTTAGTATTTTCTATCTAAAGCCTAATCACTTAAAGAGATATTAAATGTAACAATCAAGGATAAATATCCTTGCAACAAAAAGACTTTACTGCCCAGAGATGCTTCCGAATAGATCAGTAAGATAAATATTTGAGGAGCTTTTTATTAATATTAAAGTCAATATTGCCCAATCAGACAGCCCAATTCACTGAAACCACTCTCCCTGAAAACCAAAAAATAGCTGAGCCAAGCCCTGAAGATCAAAATGCCCAGGTTATTTTGGATGAAGGGGGAATGCAAGTTCCAGAATCAATGATCACTGGTGACTGCCAACTAGACCACGCCTCAGTTCCATGTGCACAGAGCTGATCAGCCAAGTTGCCAGAGCACAAACCATTTACAGCTTCCTAGGTCAAAGCTAACCTCTTACACCTCATCCAAAAACTAATTGGCAGCCCGTATAGAATTTCAGGGACTGGTGATTTAGTGTGCTCTCTGTTCAAGTGTTGCTTTGCACGTGAACACTTAAAATCATTGAGAAACTTAGCCTGACTTTAAGGTGGACCCCCATGGAGATCCAGAGAGCCCAAATCTAACCCCTAATCTCATTCAGACACTGAGTGAAATGCCCCATCCAGGTCAGATAGAGTAGAGACACAGAGCTTTAGCATACTGAAGACACCTCCTCTCTCACCCTCAACTGCCACAGGAGGTCCACCCAAAAACATGACCCCAGGATCTCCCAGCTAAAAGGGAGTGAAACCAGGCCCACATTAAGACACAGACACTATATGATGATGCCTAAGGTCCCAGATCCTGGCTTCCCAGGGTGAGGGCAGAAATTCAGCTAGCATTTAAAAATGCCTTGCCTTCCTGGTAATGAAGAAAAGCTTGTGAACATGACCTAAGTGTAACCAATGCCGTGATGTCTGCCTGAGTCTGCAGACAGCCTGAAACAATAGTAAGGAGTGGTCTGAACTGCCTTATGCATCTCAATGGGATTTTAATACTGAGCCCCATTGCTCCGGGATCCCTACCAACACCACCTCAGCCGAGGACTCTGTCTGGCAAGAGGAGAAGAGCGCAGCAAGCTTCACCACCCACCCAAGCAGATTCACTTTGGCTGTTAGGGTATGTACAGGGGTACTGCTCCCAGTAGGAGAAGCCCTGATCCTGGGAGGATAACAAGGACCAGGCCACTAGCTCTGCCTCTGGAATAGGCGGGGCCTCTGCAAATTTGGGGCAGGGGGTGCTGTCATGGTGTGCCAAGGACCCCAGATTGCCTTAATCCATCTGAGAGAAGCCACTCTAACATGGCATCTCACATCCTGCTAGGGACCACAAACACTGCTTTTCATGGAACTGAAGGAAGTTGACAAATCTAAGAGAATTAGCATAGCTATTCCCAGAGTTGTCCTACAAGACCATCTCAGCCACCTGTTACAGCACAGGAGATTGTTATTTTAATGGGAGGGATCAATTAAATGCTGATTTATACGTTACAAGCAAGCAGAACTCTGATCAAGTAAACCAAAGCCACAGCTTCCAGTAAAAAACATTTGTTCCTGCATGAATCTTAGGGATTCCTTAAATCTACATCCCGTTAGGGTTACCTTTAATGTCTGTACCAAGCATGCAGTCTGCCGGCACTCTAGTAACTCCAGCTGGCAGTGAGAAAAAATTATTCCTAACCAAATTAACAATTAGGACTTTCCTGCAGATCCAGCAGAGAACTGGCAGGCAACAACCAGAAAGTAATGATATCAAGGATGACAGAAGTGTTTTTCTTCTAGCCGGCTTGCCTGACCATTACAAGGGCCAAAGCAAACTTTACAACCACCTAGGCTCCCTGTGTAGCCACGGAGGGCAGAGAAGTCCAACAAGATTTTCAAGTGCTTCATAAGATCATTAGCAAACTTCCTCCTGCAAACAACAGGAATTTTCCTATTCTTTCTGCATGATCCTCACTCCCACCACTCCCTGTTTACTGGCTCAGTTCTTCCGACCACTGATCAGCAGTAGAAATCCCACCATATATACACACCACAAATTGACCTGATACTTGGCACGGCTGTAGTCCACCCTCAAGAGTCTCCTATGAATCCATGAGCTGGGAGGGGAACAATCCTTCCAAAGGTCATTGACATTTGGTCCTTCCAGATCCAGCTGTGTTTTTCATTAGCAGAACTGCAAAGGAGTATTTTCTACAGTCCTCACATTAACTCATTTCTGTGGAAGTGCAGTCCCACCCATCTGACAGTCAAAGAATTAATTTAAAAAATAAAGTTGGTTCCTATCTTTATTTTTTTTCCAAGTGGAACACTGGGGTGGAGGCAGACGAAAGCACTTCTCTTTATCATTTCCTGCTTTTTTTGACCAAAGCCCACTCTACCACCTAACAGTGAAATCCATATCAAGCCTATAATTAAAAAAAAAAGAGTGGAAAAGAGAAGAGAAAAACAGCGTGTAATAGCTTGTTTTTCCCAGAGGTATTGATTCGCTGTTGAAGAAAACCAATAACTATTAAACAATCTTGATCTAAGCATATGGTGCTTTGTAGTCTATTCTGCATGCAAAAGTCCTAGCAATTTTTTTAAGTTATCCTATATTTGAACACAAAAGAGAACCAGGAACATGAATCATTGGGATTTGTAGGTCTAACTCCATAAGCAAAGATCAACAGCTCTATGTATATCTATGACTTACATTTACCCTATACAGTAGTAATTCTATACTAATGCAGAATACTGCACAAGACTGATCCTCAGATTCAGGAGAAAACCTCCTTTTAAAATAAAACACTAACTCTTTAGACCTTGTTATTTATTACTTTATCTGCTTAGAACTGACTGGGCTTGTCCTCACTAGAAAATTAATTATTCTTCCAGTGTGATCTTGGAGTCATGTTAACCAGCATGATGATAAACATCATTTTGCAGTGAGAGTAGACAGGAACGAAGAATGTTTGAAATTGTGTCAGCTAATTCAAACAGCCATGGCCAGCCAATGTGATGTTAAACATGACCTGTCCCTGTTTACCTAAACTGCAAAGTCAAGTTTATCATCATGTTTGTTAACCTAACTCCACAAGATTACGTTCTAACAATAGTTAGTTTTCTAATGGAGACGAGCCTACTCAGGGCTTGGCAATGTATAGCAGAGAAAGTAAAACACAGGGCCAGATTAACTTCTGCTAGCATAAGGAGCTGTGATTTTCACCCTCCTGCATCAGGGAGTCCAACTGTGACCTTTGATGAAGTATTTAACTGCAAATGGGTAGGACAACTATATATCTGGCAGGGGCTCCTTAAAGACTCTCCCCCGTGAAGAATACAAAGTGAATGCATACTCAGTCATGGTGACCAGGCCTCTATTGGTCTGCACCTCCAGTCTCAAGTGCTGGCCTGATTGCCTGTAGGTCTCCTTGGCAAAAGGGAAGTGTAACCAGCAGACACTGCTGCAACCATTCTCACCCATCAAATTTACCACCACTGGATGCTCTATTCCCTGGATTATGCCAAGAAAAGTAAACCAGAAGTGAATTTAGCCCCATGATTTGTGCCAGATAGCGTACATCTTCTGAAACAGTAAGATGTATAATTCAATCTCGTTCAAAAATAACAGCAATTACTCTGAATATCCTACATTGGGGGAAGGAAATAATTATCCAAAGTTAAACATAATTGGCACGTTTAAAGTAGCAAGGTAGAGCGGGGGAAAGAAGGGTGCACATCTCTCTCCCCATCTAATATTTTTCCTTGTAAGTCATTGCAACTTGATCGTTCCATGATACACTCATGACCACCACCACCAATACTTGAACGGTCCATGATGGAACACTCACGTACAATACTCCTGTTCCACAGAATTATAGAACACATTGTGATCAGAATCCTACAGATTCTGACCTTGGCTTCTGTATGACTATGTAGAAACCTTTACACTACAGACTATGGTGTAAGGCCTACTTAGGTCACACTTCACTATAGCTGCCACTAAATATGTGGAAACACGACAATGCAAAAGCATGGTAAACATTTTTCTTTACAAACTGTTAGGGTGACTGATTTTATGGGGACAGTTCCGATATTCAGGGCTTTTTCTTATATAGGCTCCCACTCCCTATCCCGATTTTTCATACTTGCTATCTGGTCACCCTACAAACTGCGGCCCCAATCCTGTAATTGAATGCTCTAGCAAGCACCTCTGAAGTAAATGCATTTGCCATTTGATTTGTGTTTCAAGCACAAGAGGTCTGGTCTCAAGGGTCCATGCTAGGATGCTAGTTATAGGATTGAGACCTATATATTTAATAGCCCATTGGAAAAAAAAATACTCAGAGGCACGAGTTTGAAGTCAAAAGTAATAACATGGCAACAAAGACTATTTTTCAGTTATAGAAAAATGAAATCACCTTTGAAACCAGCCATTTTCTGAACATTCTGTACATTCCTAAAATCAAAATCAAAATGTAACAGAAGAAAAATCTTCAAACAAATTTTTTCCATTTCTACAATTTACCTATAAAATTATAGGTGCATGAACAATTCATATTTAAAGCTGCTTAACTGAGATATCCTGCAAAAAGTTTCAACCCGAAGGCAAGATTATTAAATGGAATTCTGCACACAACTCTTTCAGTAGCACAAACGCTGCTCCCATTTCCATTAAAACATATCTTAAAAGGAAATGTGCCTTCATTATAGGCATGCACTATGAGCAGATCAATTTTAGTCTCATTCTACTATATTGGCATTAAAGAGGCCAAGAAGAATCAGTGCCAACCATAACACTCTAAAAAACAGCCCTCCCCTCCTAATCCTTCATCGACACAGCAAATATACCATGGAAAGTATTGTCTACCCTGGTTGTTCAGACAAGGGTTTATCTCACTCTGTCCTCTGCTAATCTCTTTAAGTGTTACCTCCCCTTGATATTTAGCACCAGGGTACCCAGCAGGAAAGACAGAAGGAAAAGCTTATTCCTTGTGGCAATATCTTTTAATACCCAATTTACTGAAACACTGAAGGTGGGATTTTCAGAAGTCTTGCAAAACTCGGAGTTTCAAAACTGACTTCTGATGGGATTGGTGCCCAAGTCACTGAAAATGCCACACCACGTTAAACTATTTTAAAAAGGTATTTATTTTAAAATTAACACCCTACAAAATTAATCAATTGTAAAAGTCTCATCGCAAAATCATTTGCTTAGCCATTAGCATTAGTTTAAGAAATTTAATTTGATGGACATGTTGAAAAAAGTCTATTAATGCACTGTTAAAAATAACCCACAAGTTCGATTACTAGTACTGAAATACTGACTTAGTTATGTAGTGCCAGGAATAAATATTCATGCATGTTTAATGGACTAGATCCGATGGTTCCTACATGTCTTGATGAACTCAAAATTATTTTTGCCTGAGGGGGTGGACTCCAAAATAAAGTCTCTGAAGCTTTTAACAATGAACAATGCTATGTAATGACAGCAACTGTTGGTTTTGTTATTTTATCACATCCAGAATCGTCATTGGACCCTGCCTCAAAGAACTTACAGACTGATTTAATACATTATGTAAGAAAAAGGCCACAAAATACAGGAGTGGGGATTCAGGAAAAAAAAGACAGTGGCCACAACAATAAGATTATGCAGTTACTCAGAAAAACAACATGCATATGAAATGATGCCCTTGGTTGAGACATATGCAGCGCCAGAACCCAGATTTCTGGATCCAAAAGCATACAGCCAGATCTATGCTAAAAAGTTAGATCAACACGAACACATTGCTCAAGGGCATGAAAAATCCACATCCCTGAGCAACGTAGTTAAACCAACCTAATCCCCTGTGTAGACAGCGCTAGGTTGATGATGGAAGAATTCTTCCATCATTGTCCTAGCTACCACCTCTTGTGGAGGTGGATTAACTACAGTGGCAGGAGAACCTCTATCATTGCTGTAGTGAGGGTCTACACTTAAGCTGCTACAGTGGCAGCTCTGCTGCTGTAGCAGTTTAAGTGTAGACACTGCCTAAGCCTCAACTACCTGACCTACAGGGTCAGGTCCATTAACCAAGAGGAAGTAGCGATTCATTGTCCTCTAAAAAAGGGACCTAGCCCCTAGAAAGAGAAACACAGCTTACACTAGGTTAGAATAGGTTACACAGGGGTTTGCTTATGCAACGATAGGTTTTTAGTTTTTACTTTTAGGCCACATCTACCCTACAGACCTATATCGGTATAACTACACTGCTCAAGGATTGGAAAAATCCATGTAGTTACACCAACCTAATCCCCTGCTTCTGCTGCTGACACAGCTACTGCCTCTTGGGGAGCTAGGTTAACTACACTGATGGCAGAAGCTCTCCCTTCAACCTAGAAGCATCTTCACTAATGTGCTACAGCGGTACATGAAGACAAGCCCTTAGTCAGTGTAGGTTGGTGTCAAGATAGAAATGCATCTTAAGGAACGATATGAATAAGGGAGCTCTGACGGCTTGGTGCACCCATTCATGAAAGGTATTTCACACTCTTGGGAGCATTATGGGAAGAGAAATGACGGCAACTGTGGAAGCAGAGCAGCATGATCTGAAGGCAACATGATAAAAGACAAAAATCTGGTGTGGCTGAGTGGCCTTTAGTGGCTTGTGGTCTGCAGGAGGTCAGAATACATCTTGAATGTTGCATACAGATCTGGTCGCCCCATCTTAAAAAAAGATATATTGGAATTGGAAAATGTATAGAGAAAGGCAACAAAAATTATCAGGGGTATGGAACAGCTTCCATATGAGGAGAGATTAAAGACTGCGACTATTCAGCATGAGAAAGAGATAACAGAGGGTATGACAAAGGTCTAGAAAATCATGATTGGTGCAGAGAAAGCGAATAAGGAAATGTTATTAACCCCTTTTGCATGATACAAGAACCAGGGGTCACCCATTGAAATTAACAGGCATCAGGTTTAAACAAAAGGAAGTACTTCTTCACACAACACCCAGTCAACCTGTGGAACTCATTGCCAGGGATATTGTGAAGGCCAAAACTATAATGAGGTTCAAAAAAGAACTAGATAAATTCAGGGAGGATAGATCCATCAATGGCTACTAGCTGCGAGTGGATGACAATGGATGGATCACTTGATGATTACCTATTCTGTTCACGCCCTCTGAAGCACCTGGCATTTGCCACTGTAGGAAGACAAGATACTGGGCTAGATGGATCCTTGGTCTGACCCAGTGTGGCCATTCTTATGTACTAGATGATCTGGTGATCCTTTCTGGCCTCTATGAGAATTTGGCAGGAGCAGAATTCTGAGGAACTTCAAGAATCTCCCACCTGACGTGGTGGAGAGTGTCAAAAGGGGGTGGTAGTCAATTCTGCAAATTAGGAAGGTGATGATAGTAGCTGCTTTCTGTATGGATTGGAGGGAAGCGATATAGATGATGGAGAGGCCACAGAGGGGAAAAAGTTTCAATAGTCAAGAAAAGAGATGACCCAAGCCTGGAAAGGAACCTCCGCCATCTCGTCAGAGAAAAGATTGGGTTCTAGATGATATTGTGGAAGAAGCAGCAGAGTTTAGACACAGCCTTGATCTGAACGGTGAATGAAAGGATTTCTTTTTAGGATGGTTTCTTCATCATAGTCACTAGTTACAAGTACTGTCCTGGTTCTCTCTGATTCCTAAGCCACAGAACAAAAGCATCCATCACTTCTCCAGCAGTGGTGCTGCTGCAAAGTGAGGCATTACTTATTGACCAAAACCCAGCTTCAGTTCCAGAAGTTTAAGAGAGGCTTTATGGTTGAGCTCCATTTTTCTCCCCAATACATAGTACCTCTGCCCAGCATGCACTTCTCACAGAAACAGCCTCTCTTCCCAGTAATAAAAACCTAAGTACAGCTGTTGTCCATCCTCCCGAGCAAACAAGGCCCCTTCCACAGCCTACCAACTTTGCTAATAGCAGCTGCTACAAAAGGCCCAGAGCCTGCAAACACACACTTAATTTTAAGCATAGGAGTTGTACCATTCCCTTCAAAGTTAAGAATGTGCATGTTTGCAGAATCAGGGCCAAAGTGAGAAAACACAGAATTCTAGGCAAACATATGGCCCTGCTTTACAAAAGAATAAACTAGCATAGTGAAGGGTATCATAAATCCACTGCCCGGCGGAGAAGAAAATGGGATCCTCAAAGGCGCTTTTGGATGCCAATAAAACAGGTTACATTTCAACAGGTGTTTGAGAAATGAGTTAGGATTGGGTTACTCAGTATGTCACAAACTATGTAGAGAAAAAAGCCACAAACAATGCTCCCTGTAGTACAGTCAGAAGCAAATCTGTCTGTGGGTTTCCCTTCATGAACTCAAGTTAAACATGTGAGGATTCTGCCAAGCTGTCGGGCAGCTGGGGAAAAAACCATGAAGTTCAATGTCAAAACAGAGAGAGATCAAATTTTGGAGTGCGCAGAGAAATAAAATAATGGTAGCCACCATTTAATCTAAACATTTCTAAAAAGCTAAATCAACAGGAGTGATAACAAGCAAGCAGTTGTTTCTTTTCCCCCTTCCCACCCTCCCACATCTCACACAGAGCACACACTTAGCCAGTGGAAGTCATTGCCAGAAGATGTTACTGAGGCCACGAAGTCTACAGCATTCAAAAGAGGATTTGATATCTACATGGATGACAGGCATATCCAGAATTACAACAATAAAGTTTTTAAAACTGTGAGTGATATCCTGCCTTCCTTTAAATCAACAGTGTAACTCCCACTAACTTCAGTGGAACCGGAATTTCAGCTCAAGAATTTTTGGACATAAATCTTCACGCTTCAGGAGCCCCGCTAATGGGAGTTGGGAAGAAGTTTCCCTTGGGGCAAGTGGTCCCATAGCTGCTTATTGCTGAGTTTCCTGCACCTGCCTCTGAAGTAGTTGATACTGGCCGCTGCTAGAAACAGGACACCAGAACAGACAGCTCACCGGTACGCCAGTTCTCACGATCCTTACAACGCACTTTCACTAGTTCTTTGGTGCTTGCACAATCTAATTTTTTTTTTACGACTAATTTTTACAACTAATTAAAAGTTGTCTAAGTGCTACACAACTATAACCTCGCTGTGTTCTCCCTACAAATGAGTCAGAAGTATCTTGTGGTAGGAACCCTCCCCACTCTGCAACACTGAGGATGCAGCTGCTTTGGCGGCTCTCATTACACTCTCAAGCTGCAATAGCTGGATTTTGCTGATTCAAGCAACTCCAGACACTGGGGTGTGTGTATTTTAGGGTGTCGTTACTATCCATCATCCCCTGCTCAATTAGTGAACCTTTATGGCCTGTTGGCATCACACGCTCCTGCCCGGTGGGAAACTCCTGAGCTCTAAACTGGTCTTGCCACGTCTCATGCAAACTCGCTCCCCATGTGGTAAAGAATTAATGTCAAGGCCCTGATTCTGCAAAGCCTTATACATGGACCTAATGCCGTGTAGTCTTGGTGACTTTGATGGAACTACTCACAAGCATGAAGTTAAGCACACGTACAATTCTCAAGGATCAGGGTTAAGGACAGTGGACCCTCAATTATTTTCTGAGCTTAAAAGAGTTTAGCCATGAGTACTTAAACTGTGAACAACTAGATATTTGCTGAATGTGTATGCCATTTATCGGTAAGGTTAGAAACAAAAAGGCTAAAAGAGTTCGACCTTTATTTCTTTGGTGCAGCCAGCTCTTTGAATCCTTTTACTTTCCACAATCGGCTCTGTGCCATTCTGCTGTTCAGAAACAGGCTAAGAGAATTTCAATTGCAATTAGAAACACAGAGCTACAGAATAGCTCAGCAGGTAGCAGCATCATTAGTTACTCCTTGGGAAGCTTCAGTTCAAGTCACAAATTGCTTGACTCAGTAGGGAGTGTTCCATGAAGATGGCATACCTGCCTACGCCAGGAAACTGGCAAGGTTGAGATTTTCCTCTCTGCAAACCCACCCATCCCATAACTCTGATTTCTCTGACATCTGGCAGGAGGGAAAGAGAAACATCCAATACATTTCTTTTTTAATTAGGAAAACATGTTCCCTATTTTAATGCAACAATAATGGAGCTCAATAATTCAAATACTGACTTTTTTGCAGCCTGTATCAACTTAGTGGGCAAGATCTTCAGGCAGTATAAATCAATGCAGCTTCATTGACTTCACTCACACATATGGCGTGAAATCCTGGCTCTACTGGAGTCAATGGCAAAACTCCAATTGACTTAATAGGGCCAAGATTTCCTACACTGGCTTCAAGTCAGCTATTCCGGTTTACACCAGCTGAGCATCTCTGGCCCTCTGTCCTACTGTATTAGTCAGTTTCATGGTTGCGACGCTCTGTCACCTGAGCCAAATGGCATCTTCACGATGGCTGCGATTCTGAAGATGCTTTAAGGCAAAGTGGTGCTCTGTACACTGTTTGACCAGATGTAAGTGGCCTCCAAACAGGAGTCTCATAGAATACTAAGAGGAGAAATCTCACAGAATACAAAGAATTCCAAAAAGCCCCATCGCAAGCAACCGCTACATCACCATTGTGGATGGTATATAATAAAGCAAACTTTCTATAAATAAATACCTGTTTTAATTGTTTTCCCATTTATTTCCCTTTGCTTTTCCCATTCTGCAGCATGCTTTCTCTGCCCAGAGGTATCTTTTTTTCCTGTGTCTCCATGGTTTAGCTCAAATTATTTTTTCTATACTTGTTAATTCTTTTAAAAATGTTTCACGTTTATTGCTTCACCTGTACCCTCTATCTTCAAGATATTTCTCTCTTCAAATTCATCTTTCTCCATAAACTTCCTGTCCCTGTCTTCTCTGAAATAAAGGTCCTGCTCATTCTTCAAAACACAAATGGGAAAGTTCCAGAAGAGGCGAGATAACAGAGAGAATGGCAACAAGTAATTTGACAGCATGGGGAGACTTCTCTCTCACTGATGCCATCAGTGATACCTCAAGCAGATGATCAGCACAGGCTGAAAAAGTGATTTCTACTGAAGGTAGCACAGTCGTATCTGGAAACTTCTACAGGAACCTCCTTCTATGAAAATGCTACAGCAGATTTTGTACAGGGGTGACAGATTTACTGGATTGCCATCAACCAATGATCAGTACAATAATGTCCACCCCATTCCAATCTCAATGTTCCAAACCCTTGCTGAAGTCGCCATAACCTCATTAATGTAAATATTTGTTCAGGGTTAAGAAACCAAGAGAGAATTTGTGCTCAGACCCCACAAGCACCAAAAAAAGTAAGTCAAGATTTTCAAAAATAGGAGCCTGATGTCAAGTTTATACATCCACAGTTAGACACCTGCCAGATTTTCAGAAGTCATGAATACCAGCACCTCCCACTGGTCTAGCATCCATACTTAGGTACCTGCCTGGTTTTCAAAAACTTGAGCACTCAGTGGAAGCTATTAAGTGTTTAGCCCTTTTGAAAAAAAATCAGGCAGGTCCTCAATGTGGAGTTTAGCAGTCTTCAAAAAACCACCCTTGGTTTTAACTCCTAATATGCCTTGTAAAGGTCTGCGTATTGCTGTGCAGATACAATGGTTCCTAAAAATTTGCATCTCCAGGACACAGATTAGATTTCTGAATGGGACTCCAGTTGGAAGTGAATTCTCT
Source organism: Mesoclemmys tuberculata (assembly GCA_007922155.1). Taxonomy (NCBI): domain Eukaryota; kingdom Metazoa; phylum Chordata; order Testudines; family Chelidae; genus Mesoclemmys; species Mesoclemmys tuberculata. The sequence continues at coordinate 18,338,273 of ML677084.1, forward strand.
AGGTCTCAGTCTTCTAATTCAATAGATTTTTCACTCTTTCCTTTAACCACATTACATGTAATGATTATCATAAAATGGCAGCAGCAGCAGAAGTGGTTACTGTTAAGTGATGACACAGCACATCAGTTCAGCTATGGACTACTTATAATGTGCTTGGAGAGAGGAAAATGGCAAGTGCTCTATAAACGCTATATTCATTCAGCAGCCCTACATAAAATACACTCTGAAAACTGAATATTCATCTATCCATGAGATTTCTAAAAGGGTGCATCAAAGCAATCTGTGAAGAAATCCCTGAACTTAATTATTTAAAAAGAGAAAATGAAACACGTCTTGAAATATAATTTAAAGTATCTAATTATTCATTTTCATATTCATGTTCATGAGGCCCTAAGATGTTTAATAGCTCCTTGTCTCTTACAATAGAGCTTCCTGTAGTCTGTTCCAGCCCATCTGTTAACGACTTTAAGATTCTGTCATCAAAAGGAATGCTTTTTCCTACTAGTAACAGATTTGAAGAGCATGAATTGTACATTATTCCATTAAGTTTGATGCCAGCTTCTTATTCAATATAAAGAGCTTGCTTCAAAATAGCAATTGAGGCTGCTAACACTTTAAAACATACTGTAGTAGCCTTTGCAAATAACGTTTTTTAAAAAACGGTTCCAACTCTTGCTATTAAAAATACCACAATCTCTATGGGGGGGAGGGGGCAAAAAGACCTAACGTTTGACACTAGTTTTCCTCAACACTGACAACTATCTTCCCCATGCTATTACAGCCTAATTCTACCACTACATAATAGACCCCAATGAATCACAGCTGTTCAGCTTTCCACAACCACTGCCTCGGGGATTTCATTCTACGCTGAGGGCCAGATTCAGAGTGACATATAGACCCTGGACACCACGCTGGCAGTGTAAAAGGCTTTAAAGGAAGAGTAGATTACCTTATAAGTTACCCCTTCAAGGCCCCTTTGCACTGGCAGAATGGTATAAAGGGGGTTTAGTGTCAATGAGGAAGGTTGTAATAAAATTGGGATTTTTTTTGGTTCAAAAGTTGCAGCCACCGTTTGTTAAAGCTGCAGTTTTGGTGCAGTCAGCGCAATTAACGCTAAAAGCCACCACTGCCACTACACACCCTTGAGCGAGTCGCGTTACGATATGGCACACAGGGTTGCAATGCTGCTCCGGTTTGGCCCAGCCTCCCGTCTGTCATGATGAGCAAGTGCATGCAGAGGTGCCGTCACGGCAGAGGTGTGGTGGGGTTAGAGAGCAGGGGGGCCACTAGGACAGAAGTGTGGCGGTTGCAGGTGTGCATGAGCAGCTAGAGGGATGCTGGACTTAACCTCTTGTTTTCTAACTTCCTAGATGTCAAGCTGGCAGAAGGGTGCTTTTTGCTCCAACAGGAGCTGAATATCCCTCATTTGTCCAATACAGAGAGGGTAATGAGGTGGCTGCAAACCCCTGCAACCTAGAGCTGGCCTCTTCTCAAAGATCTCAGAGGCCCTGTGGGAGACTGGCACCACTGCGGTTCCCCATCCTAGCTCAGTGCCTTGAGGGAGGCAGAAGCCTCAGTCCTCAACAGGGCCTCCCCAAGCCCATCCCTTGCAAGAGCTGCTGCTCATCAGTGGGCTGGCCCTGTACCACCTGGCAGAGGCAGAACTGGGCAAAGTGGAAGACCAGTGCCAGCAAGGTCCCTAGTCTCCTCCTCATCCACCTCCACCACCATTTAAAGTACACGTAACTGGGTCTCTATTGTTTACTCTAGTCCTTTCATGGTGATTCTAGATCACCTTTTCACACACTGAGGTCATGACAATATGGCCCAAGTGAGATTCCAGCCTCCCGTAAGACTAAACGATGAAGAAAATCCACTCATGAAAAAGAAGAACTGTGCACAGCAAATGCAGGTGAATGGAGGGACACATTAAGTACCCCTTCCTGACTCTATTCAGTCATTGTGAGTTTTGCCACCAATTTCTTTCACAGCAGGGTCAGTCTCTAGGTCTGGACACACAATGGAGAGACAACAAACCAGCAGCCATAGAGGGTGGACAGTGCTGATAACTTCCACACAAGTGTGGTTTTCATTTACACAAAGACCAAATAGCAACAGATGTCAGTGACACCAAAAGGAGAGGAAGAGAGGCAATTTAAAGCCTTTCCAACCCTTCCAGACTACTGTACCCTTATTAGGAGGCTGATTTGTCTTGCGTACCCCCAAATTTCCCCTATCTGTACTTGCATTTCAGTGTATAGTATATAGAACACTATAAACAAGTCACTGTCTATATGAAATTTTAGTTTGTAAAGACTTCGCTAGGGCTTTTTCTGTAGCCTGTTGTAAAAGTAGGCAAATATCTAGATGAGTTGATGAGTTGATGTATTCTCCTTGAAGATCTCTGCATACCTCCAAGGGTATGTGTACTCCTGGTTGACAACCACCGTTTTAAAGCACTAGTGGTCTGAGGCCACAGTGGCAATGCACATTAATGATGCTATTACTGGGAAACCATGAACACCCATCACTGGTATTTCTCACAGTACTGTAGTTAGTAAAGTCAGAGAGATTAGTGTGTACAGTTTGGGAGTGTTTGCAGAAGAAACTTAAGTCTTCCATTCATTTTTAATCACGCTTTCCCACTGGCCTTCATCTCCTAGTCATGCAAAATCAAGAAGGAATAAAAGGAGACCAGGCAGTGAGACCTTTACTAAACTTCTTGCTCCACACAGGTGCACCGCTCCAGGCGCTAACAAACCCGTACCCTCCCTACTAACTGGCTTCCGAATGTTTTCATGGTATCAAAATAAAGTAGCACCTTAGTAACAAGGAAAACCTGCTGATAGCGAGTTTGGATACAGAAGTCCATTAGCTGTGAAGTTTAAAAAAAACAAAACAAAACCCAGAACACCCAATATTCCATGAAGTCTTCAGACACAGCAATGTGCACATTGCAATTCTAGTTATACTGAACCTCTTTTTTACAGTAAAGATGGCCTGTGGGCGTTTGGGATGGGGGGAATACATTCTTTATAACAGTGTGTTCCACTGTATCTATACTACAGCTACACTAATGGGGAGGGAGGCCTGTGAGCTTTCTCCACGTATGACCCCAAAACCAGTCACAGTTTCTTACCATGCCCCCGTGTCATATAAACCTTGTAGCCACAGCCCATGATCTTTTATGGCTGCTTATTTCTAACCTGGTGTTGGGATGGGGATCTTGGGAAGGATCTGGGTGGAATATAAGTGAGCATTTATAATATTACTGATACCAATATTACAGAATTTCAATAACTATTGTATAAGATATGTCATGCTAAGTATTGATGCAAAAGTAATGTTTTGCTAAGATTGATAAGTACGTTTATATGTATGGATCAGCTTTGTATTAGGAGTTCCAAATCTGTATGGTATATTTGTATTTCAAACTTGCAACATGTTTTGGGTGACACCCCCAGAGAAGACAGCATCAATACTAAGCCTGCATGATGGCCCATCAAGAGAACTCAACTGTACAATGAATCCAGTGAAAGAACCCAGGGGCTACACCTTATGAGTTATCAGGACATATAGGAACATGCCTTTGGGTAGGAGACTCTCAGCCTTTTCCATGCCATGTGGCTGTGTTTGGGACAAAGGAAGTACAAGCCTCATGGCAGAAACTATAAAATGCAGCTTCACCGTCTACCTCTGGATTAACTATTCTACATCTGAAGCTGTAAAACAAAGGACTGAGACCCATCCAGGTACTGGATGTACATCAGAAGAACTGTACAAGCCTGCAAACTCCAATACTGTTAAGAATCTGATCTATATATGCTTTGAAGTCAGTTGTCTGTATATGTTTTGATCATTTAACATCTCTCATCTTGTTTGTTTCTTTCCTTTTATAATAAACCTTTAATTGTAGTTACTAAAGGATCGGCTGGCAGCATGGTATTTTGGGTAAGAACCAAACTCATATTGATCTGATAATGTGGCTGACCCTTTAGAGATCAGAAGATTTTGGTAAAGTGAATGGAGTTTTTAAATACCTCCTCACTTTACTGGACCTACTTGCTGATTGGGGGCCAGAGACTGAAATGCAATAAAGGGGGCTATGTATTTCTTCTTGTTAACCAGCGTGAGGCACCAAGGAGAACTTTTCGTGACTGGTTGGTGAATCTAGCAAGTGCTAGCCACCACTTTGGGAGAATCTCCTCTCCTTGTTGCAGCTTTTCCTGCCCTTGGCTTTGGCAGTAGACCGCCCTAGGCACGTATGGGGCGCACTGGGCACAGAGCATTCCAGTTTAACAGGGTGGGGAGCAGTGGGTAGGCAGGTACGAGGGGATACAGGGACATGCTAGGCAGGGAGTATGCCGCGGGTGCTAGGTGAAGGAAAATGTTGACGTGTGACAGTAGCTGCCAGGATGCGAGTGCTGGGGGATACTGGGAATTAAGGGGGGGCAGAATGAGCTTCTGACTGCTGAGAGGTAAGAACTGGGTTGGAGTGCTGAGTCATCTGCCTACTCATTTCCCCCTCAGCACATCCCCTCCTCCTCTCACCTTACCTCAGTAGGAGGACTGCTCAGATCGCCATGGTTCCCCAAGGAGACACACTGGGGACTGGAGAGGAGCCTGCTCGGGATTCTGTGGTTTCTTGGTGGCAGGGGAAGAGAGTGAGTGACTAATGCTCAGGGCCCTGTTCCCAGGCAACCCCAGGAGGGAAAGAGGTGGCTGAGAGAGGACAGCTCCCGATTCCACAGCAGCAGCGTCCCCTGATGAGTGGATACATGCAGTGCTGCACTATGCCTGCCAACAGGGGAAGCTGTTGCACTGGTGTCTCAAACTCTAAGATCAGAAGTGACCAATATGATCATCTAGTCTGACTTCCTGCACAACGCAGGCCACGGAACCTCACCCATCCACTGTTGTGACAGACCCCATCCTCTGACTGAGTTAGTAAAGTCCTCACATCACGGTTTAAAGACTTTAAGATAGAGAGAATCCACCAGCAAGCCAACCGTGCCCCATGCCACAAAGGAAGGTGAAAAATGCCCAGAAGCTTTGCCAATCTGCCCTCAGGGAAAATTCCTTCCCGACCCCAAATATGGCAATCAGTTAAACCCTGAGTGTGGGAAAGACTCACCAGCCAGACACCCAAGAAAGAATTCTCTGTATTAACTCAGAACCCACCCTATCTAACATTCCTTCACAGGCCATTGGCATATCTACCACCAGCAATCAAAGATCAGTCAATTGCCAAATTAGGCTGTCCCATCATACCATCACCTCCATAAATTAGCAAACTCCGTTTTGAAGGCAGCTAGGTTTTTTGCCCCCACTGCACCCCTTGGAAGGATATTTCAGAGCTTCACTCCTCTGATGGTTAGAAACCTGCATTTAATTTCAAGTCTAAATTTCCTGATGGCCAGTTTCTATCCATTAGTTCTTGTGTCCACACTGGCACTGAACTTCAATAATTCCTCTCCCTCCCTGGTATTTAATCCTTCTAATGTATTTATAGAGAGCAATCATATCTCCCATCAACCTTCGTTTGGTTAGGCTAAACAAGCCCAGCTCTTTGGGTCTCCTCTCATAAGGCAGCTTTTCCATTCCTCGGATCATCCTAGTAGCCCTTCTCTGCACCTGTTCCAATTTGAGTTCATCTTTCTTGAACATGGGGGACCAGAACTGCACACAGTATTCCAGATGATGTCTCACCAATGCCTTTTAAAACGGTACTATCACCTCCCTATCTCTACTGGAAATACCTCACCTGATGCATCCAAGGACTGCATTAGCCTTTTTCATGGCCACATCACATTGGTGGCTCATAGTCATCCCGTGACCAACCAATACGCCCATGTCCTTCTCCTCCTCTTGTCACTTCCAACTGCTGTGACCCCAGCTTATAGCAGAAATTCTTGTTATTAGTCCTTAAATGCATGACCTTGCACTTTCCACTATTAAATTTCATCCTATTTCTATTTCTCCAGTTTACAAGATCATCCAGATCTTCCTGTATGACATCCTGATCCTTCTCTGTATTGGCAATACATCCCAACTTTGTGTCATCCACAAACTTTATTAGCGCATTCCAAATTTGTGCCAAGGTCAGTTATGAAAAGATTAAATAAGATTGGTCCCAAAACCAATCCCTGAGGAACTCCACTAGTAACCTCCCTCCAGCCTAACAGTTCACCTTTTAGCAAGGTGGATGGATTTTAAAATCAAGGAAATTTAAATCATGATTTAAATCACCAAGAGAAAATCATTGATTTCAATCAAGCTTCCCACTGATACTTCTTCACATATTTCTTAATGATGCAAATCTGCTTACTAAAACATATTAATTTACAACCCAATACAGCATTTTACAACATCTAAGAGTTTATACTTTGTGTAATTGTTTAGATAACTTGATGTTTATTAATTTAGGAAGTAGTACATAATACTCATTACCTGTGTCAAGCTGCAGATGCAGCAGGAATGGTAAGAACTAAATCACAGACACAAATACAATAGCACTTATATTTTATTAAACTAAATCTTAATGTTAAATAAATGTTTCACATTTGCGATTGCAGGTGTCTCCAGAGTTGCCAGCTGTCAAGTTTGTTTTTTAAATTTTCAAATTTTATTAACTCTAACCGACAAGTCATCACAACACTAAATGTATGCTGCCCTTAAAACTTCTGCAACTAGGTCTCATCGTCCCCACTCCCACTGGCATTTTTATTCGTAGACTGAAACACAAATACAAGTTTTCCTGCTTTTTCAACTCCCAGTTGATTTCTTAGCTTTGAGTGAATAATACCAAACGATGAAAATATTCTCTGTGCCTGCAGAGGAAGCTACTGCTGTGAAAAGTTGGCTTGGCAACTGAAAGAACTGTATTTCGAGGTGCCTGACCGCTGAATTTGTGGAAATCATTAGAGTGACTTTGTTCAAAACATCAGTAAACATGTACTGTTTAAATGGTTCTGCTCCTGCCATGACATTTATTACGACTGGCATAACTGAGGCGTGATTTTGAGATGCCCATGCCATGACAGCATCTTCTTCAGAAGTTAGGGATCTACCTTTATATCTGGGGTCAAGAATGTTCGCAAGAAAATGAGGTGGAGTTAATGCTTGATCCATTTGCTTTTTTATTGCTTGCAGTTTAACTCTCTGGTGAGCTATTTCTTTTTTCAGTGTCTCTTGAAGTGCCTTCCAAATTTTGACAGCATCAGCAATGAAACAATTACTCTGAAGTTTGTTTAAGGCTATGGATATAGATTTCAATATACTGAGCATATCCTCTACATTCCTCTTTAATCCAATGATAGATACTTTGGATGAGATACTTCCATCTATTTTATCACCATTTTCTTTACAAAGCTTTATGAGAATAGGCCAGTTCTTAATAAATTGTTCAAAACAATCAACCACAGAATTCCACTGAACATCTTGAGGGAAAATTAGTTTGGATCTTCCTGCTCTCTTCAGTGAAGCTAGAGCAAAATGGTTGTTACAAAAATATTTAGCAACTTCAACATTTTCTTTTATTTCTGGAGAAGATGTACTTAAGTCTTGGGCTAAAAGATGCATTAAATGGGCACTGCAGCCATATGTTATTAAGGAGCACCCTTCCGTTTCTTCTTCGAAATATCTTCTCATCTTTGGCACGTTTGCAGCACAAACTGCGCACGTGACAGTTGAATTTTTGTTCACAGTTTATTACAGCTTTCACTGCCACTTCTTTTAAATATTCTGTTGTGTGGGCATTTCCCGATGTATCTATTGTTTCTGAAAGACATGTAACCCCATTTTCTGTTGTCACACAGGCACGTATTACTGGATGATTATGTACATTGCTCCACCCATCAAGACTTGAACCAGCAAATTTCCCCTCAGTATTTCTTGCACACTGTTCAAATTCCTTCTCATACACTGTGTCTAACAACCTTCCACCAATGTCTGCTCTACCAGGTGGAGTGTAGCCTGGTTGTAGGACTCAACCTTGTCAATGAAGTGTTTATTGTTAATGTGAAAAGGAGAATTTGGGGCTTAAATGAACCAAGCAATCTTTTCGTGTATGGTGTCTTGTTGGTATTTGCTGGTCCTTACTATAAACCCATCCATGGTCGTGGTTTTACTGGAAGATTGAAATCTTTTGCTTGCTACTGATACTTTGTTGTCTGAAATACATTTAGTTGCAGCACTGCTGCTAAAAGTACCAACAGATGACTCTGAAGTTGGTGCAGATAGACAGTCACAGTCAAAGTCTCTTACACTTAAACGGGATCCTGACACAAAATTAAAAAATGATTTTGAAGAGTCGTTCTTCTCACTTCATTATTTAGTTAATCGTTTACATTTTTTCAGCAAGGATGCAGATCCGATTCCAAATTACCAAAAAAGCAAAGGCTGACTGCACTTAGAGTGCACTTAATTTTGGAGTAAGCCCAAAAAAACTCACTGGCATTTCTGTTTTTTGAGAAAACAAGTATAGGATGGCGATCCCTTGGGAAAGCGGAGTTATGCTGAAGTAAAATAGTAAAATAAAACGATTTATATATAATTATATATAAATTATATAATATATTTATAATTATATATAAATATATATAAATTATAATTATATACCGTGTTTCTCCTAAAATAAGACAGGGTCTTATATTATTTTTTGCTCTGAAAGATGGGTTAGGGCTTATTTTCAGGGGATGTCTTATTTTTTTCCATGAGTGTAAAGTGTATGGGGACCTTTACTTGTGAACCGCTTGTAAACTGTAACTAGGGCTTAATTTTGGAGTAGGGTATATATTTCAAGCACACTCCAAAAATCCTGAAAAATCATGCTAGGGCTTATTTTCGGGGTAGGTCTTATTTTCGGGGAAACAGGGTATTATATAATTTATATATAAATATAAAATATTTATAGTAAAATAAAATAATGGCATCACCATTATGGTCTGTGGCCATGATGTTCCAAAATAAGGGGCTTGTGCTATGTAATATAAAGTAAGAAAATGACACCCAATGGCAACTCTAGATTTCTCTTACTGCAGCTTCCTGTACTGTATACTTGGGTGATAGATTCTAAACCTAGTTACTTAATTAAACAAGCTATAAGGATTAGCTAAACTAAACTTCTTTTAATAGCAACATCCAACATAGCAAGCAACTTGGGAATTTACTTGTTAAATCACACATATTAAAAGGCATAGAGAGAACCTTGAAGAATGATGCATTGCAAAGTGAATTATTTATGTTACGAACCAGTTGATCCACACTGTTCTTCAGACGTATCCACATCTTCATCCACATCAATTTCTCCAAATAAGCAGTTTTCACTATGATGTTTCATTCTTGCAACTAGGTCCTGCATCTCTTCTTGCACAGTTTACACTTGACACATTTTCCTTTTTTACCCAGGGAAGGAATTTCTTCAAAATATTCCCAGATAGGGTCTCTCTTACAGCCAGAAGCCATGACAGTTTTTCTGTGGCAAAAGTGTGGGGTAATATAGGAATGTGTGTGTGTACTGAATAATGTCTTCTCTTTTTCTTTCCAGTCTACTCCACTGTTCCTTTTCACTCTGCCTCTGTCCTTTGTCCCTCTGTCTTTAAGACAGTGTCTTAACTAACTCCTTTGCCTTGCTTGGCCCAGCTCCACCACATAAACACAGAACAACAGTCCTATCCAGCCTGTGTCTTTCTTTGCACATGTGACTTTAGTCTGCTGAGAAACAGAAACTGAAAGCCCAGAGCTTTTAAGAAGCAAGCGCTGGTAGTTAGGCTGGACAGACCAGAGCCATTAACTCATGAGACTGTTAGTGTAGGTTTAGCATGTTTGTGATGACGTTTAATTGTAACTGTTATTTTTTACACGAGAGAAATTTAGTATTTTATTGATTTTTTTTAAATCATTTATTTTTATCCACCCTGCCTTTTAGTGTTACCTGTTGTAGTCTCCCCTTTAACCAGTTCCTTTATCCACCTTTCAATTTTCATATTAATCCCCATCTTTTCCAATGTTACTAGTAATTCTCCATGTGGAACCATATCAAATGCCTTACTGAAATCTAGATTAAGTAGATCCATTGCATTCCCTTTGTCTAAAAAGTCTGTTACTGTCTCAGAAAAAGGAGATCCGGTTATTCTGGCCCAATCTACCTTTTGTAAAGCCGTGTTGTATTTTATCCCAATTACTGTTAACCTCGATGTCCTTAACTACTTTCTCTTTCAAAACTTTTTCCAAGACCTCGCATACTACTGAGGTCAAACTAACAGGTCTGTAGTTACCCGAATCACGTTTCTTCCTATTTATATGGCTATAGAACCTTTTACTATTGGTTTTAATTCCCTTTGCAAGGTCCAACTCTACTTGGCTTTTGGCCTTTCTCACTTTATCTTTACATGGTCTGACTTCCAAGAGGTAGCTTTCCTTGCTGATCCCTCCCATCTTCCACTCCTTGCAGGCTTTCAGTTTTCTCTTTATCACCTGTTTGAGATGCTTACTCATCCAGCTTGATCTACAGCTCTTGCCTATGAAATTTTCCCCCTTCCTTGGGATGCAGGCTTCAGATAGTTCCTGCAACTTTGACTAAGTAATTCCAAGCCTTCTCCACCTTTAGATCAATGAGTTCTTCAGTCCAGTCCGCTTCCCCAACTAATCCACAGGTCCACATTCCCTTGTCCCTAAGGGAACTAAATCCCTTGTCCACAGGTTGGTAAAGGGTGACCTGCCATAGCGGAGCGTTTTCAGGGGATCAATGCAGTCCAACACAGGCAACAAGTAACCTTAAACTCAATATTTTAACTAAGCAGGCCAAAACACATACAAGACCCTGTAATGTTACTACGCTGCAGCAACAGCCTCTTAAATAAGCTTATGGGCTCAACTTTGAGATGCAAAGTGCAATCATTGAGCAGCTCAGCTCTAGCTCTCTGCTACTCTGTTGAAGGATGCTGTGTTCCTGCGGTTTTAAACCTTTCCCCACACAAAGCTAGCTGATGTACAACTGAATCAAACAGGGGCTATGAAATCAAACAAACACCAAGTGGCTATTAGTCTCATCTAATATTCCTCCTTCTAACGTCAGGTGTTACTTTGGAGCAAAATCCACAGTGACAAAATCCAGGAGATATCATAACGGCCAGTTTTCCAAGATATATGGGGAGCGTCTCAGTACCAACAGAATACCCATCTGGACTACGTTATCGACGATCTCCATGTCGGAAGCTGCCATATTGCAGCACGCAGAATAGAAACGAGCTGCTCCCCCTGCAAGCACTTCCTTCTTCAGCCTGAAGAGCAACTGCCTGGCTTTGAGCTGCCATGTTATCTCAGGGGCAATCTCAACTATTTCAGATGCAAAGTGAGCAGGTATGCCATAAGGGACCTCACCTGGGGACTCAGGACCAGTCTTCTGTGTAGATGTAGTGTGCAGTTGAGGATACTACACACCTCTTGCAGCTGCTGATCTATGCAGAGGACATTCCAGACTCCACATTGCTGACATAAGGCTATTGAAGGACTATAACGTGTGATGCCTACCAAAGCCATATTGACATTTGACTTAACTCAGAGCTGTGTATCTCCCTACTTTATATTTTGCATTTTGAACTTTTTTCCAATCTTTATTATATCACTCGCACATTTGCTAAGAACAACTACACTGCATATTGGACTTTTAAAAATGTGACTACACTTTAATTAATCAGCCTACTCCAGTGGCTATGCAGCACAATCCAGGATGTAGGCTGCTAGACTGATTCAGGAAGCCTAGATCTTACTACCAGGTTTGCCACTGACTCAATACGTAGCATTGGGTGAGTCACTTACCCTCTGTGCCTCATTGAAAATGAGGCTAAGGATCCTCACATGAAAAGTACTATTCATACAATGTGCTAAATATTAGTAACAACAACGAGAGGGGGGGGGAAGGCGGGGTAGGCTAGTGGAACAAGCATTATACTGGAAGCAAAGAGATTTCATCACTGCTCTAATGCTGACTCTCCATGTGACCTTGGGAAAGTACCTTGAACCTCTGTGTCTCAGTTTCTACATCTGTAAAATAGATTTATTTTTTTATTTTTTGCTTTACTTTCCAACACTACTCTGAGCCTTTTAGATTATCTGGAAAATTAAAATCTTATGAAAGTGGCGTCATTATTAATCACTTTACATGAATTATAAACAAACAAAATAAGGATATCTTTAATGGCACATTCATTTTCATATGAAAGTTAAATGATCCAACAAAAGAAAAAGTGTCAGGCTCCTTGAAATCCTTCCAAAAGAAAATACAGCGGTAGTTGCTACTGCCTTTTTTTTTTTTTTTTTTTTAAATCAACAATACAGTTTAGTCCTCTCAATAAAAAAAACTAATGTTCCTTTATTCGTAATGCAGTGCTGCTAACTGCAAACACACTGAGCACTGAATAGATGTTAATACCTTAAAAAACTATAACAAATCCTTTTTTATACAAATATTTTGTCAGAACACAAGATCTGTTGTATCTTGGCCATACCATATATAGAGAGCATTTACTGCAGACATAACACAGTCTTACACGTGACATATATGTAACTTACTCTTTGTTCAAGGGTCCATGTATTTTAAACATCTTAAAACCTGCTTATTTTTCACACTAGAAACCTTTATTAAGACTCAGGTTTTCATGGCAGTCTATTGTAAATAACTTCAGATGTTTTCACTGAGTTTTCAGTATATAGCAAATCATAAATAATATTTTAAGAGCCATTTACAAACTAGCCTGGAGAACAAAATTCATCTTAAAGTTTATAGTTGCTTCAGTCAGATAAAGTGTATGGTCAGATGAGAAACAGAACATTAGCACTCACGTTTTAACATTTATATTCCCCTGTCCTTTTACTTCTCAGATGGACTGATTCAAAACAAGCCACCCAGGCAAATCAGAGTGACACCCTTTGCTCCATTATTGCTTATGGTCTGTTAGTATTGCTATTATAAAACTTTATCTAAGGGGTTTGTAACTAGGCTATAAAAAAGCATTCCAAGTGAAAACTTGACATAGAAAATCTCCGCTCTAGAGAAAGCTTTCTTGCCAGTTAGGAAAAATAAAAATATATTTTGCAATTTACAAAGCTTTTTTTTTTAAACTATTAATACTAAAGACGTATTGGACATTAGCACGATACGTCTCAGCCAAGAACAAGACAGCAGAGTGCATTGTTCTGGACACTGTACAAACAAACACAAGGGAAGACAAAGGCTGGGATTAAAGACTCTAGTGCTCAAATCCTATTGAATTTCAATGGGAATTAGGAGCCTTATTACCTTAGGTTCCTTTGAAAATCCTAGCCACAGTGCCTGCCCTGAAGAGCTTTCAAGGTAAATAAACAAGACCAACAACATATACCCGGAATGATATTGACAGTGATACTCTTATTTTAGATTTTAATTTCCCACGCCATTCATCCCTCTGTCCAGCTGCCTCAGACCAATGTTCCTCAACCTTTTAAGTAGCAAGTACCCCCCTAACTTCTGAAAATGTTAATAAGTAGCCCAACACTCAATTTTCCTCTCTGAGAAATACAATCTTTTTCCCCTTTACCGCTGGAAGACTACTTCTCGTAAAGCAGGAGAGTTCTGAATTTTGCAGTGCTGTCTGGCTGTGGCAGATCACAAAACCCCCTCCTTCCTCCTCCCCATCCTCCGTATCAGAGCAAAGGTCAATGCCAGCCAATCGCTATGGCGTGATGGCGGGGTCACATGGTGTTCTCCTCACACAGGTGGGAACTTATGAGGCATGAGCAGGCACAAGCGGCCCACCAGCATAGATAGCAGCGCTCCCCATGGCCATCCCTAAGGGGGTGTGGGCCCGGGGCAAATCACACTGTGTGGGCCACCTGCCTCCCACCGGGGAGCAGGGACCGGGAAGCAGGCTTCCCCAGAAGTTGGTGGCTACAGCTCGCCTCCCTTCACTGGATTTTTTGCCATGTACCCCCTGCCTGTGTCTTGCGCCCCCCAGGTACCCCAATGGTACGTGTACCACACGTTGAGAAACCCGTTTCCCCAATGTGCCTTTCTTCCACCCTGATTACCCCGCAAATTTCTGTATTTCACATTAAGCCTGCTTCTCCTGTTTTATTACCACCATTTTTTGTTTGATTTTAATGCCTGTTGGGTCACTCTTCACTGAATCTGCATCTCTGGAGCATTTCAAGCCCTAATCAACACCCAAACCCTGGCCTCCTTGCAAACTCACAGCTCAGTTAGCACTTCTGCAGGCAGCAGAGAGAATCTAAAACTGCTTCAAGTCTCTGAAGGACGGCGTTCCCTCGCCATTGCTGCTCCAGTGTATGCCTCCTCAAGCAGCAGCCTTTGAGCCATGCCCTGGGGAAGAAAGCCAGTGGGTCCCTGCCTGCACATTCAGAGCGACAAAAGTGGGGGGGGGGAGGCCTCAGGTAGCTGGGTGACCCAGATTCAGTTTGAGCAAGGTGCTTCAGCATGCGCCTAATTTTAAACATGAATAGCTGGAGTGAAGTCAAATGGGACCAATTCTAGCACTGCAACTGCCAGCATTCAGAAATCATGAGACTAGTTTTAAAATTCTGAGATCTTTAAAGTAATACCTCTGGGGTTCTTTTTACTGACTTTTTAAAGCCTTTTTATAGCTTCTCTGCAACCATGAGAGCTAAAAATTTAATTTCCATTAAAAAAAGTGAGATTCTCAAGTAATCACCTGACTCTAGGAGCTGCGGCTTTAAGAAAAACACCAAATAACTCATAATAAAATGGGAGAGGTGACAGAACTGTTTAAGCATGTGACTAACTTTAAGCACTTGTGTAATGTCTAACTGAACTGGAGCTCCAGTGTCTAGAGGAGAGGAGATGCCCAACAGGCCTGCTCGCCTTGCTAATGCTCCTGTGCTGAATAAGTCTGCATCTACCACCAGGAAAGAGGGGCCTTGTGAACTTGTATTTATCAAATGAATACTCAAAATACATGACACCAGCCCTAGTGGAACAGCACTGAATTCCATATACATATAAAATGGTGGCGTCTAAATTAGCTGTTATCACTCAAGAAAGAGATCTTGGAGTTACTGAGTGGATGTTTTCAGAGAACTATCCACAATGTCCAATGGCAGTCAAAAAGGCTAACAGAATGTTACGAATCATTAAGAAAGGGACAGAGAATAAGAAAGAAAAATATCGTATTGCCTTTTTATAAATCCATGGCACACCCACATCTTGAATACTACGTGAAGATCTGGTCTTCCCATCTCAAAAAAAAAATATATTGGAATTGGAAAAGGTCCAGAAAAAGACGACTAAAATTATTAGAGGTATGGAAAAGTTTCCATATGAGGAGAGATTAATAAGACTGGGACTTTTCGACTTGGAAAAGGGACAACTAAAAGGGGATATGATAAGAGGGCCAGAAAATCATGACTGGTGTGGAAAAAGTAAATAAGGAAGTGTTACATACTCCTTCCCATAACTCAAAAATTAGGAGTCACTAAATGAAATTAATAGGACAGCAGGTTTAAAACAAATAAAAGGAAGTATTTCTTCACACAACGCACAGTCAACTTACAGAACTCCTTGGTAGAGGATGCTGTGAAGGCCAAGACTATAATGGGATTCAAAAAATAACTAGATAAGTTCATGGAGGATCGGCCCATTAATGACTGTTAGCCAGGATAGACGGAGATTGAACTTTGCCAGAGGCTGGCAGTGGCGGACGGGATGGATCACTTGATGATTACCTGTTCTATTCATTACTTCTGAAGCACCTGGCATTGGCCACTGTCAGAAGAGAGGATACTGGACAAAACAGACCCTTGGTCTGACCCAGTATGGCCATTCTTATGTTCTGATAGATTTGAAATATGCTTTTTTCCACCTTTATTAATCTGAGGATTATGAATAACATAGGTAAAGAAACTTGTTTACAATAGAGTTACACCAAGAATGAATTTGGCCCACCTTATTTTGAGTGGTAGTTCATAAGTGCAATAGTGCTAGTTTGAGATGTGTTCTGAACACATAGAATCACAGGGCTGGAAGGGACCTCAGGAGGTCATCTAGTCCAGTCCCCTGCTCTCGTGGCAGGACTAGGTAACATCTAGACCATCCCTGACAGGTGTTTGTCTAACCTGCTTTTAAAAATCTCTAATGATGGAGATTCCACAACCTCCTTAGGCAATTTATTCCAGTCATTAACCACCCTGACAATTAGGAAGTTTTTCCAAATGTCCAACCTAAACTTCCCTTCCTGCAATTTAAACCCGTTGCTTCTTGTCTTGTCTTCAGAGGTTAAGAAGAACAATTTTTCTCCCTCCTCCTTGTAACATGTACTTGAAAGCTGTTATGTCGCCTCACAGTCTTCTCTTCTCCAGGCTAAACAAAGCCAGTTCTTTCAGTCTTGCCTCACAGGTCATGATTTCTAGACCTTTAATCATTTTTGTTGTTCTTCTCTGGACTTTCTCCAATTTGTCCACATCTTTTCTAAAACATGGCACCCAGACTTGGACACAATACTTCAGTTGAGGCCTAACCGGCAAGGAGTAAAGCGGAAGAATTACTACTCGTGTCTTACTTGCAACACTCCTGCTAATGCATCCCAGAATCATGTTCGGTTTTTTTGCAACAGCATTGCAGAGTTGACTCATATTTAGCTTGTGGTCCACTAGGACTCCCAGAACCCTTTCCGCAGTACTCCTTCCCAGGCAGTCATTTCCCATTTTGTACATGTGCAAACGATTGTTCCTTCCTAAGTGAAGTACTTTGCATTTGTCCTTATTGAATTTCATCCTATTTACTCAGACCAATTCTCCAGTTTGACCAGATCATTCTGAATTATAATCCTATCCTCCAAAGCACTCGCAACCTGTCGCGGCTTGGTATCGTCCGCAAACTTAGTAAGTCTACTCTCTGTACCATTACCTAAATCATTGATGAAAATATTGAACAGAACGGGACCCAGAACAACTGATCCCTGCAGAACACCATTCATTACGCCCTCCCAGCATGACTGTGAACCATTGATAACTACTCTCTGGGAACAGTTTTCCAACTAGGTGTGCACCCACCTTATAGTAGCTCCATCTAGGTTGTTTTTCCCTAGTTTAAGAGAAAGTCATGTGGAACAGTATCAAAAGCCTTACTAAAAAGTCAAGATATGTCACATCTACTGCCTCCCCCGTAGTCACAAAAGTTTATTACCCTGTCAAAGAAAGTTATCAGGTTGGTTTGACATGATTTGTTCTTCACAAATCTATGCGACTGTTACTTATTACCTTATTATCTTCTAGATGTTTGCAAATTGATTGCTTAATTATTTGCTCCATTATCTTTCTGGGTACAGAAGTTAAGCTGACATCATTACTTATGTTACAACAATCAAGGTGAAATAATGTTTTTTGTTGTAAAATAAACATTTTGTTTATAGAATTTTTTTTAATTTCTAATGCATTTTGACTATAATCCATTTACATTTTGCACTTCTTGTTTGGACAGTGAAAGTCAAAGTCATCATCACTTTTGTTTATAGTCACTTTCAAATGCTTTAGTACTGCAGTGTTTGGGTTTTAGATGCTACTGGGAATGTTTGACAAAGTAAATGCTTTCACTTGAACTTTTTTTTATCCTAGAAACATTTCTATTGTTTTAGATTCTATAAAAGTTTGCTTTCACAAAACTTCAAAGCTGGGGGGCTTTTCAATTGAGTGTGTCTCTTTAATATCGCTGAACCACTCATATTTCAAATGGAAAATGTGACTTAAGTATTGAGGTTTAAAATGCAGCTACAATGTATGCAGCCAATTTTCTAAACATGAATCTTATAAAGGGTTTTTTTGGTTTGTGTTTTTTTGGGTGTTTTTTTTTTTTTTTGGTATGAGAATGTATGGCTTTCAAGAGGCAGTCAGCTAGCTGCAATAGACCATAATGGCCCAGAGGTTTTCAATTTGCAGACTGAAAGTGGTTTATGTTAAGTAGTAACAGCTCCAATAGGTATTAAAACAGAAAAGAAAAAAAAGTCTGGCTTTTCAGAAGTGCCTAAATATGGATTTTCTTGGTAGGTCAGAACAGGGCTGAGGAAATAAATAGCCATTTCGAAATAAGTGTTTATCTAGATAAGTTTTATGTGTTTTTTGAAGGATCTAAAAATATATGCATGCAGCTCAGCCCTGTATTTACAGACAAGACCAATCTCCCAGTCAATACTATCAGACATTAAGGGCTAGATTCTGACAGGTAATACACAACCTGAGTCGAAGTTTAAAGTAAAGAGTAAAGGCTGATGATACTCCATCTGTAACTCATGCTCTTGTTATTTTTCCTTTAACAACAGTGGAAGACCCCAGCATACACATCTACTCCCAGTTAATGGTTTGGGTCTTTTTAAAGAGGGCTTCTCGCACCTTCCTGTGAATGAATCCATGCTACAAACTGCCAGACCAGCTCACAAAGAAAAAACGTATGAGCCCTGACTTTAACTTAAGCACTGAACTTGAACCTTTGATCTTTTTTAAAAAAAGAAGTCTGATAAGACCTTCGTCTGCTCAAACACAACGCTAATCCTGCTGACAACGCATGGGCAAAAGCCATGCTAAAGTCTCTTCTCAGCCGGCCGTTGTCCTCACGCCTCCCAAGGATTTTCTGGAGCAAAAAGGTGCCCAACGCATTCAGAGCGGCCGGCCTCCCCCCGTCTGCGCAGTAATTGAATACAGCAGCTGGGCCGGCTCTGCCAAACGCGTGCAGAGCGCGCCCGGGGGCTGGCAAAGAGCGGGGGGGGGGTTGCCCTTTGTAGCGGAGGAGCCCTGGTTTGAGCGGCGCGCCGCGGCGAGGCGGGGGACGAACGTCGTTAGCAGTTAACGGGAACTGATGCGCGTCGGTCACTAGCGCTAGTAGCTGCCGGCCGGCCGTGCCCACAGCGAGCTGGCGGCTCGCTCCTGCCCCTCTCCCGCCAGCCCAAGGAGAGGTAACGAACGGGCTGCGCAGCCGACGGGAGGGGGCGGCAAGAAGCGAACCGGTCTCGCCCAGCTCCCCCACTCCGGGGCTGCTCGTTTCCGTGCCCATTAACCCCCCCCCGCCTGCAGCCCGCCCCCGCAGACACGGCCGAGGCCGGCCCCGCGCGCGCCCCGCTTTCCCCCGCTCACCCTCCGGCAGCTCCATCGGCTCCCTCCGGCGCGGCCGCCCTCGCGCGCTCCCGGCTGGGCTGCGGCGGCTCCGGCAGGGCGGCGCGTCGCGGCCGAGCCCTCACAAAGGAGGCGGCGGGGGCGGGATGGGGGTTTCCTCTCCCGCTCCCTCCCACCCCGCCGCCGCCGCCGCCGCCGCATCGCGCCCGCCAAGGCTGCGAGCCGGGACGAGGCGCCCCCCCCCCGCCAGGCTGCGGCGCTGCCGCCGGCGCCTCCAGCGAGCCGGGATCCGGCAGCGGCCAGGGCCAGGTGCAGCTCCCCGGCTGGAGGGGGAGGGGGTTGCACCAGTGGCTGCGGGGGCGTCCACTGCCTGCCCCCCCCCGGGCAGCTGGAAGTTCCGTGGGAGCCGAGAGGAAGTCAATGGCAACGCTGCCCCTGGGGAGCTGGGGCAGGGGGGAAACTGGCTTCTGGCACCTCCTGTTGGGTGTGGGGGCCCTTCCTCCCCCCCATTCCAGAGAACATGGGGGGGGCACCAAAACCAGCCACCTTTGCATCCGGGGGTACCAGAGTAGCCTAGGCCGGCCTCTGACACGGGTACAGCCAGCCTTTGGGCCCAGCCGGCCACAAAGGCCATCCTACTCCTTCCTACGGCATCTTAAAACCCACCTTCTGATGCACCTCCGCGCCCCAGAAACTGCAGCCTTCAAGTCCATGCGCCTGCGCCAGCCACCTCAAGCGGCTCGGTTGTTGCACAAGCGGATCAGAGGGTGCCCGCTGGAGTAAGAGATAGCAGGCCCAGGTTGGTCCAGCAGGCACATAATTTAGTGTTCGAATAGCCCCTGGAGTTTAGTAAACAAAATCCTCCATGGATTCCAGGGCCTACTTTAAAAGAGGCTTGAGATTTAAACACACCACAAAACTTTAAAGGACAATTTCCAAAGTGGCCTTCAACTGGGCATACCAGTGTTGTTTAGTGCCCAATTCTGGACATCTCAAAACCTCAGCATGTAAGACAGACATCTTCAGAGCTGACAAAAAAGAAAATGCAGCTCGGTTCCAACTGCAGGTTCCTAAGAACAAAAGCCATGGGCTCTCAGTTCTGACCCATTCAAGTTTAGAGCCACTTTGAAAATGGGGCCTTAAGTGCCTAAAAAAATCCAGTACAAAGTCTTTCACTGCTGCCTGCCAAGACTTCAAAATGACAGGACATTCCAAATAAGTGAGACTAGGTAGATCTATGCATCAAAGCATTTCCTTTGGCTATAGAGGGGGATTCCGTAATGTCAATAGTCAAAGCAACACTGAGTTTAAAAGGGGACATTGTCCTTTACAGATGACACCACCTCCATCTCATCTTTTAAACTGCACCAATTCTTTTTGACACAAACAAAGTCACTCCAGAATATAAGCTACAGCAAAGAAAATTGCATCTCCATTGGGTGATGTGTTCACCATACAAACTTCTGCACAGTGGGTTGCTGAGAATTGGACTCTCCTTCCCTTCTTCTCTGCAAGCAGACTAAATATGCCCAAGCAAAAGAAATGGCTAAAAAAGGCCATTTGAAAACGTGTTTCAAACAGATCATCTCCCCTTCAACCTCCCCGTCCCCTGCCACCGCAACTTACACTGTTTACAAACATTTTACACCTTTAGAAAACCCACCACCAAATTTTAAAATCAAAGATCAAATGTTAAGGGACACAATCAATTTCCTACTGTCTTGTAATCTGTCATTACTCCTTGTCCAGCACCTGATTTATACAGCCCCTCCTTCCCCCCCCCACCCTCGACTTCAGTCCCTTGGTTTGTTCTGTAATGGAATCATGCTGTTAGACAGGGGTCATGTGTTGGGGTGATTATTTAAATTAATAGGATTAGAAGGATTGATCTGTTTGGTGTTAGGAGAGGTGTTTGTAATTAGCCTGTAGGTTTGTGTAAAGTATATGTAGGCCTTGTAAATTTGTATTTTAACTATATTATGTGACAACTAACACTTTCCTGTAGCTGGTAACAGTGTATGTTTGCTTTATAGTACCATGTTTTAGTATATAACATTCCCTTAGATAGGAAGTGGGATTTTGTAATTATTTAATCTGTAATTTTGACTCTTCCCATTCTTTTTGTCTCTCTTCAGTTGTATTTCATGGCAGCCCATCCATCCTTGGCCAAGCAGGGCTGAAAAGGACTCTTTGTAACAGGGAGCCAGCTCAGGGGTCCCCTTGCAAACATGGCCCTGCAGGAGTGCTGCTCTCAGCTGCCTCTTCTGGGTCTTGTAAGACCTCACTCCCAGGTAAGCATACTTGAAGATTTCCTACCCACCGATCCCTTGTAGGGGGTCTCGTTTATTAAACATCTTACAAACAAATCAAACTTCTTCTTCACCCCTTAAGTCCAGCTCTTGTTCCCCATGATTCAGGAGTCCCACAGCTCTCTTTCTTGGGTCTGCACCACTCACTCACGTAGGCTTTCCCTTCTTAGGTCAGGAGTCCCCTGGGCCTTCTTCGGGGGGGAGGGGGTCTGTGCTGCTAATTAAGGCCAGCTGTGGCCTCACCCATTTTCTCCAAACTGGCTCCTTTCAACTGTGTCCTCCCCCCCCCCGGCTTTGAGAGATCAATAGGCAAGCAGGCGTCTTTCAAGCCATCTGCTCTCTCTCTCTCTCTCTCTTTCTCTCCATCTTTGGCTCTCTGGAGGCTTCTCTTTTATCAGTAGTCCTGGGACTCATTTAGCTACATGTCATGTGGCTGCAATAACTTCTCCATCTGGGGAAGAGAGCTGAGCAAAGCACAGGTGGAGCTGGATACATTACCTCTAAAAGGGTCAGTCACCCTGCAACACACATCAGTGCCACTTCTGGCTTGGTCACAGTCTCAAAGATCAAACTCACATTTTGTCATACACAAGTGAAGAGCAGTAACTATTTGGGGCCCGATTTTGCCATTTTTACTCAGTACATCTATTGATCCCTTTCACAGACAAACACCCTCAGGCTCCAAGTCCCATCCCAGGGTGCAAAACACTCTTTGCTTTATTACTATGTATAAAAACATTATTTATAAATAAAGATCAAAGCAGAGAATTTTCAAGAGCACCTATGGGAGTTAAGGGTTCAGTTCCAATTGAAATTCAATGAGACTTGGGCATCTACTTCTCTTAGGCTCCTGGGAAAACCCCAGCTTCAAGTACTGTCCTGCGGATATGTATTCCTAACCGGCATTTAGCATATAAATGAACTACACAAAGGAATAAGGCATTTAATTCTTTACAAGACTGTCAGAGCATCCTGCAATTAGTGCTGCCATGTAGGACAATGAGGTGCATTAGCTCTTAAGCTTAGTTCTGTTTTTATAGCTCTACTTATCAGTTATCATTAGATGGCAACCAGCTGTAATGGTTGTACAAAAGCAGAAACAAAGGCATACGTGCAAAGAGGTACAACAATATTTTTTAGGCAAAGTACTCAGCTTCCTTGTAGTCGTAATGCTCCTTTACAGTACATGGCATCTCAAAATAAAGAATGCCATCAATGTTATGCATTTGTAAGGAGCCCATCATAAAACCTGGATGCCATAAAAGCCAACATTCATTTAAAAGGATAACTATTTCTTGTCAGTTTTGCTCCTTTTCAATACTGTATCTTTCATTGGTTTGGAGACGTAAGGCTGCACAATGTGGTCTTACCTTAATGCCAAAAAAACAGTGCAAATAGCTTGGGCTAATTCCAATTTCTTGTGGCAAGGAGTTCCAGTGCCAGACAGCCACCACAGGAAATAGTCAGATTTTCATCCTGGGATGGCTTAGCTTTAGTGCCTTGGTTAGTTGCAACTCTCATAGTAGATATCTGTGCAAAGTGATCTAATGGAACAGTAACTCTATGGCGAGAGTTTACAATCTAAGAGTTAATCTACACTAGAAATGCTGCAGTGGCACAGCTGCAGCATTTCAAGTATAGACACTGCCTATACCAACAGGAGACCCTCTCCCATTGCGGAAGTAATCCATCTCTGAGATACAGTAACTAGGGTGATGGAAGAATTCCTAGCAACTTAACGCTGTCTACATGGGGAGTTAGGTCAGCTTAAAAATCAAATTAATACCCCTGAGCAAGCTAGCTGGATCATCCTAACTTTTTAGTGTAGGCCAGGCCTAAGCAAACATTCAGGGGTAGTCATGATTACTGCCAACTGGCATTGTCATCAAGTGCCAATAAGTGTCTCTTTAAAAACAGGCCATTTTCAACCAAGAAAACTAAAGTAGGTTTAGGAAGCATTTGCAGTAGATAAACAGTAATGAGGCGGAAAGGAAATAAAGTGCAGTTTTTTCACTGTTAGGGAACTTGAGTTGCAAATGTGTGACAGCGATTGGGAAGACAGCTGACACCACCAATATAAAGCCAGGTAGCCACATGACCAGGGTTGTTACAGGAAGCGGTTTGCAGGGAGTGCAGAGAGGACACAACATTTCTTCTGAATATCACACCATTTTCTGAATTGAAAGAGGTCTAATATTTTGTAAAGGATGGTGGACAAAGCCTATGATTGTGGTTTGGAGGCATAATTAAGAAAGCAAAGCCCAACCTTTTATCAGTACAAAGGCTGCAGAGTTGCCTATGAATCTACTGAAGGAAGAGTGCTTTCCTCTCAGCTGCGGCTGCATCTCCTCCCCACCAGTCTTTCTCTAGCAGTCTTTCATAAAGAAAATCATAGTAGGAACCAGTCCAGAGGATCCTTTTTTTTTCCCACTTCCCCAGCATGGTATGACTTGCTCTCACCAAGACTATAGGCTCAAACTTGTAGTATTGGCTAGAATAGAAACTGACCTCACTGTTGAAATTCAGTTTGCGTAGCAAATTTGGGCAACAGTTTTAATTAAAGTTTATTTTCAAATATACATTACAGTTTGCACCTGGTACAAATGCATTGCATACCTTATGAGCTATGGAGCAATGCTCTGTACATAGGAAATGGCTCATGATAAAAGGACACATTGACTATATCTCCAAGCCTCCCAGAGGACTATCACACATACAGAAGAATAGGAGAGAAGGATCAATAAGTGCAGTATAAGCAGTTCCCAAAATTCACACAATTATTCATTCATTCTTCTCCCAAAAGAGAAAAAAAAATGCCTGTCATAATGCATTACATTTCTTTCAGCAGAAGAAATTTTTCCACATGATTTAATTCTCCCTGGAGTTCTGCTTTGCAGTTAAGTAAGGATTGCCACTGAATGTCCAGGAAAGATAAATCTAGGAGGGGAAAAATAACCTCTTACACATTTTATGAGACATTAAAGACCAAAAAGCTAAGATTTGTAAATATATAGTTTTGCCTGACGTGCCTTTCATATAAGAGATGCATGTTGTATTCTTTTCTGGATGATGTAATACTCACAGTGACCCTCATGTGCTTTTGCCATCATACGACACTCGAGTGAATATACAAAGTTCCTTTGTGCACTGCTTCTTTATTTATAACTCTCAGAATTTAGATCAGAGCAATCTTTTTTTTTTTAAACACTTACTTGAAGATGAATTCAGATTAATGTAACATGTCTTTTGACCATTTATGCAATTTAGTTTGATGTATTTTGGACTGAGCTCTTCCAACTGCAGGAAGAGAAATAGTGCTCTATTTCTCAGTCACAAAGAAATTAAACCAGTGATCACAACACCAAGGGAAATATAACTGCACTGACATTGAGCCGGTTAATTTTCCTTGGATTCACAAAGAAAAGTGAAATGAAACTGGTGTATCATAGGTGGCTTTATATAGCCTCATTACGGCTCAAGCAAAAGCAGGTTTAGGCCACATCAACCAACTATAGTTATTAAAACAGCCAATAGTCCAAAGAAAAGACAAAGCTAAAACAAAACAATGAGGAGACAAACCCACAGTAAGGTACTGGGGCTAAAAAAAAAAAAAGGGCCTGGTTCTCCACTCATTACACCAGTTTTTCCATGGTTACTTTGGTATAAAATTTGTTTAACAGTAGAGCAAGCCCCGTACCTGGAGCATGATATTTTAACCTCATTCCATAAAGAATTTGAATTTAAATATATACTAGACACTGTAAATTGAACCAGTGTTAATTCCTCAGAATATTAAGGCAGTTCAAATCCAGGACCTTATAATCATGGCAGGATCCTTTGAATGTCAGCTTAATATGATTTTTCGTATTAGTCTGCTTTAGTTTTTTAAGGTAATATACATCAATTTAGTTATCTGACCTCTGTGGAAGCAACTGAAACATATGGAATATTACACGTAACTCAAAAATATTTTATACATTATGGCTCAAGTCCTCTTCCCAGAACCTAACACCCATAACTGGGGATCTGCATAGTAAGGAATAACCCCCCTTGCCAGAGTCCGTAGAGTGGCAACAGAGCCCCTCTTCAGCTATTATATTCTAGGTCGGAGTAGATGCCATTGCCCAAGCGCCACTACCCTACAGGGGGCAACAGCCAATGAATGCATGCAATGGCAGATCCACTTGTCTTGCTCCTAGGGTGACCAGATAGCAAGTGTGAAAAATCGGTTGGGGTAATAGGCACCTGTATAAGAAAAATGCCCCAAATATCAGGACTGTACCTATAAAATCGGGACATCTGGTCACTTTAGTTGCCCCCATTCTTTTCCCTCCCAATACTAATTTATCTGGTGTGGCAAATGGCAGAACTGCTGTCGGTGTGGAGAGTGATGCACCCTAGAGTAACTTCCTAATATCTCAGACAGATGAACTTCAGTTCTGAGACCATCCACAGTCACAAAAAGCAATGCTGTGGGGAGAAGGATACTGTTCACCCCCAAATCTCTTTGATTTTAGCTCATGCTTGTAAAAGTTTTAATGTGCATTGATATCTACAGAAATCAGTGCACCCACTCAGTTTCTTAACAAATGTAGGTACAATATATATGGACTAGTTATAGCCAGATTACCAAAAGTAGAGTCTTCTGAAGAGAGAATGCAGTAATGTTGCTACATCCTTTGTCTGTGGATTGGAACTCCCTTTATTAAAGGTTTTACATTAATATTAAAAGGTAGTCTTAACTTGTTTTAAATGATGTTACTTAAGAAGATTAAATGTGTAATTAAAAATGGGCACCTGAAAAAAACCGCAATATTTTTTAGTAACATGGGTTGTAGTGAGTCCCTTGACACTGACATGTGCATTCTGAACTGACTCGTCTTCTATTTCACAAATAAATTTAGGGTAAAATTTTCAGAAGCACTTAAGTCATCTGGAAGCTTAAATCTCATTTTCAAAACTGACAAGTACATAGGAGTCTAAGTCCCATTGACTTTCAATGAGCGGTAGGTTCTTAAGTCCCCAAGTCTTTTGAAAACAGGACTTGGGCACTTTGGAAAATTTTACCCAAAGGCCACAAATCCTTAAATGGCCTGCCACCGGCCTGCTTGAGCACCTGTCTCACATGCTGTAATTATGATAAGTGGAAATGCTTGCACTGGAATCTGCAATATAAAAGAAAGGGAGCTGCTGGCAGGACAGTTACCACAAAAAGCCTTCAGCCTGGGAATCCGTTCCCACCTGAGACTGAAATAGCCATATATTGATGACTTCCAAAGCATGCTACAAGGCCTGTCTATTTACTCAGGTTTTAGGGAAGGATAAATACAATGGGATCTAACTTTTACATCACGAGGGAAGAATTGTTAAGATTGATTTTTGTTGTCCTGGTTATTGCTGGGGTGGGTGCAAAGTAGCTTCTGGCTTACTTTTACTTTGTTTACATTTTAAGTTTTGGTAAAGGTGCTTTGGTGTCTTTTTTCCTGTGTTATTCGGAATTAAAAAAAAAAAAAGTCAAATCAATATACAGCAGTGTCAGCATGAGGTACTAGGTAGCCTCGTAGACCAGTCTGAGGCCAAACCCTTTTCATGCTAGCTTCACTTTGAGCATAAATAAATCCATACATTTAGGAATGGTCAGCACACATTCATAGGATCCATTACTAAAACATCCGAACTGCACAGACATCTCTTTTAAAAATAGATTCTCTATCTTTTCCTAGGGCTACCAAAATGTTCACAAATAGCAACATTCCTAAGACATTTGCAACAGGTTCAAACAAATTCGCTTACCTGTTCACCAACTCCATGAGTTATCAAAGTCTCCCTAAACTCAAGACTGTTTTTTTATCATCAAACTTCCTTCAATAGCCTACCAAAAGGGCTTTTGTAACTTAAGGTAGGCCCTAAAAGAGAGAAAGTCCTAAGCCCCACACAGGTGGAGTCAACTCTCTAATCTGTCCTGTTGCTAATTAGGTTCAACAGGCATCACCTGCAGTAATTTTGCCTAAGAGAAACCAGAGAACACTTTCAGCACTGTGAGCTCCCAAGTTGGAATACTGCAGTCATTCTTCTTTTCTTTACCCATGGAACAGCGTGCCCAGGATCTGTTTCTAGGACAGCAGGTAAATAATACTGTGTTATCAAAACTCAGCCTATTTGTATCATCTCAATATATCACTTATCCCCACTAGATCAGACTGTCAACAGGCTCTGGGGTGCATGCTAGAGCCAGAGGGAGGGGAGATCAGCACGCTCCTCCCCCAGTTCCAGCAGAGCGCGAAGTGTTCTGCCTGGGTCCATTGGTATTGTGGTCCCTGCTGGAGTCCGAGGGAGGGGAGCACTGATGTTCCACCCCCTGGCTGCAGAAGTGAGCCACTACCTAAGGTCCCAGTGGAGTGCACAGGGCTACAGGAAGCATGGGGTTTCCCTGCTGCAGCCAGTGTACAAGAGATCAGCAAGGAGGCAGCTTCCTTGTTGAACTCCTTCTGTCTGGCTGCATTGTGGGGAGACTACTAGTGAAGCAGTCAGTACCCACCGTGCTTGAGGCAGATCAGTGCCTTTCAGTTTGGCTTGCACTTAGCAAGCCATCCACCATGATTTAGCTGCCAGGCCATGTGCTTCAGTGTGTAGTGATAATTACTCATCTACACTAGTGCTTTGTGTGTGTGAGAGACATACTGAAGGTAATTTGTAGGTGTAAAATAGTGATTGTAAAAAGGAGCACAATAGCATCAAAATGTTTACTTTAAATATGTAGTGATTTGTAATCCTTAATGGTGTATATGTCAATACATTTTTTTATAAGTTAATAAACTGGTGGCACTTTAGGGTTGAAAAAGTGATAGTTGTGGCCTTCAAGCCAAAAAGGTTGGGAACCACGGATGTAATCTCATCTCATGCATAACCAAAACCATAGATTTTTCACTCAGTAATTTGGGTATCAAGCCCAAGACCTCTTGGGTGAGCTAGGACATATTACTGGCTAATTGGCCAAAGGCCTTTTCTTTGTAAACCTGACTAGCCTGAGACAAACTATGTAGTGAACTTTCATCAGCTCTTTGACTATTATTTAATAGATCTGAGGTGTTATGACAGCCTTTTTTCTTTGTATCTAGGTTCTCATACTCATCACTAAGGCATCTCAGATCCTGGTTTTTCTTGTAATATGGCCCTGTCCTCTAGTCAG